>JAVTVJ010000031.1:4780000-5380000 GCA_034509425.1 Eopsaltria australis | reverse complement strand
TTTTGCTGCTTCTGAAGTCCAGTAGCTGCCAAGGGCGTCAAGTGTAAAAAGCAATGTGGTTTAGAAGTGCCTTTGTGAAGCCTGTGTTTCTTACATTTTCATCCCACTGGTGTGGTCAAACAGTTAAAGTGAAAATTGCAGTGTTAGTGGGTGCACTCAGAAAGCCAGTGTAGGTACCTGGGAAGGATGCCAAGTCTGACAGGGATTTCAAGTTTAAAGCATTTAAGACTTTAGACAATCACCGTGTGTCTCAGAATTACAGACCTAGAAGCAGTGGCCGTGACCAAGTTCAGCTGGCTGTAGGACCCAGAGGTGAAAGTCCAGTTTCAGGCTAATAATGTTAGTGCAGCAGATTTTCTGGGTAAGTTAAGAACAAGTTCCATTAATCACTGGGTGGTCCAGCTCATTTGCGAAGAGACTATGGGGGAGGAGAGGGGAAAAATTGTGTTTGAATTGTTCTTTATTGGAGTTCAGCTCCTTTGACCAGAATGGCCTGGAACAGCAAGCACTGGGCCATGCTGTTGAGATGTTGTTCTAGGTCTCTGGCTGGAATCAAGCTTCTGCTTTGTGACAGCTGCTCTTCTTTCCCTTAAATGTACAACATGTTTCCTTTCACATTGTTCAGTGGCTAATGTTTAAACTCGGTGCTAGTGGTTAAAAAGAATAAGGAATGCGTGTAATTAGGAAGCAGAGAAAGCTGCTCTATGTTATGGGAAAGAAATAAAGACACTTACTACAACTACAGTTGAGGGTTCTGCCATAATTATCTGCATGTGATTACTCATTGCTTAATATTTTTCTGTCAAAAAACTTTGTAAAGAAAATTATCTCAAAACAAATACTGTATGCATTATAAGAGAAAGGGCTTAGCCTTTTAGGTTTATTGTGGTGGAATACACTACTTTAAACATTTTCTGCTACAATTACATTAAACATTCTGTAGGCTTCTAGCACGTGTACTTTATGCTACCTGGTAGAAGCTGTAGGTCTTGCCTGAAGCTTAAATCAAAAAATGTTTTGCTGCTGACAGGATTGAAAGCAGGAGGAGACTCAAGTGCCATATGCAAAATGAAGGGCTTAATACATGCTGATGATATTTTGTCCGAGTGACAGATCTCTAATCAAAAGCCTTTACTCTTTCAGGCGGTTTAGAACCAAGGTGTATTGCATTTTCTGAGCCTGGCAGTCAGTACTTTATAATGTGTTTGGCAAGTAGGTGTTCACAGTCAGTGCAAGTAGTGATGCTTATCTGTTGTGTTCTTAAGTTCAGGTGTCCGGGCATCTGAGGGAAAGTGCTTTTGCAATTTAAAGGCAGAAGGTCAAATTTAATGAAATGTGGAGTCATAAAGGGTGCATATCTGTGTGATAGGAAGCAAAGCTGATAGAAGATGGGTTTTCAAGGAAAGGTTTATTGGAGCACTTCTTGAAAGCGAAGGTAGTTTTTATCTCCTTCTGGCTGTTTTCTTCCTGCTCCTTTTGTTATTTTTTCTTTCTCAAAATAACAGCAAGTACATGATCTTCTCTGGGATGTTCTTTACAGTATTTCTGTCCTAGGACTCTCTATTCTTTTAACCTTGAGTTGAAATTATAAATTACCAGGATAAATCAGTCTTGTACTTTGATAAAAGAACATGAGAGCGTACCAATAAATGACTCCTGAACAGAGCACTGAAGAGAACAAAACTATATGCATCTCTTGATGGGAACAGAAAAGAGCCACTAACAGCAAAAAAGGAAGGAGGGGCTGGCTTCTGAGAGAGAGTATTTAGGATGGAAGGTTAAATGATTTTTTTATCATCCATAGATGCACAAAGTAACTGGTTATTGTAAAATGTTTCATTTCCTGCCTAAATATCATTTCTCTGAACAATTTATCAAGCCACTGCTCCTAACTGTGGGAACATTTTTTTTACACTTATGCAACAAAAATGGAACAACAGCTGGACAATTCTTGGTCCCTCTGACCTGGGCTGGGCTGAACTAACATCATGATTAGACCTTTTTCTGGAACAAGTGTGTGCGTGTGTGTATGAGATTTGCTCAGGTTTTGAGCAGGCCATAGATCCAGCAGAGGTGGAAAGAAGTGTGTGTGAGAACAAAACAATGGAAACTGAAAGAAACCTAAGGCAGAGAGTGGGAAGTGATAACGAGGGTTGATGCAACTGAGAGAAAAACAAACTATATGGAAGCAGTGCTAGTGAAAAGAGACTAAAATGGAAAAAGAAAGGTGCTAAGGTACCAGAGGTTAGTAAATGAGGAGAAAACAACATTTCTCAGGATGCATGGATGGCTTAAGGTCTCTGTGCGACAGAAAACTTACAAAGCTTAGTAGAAATACGCAAGAGATGGGCAGGAGTGACAGCTCTGCACTCCTGTGCTGCCAGGTGAGGTGAGCACTGCCAGGAAAACCTGAGACAGGAGCTGAGTGCCTGAACAGAGCTGAGTGCCCTGGCACGGGGCTGGAGGTAATATAGTCAGTGTCAGTGACAAAGTGATTTCCTTGTTCTGTCCTTCTCTCCTTCTTGTTTCAGTTTTTGAGCACCGAGCCAAACTCTTCTGTTTCTCAATCTCAGAGACAATGATTCCCTAACAAAGAGCAGGCTTTGTCCTGGTATTTGAACCTGTGGCATTGATTTAACCTTGATGGGACAGAGGAGCATCAGTTTCGCTGTCTCTCTCCCAGGAAGGCAAGCAGTGTTTGTACTTCAGCCTTGCACAGGAGCTTCAGCAGTCTTTGAATTGTCACTGGGACCCTGGGAACCCAGCTGGTAGTGGCTGCTTAGGGGTTGCTCTGAATTGCTACATTCCTTCTTGCCAGGGACATGTTCCATTCCTGCAGCTCTTCACAGTCTGAACTGTGATGGTTGGTGCAGCTTCGGGCCACTTCTCACCAGAGGCTCTGAAACTGGGATGCTCAGGCTAAAAGAAGAAATTACAGCAAACCTCTTTGAAAATAGAGCTAAATTCAAATAGGTTCACAAATGAAATACAGAAATTTAGAGTGCTAATGTTTTAAATAGGACTCGGAATTAAATTATTATGTGGCATTAAGTATGCTGCCCTTTCAAAAGCAGTAATATCTGCCATGGTTTCCTTTAAAACTTTATTTATACAAACTCTGGCACTGGTCGTATAAGTGAGAGATGTGCCAGCTTGAGCTGATTTTGCAAGTGCAGAGGACTGGGATTTGAGAAGTAACAAAAGCAGGCATATAGTGGACTCCTGAAAGAAATCAATGTATTTGTTGCAGAAAAAAGAATGCTGTAAAAAATGGGACTTCTGTGTATAATTTAATATTGTTACACGTACCTTTTGGGTAGGTAGGATTGCCATTGCTTTGCCAATAATCATGCAGTGTTTCTTTGCAAAAGTTACCTTTTCATTTGCACTGGCACAGTGCTGCCAAGGCAGGAGCCATCAGTCTAGCCATCAATCTTGTTGTGCAAGTTTGTCTTCTTTCTAGAGTAGTCAACCTTTTGTGTACTTTTAAAGCACCTAGCTTATTTTCGTGAAAAAAAAGTACTTGCTGATTGTCAGAATTCTTGATGGTGATTGAAATATATTAGGCCACAGTGCTATGGATCTTACCATTGTAGTTTGCAAGGAAGTGATGCACAGGTAACTCCATAGTCAAGAAATAGTTCAGGTACTGGCAATTTCTGTGGTGTTCTCTTTGTGCTAATTGTAGACCATATACAGAAGCTGTCCTAAACTGCATGTGCCCTAAGGCATACTGATGGTTCTGTGGTTTGGATATATAGATTGATTAAGAAAATATCCACAACCTATCCGGCAATTATTTCTGAATGTAAATAACAGAAGCCTTTGCTCTGCTGTGCCAGAAGAAACTCAAGGACAAAATATTTCTTGAAAAGAAGACATTAAGTAATAGTAATGCAGTAGTAGTAGTAGTTTAGCTGCTCTCAGCTGTTTATGACTAGAATCTGAAATGAAACAGAGCTCATATCTTGGCAGTGTTGAGTCCTGTGTGCTTCTCTGATGAGTCTCTTGGGTCAGACTCTTAAGAAGTATTTACATGCCTGGAGATTTAGATAAGCACTTGGTGGGGTGTTCAAAAGCATCCAGGTCTCTAATACCTCTTGGCTCACTTAAGGGGATATGGGAGTGTGTGGATGCACACGTGCATGTGTATAAAAGCTGTTGATTAATTCTATTATTTTGAAGGAAAATCATATAAAATTCAATAGGAAGTATCATTCCATCCCAATCTGCTGAGCCACTGAGTTATTTCACAAATACTGTTCTGCTTGTATCTTCTTTTCCTATCATTTTTTTGTTTTGTTCTTATTTTTCATTACTTGCTTGAATTTGTTGAAGCAAAGGGAAAAGTTGTTAATCCTTGAGCCTTCTGACCTGCATGGAAAAGAATGTCCTTTGACACATCATTTTGCAGAATTTAAATGTTATCACTCAAAATTTGAAAACTTGGAACCATCTAGTCATATCTGTTTTAACGTGGACAACAGATAGAAACCATTTTCACTTTTCTAGACTGTGTACATTAAAATCTTTCTTGCATAGGTTGTACACACATCTTCTAATTTTTTGTGACAAAATCTGGAACTACGTTGTCACAATAAATAAATTGTACTTCCATAATAAATAAGTTGTGCAACACAATTTGTGTCCCATAGACATAACTTTCCTTGTTTTGCCTGCTCAGAAATACAGATAGAATATTTTATTTAAGACTGCATTCCTCAGGGCAAAGAATGAAGATCTGGGACTCTGGCATTCTCATTTCACAGTTAGCAGTTATTTACTGTGTGGCCAAGGACAAGTCAGTTTAACCCAAACTCAAATATTTAGTCTTTCAGTTCCTCTTCTACATTAATGTTGTATTAGGAGCTTGGATGTGTGATTTCAACCTGTATGAATTTGTCCCCCATTTTCCTGTAGCATCCAAAGCTATAGCAGTGGCTAACAAATAGCTCTTGCTGAGAGCACAAAGTCTGGAATCCAGACATGGGGAAAAGCAGCACAAGTAGAAGGGGCTTGCTTTTAATGAGACACTCGAGACCTCTGGAGTGTCAGAAAGGGTGAAGCTGTCCATTGCATCGTGAGGGTAAAATATTCTGAAATATGCTAAGACCTTTCAAAGGACATGCTTGCTTTTAGAGCAAGAGACAGCACCCTTCTCAATGTGCAGACTCCTTTGTAAGTCTAGATTACACAGTCTATATTTACACATACTTTGGCTGGATTTGGTTAATAAGGTTAATTTGAAAGGCTGCATGATTGTGTGCAGACTAGATCAGCTGGGTACAGGATTTTGAGTGTTGACTAAGCAACAGCAAGTGCCCAGCATTCCTGACCCTACTTAAAATTCTCTTTCTGGCACAGACTTGCTTGTAGAACAACTTTAAGCAGTATCAGAGCTAGAATTCAATGCCTCATGTTTCTGTTAATAAAAATTATTTAAAAACTCAACACTCAAATCAAGCCATATGTCATTTTATGCCTAATTCTGGCAAAAAATTACGTACAAGAAATACATTAGGAAGAGCACAGGAATCATATAGGGTAAGTTCTCAGTATTGCTATCAAAGAAAGGAGATTAAATGTTTTTTGAACAGACACAGCAAATATCAAATTGATTAATAAATCTTTCAGTAGGTGTTATTACTGACTTTCATAAAATGCAGGACCATGTCTGGCATATTGGCCTGCTTTTACAGGTGACTTAGTTGTTTAATGCCAGGTGCTTCATCTTGCCTAATCAATCGTAGACTTTTTCTGAGAGCAAGAGGTGTTACTGTATCTTCTGCTGCTTTCTTGAGAGATGATGAATTTCTAAAGTGCATCCACAGATTTTTTTCAATCTATCAAGACCTTTAATATACTCATGTCTGTTTCCTTCTTGTTTTCTTTCTTTTTCTTGAAGGAGCAGGAATCAAAAGCTATTTAATGCATCCTGGAGTTGCTGTCAGCAGAAAGAATTGCAAGGATGCTGGGAACTTAGAGCTCTGGTCAAACACCCACATCACAGACGTTGTGTGGCAGATCTTTGTGTAAAGCCCTTATTAGTTTTGTCAAAATGGCTGCTCTTCTCTTTTGAAAAATTTCTGTTGTGATAATCCTCCCACATGGCAGATTCTTTTGTTTAGACTATGTAAAATCAGGCTGTTCTACTAATAACACCCTAAACTACTCTCTTCCATCTTTTTTTTTTTTTTTTTTTTTATTGTGTAAGTCCTTCCTCAAGAAAAGACACAATTCTCAACCAGTAACCTTGTTTGTCATGTTCTTGGGCTCTGTGCCTTTTCCTTTTCTTTGATGGGGTTTCCCAAGCAAAGGCTGGTAAGTTGATTAAATACCTTGTCATGTATTCAGGTATCTTCAGCAGTCCTTATTCACACAAGCTGATGTAACTTAGGGGAGTTCACACTAAACGATACAGCACAACTGTTTATAAAAGAGTTGAAAGCAGCAGAAATTCTTGTCTGCATAGGTATGAGTGTCTCAGACAATCAGTGGAGAAGCAGAACCTCCAGCTGATGGGTTGGTGAGGGGATTTTTCCGAAAGACATCTCGGATTGTCTGAGAGCTGTATCTGGATTGCCTGCTGGAACTCCTACTTCAGTGCGGAGCGTTGGCATTGCTCAGTTTTCCTGTACATACTGGTGCTTGTAAGGGCTTCTCAATCCAGAATATACGGATTACACTATTGGAGCTTCTGTTCTGAGCAGAGCTGAGCTGCCACTCACGAGCCTTTGGCAGAGCTGTGCTGCTGCTCCACAGCTGTGGCTGTTCATTGATTGTGCTGGGAGCTGCAGCCTGACGCTCCCTGCTGTCAGTGGGCATTCTTCTCTGCAGCAGCATATGGGCAGTTTGCATGCACTGGGCCCATTCCTCTTGGTACTGGCAGCTGCAGGCTTGGCTGTAGAGCTCTCAGCTGGTTGCCTGGCTGGATTTCTCTGCACTTTGGGTCATGCTCAGCTGTGAAGAGTTTGCTCCATGATGGAAAGCAGATTGGATAATGATGCTTGGCATAGATCTGCATGTGACCCGTTACCAGTGAGGTGCTCGATGCTGAGCTCTTGTTCCCCTGGCAGCTCACAGATCTTTCCCACATGGAGATGCTGTGTTTGGGGACACCCTCAGATCCCCCTTCCCAGAAAAGCCATGTTGCAAACACCTTTCTCTTCTATTCCTATCTAGCTGGCTTATCTTTGTGTAACTCAATTCATCTGCCTTCCTAAAAATAACCTTCTGTGATCTTGTTGCTCCTGTTTGCCTGAGAAGTTACAATTAATGAAGTAGAGGGTTCATAAATATTAGTGAGATAGGAATGTTCTTTGTGAATATAAACACTCTGGCAGTACTCTCATGCATTTTTTTAACTTTGTTTGTGTGGTTCAGAGATCTCTTGGTAGAAAAAGTGTTTTCCTTCTTGGGAAACAGGCCCTTGAGATTCCTGGTGTCCTTTAGATGGCCTGGGTTTTGGCGTTTTTTTTGTTATGTAAAGGAATTTCCAACCTAAAACTGGACTCTGAATAATGACATGGGGCTCAGTTTTTATATATTCTTAAGTTATATGAAATTTTTAACTTCAGAAAATATGTAAAAAATATTTTAATATTTATCTTGGTGTGTCTTTTAATGTAACTCACTTCTCTATATATACTTAAAATCTTTCCTATTTTACAAAAATGGTAATATTTTTGGTATTTTAGTTTTGTTGTTTGCTGGGACGAGATTTGCTATTGAGTCCATCAGAAATCCCTAAGGAAGTTGATAGTGTGAGCGTTGTCATGAGCTGTCTGAAGTACAGGCACGTCCTACAGTTCTTACTTTATGTTGCTGCTTTAAATATCTGAGAACAGACATCTTCAGTGAAACACCAGGATGAGAATTCCTCTG
Organism: Eopsaltria australis; assembly: GCA_034509425.1. NCBI lineage: Eukaryota > Metazoa > Chordata > Aves > Passeriformes > Petroicidae > Eopsaltria > Eopsaltria australis. The sequence goes on along the minus strand of JAVTVJ010000031.1, from coordinate 5,372,116 downwards.
GCCATGGATGTAGCTTTCTAGAGTTCTGGTTCAGCTGCTTGTTGTAGGTAATGAATTATGGGTGAATCATCCAATTTTATGCAACACTTCTTTCTTTTCCTGAATTTGTATAGACGTGTACTCTGCTGTGGGTACTGACACAATGCTGCTTGAATTTTGTATCCTCAATATGATTATAATTTTTAATGTGTTCATGCCTCACATAAATTCCAAAAATTATTATGTTTTATAATTATGTATGAACCATTACCGAAAGAGAAAGCTGCACTTTTTCAAATACCTCTGCACAAGCATTGTTAAATTCAGAGATATTTTATAGCATTTATGCAGCCATGGGAGCAATAACAAGTATTTGACTTCTAGGGCACAGCTTCTTGCACACCATAATTTTGATTAAATAGCAATAGGACCCAATTCAGCTGCTTGATCGATTTAAAAAAAAAAAAAATCCAAGTTCCCTCTGCTGCTGTCAGAAATCTTTTCTACCATTCTATCAAATGCTTTGGGGTATCTGTGCCACTTTTAGCTGAAAGTTTAGTAGAAGAAAAAGTTGCAAAATACTTCATGTGAAGGTGATGACCCTCTGAGCTCGACACTGTGAGGTGCTGAGCACTCGGGGCTTCATCCAGCAAAGCACTTTAGCACCTACTGAGGATGAACTTAAATGATTTGCTGGAGGTGGGCCAGAGTGTTCTGTATTTGTGTGACTGAAACATCTGCACTTTGTAGCAGACCCTCTATTTATTTTGGAGGCCAGAATAAATCTCTTTTTCTTTAAAGTACATTAGAGCAAGAGAATTTTTGTTTTCTTTGAAAACACAACGTACTGAGGCGACTCAGGAGTTCCTGCTGTCGTTTAGCACTTAGTCTCTAAAATGAGGGGATTTGTATTTTCTCCAAAGCATTAGGATAGAATGAGCTGTGTCAGTATAATTAACATAACAGGTCCAAGTACCAGTACACTTTTATACTTTGGTTTTTTTCTTCACTGTTGTTGGGGTATTTTAGGAGAAAATACCTATTTAGGTATATATTACCCATTTCCATTTGCAGATGATTTTGTCCCAAGGGCCAAGTACTGTGTTTCTTCAGTCTTTTCTTTAGATCTGCATTTGAAAATGTGTATCTTAGTTTAGCTTCTCAGTGTGGGCGCCTCTTTTTCTTCTGAGCATCCAGACCTTTAGAAAATCTCTAGAAGTCAATCACAGGGGTACCTAATAGCTCCCCATTCACCTCATCAGTAAAGTAGAATATTTGACTCTTTTTTTTTAAAGAATATTTTTCTATTGTGGTGGCAAACTTTGTGCAGCTGGCTCTGCCAGTGTGTATTCCTTTAAAGGTGTACTAAGGTGCAAGACATTAAGCTGTGTTGTAGGTACAAGGTCTTGGTGGTCTGCACTATGTGAACTAGTAGTAACCTTTCTTTTGAGTGTGGGAGTTCGCATTTATATGAAATACAGCAATCAGGAAAAAAGAAAAACAAGTAATATACGTAGCATTGTAGTAGAACTTGGAAGCACAAAACAGGGAATTACAGATATTTGAGGTTAAACTACTTTTGATGTAGAAAAGAAGCTGAAATCTTGGTCTCTAATCTGATAGAGCATTCTGGAAGAGACAAAGAAGAAAATCTCTCCCTCCCTTCAGGATGTTGAGCACTGCAAAGAGATTTGACTTTGTCTTGCCAGCCACCTTATTCTTCCCTTTGTTTATTACAGGCTTAAATAAGATCCTTGAGAAAGCTGTTAGCATTGTCACATTGCATTAAACCAAATCAAACACTTACATGGCTGCAGGGCAATCGCTGGAACTTTTAATGATTTATTAAGAGAAGTGTAACTATTATGTGTTAACCATACTGGAATGTAGTATTTTGTACTAAGTACTATATTTAAGATGTATTTAATGCATTTGTGCAGTTTGGCCCAGTTCTGCTTCTATGGGAAATGTAACCATATAGTTACATTATTTCCTGGCTCTCTGTGTGTTAACTTTGGGATGAATCTATTCATTTTCCCAGTTGATTGCTTGCTTCCTTTTTAGAGAGAGAGGGAAATAAATTTAAAATCTTTTCATAGCTTTGGCTTTTTTGTTAGAATAAAAAAAAAAATCTAGGTTTTGCCTCATGGGTTTGACAGCGTGCATATTTATGACAAATGTAGGAATTTTCTATCCCATTAAAGTTTCAACAGATAATTTCACCAGCTAGTCCTTCAGAACAAAATAAATGCTGTAACTTTGTAAAGAGTCATTAAAAGCTCTTAAGCCTTTAATAGAATATGATACCTTTCATTCAGCCTTTAAATAGCATAGGCTGATTTCCTGGCCAGGTACGTACAAGAGAGTTTTGCTGGGCAGCCACTCCTTTCAACAGGAGCTGAATAACAACAAAAGAACTGTGATGGTTCAATCCCAGTTAATGAGTGTTGCAAAAGAAAGGCAAAACAAGTGAAAGAGAAGGTCAGAGCATGTGTGCAAGTATTGGCTGGCAGGAATCCCATTGACTCATATTATAAAATACCCAGTGGATATATTAAAAAAAAAATAGGGTAATTGTTTTGAGAGTTTTATCAGCTCTCTGTTGATCTGGGATATTTTTGGCAGTTAAGTCTTATATTCAGTAACCTTCCATAGTGAAATATGAAAAAGTACTGTAATTCAGTGGACATGGATATGATGTACAAAACATTAGTAAAATACAGCATTTTTCTGAAGCTTGTTTGTTATAATCCATATAACAATGGGGAAATGTACTATTCCTGTGCACTTGGGATAAATCTTAATAGTCTTAGCATAATTTTTCAGTATTTTTATTTTAAATCTTGAACCTTTTTTGGTTTAGAGTTGTGGTGAGGTATAGATTTTTACTTTAAAGTATGGACAGCTTATGTGCTGTGTTCATGGAATCATAGAATGGTAAGGGGCTGGAATGGACTTTAAAGATCATCCAGTCCCAACCTCCCCCTAGACCAGATTACTCAAGGCCTTCTCCACCCAGATTTTGAACACTACTAAGGGTTGGGGCACTGCTTCATTGTAACAAAACACATAAAGAGAAAATTATATTATCTGGAAAAAAACCAAAATATAGTAACCAAGAACTATCATGAGAACAAAATCTCAATATTAGGTTTATAGAAAAATGTTTTCTCAGAGAATTTCTTGGAATATAAATGCCTTAGCAGATAAATATTTAGTCTTTTAAGACTGTAGCAAAATTGCAGATTGCATTTTGAATTGTAGCTAGATATACAGAACTCAAATAGAAATCATAATATCTGGAGGGGTTTCTTTCAAAGTCTATTTGTTTTATTCCAGATTTTTCTTCATATAAAATTCTACATAAACTCACCAGAGACCTTCAGATTGTTTATAATACAGCATCACATTTAATTTGTCAATATTAAAAGGAAAAGTAGGATCTAGCAAGAAGGAATAAGCAAGCAGCATTTGTGTACAAACTGCGATGTTTCTTCAGGCAGAAAGGTCTTCTGTTATATAGAGCATGCAAGTTTTACCATTGAAGGTAGTTTGCTATCATGTGTAACTATAAATGAGAGGTGATAATACAAATGGCTGATTTGAAAGTGTTTTCGTGTTCATGATTTAACTTCGTTGCTTTTTTTCTTTCTCCCCACTAACTCTAATATTTCAAGTTTGATAGAGGGAGTTGTACAGACACCTGAGAGGAAGAAATCTTTCCTATTGCAGAGCTGTTCTCTGGGTGTAGGTTTTGATCCAGAGGAAGCCTAGTTAGCTTCACCAGAAATAGGACTAATGAAAGGCTTCAGCTTCTGACCTGCAGTGGAATAATAAAGAAGTCGTGGCTCCCCTGGTGGGAACTCGTTTTTTTCACAGCCACAAATTGTGGCCCTGTCTAGTCAAAAGGTGCTGAATCCATGGTGCCCAGGTTCTGAATTTGAAGGTGAAGGATTCTTCCTATAGGAGAGATTTCAAGCTCCCTCAGAGTACATGCCTTGTGTGATGGCAGCAGTTTTGTCTTTGATTAGGTGACTCGTAAAGCCTGATAGATATTGCCACATTAATTACACAGCCCCTCAGCTGGGTATCCTCTATTTATGTTCAAAGCATTTTGCAGCTTGATATAATGCATGTAAACGATGCTCAGCAAATAGTCAGTGAACTAAAACTCAGCAGCTGTCTCCTTTGTGCATCCATTTTCAATAATTAATTGGGTATCCTGTGACTTCTAATTGTGAGAAGGGTGGTGCTGGTTTTACAACTCCTAAATTCAGTATGATCAGAACAAAAGCTTTTTTGTTCCTAAATGTGAGACTAGTACAGCTATTCCCAATTATACCAATATGAAATAAACTGTAGAGGCATAAAATTTAATTATAACCATTAGAACTTTATACCAATTTTTACTGTTGATAGCTCAGACAACTTACAGACTTTAAGGAATCATTCTTTATGGAGCATCCTTTTTCAAAGGACATTGGAGCTCGGGGTAAATACCATTGAAGAAGTGTCATTGGGTTACAAATTGCAGTATCATTAATGTTTGCATAGAACTGGGAAAGTGTGTTAACAACATTTTTTTTTTTTTTTTTATGATCAGTCCTTTTTTCCCCAGCTGTTGGTGTGGGTTAGGTTGTCTCCAGAGTCTGTATGAAACAGAGTCTGCAGATCCTATGGCTGGCTCTGAGGAGTTGCATTCACAAGTCACTGTAAAATAGATTTAGAATTTTATTATTGATTATACTTTCACAGTCAAGTTAGTTCCTTATGTTTCTTTTTCACCAGCATATAAATGGATTATCTGTAATGGGACAGCTATGGGCTGCTACTGAATGTGAGTTTTGCAACTTAAGCCTGAGAAGGGCAATTCCCCCACTGCACTCAGCCTTTGGAGAGGGTTTTGGGAAACCACAGATCTATTCCTTGCCTGCTGGAGAAAGAAGACATGTATGAGGCTGTGGAAAATGGCATTGATTATTTTTGGAATTAACGGTGCACAGAAAGGAGACAGAAACTACTACTGTGGAGGAGCTGCAGAATTCCTGATAGGAATTCCTGCTTTTCATGCAGCCTTGTCATGTACCTTTCTCTGTCTGCTCAAGGACTCCTCAGATGTTCCTGCAGAGACCAGGGCAGTGTCCTGCTCCGTGTGTGACCTCAGGTCACTTCTCTGCTATCATGTCTTACAGCAGCAAGATGATGACCCGCAGGAACTCACTGGTCTTGAGCTTCTCCATCTGTTTTATCTCTTTTGTGCTCTTCTGTCAGTGCTCTGGCAGAGAAATGATCCTGACAAGTGTGTGTGCTGCTTGGCATATTAAGCATGAAGATTGTGAGTGCTGCTGTAAAACCAATAGAAATAATTAGCTGTATGTCTGTCTTTGAACTCATATTTTCCCTGAAGCAGGACTGTTCTCTGCCTTGTGTGGTAGCTGTGATCTTGATGCAAGGTCAGTCACTGCTGAGCTCCCAGCTCTGCTTCATCAGCTCCTCACTGGTTTTTGGCAGGGCAGTGCCCTCCCCCCACACCTGTGCCGTGAGGCAGTGACTGAGAACAGGGAACCATTGCACTGCTGACAGCCCTGACCCATTTTCAGGTTATGCAAGTCCCCAAGGCCCTTCTGATTCAGTGAGATGAATTCCCTTTTAGAAGGTGCTGAGGGCAAACAAAACTCTTTATTGGGGACAGGTTTGGGGACCAGTAGCAGTCAGAGAGCTACACCTGGATTTCACATTATGCTGTTACAGTTTCAGTGATAAAAATCAATTAAAAGCGAGAAATGTGAGGTATTTTGGAAGGAATTTAATGCTCGTTGAATATGTGTTAAATCACTGTGTCATAGTGGAGGGATGCTTTCAAAGGCTGTTTCACACTGGGTGAGGATCTGGCTTTCTTTTCATGTTGTCACAGTGCAGGTACCATGCACTGCAAGAAGCAGATGGCTGAGTTCTGCTCAGTGGCTTATTCCTGGCCATGATTTACTCAGTGAGGACCACAGTCAGGTCTGACAACCTGGAGTTTTCACATGAAAGTTGGATAACTTTTAGCCTTTTCAGAAGGTTTACTGAAATCTGTCTGAAACTGGTGCTTTGAGTTATTGAGGAACACCTGGCATTCTTGTTTTGATCATAAAGGTGCTCAGTCTGACAGCTGAGTCACAGTGAAGCATTTTTCACGAGTCTGTTCCTTCCACAGAATTGCACACAACTCCAGCAGCAGGAATGGGAGTTATATCCCTGAACCTACTGGTACACGGTGCCAGAAGGCACTCAGAAGTACAGACCTGCAGAGACACATTTGAAAAGATTACTCTGGTCCCTGTGCTGGAATCTGCAGTGTGGGTCATGCCTGTAGCGTACAAAAGCTTCAGGCATGAGATAATTTTTTTGTTTGCTTGTTCTAAATTCGTATCAGGTGTCCTTGTCTCTCTTGAAGGGAGTGCTTCACTTCCAAGAATGTTTACTTTTGTCCTGTATAATTGCCTCAAATGGATGCTGGCTCTTTTCTGATCTGGAGTCAATTCCTGTAACTCTCAGAGATATTTGTTCTGTAATTAAATAACAATACCTTCTTTTTGTGTGTTAAATTTCTTTTTACAGTTATTCAGTGAAAAAATAAGTGGAGCAGAAGGAACAAAGTTAGATGAGGAATTTCAAGAGATGGAAAGGGTAAGAGAAGTCACATTATGTTTTTCAACATTAAGCTATTGCAGAATCAAAAATATTTCATGTTTCATGTGATTGAATGGTATTGTAGAATTACCTGGGGGAGGAAACGTTATAATGTGCTTCCAAACAGAAAGATAAAAAGGTAAATGCAAATTTAACCTTGAGCTTCATCAGCTCAGCCAAGGGAGAAGAGACATCCACAAAGGCTGGTTGAGCAGAGTCTCGGGTTCCACTGACACCTCTCGACAGTGAAGAGAAATTCCTCCAAGAAGGGTGCAGAGCACCAAGAGGAACCTTCCTCTGTGTGGGAGTTTAGAGAAGTCTGTGGTGTTAGTGAGGCTTTGTAAATATCACAAAGCCTTTGCATCTGATAAAATGAATTATAAAAATCTGACTACTTGTGCCAGATTTTTTCCTGATAAAAGAATATATTTTTTAGCTTAAATAAAAACATATAAATTTAGTTTTAGTTTTGTTAATTTTTTACTTTAAATGTTGAGAAGTTTCCATGAAATTGATGTTTGCTATCCACTGATGAGTTGTGTTGCAAATTAAACAATGTTAGTGCCAGTTTCTGCTTTTGCAGTTGTTACGTGCTTTTTTCTAATTGCCCTTGCCTTACTGTGTATTTCTTAATGTTCATAGTAGGCTTACTTTTTTTTTTCAGAAAATTGATGTTACTAATAAAGCTGTAACAGAGCTTCTGTCCAAATCCACAGAATATCTTCAGCCAAATCCAGGTAGGATAAGAACAATAGGTGTTGGATTTTGATGAATGTTGTTTTATTATTTGGAAATTAATTCTAGATAAATAAAAGATAATTAGGTCATCATTGTGAGGTTTCTGTGTGAAGTTCTGCAAGGCTCCTCTAAGTAAGAGAGGGAGAGAGAGGAAGTTGGCTTTGGCTGTGCTTGTATCTATCCTGCATTTGCTTTCTGCAATATTTCTAATCAAGGAGCTCACAAGCAGGACTATTCAAAGGAATGTGAGTGTCAGTGAATATTTGCCTGGAGCAATGATGCTTTTTCACCTGGGAATAAAAACCAGTTTCATATGACCCATATTGTTGAATGGAATCTTATTTCAACTTTGGACTACGAGGTACTGGCAACAAAAAATTTACCAGTCTGAGACGAGCTTTGTGACTTCGCTTGTGAAATGATTTATTGTTTTAAATAGATGAGTTTTAAAGCTGGTTTTATCACTTTTTTTTCCCCCTATGTCCCTCTTAGCATACAGAGCCAAGCTGGGCATGCTGAACACTATGTCAAAGATCAGAGGACAAGTTAAAACCACAGGCTACCCCCAGACAGAGGGACTCCTGGGAGACTGCATGATACGGTATGGCAGAGAGCTGGGCGATGAGTCTATGTTTGGTGAGTTTGTGCATCTCCTCTGCCAATATTTCACCGTAAAGTTCTGTGCAAAGTATTACTCACTGACATAACCTGGGTAGTTGGCTGCTGCAGGTAAGAGTGAAAGTTCAGTGCAGGGATCAGGGGGTGATTGATACAGCTCAGAAAAAGGATGCTCCTGCACATCTGTCCACATCTGTTGCAGGTGGGTTTGATGACACTGCTACTGATGCTGTCTGATCATCCCTATTATTAACCATTTTAGTTCCCAAGTTGCCAAACGTAAGTAATTTAGGGTGATTCTTAAATGCAGTTTATTTCTTTTAACCTTTATACAAAAATGGTTGTACTCTATTTGAGAAGTAAACTAAGGGAAAAAATTTGAGTAGAAAGAAATAAACAGTAACACTGGATGATTTTTTTTTAATAATGACCTCTGCAAATACAGTAGGGAGAACAATTTTTCCCCCTGATATCTGTCAGGGAAAAAAAAACCCTGAAATGTAAGACAGAACAAAAATTTTCTAGTTCCAGTTTTCTACAGAGAACAAGCATTACTTGCATTATTTTCTTCTTTACTCATCAAAGGATTGCAGCAGATACAAAAATACCTATTTGAAATGGCTTTTTTAAAAGACAAATTTTCTGCTTTTGCATCTCTTGAGATATAAGAGCCTATTTTTTACCACAGGCCTTGCACTACTGGATACTGGTGAGAGCATGAAGCAAATGGCAGAAGTGAAGGACTCGCTTGATATTAATGTCAAACAAAATTTTATTGATCCTCTACAGCTATTGCAGGACAAAGATTTAAAAGAGATTGGGGTAAGTTTTCTAGGGTAAAACTTCACTTATCTATAATCACAGGCAAATCAAATTCTAGTTCCCTTAGATATTTTTCTTGAAAGCAATAAGGTAAATAAATTTTGTTGTGATCGATTTTCTCTCTAGCAAAACAGTGACAAAATCTGCTTAAAATCAATGCCTATTTCTCCCTTGTCTAACTTACTCAATTTGCTATATTGCTTGTACAGTAAGTACAAGGATTGTGAAGAGAATTACATTCTTGATTTTTCTGCTGTTTTATTTTAATGAACATTTTTATTAATGCTTATGAACATGTGAGTGGGCTGTGATTTACTGCTAGTGATTATCCTATCTTACCATCTCTGTCAGCCTAAAGCTGTTTATAATGGAGAATGAATATAACTGTTAAAAAAGGCTTTTCAGGGCAAACACAGAATGATCTGGATAGTGTCATAAAATGTTGAAGTGCCATATGCCACTATAGGAAAAATATAGGACACTAAGGAACACATTTTTAACCTTCAGAGTTAAGTTTTTCAGTGTTTTTGTTTACAATGTGACAATTCAAAGAAAACCAGGCAGTCTTTGTCTGAGTCTGTTGATTCCAATGGATTTGGGTAATAAGCAAGTGAAAACCCTGATGAAATGCAAAAATGAAAGTTACTTTATTTGTTTACACTTAAATGAATGTGGAAAGCATAGCAAAAAGATAGCAATAATGTCTGTAGCTGTCTCCTTTGATGCATAGCTGTTTTCAGTTGTGTTCTTCTGAACTGATGAAAGGAAATTGTTTGATGTTAGCTTTAATGATCATTTTGTACTGTCACTTTGAGTCCATTCTATGAGTCTGTCAGTCCCAGGATTTTTGGCAACAGAAAAGCTTGTGTAGTTTTACAAGGCAGAAATACCAAGTTGATACCTAGTAAGAACTGAAGAATACAAGATTTTTTGGAGCACTGCTTTAGGAGGGGAATATAATTCTTGAACTTTTAGTTGTCATATTGCAGATAATTCAAGACATAAAATTGAATTACATGTAGAATATGGTGTCACACAAATATTTAGGTTGGATCCTGCTTCTCTCTACAGCTCAGAATCTGAACTGTTCCACATTTAGTGATGTTCATGAGGTGGATGTCTAAGATTGGCAAATCAAGGTAGCCAGTACCCCAAGTGCTACCAAAGGGCTCTTTATTTAAAATTTCGTTCATTTATGTGGCTCTACACTTACCTGGTGCTGCCGTGGGTCAAAGGGATGGACTGTACAAATCTCTGAGCCTTGTATTTCTTTATGTCTGCATATATTTGCATCCATCACTGATATTTCCTTAAATCATAATGTGTTTGTTTGGGCATGTCCCATTTGGTCCTTCTCATGAATGTTCTGTCTCTTGTAGCATCACTTGAAGAAGCTGGAAGGACGCCGCTTGGATTATGATTATAAAAAGAAGCGTTTTGGAAAGATCCCGGATGAAGAGGTTAAACAAGCAGTAGAAAAATTTGAAGAGTCAAAGGAACTGGCTGAAAGAAGCATGTTCAATTTCTTAGAAAATGATGTAAGTCTGTGCAGCATCTTTATTTGCTGCAGTACATCCTGGAGGGGCAAATGTGTGGGATTGGTTAAAGCCAGTCCCATCCTTCATAGGAGGTAAGGTCTGAAAGCAGAAACTCTGCCTCTTCCCACTTTTAAATCCCCTGTCAGAGAAGAACATAATGCTCAGCAGTGAATGGGAGAACTCAAGAGCTCAGGAGTTTCTTCTGGAGATAGAGTGACACAGACAAGATGGTCACAGAGGTCTCAAGTAGAACTAGCTGAGAGTAAAATGCAGTTTGGTCAGTGAGAGGGTGAAGGTTGGGAAATTGGTATAGTCAAGACCTGCTGCTGAAAGTGTAAGCAAGAGCATGTACCTTCTGTGCTTTCTGAGTTTTAGCTCACTTAAAGTCAAAACTTTGCTGCTGAATGAAATCTCAGAATGATTTTACCTCTGAAAATCATTACTATTATTCTTTGGCTCTGCAAAGTCCATAGAGTGAGTTTGTGGCTTGGGCTCAGGTATGTGGATTTTGGCTCAGAGTCCAAGTCCATCATGAAATTTTGTCTAAATAAAGAGCAGCTGTGGCCGTTCAGGATAATCCTCTCTTCTGTCCACACACAGAAGAATAGCGGGATGTGCTTTCTCCTGAGTAATCATGGAAAAAGAGAGCTGGACCTATTTGGACCTATTCCAAAGTTTTCTCTTCTCCTGTAGATGCAGCATCAGAGGAAACACACTTACAAAGTAAGAAGTGTGCTGTCTTCTGTGAGCAAACTGCAACAGGGAGGAGCCTGAAGTGGGAATATGTAACTGCAAGCAACTTCTCCCTCTGTGCACACCCAGTTGTAAACCAGCCTGTAGCTCCTGAACTGTTTGTGAGTGGGGCACATTTGTTACAGCAGTGCATAGTGTAAGGCAGTTAAGCCTCTTGCTGTTTTACCAGTGCAAGTTAATGAGGGCAGCAAAAGCTGGAACGTGCTCTTATCAACAATTTCAGCACTGTTCCACTGTAGGCTGTACCAGTTGCCTGGTTGCAGTGGATGTGTGTTTTATAATTCTGTCTTGCATAGGCAGCTGAGAAATGTTTCAGGTAATGTTTATCATTAGTCAGAGCACCAAACTGAGGGTAAAAGAGTGTAGGAATTCAACTGGTTTAGCTCAGCCACTAGAAAACAGATGGGTTATGCATTCTAGTATAAGTAATTCTGCCTTTGGGAGGGGGTGAACTGGATATCCCTCTGAAGGTTTTTCCATACCTGTTTTCTACTGTTCCTGTTTATAGAAAACTCTGTGCTCTTCCCCTTCCGTTTTCGTGCTGACCCAGTCTATCTGTCCTCCGCAAACTTCTCATTACAGCCTTGTTGTCTAACCCCAACTGGTCTCACTGTGTTTGCAGAGATCTTAACTGCAATCACTTCCTTCTGGTCCTTTCCAGTTCCCCAAGTGTCTCCCTCTCTTGGTCTTCTTGCCCTGGAGTCTGAGCTCTGGTTCCCAGCCATCTTGCCAGGTGCCTTTCCCAGGCTCAGTCCTGATCCCCATCTTTCTCAGGTTTTTGCACAGCCAGTTCCAGACCTCCCACATCGACACTGTTGCATGCACTTCTTATCAGATCCATCTTCCTGCCATTCCCACACAGCCAGTCATCTTCCTAAGCAGTTTTTAGTCCCTCAAGTTTCTCTGGCTCTTTCCCAGTCTCTCTTTCTCTCTCTCTTCTCCTAATCCACAGCTCCGTATTTCTCCTGGCTCCTCGTTGTCTTGTTTGGACAATCCTTTATCCATTTTCTCTGACCACCACATCCAAACCCCAGGCACTTAGTGTATTGTCCTCAGCTGTTTATATTACTCTCTTCTGACTGTGATGGAATTGAATCAGCTGTTGGTTTGGTTCTGTGCATTTCATTTCTTTGTGCTATGTGACAGTTTGGCTCTCATGGAGCCCTGGCAGAATTTTTAATGATCTTTTTAGCTGAGTAAAAGCAGACAAAGTATAACACAAAATTGCCGTGGGTCCATAAAACATTTGTAGAAAGTTTACTCAGATATTTTCTTATGATCCAATGTCTGAAGACATCATGATGGAATGGAAAGATGTCAGACTTCTTGGGGTCTGTCTTCTTAATGTTGTCTTGAAGAAGACAAATATCTGTTACTGCTCCATACCCCATACAGCTTGAACTTTTCAGCTTGTGTTAGGGGAATGAGATTATTTGTTACCTCATGAATAAAAATATTTTGGTTTTTCTTTCTCCTTCATATTCTCCCTTTCCTCATCATTCATATTTTTGAATGATGGGCTAATATGTTTTAAATCCAAGTAGATAAATCATGTTTCATTTATCAGTTTATAAATGCTGCCATCTAGTGAGGTAAGTCCAGATCATTTCAGAGCTGCAATTTGCAAACATTGATAATAAACACTAATGGGTCTGAGTCATAAGAGCTGTCACAGTGTAATTTCTTCCAGCATTGATCAGAAAAGCTCCACTTTCACCTGCTAAGGGGTCGTGTCCTGTTAAATATTTTGGGCTTGGGTGTTGACAGACAGCTGGCTTGGAAGTTGAAAGCAGAAGGGATTTGCACGTTGTGAAAGGAAATGACTCAAGGACCCAGCCCTGGGTTAGTGAACTAGAAGTTACACCTCTGTTTTGTTCAGTTTCCAACTGGCAGTTTCTTTGATAGAATCACATGTGCTCTTTTCCAATAACCTCTACAAGGTACTGTGGTCTTTTGAGATACCAGGTCTGTTTTAAATGATATGTTTGTTTATCCTTCTGCTGAGTGTACTGCAGTGCCCTCACAGCTATTTCCCTCTCTTTCAGGTAGAACAAGTCAGCCAGTTGGCTGTGTTTGTAGAAGCAGCACTAGATTACCATAAACAATCCACAGAAATTTTGGAGGATCTGCAGAGCAAGCTGCAAAACCGGTAAGGCTGAACCCCTCAGAAAGTTGAGCCTCTTTTGCAGCTGAGGTTCACAACGTTGGAAAGTCACTGGAGCAAGAGATCTTGTAGCACCCCCTCCCAGATGCACGTTTGCTGTGCTTTGTGCCAGACTGAGCTCCATGCCTTTAAACCCCTGCCACCTGGCAGCTTCTTGCTGTGCTGGGGGACTTTAATGGAACTCAGGATCTGCCCAGGGAGCTCTGAGTGTGTGCAGAGTCTCTCCCATCTGTGGAGGTTAATGGGGGTAGCCTCCCTTTGTTTAGAGGTTTATTTCAACTTGCATACTTTGAGTTGTGTTTTGGAGGCTTTGCTTGGAAGCTGGCCTGTTTTTTAGAGATTAAGGGGTCTAACAAAATTCTACAGCACAGTAAGGAATCAGCCAGCTGGCCAGGAGCAGAGCTGTGCTGTAACATACGGATGAAAGGCCCAGGTACTTTGTGTCATCCTAAGAAAAGGGAGAAATGCTGCTGTCATTGATGTGTCACTTGAAGAACCAGAGACCTGAGTGTCACTGTGGCGTGGGCAGAGTCAAGAGAACTGCTTGGGGTTTCAGCTCAGGGTGGCTGTGGGGGCTGTGAGCATGGGCATGAGGGCAGCTGTGTCTGCAGACAGCCCTGTGCCATCCCAGCTGCAGGGGCCAGGGAGGCAGGGAACTCTCAGCTGGGGCAAACATAGCAGGAGGCACTAGACAGTTTTGCTGGCTAAATGGTTGTTTCCCATTTTCCCTAATAAAAAGGCCATGTGTGAGATGCAGTCCCTGGGCCTCTATCCTGGATGTGTTTCTCCATATGTCATTTGCAGTTGAGCTTTCCAGAGAGCTCATTCCTGCAACTTGTGCTGAACTCAGTGGCAGCTGTGGGTGCTCATCACTTCTCAGACTCAGGCTGTTAAGCTCTGTGCCTCTGTCAGCAGGACCAAAGTATTAAATAAATTAGGGACTTGTTGAAATTCAAGTATTGCACGAGAATTGAGCAGCTTTTAGTAAAAACACCCCCACCCCCCCAAAAACCCCCAAACAGACCAACCAACCAAAAAACCCAATGCCATAAAACCAAAACACAAACCAACCAGAAGAAACCTAAAACCAAAACCAGCAGATTTTCTTACTCCACCTTTCAAACAGCAAAGCACTTAACCTGAGCTTAAGTTCTGTAAATATTTCTTCCTTCTTTCTTCCTAATGAAATCTCTTGCTGCTCTCCTCTGCGTTACAGAATAAATGTAGCATCTAGTCGGCCTAAGCGTGAATTTAAGCCAAAGCCTGTAATAACTACAACACTGGAAATTGGTGATAATCAGCAGCACAATGGGATTGCCTATAGTTCTTCCATAAAATCATCAGGTGAGTCTGTCACCACAGAATTAAAGTGTCTCTAGATGTTCTTCCAGATTGTTGCTTCAGGAATTTCTTGTACCATGAGAACAATGGATCCATCAGGCATCAGTATCCGTGCATCTGACTCCAGATTGTTGCCCAGATTTCAAAACAGAATTGAGAAGCAGGATTCCTCTCAACAGTCTCTCACCCATCTGAAATTTAGGTGTGGCATTCTCTTTGGTGTTTTTAGGTCTCTGAATTGCCACTGAGGGTGGGAGGAGAGAGAGGGAGAGGCACTTGCAGAAAACAGTTCATTTCTTGCAAGGACAGATGCCTACAGTGGGTGTGTTTCATCAGAGTTTGGAGTATATCCAGGTGCTAATTTTTCTCCACAGTCTGAGAGCATAAATAATCTGTATAGAATCTCAAGTATTAGCTGTGTAAAATTCAGAGAGATGACTCCCACCTCTACTGGTTTTAATATCTTTTAACTTTACTGTCCCCTAAATTATGCACCAAAGTGTGTGCATTAATGAACTCAAGTACTTAGGTACCTGTGGTGGGGGCTTAGAACCCTTTCCTTGGATCAGGCCCTGATTTCACCAAAAGAAAGTAAACTTTTGAAAGTTGTGTGAATAGTAATAATCAGTAATGTTACACTCATTGAAATAGTTTTTCCTCATCTCATTAATAACTCATATTTTCCTCATATCTCCTTAATAGCTGCATTGTATGATGGGATGAACCCAGTAAAAAACCAAACCAATAAAACTCCTAAACAAACAAAAAACCCCAAACAAAACCTAAATGACAATTTGCAAAGAAAAGAGAGTGAAAAAGCCAGAGATTTTCCCATAAACATTATTTGGAAGGAAAATAGGGAAGTACTGAGCCAAAGGTTCCCTTCTGTACTTGGCATGGCATCTAGAATCTTTTCCTGAAGGTTTGTTGGGTTTTTCTTTTTCCCTAACTCTCCAATTTCTTCTTCCCTCCAGTCTTGTTCCTTTTTAAAGGTTGTTGGGAGAGAAATGAGAGAACTAAAAGTGAAAGAGTAAAGCTTGAAGCTGTAACTTCATGCTCCTTTTAATGTCTCTCTAATTTTCTTGCCCTGTGCTACAAGAGACCATTATACAATCCATACTGAAGGGGATTTGCAGCAGTCTGGCAGCATAAATCCACCCAGCCAGATCTGATTCCTTGATTTATTTGAAGCTCCTCATCCTGCCTGAATGCTGAGATGAGTTTTTGTGTTGCTGTCAAATGTGGGGTGGAGGGAGACAACCCCCTCTGCACATTCTTTGAGGTCACACCAGTGATTCCTAAGACTTGTGATACAAGGATGCATTTCATCCAAAGCACTGGAGATGTTTGCAGGGATCAGTAACTTCCTTGGTATTTTCACAGCACATCTGCATGAAAGTAGCAAAAACATAGCAACTTTATTAAAAATCACCATAAAATTTCTTGGCCCTATCAACTACTTATCAAGTTATATAGGCTTTTTTTTTTCCTGTTTTGCATGTGCAGGGGAGAAAGGAGGTTCAGATTCAACATTTGTATATAAACTAGTGTGTCAAACCACATTACAGTGGTTTATCATTGCCATCCAGCAGTTGTTCCAAGATGTCCTTTAAGGATAATCAATCCTGCCTTTGGGAGAAAGACAGATGATGACTTTTCCTGGTTGCTTCCAGCCCAATTAGTTAAAGAAAAATCTCAGTTTTAATGAGCTGAAATTCAGCAAAAACTGGAAACTAAATGACCACTGATCACTAAGATAGGGAAGGAGTGAGGCACGTGCATTCCCTGCCTCCATTCACCATGCACCAACAAACCTCCATGCACCAACTGTTTGCATATCACTAAATGAGGTGTTGTCACTGCTTCACTGGCTTAGTGTAGTCACAATGGAAAAGAAATAAAACCACTGTAAAAGAGATGAAAAGCAGAAATAGGATATATGTAATAAGTGTTGCTAATCACATTAGAAAGACCATGTATCCTGGTTTTTTCCTCCTGAAGAAGCTGTGGATGCTGAGCTTACCTCCCCAGTAGGTACAAATCATCACTGAAATCACTGTTCATTCTCTTGTTTTCCTATTCCTATTCAAACATTGTCCATATGGATTTCTGTGGAACTGCAGTGGGCTCAATATGCCCTGCTCATAAATGAGAATACCTTTCTGTCCCTTTCTAAAATCTGAATCATGAAACAGATTAGATTCTTTATGGTCTGTGATTTAGAAATGAGAACCAAGCAGTTCTAAGCAAAACTGCTAAATGTCTCAAAGTCTCCTTGAGATGGGGAGATAGCATTATAATCACCTTCCTTTTGTTTAGAGAACTGACCTCCCCATCCTACACAAACAAATACTTCCATGCTTCATTTTCCCTGCTTCCATATTGACCCTATCAAAATACAGATCTTCAATTTCTCTGATACTGTCCCTCTGGGTAAGTAGTGTCTTGGTATTCAGCAAACTCATAGGTATCTGCAGGACAGTTCAAAGCAAGATGTGACACATTCAGCACAACTGCCATGGTACAATTCTGAGCATGGAAATTATTTTTCCCATGTTCCACAATAGTTTTTCAACTATGAGCTTTTTGGATCAGAAATAGCATTTTCCTTTGTACGGTCTCTAACATCTGAGGATTATTTACTACTTATGATTCGCACACATTTGCAGGGCTAGATTCACATAAACCTAATTTTTATTTGGCTGCTTCAAGTAAATGCAGATAAAAAAGTCTCTAGTTCTAATTCATTGTTATCCTCATTAATGAGCTGCAGCTGTGAGCATCATCTGGCTCATTTTAGAACTCTTTAATTGCTCTATTACATCATGCCTTTCACTCTGTTTGTTTGTCAGGTTTGACTATGATATGAAATATATGGATCTGGTTGCCACATGCTGGAATTTACCATAAGCATCTAAGTGTTTACTCAGTTCAGTTATGAAGGAGACTGGGATTAATTATGTTAGCAAGCTTCTAGTTTGTGATTATTAAAGTACAGTCTTGCTACCTGATGTATACAGCATGGTAGAGAAGGCAGAGTAGGTGCAGGTACAGTAATTCCCTCCCTTTGGGGAAAACAAACAAAAAACCCAACCATCATTGAATGGATTTTGGTTTCATCCTGTAACACTCCAGAAACCAAAGACAGCTCCTTGCTTATCCTGATTTTGTGCTGTCCAGATCTGAGTGGTCTGGAAATTAATGACAGTTCTTTTTTTTACTGTGACAGGGAAGTAAACTAGAGAAATAAAGGAGGTGCATATGGAGTTGCAAATTAACATGAACCCTGTTGGCAGAAATAGAAGACTGCAATTTATTTAGCTGAAACCTCTGCAACATTTGTGCAAGTAGACAGCAAACGGCTGGAGTGGTGCCAGCAGTTCTGTGATGTTAAGCAGTGAGTGTTGCAGACTCAGGCAGTGCTGCCCCCTTACCTTTGGCAGGGAAGCTTTGTCTCATTGGATTACACAGTAGCAGCAGCTGCCTGACTCTAATGAAGACTTTGACTGATCCTACAGCCTGGAGTGAAACTGGTTGTGCTGGCTGTGATCATTATTTAAAAACCTTTCTGGGCTGCCAGACGTTTCTTTGCAGTTCTTCGTGGCTTGAAATGAACCAAACGTGATCCATCTCCTATCAGGTACCTCAGTGTCAGAAATTAACTGGCTTGCAGTAACAAATTAGCCCCATTGGAGCAGCTGGTGAAGGCGAGGAGCTCTGTCAATTATTCTGATCACCGCCTTCTGCTGTTGACAGTTTTGGAGAGCTGGTACCAGTTCTACCTTGGCAAAGGCTGAAAACAACTCAGCTACTTTTAAAAACAATCAGCCCATTTTTGGTTTTAAACATGATAAGTCCATTTTTGCTGGGCAGCTGGTTCATCATCACTTTTTCTGCTTGGAGTGCTTCAGCAAATACGTGGCAACCAAGCTTTCACCTGTACCAGTGTATTAGAGTAGCTCTAAATTAGTTGGTTCTTGCAGGACTCTGTCACTACCCTGAGCCTTCCACAGGGAGAGGATCAGTCTGGCATTGTGACAGTGCTGCTCTGGGGAGGTTTGCTCAGTCTCTCTTGGCACTTCTCTTCCATTGTTATAAATAAAAACTCTCTTCTATTTCTATCAAGGGTAAAATATACCCACAAAAGAGAAAAGCAATTCCTACTTTGCAGTTTTAACCAGATATTGCCCCCAATTGTATTATTGTCAATTAAAAAGATGCTTTTACCTGTCTGTACCTAAGAACTGTTACTAGTTCTTAGCTAGTTTCCTTTAGAGACTTCTCCTAATGCCATTATCTCGAAAACGGCCAAGCAGTTACTTTTTAATACTTTCCTATGCATTACCATGAATAACAGATTAAAATGCATTTTTGCCATTTTACCTATTATATCTGTATTGCATTATCAGTTGCATGCAGGTTTACCCAGTAAAAAATGATAGCTGGGAGAGTCAGGACTGGAATATTTGAGTATTGCTGCAATGTTCCCAATAACCTGAATAATTTAAGCATAAGTACTAGTGTTCTAGAGGTGTCATGCTACAAGGTGTGGTACTCCTCTTTACAAGGCAGCAGCATTAAGTCTTTTCTCCTATTCTTCATTTATAAATGTATTTCAAATTACCAGACTTCTACTTGGATGCATTACATATGTTGTTAAAAAATCTGTTATGGTTGAACTACAGTTGAACCATGGGGTAGTCCTTGACCACAGAGTTGAGCTTTACAATTTGAACATAAATTATTCTAATAAAGTGTATTCTAATTATTCATAAATATGAATTTTACATTTATATTGGTACCACAAATCCAAGCTAATTAACACTCCTCCGTGAGAATACCTTTAAAAAAGGTATTTATTGCATTTACAAGGTTAACTTTTTTAAAATGTTTAAGGGTGATTTGGAATTAAGATCTTTTTAGGATAAACAATGCAAATCACAAGAACAGCCAGATACTGTATCAGAAAACTCTTCTCATCCCTAAAATAATATGACAGGCACCTTTGTTCCTACCATAGTCTTTGCCTAAGTTCAGATGTATAAAATAAAGGACTGGAGCACAGGAGCTCAGAGAGCAGTGACCCAGAACTGTCATTGCTCAGGTGAGGGTGGGGGAAGCCCTGCTCCTGCCACGGCTGGTGTGGTGTGAAAATGCAGGTGTCTGCCTGAGGCTGCAGGGCTGTGTTTGTAGGGCAGAGCAGCAGCCCCTGCCCTCTGGTAGGTGTTCCCGCAGGATCAATGTGCTGCAGTGTCGTTTGTTTAAAGGATTCCTTATCATTTCCCATGTTGACTCTTCTGCTTCCTCAACTCCTGCCCTTCCTGTTCCTCTGGCAGCTGCTCCAGAGAGAGTACATGGGTTTTGACAACTGATTAGTCAAACCCTCAGATGGAGATAAACATCCTTTTGAAAGGAAAGACAACTAAATATGAAAGAGTAGTGTCTGAACTTAAGGGACAAACAGAATTATGCTTTAAACTGATTATCACTAATCTTGTATTTTAAATGTAGAAGCATCAGATACTAATTAATAAAAGCGATGAAAAAGCTGTTGCTAGTGACAGGACAGCAGGACTACATTATTTTACCCCTTGTTTTGTGCTTAGTGGTTGGTGGGATGCTGTGAAGCTCAATTAATGTGGTTGTTTTTTCTGTCACTGGGGCAGGTTCTTCAGTACACATGGATCAGCCTTGCTGCCAAGCTCTCTATGACTTTGAGCCAGAAAATGAAGGCGAGCTTGGGTTTAAGGAAGGGGACGTCATAACTCTGACCAATCAGATTGATGAGAATTGGTATGAGGGGATGTTAAATGGAGAGTCTGGCTTCTTCCCCATTAATTATGTTGAAGTGATAGTTCCCTTGCCTCAGTGATTGTGTCATTCGAGCTGTGAACATGATTTCATGACTGAAATGGATTCACAAATGTTCTGTCAGTGTGGCATTCTGTGAAAGCCTTGCTATTTGACTGACTTACTGACTTTTGTATGCGTCTTTTTAAAATGTATTTATTTTATATTCAAAAAAATTTCACCTTTCCTGATTTGTCAACCTGCAAAAAAACCCATACCCAGTTTTTTTGCTTTGTGCCTTGAAGATCACTGTATGAAGTGTTTACTGGTAGCTCACTGTTGCTCCAAAACTGCATTTCCTTGCTATTATTGTATGTGGATTTTTTTATCTTTGGCTGCAATGATTTTACTATTGAAACCCATTTTTAAAACCACTGTTAGTGAAGCTAACTGTAACCAGTTCCTAAGTTACTGATGTCATTGAGCTCTTTTCATCTATCACACTGTAATTTATTGTGAACAAGTTAATACATCTTTTGCATTGTATGTTGACAAAAGGCAAAGTGGTTGTTGTCAATATTAAGATGATGTTGTACTAAGTACAAGTTCTCAGCATTGAAAATTCGTACAATTTACTGACCAAACTGAATAAATATTTCTGTGGGATAAGAACAGTGGTTGCTGCTTCGTTACTGATGGTTCTGGCACTTGTTTGAGCTGGAGGCCACTTTTGCTGAGTATATCAGCTTTCAGTGACAAAAACAATGCTACATTAAAAAATGCATGAATAAAGAAAGCATTAGTTTTATGACACCTCTGCACTGTAATAATCTTGCTACTTCTCTATTGACTGTTTAGCATTTATGTCTTAATATTTTTTTCTGAAAGCAGAAGGAAAAGAGACCAATTCCTTGGAACTAAATACAAACTGCTCCTGCTTCCATAGGGTTTGTATAGAACTCCAGTGAGAGAAAGGGGTGAGTAGCACTGGTGCCTAATGTAAACAAATGAAAAATCAATACACTTCTGTTTTTTATATTTAGTTGAAAGGGAGGGAAAGGAGGAGAAAGAAGATTAGGTGGTGATGGAAAGACATGTGATAACTAAAAATATACCAAAAAGCCTCAGAATCTCCTGCTTTGCTTAGTAATGTAGCTGTGAGCAAACAAAGTGAGCTGCCCTGGAGAAACATGTAGTCTTTTGCCAATTGCTTTCCATACAAGACAGATTGATGAGAAGAGAGCTGAATTCTTTACATGCAAGCTGTCCATGTAGATTCTTCTTAAGCTCAGAGCAGTTCAGCTCTAGTTAAAGTCATAAATATAAACAGGAGAGCAGAGTGCATTTCTGAAGGTTTCTTCACTCTGCAGTCCCTAAAATCACCAGTTTTATTACTTCAGTCTTTTGAACCACTCAACAGAAATCATTGAACAGACAGACCTTTATTATTTAATCTGCAAATATTTAAATTCCAAGAGTGCTTTTATATACATGAAAAATATCTTTAATAGTTAAAAAAGTTTTAAGAAATCAAGATAAATACAGCAAAGTTAGAGCAGCAGCTAGATCTACTGTTTGAGGTGGAACAGGGATTTGGATCTGCTAAAATCCAAGTCTTAAACCAGCATCTACTCTTGATGTCTCAAAATTAGAACTTCTAAATAATGTAAGAGTTTAAGCTAGCATAAGAAAAGCCTCACCTTATCACCTGCATTCTAACAAAAAGCAGGTCTTGAATTTGGAACTGAACACT
Source organism: Eopsaltria australis (assembly GCA_034509425.1). Classification (NCBI taxonomy): domain Eukaryota; kingdom Metazoa; phylum Chordata; class Aves; order Passeriformes; family Petroicidae; genus Eopsaltria; species Eopsaltria australis. The sequence continues at coordinate 5,349,945 of JAVTVJ010000031.1, read as the reverse complement.
TTGGCAAGGTAAAAGATAGTCACAACACTATTCCAGCATTGAGAGAAAGCTGCAGGCTCAGCTGCTCCACTCCCTCCTGCTCACAGGTGCAAGTTTACTTCATGTGGCTCAAAGCCCTTCCTTTCCCCCAGGGCCAGCAGGGGAACAGTTTGGTGGAGAGGCAGAGTGACTGCAGTGCCCCCAAGGGTGACTGTCCCCTCCTGGGGGTTACAGGACAAAGCTTTCCCTGGACACAGAGCTCCCAGAGGGCCAGGGAATTGCACACTGGCCCAGAACCAGTATTCCCCAGCTGTCCTGTGGGACACACACACAGCTGCAGCCTGCATGGAGATTTAGCACATCAGGGCTCCAAGAGCAGCGAGTTTGATATGTTTTTCACTACAGTTGGGGCTTTCTAGTTTTGATTTTTGACTTAGTGTATTTCTCTTCTTAGCCCCTTAGAAAGCTGTTGGGACCAATCAAACAGTGCCAGCAGCACTAGTCACAGTACCTGCTCTGTCAGAATGAGATGCCTTTTCACATTTATAGGATACATTTGTCCAAGTTAAGGCTGGCACAGCTCTGCTGTGATACAGTGTATCTAGGAAAACACAATACTGAAACAGGGATTTCCAGGTGCTAGACTACAGAAACAGTACATTTAGTAACTGGCAGGAATATGTTTTACAACTTGTTTTAATTCTAAAGTGTTTCACTCTCAGAAAGTGATCTAGACCAGCTTTATGTATTTCTGCATCAGGATCTGAGCAGGAAACATTTCACACACTCATCAGGATAATGTTTTACTTCAGACTTGCTCAAGGTGCAAGGGTGTGATCGGTGCCATGTTTCCCACTCAGGCTGGAAAGAGAAATTACCTTTGGAGGAACACTATATCAGAATATTGAAAAAGCTGAGGCAGCCTCATGTTCACAGTCAAGTATTTAACATCCTTATAGGGCACATGTTTAGAAGCTTTGTAAACTCTGTACCCTCCTTTGTTTCAGCAGGTCACGGAAACCAGATTCTTGTGTAAAAGTAGAAATAAAAATAACTTCACATGGAGCTTGTATTCTGCTGCTCTTTGTACCAGTGAATCCAAGGCCAGGGTCCAGTATCAGAAGGTAGGAAATTCCATCATGTTATGGACAATGCTTCTCACAAAGACATCAGATGGGATATGTGAATTCCAAGGTCTAGATATTACAGAAGAGATCAACACACATACAAGTCTCTGGCACCTGGGACTGAGAGGTGTTTTCAGATTGTCCACATTACATGACAGAACAGCTGGGATCTTCGTTTTGCTGCAGGGAGAAAACATTAGGCTAATTAACTTGTGTACAAACTTAGTATTTCTTGCTGGTTACCTACTTGATTCTCATATAGGCAGGTAGGGCTTTTAGCACTTTGTAGATTCAGTTACTTATTAATAAAGCAAAGATTTTCAAGAGGCAGCACATGAACTGTACTACACAAGTCTTTAAGTCCATGCAACACATGAGCCTGTGCCTTCCTTAATGAAAGGCTGTCAAACTGCCCATCACTGCCTCACTTGCCCAGCATCAGACCCTCAGTGGCATGCAGATACATTCTGCCCTCGTTAGGATGGTAAAAGCAGAAGCAAAACATGGAAACCCTACCTGCCTTTAAAGCACAGCATGCATTCTTCCCATTATTTTACTGCATGCAACAATTAACTTTTGTTTACTAAGCAGCCATTTTAGTACTACCAAGGCAGCAGAAGCATACAGTACTAATGTCAAAAGTTTGATAGGAATTCAGCAAACAAGAATGACATTAAAATTTGATTGGAAGTATTAGAATTGATTCTTACCATAAATGGCACACAACTGTATTGTAAAGTTGCTGATAAAACAGATTAGAAGTGTAAGGAAAAAAGTTACTTTTGCTTTCCATCATTGATTACCAAACAAATCATATTAGTGAACTCAAAAAAATGCCTTTTAAAATAAGAAGAATCCACCCCTGAGGAGAGGCCCTACTCTGAATATGAAAAGAAGTTGTATCACTAAGAGCCCAAAGGGCAGAACAACAGTACAGACCTTCTCAATAGCCTATTTAATAGGGTCTCACCATCCTTCAGTGAGAAAATACTACAAGAATGTGCATGCAAGTCAGGAGACTGATAAACATCCTTTAAACCACTTGGTATTGTAGTAACAGATATTTACCCAGATTTTCTGTTTGAAGGGACAAAAAAATAAAAAACCAGCAGGCAGTAACTGCCTGTTCAGGTACATTTTTTTCAGAAAGGCAGTACCAAGGTATTTTTAAGTTAGTTTTCAGACAGATGCATTATGAAAATACTAGGAAGTGGTAGTGGGAGCGTTAACCTAGTGCTGTAAGATGACGCTCCTCCTTGTAACTGTGTAGGATCACAGTTACAGTTTTAGGAAGAGCTGTGGTAGCTGAACATGTGTCAGCAGGAAGGAGAGAGTTTTTAGCTAAGCATCCCCTTGCTCTCAGGCTTTGGAATTTGTACCATAGCACTGTTTCAGGTCAAGACACAAACCAACTTGAGTCAGGTGCAGTCTATAATTGTTTGTTTAGGACCAACTTAAAACCTCCTATTAGTTAGTTTAGACTATTTTAGCAATTAAAGATAGCTGATAGTATATCAAAATACAGTAAGAGCATCCAAAATGCATCAATTCAGACTTGCATTATGGTCAGTCAAAAGCCATTTGAAGGGGCTGGATAGTCTTGCACAGGATATTACACCATGCAAGTTTGTAGCCAGAAGTTTGTAAGTATATTGACCTTAAGTTCACACTGAACTCCTCTTAAAAGCAAGCCAGGGACACTGGAGTGTCAAGTCACTTCATCCCACAGAGTAGCTAGTGTTTGCATTCTGCTCTTGGGATAACAGCTTTAATTCATAATCAGATATTTAGATGAAACAGACATTAAAGGCTGTATTTTCAGTGTGTCAGTAATAAGATATCAAACAATGAATGCTAATGTTTGATCATACTCAGAATAAGCAAAACTTCAGTTGCATTTCTGATGCAAAGCCATGCAAGCTAATCCTACGTGGGACAAGAGACTGCAGCACTGCTGACAAAGCAAGTTTTCTGAGGTGACAAGCATGATTCTCACCATCTCACCTGCTTAAGGATGCTCACAGGAACCACTATCATGAAACCAAACAACATTTCTTTTTTCTTCTTCTTTTGGTCTGACATCAAGAAAAACATTAAGAGTTGCGGGATATGAATAGTACTTGAAGAAGTATTTTCATTTAGTAAGGAAAAACAATGGCCATTGAATGACTCTGTTGATAGCATATATTTAAACTTCAGGCAGCTTACCTGAGATGCAAACTCTGCTTCACTTCCAGTTATTTCTTCATAATCATCATCTTGCTCACTTTCTTCTCTGGGTACAAGCATTATCTTCCTCTCTGCGAGTTCCTAGGATACAATTGAATTGCCATCAAGACCCCTCAGGAGTTAAGCACAAACAAGTTCAGCATTAGAGCATTAGGACAGTAGAAGCTTTTTATTATTTCACTTACCTCACCATCATCTGTGATGAGTGTAACACCAATATTATCCCCAGTTCCCCAAGACCTCTGAGACTTCCAGACCAGATCACTCGGACCTGGGCTAACACCAGCAGCTGCACCCCAGATCTGTAACAGATTTACAGTGAGCTTCTGAAGAATCTTTTTCTGTAGTTAGATTACAGTTCAGTATAACATACATAATTATTAAGTATTTTAATACCAAAGACATCCAGTAGCAGAGACTGAACCACTGTAATCCCTGGCAAGTTAGTTCTTTTCAGGACTACGAGGAATGATGGTAAAGTTTTTCTAGCTGAAGACTGTAAAACAGTGCAGAAAAGGCTGCTAACAGCTTCTATCCAATGTAGAGGTAGCCCTGCTTTGCCATACAGAGTCACAGAGCCATAGTCACAGACATGCTCAGGGCAGCAACCTGTGTGTGCAAGAGCCTCTCGCCTGGGGTCACTCACAGATGTGTTGAACAAACTCCTCCACAGTTTGGAGTAGCAAGTGTAGAGTTCAGCTCTTTGATCACCATCTAGATGTACTTAAAGTATGATTTTAGAGCTAATATTTCACTTAGTACTACAAATCATGAGCTCAGCAATGCTGAGCTGGAGTAGGCTGAAGATTTTAGCAAGAGTGTGAGTCTCTGCACAACTTGTGTCAAGTCACAGGAGTATGGGAAACCCTAATAAAAAACTAGAATTCAATAATTCTGTTTACAGTTAGAGCACATTCCAGTCTGGGATGATCCAAGCTCAGTCCAAACTTTAAAAGAAATGTAATGACCACTTCAGATCAAGTTGCTGCAAGGATTTTCCCCATATCTATCTCCACATAAGAGCTTTAGTTCTTTAGACACTTGCAGTATCCATTTAGTTTTCCATATTACATCTGCTGACATCTAATATACGAACAGAGCTCTGAGGAAGTTTTACAAACCAAATACCTACTGTAACTTCTTGGCCTGCCTGAAGAGTGAACCGTGAAGGAAACTTGTAATTAACATCTGCCACACTGCCAATACGTCGCCTCAGCACCCAGCCATGTAGAGGTTGATCCTGTGGGACAAGAAATTTCTCTCAGAATTACAGACCAACACCACACAATTCAAACACAAGGTTCTTTCCAGACTCATGGGCCAGTTTTAATCCCACTCCTGTAGCATACATGTATGTGACAATTTTGAGGAAGCAGCCACATTTCCATTGAAGTCTCCTTATGTTTTCTCCCTATACTTCAGGATTAATCTTAGTCAAATTAAGCCACACCTATTCTTACCTTCCATTAAAGGGGAGGTCATGATGCTCTTTACCAGGGAGACTCTGATAAATGAAGTTTGCCATGGCCACCTACCAACTATATATATTTATATATATACACACACACCTTAAAACTTCACAGGTCACTCTGTATATCAGGCTGAAATGACTAAACTACGAGCCACATGTTTTGAAATCCTGATGAATTCTAATAGTGCTGGATTTGCAAACAAAACTAGCGAAAGAATTAGTTAACTGGTCAGATAAACCATCTGTATGGATTAGGTATCACCAATTCTATTCAACATTTTAGCTGTTTTAAGTATTTTTGACTAATATGAAGCCATCTTTACTCAATTTACTAGAGCACCCTAGTTAGTTCATCAAGGCTAAGTAGTACTTCTGGTAGTGCTAGCCTGAATCTGATGACAAACAGCTGAAGGTGTCAGATTACTGCATAGTAGAACCCCCTGCCACTCCACCCAAAAGCACCTCCCAGACAGCCCTGGGAACAGAAAACCTGCAACACCAAAAGGTCACTCTCTAGTCCGTCCCCAAGCTAAAGCCATCCCCAAGGAGTCACACACTGCAATGCAGACTTGAAAATGAAAGCACCTCTTCAGAGTGGTTTTTTAGCCTGACAAATCTCCCATCTGCATCAATCTCTTCAATAGATATATTTCCAGTAGCTGAAACATGCTGAATAGTCTTAAATGCAGCACTCTGCTCCCTCTTTTTGGTTTCTTTGATTTTCCTTTTCTTCCCATGCAGGAACCGTCGCCCTTGACCTGCTGCTTGAGTTGCTGTGCTGTGTGAAGATGGACTGGGTGACAGCTTTAGCCTAGAAGAGAGTCAGAAAACATTCACCTGAGTATCTGATGTGCTTTGTTTCTTCTCACACCTACCCTCCCACTACATGCAAGCCTAACAGCTTCCTATATCCAAGCCTTCCATGGGGTCTTGAACACAAAATTTTCCTTTTATTGGCAAGAGTAGCTAAGTGGCTTGTTAAGTTAGGAAGGCAGCCTCAGCCACAGAGTTCAGAGCAAACTTATATTCATAAGAGAAGATTCACAACTGCACTAAATATTCCTTTAAAGTTTCAACAGACACAGTCTTTAGGGAAAGGAATTTTTTGACCCTTCTTAGCATGCATTTAGAGTTCATGTTCTCACCACACACACAAGATACCATATCTGCATAGACAGGAACTGATCCAAGTTCCCAGCTTCATTCATGGAACTTGAGTGCTCTTTGATATATCTCCAAGATGTAGTACAAAGCTTTGAGAGAGTTGAGGAATGTTTAATGGACCTTTGAATTTTATCAGCTGGGTTTATGAAGTTACATCATCTTACTATGCCATGTGGTAGATGTGGGATATAAATATCATTTACAGAAGATTATGCTTCAGTAACTGAGTTACTGTATTAATGACGTGCTTAATGTTTGTTTCTTGTCCTTCCACATTCCAAAGGATAAACAGTGTAGAGGTCTTGGATGAAGCAAGTTCTCATAATGAAGATCTTGTCATAGCCTACCTCTGTTCCTCTCCTTCCAACATCTTTCTGTATGCATTTATTTCCAAGTCTAGAGCCAGTTTCACATCTAAGAGATGCTCATACTCTTCCAGCTGTGCTTGTGCCTGCTTCTGAGCTTGTACCATTTCTTCCTCCTTTTCAGCCATACGTCTTCGATGAAGATCACGATCATAATCCAGCAAATTCTGTAGCTCCTTTATTCTGCTCTCCAAAGCAACATTCTAAAATTAAGGGAATGGGGAAAAAAATAAACCGTAAGTGAAGAGAGAAGAGACCAATATTTTTAATTGAGAGTAAATTTAAATAATTATAAGGTTATACAAATAAAGACAGCACCTGCGTTTGATACTGATTTACTTGAGATAGCAGAGTATCAACTCTCTTCTGTGTTTCTATCAGCTCCTCCCGAGCAGCATTGGCAAACTCACTGTTTCTTGCTGCAGTTAACTGGGCATTTTCCACCTGTGGATAAGTCACTGTTAGTCCTGAGTTGCACATTACCATGTATTATAAACAAGGAAGGAAAACCAAGTAATTTTCATGTGTTACACCTGGAAATAGTTATGTTTTACTGAAATGTGGAGATACCAAAAAGTCCAGATCAGAAAGTTCTGTACTGCTTTCCAGGGAGGTTTGCACAAGTTTGACATTTATGTCAGAAAAAGTCAGCAACAATCAGGTAATGAAAATTGCTGGATTAGGGTATTTCAGTTAGTGATGTATGAGGACATTGTGCAGATATTAAGTAAATTGATTCTCTAGAAGACCAATGGAAAATTTGTTTAGAAGCTGCCTGTCAAAGCATAGAGATACAGGATATTGGGTGTACAAATCAAACTACTATCACTCTTTCCCAAAAGGCCTATTATTAAAGAGTTCCTGCATCTTTACAAGCAGCATTGAATTGCTCTACAAATAGCTCAATCTTGAGATGTCCCAAGAAAGGATAAAGTGCTCCTTCAAGAAGCACTTGGAGAATTTTCAGCAAAAACAGAAACACAGGCATCCAAAGGAATTCCCTGAGATGGCATACAAGTTGGTGTGTAGGAAGTTAAGCGATTTTAGTCTTGGTTAAAACCTAATACAAACATAACACGCCTTGGTCCTGAATCTGTCACAAGTCTGAAATATAAACACTCCCTGTATTTATGCTTGAACCAGTTTTGTCTGGGATCAAATGTTTGCAGAAATTTGCTACTGTCAAATTTGACACTGCTTTGAAATTCCATAACAACTTAATGCCAAGAAGCTCTGCAGTGAGGGACTCCATCAGTTAAGCTGTCTATGCCAGTGTGACCTTAATTATGTCAAGGTGCAGAGAACTTCAGCTTTGTTTTACTGTCATCTTTTACAAACTCACCTTTGCACTGAATGTTCGCTCCATCTCCTCTTTGTAACCTTGAATTTGTTCTTCATGTTGTTTTCTGAGCCCCTGCAGAGCATCTGAGAGCTTACTCTCAAATTCTCTTTGACGGCCAGATTCTACTTCTGCTATCCTGCTCTCATGGACTCTTTTTGTCTCCTTGAGTTCCTAGGAGAAGAAGAAATGTCTCGGAGAATAAACAAGCCAGTACAGCTTGAAACTGGATTTAGTGTAGCAGCTTCACAAATCCTTCACTGTTGAAGCAGATTTATCATTGAGTACACAGTAATTCATCTTTATGCATATCTTACTCATCCATTAAGTCTGGCACGTCCACCTTGCTGCTTCACTATTGTTTTTCCACCTCACTGCCAACATTGCTCAAACTAATAAATGTAGTAAACATTTAATTTGTAAGACTAATTCTTTGAACTAGATAGATTCTGCTTGGTTTTTTTAACTTAAAACGCATGCATATACAGTTCAGTTTCTTTAAGCACTGTTACTTCACCTATTCTTGTTTTATGCAAAAAGTAATAGCAGTTGGTTAGAGAAATTATCTCTATCACTTAAACCACACACTTTGAGATTCCCACCACCAGTGAGAAGGCAGCTGTTTTACATTCATATGTAAACTATTCATTTAGTTTTATGTACTGACTTCTCTCACAAAAGTTACCAGATATCTCTGAGAAGTGTTTAGGAAGTTGGGAACACAAGTTGCTTAAAGGAGATTTTAACTTCTTCAATTACTTTAGCCTTCAAGTAAACATCTGGAATGATTTGACAGTAACTAATATATACACTTTCACTTACACAAAGTAATATATTGAGATTTCAGTTATCTTTAGAAGAGCAGCTTAAGAAAATTCTCATAATCCAAATACCTATTGGTACTATCCCAGTTAACTTTCTTGACAGGTGGATGTTATGAGCTGATGGGCTGCTACAGGTTGCTAGTTACCTTTTTAGAGATAAAAGCAATGTTAAGATGGGCTTTAAGTGCATCCAGGGATCATGGACACCTAAAAAGATGCCTTGTAAATAAGCTAAAACATACATCTTCATGAAGGCGCTTCTGAAACGTCATTTCTTCCTGCAAAGTTTTCATATGGTTTTCTACATCCACCCTCCTCAACATTTCACTGTGGAGATGCTTTTTAGTATCCTCCAGTGACAGATTCAGCTAGAAAAGACAGACAACAGGTTTATCAAAATTAAGAGGTATTTTTTAAAATTAAGGCAGCAAATTTGTTACAGGCCATTCAGCTTCTTTCCCACAGCAATCAAAACACACTTGTTGAGTGAAGTGGGTTACTCTGTTTAAGTTCTTATGTCAGTGGGATCCAAATGTCAGGAACAGATAGAATCCTATTTAATTGTTATGTAGACCAGATTTCCCACAAGGCAAATATAGAACAGCCCTTAATCCCACCTGCTAAATTTGACTCCTCAAAGTAGACTTCTTATGAATCAATTGTACTGATATATTCCTCCCCTTTAAAACTATTATTCCAAACTTCTTCCTAACTTCTAATATAATTTTTTTGACACTTAAGGAATAAAATCCTGTAAATACAGCCTATGGTGACAAACTATTATATGCTTTCAGCATTACATACTTCCCTGATGCATTAGAGAATGCTACAGGGACTATAGCAGTGCATTTCATCTTGCTTTGACTTTAGAACAAGAAACATGACATCCTGTGGTCATAGAATTAAAGGTACCTGCAACAGGTGGAAGTTTTAAGGAAACCACCATCAGTAGCATTTGCTGTCAGCAAGATCATGGAAATCTTTCTGTCAACTTGTCACTGCCATAGTTAACAGGCTTTCTCTACTTTTAAATATCAATAACTAATCCAAGGAAAACAAGCAAAAACTGCAAGAGCAAAAGCAAAGTTTAGAGTCTAAGAGCAAGCCTTACACTGAGGACTTGATCCTTTAATTCACGGAGCTCATTCCCCAGAGTCCGGTTCTCATTCAGGGCTGTTGCTAAATCAGCTTCCTTCGCATTTAGCTGGGCATCGAGGTCTCTCACACGAGCCTGGGCCAGGTTTAAATCACTCTCTTTTTTTGAATTCCTACAAGGGAGAGTATTACACTGTTAAGTACAGCTAGTGAGGGAGGGTTTGTTCTCAATGTGTTTCCCTTCAGAGGGGTCCGTGGTTAAACATAGGAGAGGTTTGTCAGGCTCACGGTTAGAGCACAAAACAAACCAGACAGGGCCCTCCGACAAGCATCATTTGTTACACCAGAGAGATTCCTGACCCATTTTCCAGCTCGTTCAGTGTGAAGCCTATGCGAAAGCCAGCTATTTTCCACGGCATTCCCAACGGGAGAGGGAAGGGACGGCACAGGCCCCCGGGCTGCACGGGGAGGGCTGAGCACGCCCAGCAACCGGGGCCGGGCAATCCTTCACGGACACCCCCGCTGCACAGGCGGCCCCAGCCCCGCGGGAAGCGCCTCAGGGCAGCCGGGCTCCGGGCCCGCACGCCCCCGGCCGGGCAGGCCAGGCCAGGCCGGGCCGTGAGGGCAGCGCGAGCCCGGCGGCGCTGGTCCCTCACGGGGCGGAGCGCGGCTGGGGCTGCCGGCGGGGCCGCTCCTCCTCCCCGCGGCCCGGGATGTCCTGCCCGCAGCACACAGGGAGCTTTGTGCCCCGGAGGCCACCGGCCAGCCCGGAGAGCTGGCCCGCCGGGGCTTTGCCTCCTGCAGCCCCTCAGGCACCGCCGCGAGTAACTCCCTCCCCTCCCTCACACCGCAGTGGAGGTACGGGGTGACGGGAGCTTTGCTTTCAGAGAGACCATCTCCAGAACAATACCCAGCTACTGCAACCGCAGGTACCACCTGGATGGCGAACACACTTCAGCTGCCACTGGCACCACAGTGGAGAAGGGCCCACAACGAGTTCCTGTCAGGGAGGAACACAGTGATATTTCCCCAGACTGCTCCAGCTTCTAAAATCCTTGCACTTGCCTGCCCACTATCCAGAGTCAGTCCCTGCTCAAAACTCATAATTGAGATTACAAAGAGTAAAGGAAATCCTCGATTTATTTTGGCAACATCTGTTCTGCCAAGTGGCAAAGTTGTGTCACTTCATACAATGAGTTTTCCAGTGGATAACTGAGACCAGTTGGCAAAAATCCAAAGTAATTCTGCAGGATTGATCAGCTCTAGAAAGCTTGAACTGCAAGGAAAAATTGGAAAAAACTATGGGTTGTTTAGTCTAAAGAAGAAAAAAGTGACAAGAGACAGAACAGTTTTTAAGTACATGAAGGACTGCTGCATAGAGTTAGGGAATCTGTTTTCCATGTCTTTTGTGGAAAAGACAGGAAGCTCCAGGCTTAAATTGCGGGTTAGATGTTAGGGAGAGGAAACTGACAGTTCACCAGCAAAGCACATTGCCTGGGAGGGGATATTCTGGAATCTCCATCATCTGGAATTTAAAATAAGGATTACATGAAATCTGCCAGAAGGGATGCAGGTATGGCTGGTTCCAGCACAGGCCTGGGGCATGTGGCTACATCAGGTGCTTGCTCAAGGCCTTTTCTAGCCCTGCTCTTCAGCGGCATTTGATGATAATGTTGTGCTAGAAGTTGTTTAGTCTTTACTCAGACTCTAGAAGAAACATAGCTCTACTAACAGTGAAAAACAAGATAATGTGCTGCAGTTTTAGTATTTAAGGTTTCTTTCTTTTCTAGTTATTCATTATCCTTTTGGGATCTCTGCTACCATTACCACCTACTGTATTAGATATGATATTTAATATGTCAATAACACTATAATATTGACTGTTTCATCCTACAACAATAGAAATTTCATTCTGCAATCAAAGTGTGTGCAAAACTGAAATTCCATTAGTATCTGTTCTAATAGTCCACTTTCCAATGTAAGCATGTGACAGCCAGGCTCAGGTTTCCTAGATCCTTTCCTGAAAAATATTATTTTCAAAGAAGCCTGGACTGAGACATTTCATCTTTAATAACAACAATTTAACAAGTCTGACTTTGACAAAAGCATTTACTACCCTTTTAATCCAAGTTTGGGGTTCAGAACACCACTTTACACCCCTATGCAGCAAGCAGTGATAGTTACAGTACCCTGCAATATTCCGTGTACCAACCATTCCTGGGCCAAGTGTGGCCTACAGACTATCAATTACAAGCAAAAACTTTGAGGCACTGCCAATCACATTCCTTGTACATCAGGATGTCACATATGCTTGATCTGGAGAATTTAAATAACTTTACCAAAAGATTTCAGGTATGTTTGAAACAGACTCCAGTTTGTCAGGACCAGAGGATGTCAGCAGCACATAGAGGGTTCATTCTTACAGCCTCAGCTGTTACACTGTGGTTGGCACACTCAGGAGCAAAATGCACATCCATACTCTCTGGTGCAGAAAGGAACTGGTCTTGTCTTTCTCTGCTGTGTTACTGCAGTTGCTTTGACCTTCCTGAGGCTCTGAATTCAACCAATATGCTTATCTACAACTCCTCCTCCCCAAACATCTTTGGCCTACTTCCAGTCACCATTGTTTAAGTAGTAAGAAAGAACCAAGTGAAATCAGTTTACTGTTGTCAAAAACCTTGAGTCTCTGAATCCGTGATTAATAAGAGCCAATAGTTAATGCTGTTGGGAAATTATCTGGTGACATTTCATTCTATAAGAGTTAAACAGCCACCAGGTTATTTAAAGGGTATATATATAAGGACACGATACCCTCAAAGTTTGTTCCAAGTCACTTGAGACATCTGCAGTTAGGCAGCCCAGATACAACACACGTTAATATTGGGACTTCAGTCTAGTCCTTTCAGAAACCAATACATACCATGTATCATTTCCCATGGGCTGTAAATTTAACCACTTCTAAGACCTAGTTACTGTAAAGAACCCAACCCAACAGTCTAGAGGATTGCACATCTGCCAAGTCTAAAGCTTTACAAACAAAGCCAGAGTTATACAAACACAAAGAGCAGCAGAAAAGTCTTAGAGCAGGCACCACCCCTCTCCTCACTGTCCACTCAAGTGGCTGGTTAGATTTATGAAACAGATCTGTGAGCCAAAACCCAGCATGACTGAGACAAGCCGAACAACTGTGCAGCTGAAAACAGAAGCTTACAATAAAAACATGTTTTATTCCCAAGTAGAACAGCTACTTCACTCCTACTGAGTCTATGAAGGGGCAATACTTCCTCCAGGCATTAAAAGAAGATGCTGGTACCTAAATTTGCTCTGATAGAGGTTTATAACAAGATGTAAGGGCCCTGTGGACATCCAAATTATTACAGTCTATTACAAGTATAGGGGTATTGTGGGGCATTACAATAACCAGCAGTGCTAGCAGGCTGTATATTTCTATAAAGGAAGCCTGTTGGACACTTGTTCACCAACCTCTTCCTCCTTCAGGAGGATGGGACAGCACTGACATTGCCTTTGTTCCAGGCTTGGCGAGCCTAGACACGATGATGATTCCAGCCTCAGGATACACAGCTTACAAGAAAGTCAAGCTAAAACAGCAGGGAGCTCATCTCAGACAAAAAAGCAACTAGGAAAACTGCCGAGCAGTACCAACCTGGACGAGGTAAGCCACTCTGCTACCAGAACTATCTTCTCTCTGTATCCCCCTCTGGGCAAACTCTGAGCTAAACAGCTCAAAAAAGATGCACACGAACTCCATACAAACACTCCTTCTACTGCTCCATAACTTTCTAGATACTTTCCAGCATCCTGAGTGTTTGTAAACACAGGTGTGGTGCCAAATCCATGCAATTATGCATTCATAGCCCAGAAGGGCATCCAGCACCCCACATTCTGCAGGACCCCAAGCCCATCTCAGCCAGGTGCTGATGTGACCCCATAGCATCGGAGGCACTCAGCAGCGTACCCCCAGCACACCTTCCGAACAGGCATCGCCACGTCTCCTGACCCAAGGCACTCCAATCCCAGAAGGCAACACCTTCGAGGTTATCACGCCTGCACGACCCGGACGCGCAACATCACCGCGCACTCCTCCCAGAGCCCACGGGCTCCTACCAGAAGCATCCCCTTGCCCTCACCCTGCAGGAGCCCCACAGAGGCGGCTCCCCAGGGTGTCCCCAGGCAGGGAGGCCTGCTCGGGGCCGAGGCACCGACCTGACGTGCAGCTGCCGGTGCTCCTCGCCGATCTTGCCCAGCTCCACCTGCAGCGTGGCCCGCTCGATGGCGATGTCATCCAGCGCCCGGCGGGCGTCGGCCAGCTCCGCCTCGTAGCGGAGCCGCAGGCAGCCCAGCTCCCGGTCGCTGCCCGCCTGGTGCTCGCTCAGCCGCAGCTGCAGCGCCGACTTGTCGGCCTCCAGCGCCCGCACCCGCTCGATGTAGACGGCCAGGCGGTCATTGAGCTGCCGCAGCTCCTCCTTCTCCTGCAGCCGGCTCAACCGCGCGGGGCTCAGCGGGGACCCGGCGGCGCGGCTGCCGGAGCGGCTCCCGCTGGCCGGCGTGGGGGGCAGCGCCGTGGCCATGGCAGCCTCCGCTCCGGGCCCCGCCGCCGCCGGGACCGCCCCGCGCAGGACACTGGGCGCCCGCCGCCGCCCCAGTATAAATAGCCTCCAGCTGCCGCCGGCCCGCGCCGAGGGTGGGCAGCTTAAAGGGCTCGGGCTGCGCCCCGCGGCCGCCTTGACCCGGCCGAGCCCTAAAGAGAACACTTGAGTTTTAAATTTATTTTTTTTTTTTTTCTGCTTTATCTTTCACATGTGCCTTGCTGCGTCTTATAAGTCCAATGGTGCTGCCCGGAGAAGGCGGGGAAGGAAAAACCTACCGCAGCCCTGCGTTCTCACAGACCGGTGCAAGGGGTCGGGGCGAAACCAAAATCGCAGCTTTAGGAAGATGCATGGCAGCTGCAGTGATGCTCACACTCCAGCATCCTGCTGCGTCAGTGCACTGCCTGTTGTGTCTGGGATTTTTTTGCAAATCGTTCAGCTGATGAAAATAACCCTTTTTGTTCTGCTCTTTGTCGGCGTTTTTAGCTTTCCTGTCAGCCATCCCACTTATACTGTGTTCTAGTTAAAAGCTGATGTGCGAGCAAAAGGAAGAATGGAGGCGGAAAGAGAACTTGCATGGAGACAAATGTGTGAAGCAGTCTGTAAAGCCTTACAGTAATTACATTTAATAAAAATCAGTATTTAGTAAGAAGGTTGCTTCAGCACTTCTTTAGTAGTGATGTGAACAGTGATAATTCTGTTTTCTCCACCGGCTAATTAATTTACCCTTTTAAACTGCCATTTTTGAGAGCAGATGCTGTCAGAAACTCATTCAGTATGAGCATAAAAATCTCTGAACGTTACTACAACTGTTACAGTGTTGTATCAGTTACAAGAAACGTCAATTAAGATCTTAGCTTAAGCTGCTATTTCCTACACAGAAAAATAATCTTGTCATCCTCTTAGAGTTCTTTAAATGTAGAGATAGATTTTTATTGATATTGTAGGCATAAATTCAAGCTTCTCTTTACAGGTGGACAGGCAGGTAACATAGGAGAACAACATGGTTGGTCTCAAGAGTGTAGCTGGGGAGTTTAGAATTAACTCATTTATACCTTTGGTTACAAAGTTACAGAGTAGATAAGGCTATAGATGAAGGTATGAATCTACATCAAAGATTTTTTTTTTTTTCTGGGCATCTTTAGACATTTTTATAAAAGCCCAGAACATAATTTCAAGATTCTAAAGCTATGTGCAGCATGGGGGTGACATGGAACCAGACTGAGCTCCTCTGGTTCTTGTCCGAGCAACACCACCAGGAAATTCTTTCCTGCAGAGCTGTTCCAGCATTTTATTTTGATATAATGAGTACTTGTTTGTCCTTCATTGCCAACAGAAAACTCAATTCAAGAAAAATAAAAAGCATGGTTTAAATCTGAACATGTACCTCTAAGACCAAGATGTGTACATCTGAGGGTTTATTTCAACTTTGAAACCTCAGTCCTCTACAAAGAACACTGTGATCATGTGTCGTTGCCATGCTTGATCATTGCATGTTACTGGCCAGCTGTTCAAATACATTGTATGGTTTTGGAACAGATGCAGGACAAAGCAAGAAATCTGCTATTCTAGGAATATTTTTCTTGTCTGCCAAGGCTTTGTAATAGTGCAAACAAAAACAGCTTAAAGAAATAGTTCAAAAACAGTCCGAGCTAGTTTTATCTTTTGTATTCTGTGTGAGAACAGAAGGAGGCAACTTAAGAAAAGCATAATGGAAGTCTGTTGCTGATTCTTTTCTTCATGACATTTTTTTCTGACTACTTCTTTGATAGTCTGTATTGCTTAGACCACAAATATAGCTGAGGAATTCCTGCAGAGACAAGCCTGTGCCATCCTTTCCTACTGTTTCAAGTTTAAAGATATTAGGAATGTTCCAGGATTAAGAGATAGGGAGGAAAAAATGTGGGAAAAGGTACATATCCCAGACTAAATTACAGTAAAAACTATTCTACAAATAGTCCTTTTACAGTAAAACATAGATATGGGAGATTTAGGTGGTATTAGCAGATACCACAAAGTTAGAATAAAAAAAAATCTGGATTTTTTTCAAGTATCTTAATAAGACCTTGATCTTGAGTTGGTGAAATTAGGTGAAAAAAAGAGTACAGCACTGTAGTAATACAATAAAAAGCAGGGGGAAAAGTCAAGTAAACTCTTTGTTATCCTTTTCCATAGGTATCTTCTAACTAATTCTGGCCAAGTGTAATCAATGTGACCATACTGGTCCCAAAATGTTGTCAGGGCTCCCAGGGCACTAAGAGCTGTCATGACCTTGACCAGGCTCAGCTGAGGCTTCTGCCCACGCTGCTGTCCAAGGCTGCTGGAGCTCCATTGAAGCTCTGGCCTGGCCCTCAACCCTCCCTTTACACTCCCTTGTTGTTTTGCTGAGCTGTGGGCTCTGGTAGCCCATGGATTGATTTTCTGGCGTGGTTTGTCCCAGCCTGGTTACTTAACTTTACCTGGGCTCTCTGCACCCTTGGCTGTCCTCTCTAGCCTCCTTTGTATCTTACCCAGGAGCAATTGGACAAGGCCTGCAGCCTTCCCACCTGACTGGGCTCTTTGGCCCTTGGAAAGCAGCTGGACTTTGCCACTCCTTGGATGACAGGTTGTTAGAGCCATGACTGCTATATACTTTGGTACATCCTTTTTTTGGTGACCCAATACAAAATGCTCAAATTAATTTCTATTTTCAAGAGTTAAATGCAGTTGAGGCTGTACATAGTAAGTTGTCAGGCTTGATTACTGTGACAATATTGTGCTAACAAAAATAGGCATAGATGCAGAACCAGCATAAACAATGGAAAATTTTGTCACATTTTAGTGTTTTTCTCTGGATATTATTCTGCTCTGTAGGTCATGAGGATCTCTTCCTAAAAACCCACTGGAAACAAATCAAGGTATCCCTGGACAGTATGACATTTTAAGGAGCCACTATGTAGAGCAGTAGTACTGTTTCAAATGATATTACTCTGAGGCATTGGAATGTATCAATAAATACCTTCTTAAGCAGTTTGTTTACAGAGGGCTCTTAGTGATTCACATGTGACCAGAGCTGATGAGGACAAATTGACTTCTGTTGGCCTGAAAATGGTTGCCACAGTACTAGAGTAGGTAGTTTTCCATGAGAAAATTAGAGATCACCCACCAGAAAGGTTAAAGGGTAGTTTCTGTGTCATTGGTGGTAGTACACAGAGATGGGAAAGGCCTTTGCAGAACATGTCACTGCACAAGTGCTCCTCCTCTGCAGTGCCTATGCCTCTATTTGCCTGGTTAAACTAAGCAGTACAAGTCAGTTGGCTTGTAATGGCTTTTGTCTGCTTTGGAACAACAGCCTTCTATAAGTTAGTAACAAGGGAAAAAATTAATTTATTTGAGGCCTTACTAGATTTTGTTTGGTAGAATATGAAATGTGGAAAATACACCTGATAATAGCATTTTGTAGGAGACACTAGACAAGTTTCTTGCTTAGGCTGTCCTGGTTTTCAGCTGCCAGTGACCAAATTCTGCTCTCAGCTATAAACAGAAGCTTTTGCTCCACAAATCTGTATTGGTACTGCTGTGCCCAGCATCTGGCTCACTGTGTGAAGGTGCACAGTGAAGTGTGCATTCATCTTCTCTTTTCATAAGCTCAACTCTGTGCATCACCAGTATTCATTCCAATGACGCATCATGCGTTTCTTCCAA
This sequence comes from Eopsaltria australis, assembly GCA_034509425.1. Lineage (NCBI taxonomy): Eukaryota > Metazoa > Chordata > Aves > Passeriformes > Petroicidae > Eopsaltria > Eopsaltria australis. The sequence goes on along the minus strand of JAVTVJ010000031.1, from coordinate 5,332,061 downwards.
CCTTTTATTGTTTTTATTCCTTCCCCCTATTTGCTCCTTGCTTATGTTCTCTTCCATTTCCATATTGGTGTGCATCCTGGTGGATGTTCATGTAGTGACATGCATAAGTCATCTTGTGACACACAGGCCACCTACTTTGCTCTTGCTCTTCCCCTCTGAGCCTTTACAGTGAGGGCAGGTCCTGGTGACCTTTCTCTGTTGCTCATGACCTGCAATAGAATTGATTTCCTCAGAGCCCCTGTTTATTCACCAAATGTTGCCTCTTCCACGTAGCACTCAATAATATTTTATTTTCAACAATCACAGAAGTGAAGGCCATCACAGACTGAGGAAAACAGGTCATTGTCACTGGTGCATGAGAGGGAAATGGCAGACAAGTTCAGGAATTCAATATGCCATACCCATAGTCTCAGTGGGGATGTGTTATTTTGCAAGCTAGAGAGAACATCTGTTAACACACAGCTATGTGTAGATAAACTGAAACTATTTTACCTCTGCAATGAATTTTTCATTTTGCTTTATCTGCATTCAACCTTTATCTATACAAATTCATATTTTCTGATTATGCCCAACGTAATCACCTAAATCCTTTTGAAAACATATTTTGCAAACCCACAAAATGATCGTGTAAGTGTATTATAAGTTTATCTCAAAATGTTGATTCTAATATTTAATTAAGGCTGTGAACTGTGAACTAGAACAAAAAGTAAGTTTGTGCAATTTGAAGGTGTGTTTGTTTTACTCCTACTGTATAGGATCATGAATATGCAAATGAAGCACAAGTTGTTTTGCTTAAGCACCAAAAGGAATTTGAAAGACAAGGAAGGACAAATATTTATTCAAACACTTGAAATAGTGACCATTTGAATATACTGTTTTGGTAAGTTCTAGAGTCATTTGAACACAAACTGAGAGGAAGATGGTAATTTTCTTCTATAATGTTTGGTTCTACACATAAGTAGTTTTTCTTTCTGAAAGCCTCAAGAATTTTTTTCTACTTACTGTATTGATGGAGCTGTTTGCAAAGCCCAGGGCAAGGATCTACATGGAATGCAATGGATTCCATAACACCAAGAAATGAAAGACAGGGTGCTGCTGTGGCTGAACTATGTACCTTTTTACTAATAGAGGCTTTACTCTTTATAAGGTATAACATATTTGTGAAGGGTGACAGTGTGTGATTCCTTCTCTGCCCTGGAGGGCTTGTTATTTCAGGGCAAACAAGCACCCTGTGCACATACAACGCAGGGCCAAAGAACTGATTACACTGTGTCAGGCTTCTCATTACTCTAGTTACAGGAAATTTAACATTTTGCTTTCATTAATCAATCAGGTGCAGCTCTATTACTGATAACTTTGAGACGTTGAACCAAAATGCAGTTTCTGCATGGGGTCTCTGCAGGATACTTCCAATTTTGCTATACGTTATTCAGAATGCTCATTTATGAGCCAAGTGTTGCTCTGCACTGTTTCAGTGGATTTTAAATTTGTAATTTAGCCAAACATATTTTCTCTTGAGTAGTAATGACTTTCGTTGTGATGAAAGAATGGCCTTCATGATCACCAGATTTGCTCAGTTGAACTTGTTTTGGGGAAATAATTATATATAAGTGGAATCTGTTGAAGAGGTATGTCTACCTGCATTTCAAGACAAAGCTAAATAGAGAAGCATTTGGTTTCTCTTTTAAATATGATTTTTTTCTATTAATGTTCAAGGAGTGAAATTTGGTGGTTATCATGGGATTTAACAGAGGTTTTTTGTTTGTCAGATCAGAGATTTTTTTTTCAGTTTGGCCCTTTGGCAGCTATATCTTGCAGAATCTTTTTTCTCTGCCACTTCTGCCTGCACTGTTGAGTGTAAGTTGAAATTTTCTGTTACAATTGAATATAAATCAAGAAATTACGAAATTACAAAATATTTCATGGTTATGTTTGATAGTGAAGACACATGGTCTTAAGCCTGTGTAAAACAAGGAATAATACCATCATATTTCCAACCCTCTTTCTCATGACAGCCCATGCCAGCGGTACAGATGGATGACATTGCCATTATGTGTTCAATGAAATAATGAGTGCAAAGGTCCATATTTCACAATGTTATGAACAGTAAGGGCTTTAGAGTTGTCACTTTCAATGTAATTTAAATTATGCATATTTTAGAGACTAGAAAAAACAAAGCATATGTGGAATAAAAAAGCCTTTCTTTTAGCAAGAGACAAATAATCTGAACTGAGTGTTAAAAGCTTTGCTGTAGTTTGTTATTCAAAAATCTTATACTGACTCTGCTAGGCTAATGTGACATGAGTGGGAATTAAAAGACTGTCTGGTAAAAACTGCTACTAAGGTAATAAATACCTAAAGTACTTGACACTGGACCAGGGATGTGCAAATATAATGTAACAGGCAAAGAACAGAAGTTCTGCCTTGAAGAGTTTGTAATCCATACAGAAAAGACAGAGTAAGCAGAAAGGAAGTCAAATGTTTCCTTAGAAAATGATGTTTTGTTTTAAACTTGAATGTCAATTAGTTTTTGCAGAATTGCTGACAAACTTCTCCAGGTATGAAAATTAGGCACCCAGAACCTTTAAATTTGTGGCCCTTTTAACTTTAGTGTGTGTTAAGGAGTCTGCTATGGAGCTGCGGATGTTGTGAATTTTGAAGTGGTTCTTTTCAATCACATCTTGCCTGGACACCTGAGTTTCATTCAGTTTTTGCTTGACTCGGCAGAAGGGGTTATGGAGACCTCCAACAGGAGTCAAAATTTCAAAGCTTCCAGCTTCACTGGAAGTCTGGAGAAAAAAGAGTGAAGTGGCAGGAGTAGAGTGAGGCTGAGGTGAAGACTGGGAAGAACAGCTTGCCTCCAGTGTCAGGGAGCACCTGAGACAGAGCAGCCCGTGAGTTCCAGCGGCACGGAGGAGGCAGCCCGGGCAGCGCTGGTGTCTCTGCGCGGTTCCCGGCGAGCCCTCCCGGCCGGGCGTGCGGCTCTCCCGCCGCCTGCCGGTCCCAGGCTCTGCGGGCTGGTTTCAGCAGAGGGCACTCTGTTCCTAACGATAGAGGAGGCGCCTTCCCGTGCTGGTGAGAAACCTAAACAGATTGGAAAAGTTTCCAGTGCAACATATTTGAACAAACTCTTCATCGGTTATGTTTAGTTCACTGGAGCATATTTTTAACTTCAGTGGCAGGGATCAGAGCCCTTTCTCTACGTGCTGCTCTTAGCGGACTCGACGAAAGCTTGGAACATCAGTGGAAGCCGTAGTGCAAAGATAGAGAATTTTGGCGTTCCTGTTCAGCCGCTCGAAGCCTCAGAGGAAGAACGAGAGCAAAGCTGTCGTACGAGACATACTCGTCAGATTTACAGTAGGAAACCTAAAAATATTGTAGAGGGCAGCATGATTAAAGCCCTACTCGGTGTGCGAGCAGATTTGCAGCTGTATAGCGAGAGTTACTTGCAGATGAGACACAGGATGGTTGTGGTTTTGGAAGCTGCTTTGCATCAGATTCAGGGGCTGACTTCACGGTAGCTTTCGCCCCTCGGGGGAAGACGAACCACTTGGTCTCGGGCTGCTGGAGTCTCGGCCCCCGACATCGGAGCGTCGCCAGTGCCTCCGTAGCCGGGGGTGGGGGGGGACGGGCCCGCTTGGCCGCCCGCCCGCTCTCGCTGGCCGGAGAGGCAGAGGCTGCGCGGGGTGTCGAGCGAGCCACGGAGCGGGAGCCGAGCCGGGCCGGGCCCCACGCCGCAGGTGGAGGCGCCCGGGCGCCTCCGGCCGGGGCCGGGCTGCGGCGGGCGGGCGGGGGCGGCCCGCTGCCAGCAGCCTGTAGGACCTTGGCTGAGCGCGGCGGTGGGCTGGAGCCTGGAGTGAGGGAGGGGCCGCCGCTCCGGGGCAGGATGCTGCATCCCCGGTGCCGTGACAGCCGAGGCTCTCCCGTGCGCCGGCGGTGCCCAGCCCGCTCCCCGCCGCCCGCCCGGCTCCTCGCCGCGCCGCACCAGGTGGGTGAGCTCGGCCCCGGGGCAGGGCAGGGCAAGGCAGCCCCCGACCCTCTGCCCCGAGCAGGCTCCTCGGCAAGGGCGGAGGGGGGGCGGCCGCGGGGCTGGGCGAGGGTCGCTCTGGAGGAGCCTCCGGGAGGGCTCGGTAGCGCGGGTGCTTGTCCAGCCCTCAGCGAGCCCAGGCACCGGCGCCTGGGAAACACCGGAGCCGGGTGTGCTCGGCCACTTGGGGCTCTCCGCAATGCCGGCAAGGGGGAAAAATGAGAACTCTTCCTTCTTTTATTGTTATAGTTGATACTTTTGAATGATAAAAGCATCTAGGAGTGCTAAATATTTTGGGAGGGAGGGCAACTTTAGGATGATTTTGGAGGGAGGGAATAAAATGCTTCTTTCTGGAAGGAATCTTAATTATGTTCAGTTGACAGGTGCAAGAACTGTTTGCATAGATGGTTTTCCTTTGGGATGGCTGGCTTTTTAGTAAGGAGTACTTTATTTGAAGAAGAAGTTTGCATTCACTGTGGGTCTTGTCAAACTAGTGGGGTGCTGGCTGAGAGGAGGGAAGGGAGGGCTATTTGTGTGTGTGTGTATTGGGGGTGCATGAAACTTGCACTGTTTTGAGATCACTCTGGTAATGTACAGTCTAAGGCAATAAGGTGCATTGACACTAGGAATTAACAGAATTAGTACTATTATTACATTATGGGTTTTTTTGGCAATTTTAAATTGACAAGTTCATGCTGGCCTTGTAATTTTGATGATTACTAAATTGAAGGATTTTTTTTTTCCTAAACTCTGATTAAGCCCTGATTGTTTAGTCTCTGAGCTTTCAAAGGCAGTGCAAATGACTGCTGAAATCCCATGGCTGGGCTTTCATCTTTGAGTGGGTGAAAGTGCTGGAAAGTACATCAGAAATTCTATGCTCCTTGGATTTTACCTTCTAGAGATCAAGATGGGAGGGATTCCCAATTTGATACATTCTCCTACGCTCGGGAGATAATCAGGATTGTCCACTATTGCCAGCTTCCCCAAAGCTCTCATTTTGGTCCTTTTCTGTGCCCTAATTGGAGCTGCCTCACCCTGCAGGCTGTGCTCATGGCATGCGCTGCGCCTGCTGCTCTGGCCAGCACAGCACTCCGGTGTTTGCATTGCGCTGCTTCCAGCCGCCGGCCCAGTTTGCTTTAGTCATTGAAATTCTGGCGGAGCCCACTTGATTTTGTTTGTAACTTGAAACAATTTCTCTCAGCAGAGCCCCAAGGCATGAGGATGGCCAGCCCTAAAGCCACTGGGCTCCACTGGGAGATCACTTGGCTTGCTTTTGCTCTCTATGCTCATCTACAGGTAGGTAATGAACTTGTTGCTGTTGTCGTTCCTGGTCCTGTATCAGGTGATCTTGCTGCACACTTTGCATTGCTGTTTTTAAACAGAAAACTGCTGAAGGAGCTGCACTGTAATTAAGACTCCCAATGAGAAGGTTTCCCTTTCACAGAACTTTCAAAGACATCCATGAGGGAAGTGAATATTCTCTCTCTTGCTCAATGTATTGTGCCTGCCTTTACCAAAGGGAAACCTTGCCAGATGTGTAATGCCATGGGTCTTTCTAGGCAGCACAGCTGTTCTTTGCCCCTGGGAGTTTAAGCACCTGATAAATGTTAAGGTGCTGTAAGTGACAAGGGTTATAGAAATACCTGGGTAGAAACATCTAAAGCATTTGGAAGCGGGAATGCAGGGAAGGTGGCCCAAAAAGGTCTTTGCTCTAAGCGTTCAATGAGTACAGGAACCATGGAGGAAAAACCATAGCTGCCATCTGATCTATTGCCTGACACATGAACCTGATCAGTTCCAAGAAGTGAGTATTTCAAGAAATATGGTGTGCTGGCGTGCCGCAGAGATGTTGTTACAGTATGTCATTCTCTATACTGATAGTTCCCACAGCACAAAATGTTTCAAGGATTCTTCAGTCTTAAATACATACAAATCCATAAATCCTTAGAAAAGGATGCCTAAATAAACCAAGATTTATTTTTTAAAATAAATAGAAACCTTTTTTGAAGCATTTTAGTAGTTTTCAACAAAAAAAGTAAAATCTTTAAATAAAATCAGTGTTGTTGTATACTGTTTGTACTATTGCAATGCTGAAAAATGGAGCCTGATATGCTGGGCAGTATATAAACATACATCCTGAAATATTTTGAATGGAAGAGCGATACAGCAGGCAAAAGTAAAATCAAAATGATTGTGAAGAACTGAGGAGACTGTACTAGACAGCTGAGTAAGCAATGATCAGTTTAGGGTGGACTTTGAGTTTCAAGGTAGTGGGAATGGGGCTCCAATTGGAGCACCCTCAGTAGCACTGCTGGGTGCTCTGAGTGCTATGAGTGATTTGGCAGCTGATGAGCACCTCCTCTCTGTGCATTATGATTGCAGATAACCAGTACATTGGTTACTTGTGTAAAGAACTCACCGTTAAAGTAAAACTTTACATCTGTATGAATTGTGCATTCAACACATGTCTGAGCAGATAGGGCCACAGTGGGATCTGCTTTTTGCCTGCATGTTTCTCATGCAAGGATAAAAATGTTGCAGATTCTCTGTGCATTGGAGAGAATGCACAGAGATTGGATTTCTGTGTGCAAGCAGTTGAGTGATGCTGTAATCACCAGCCCTATAAAACACTCAGAAAGTAGTTTATGAAGTTCCCTTAATAGTTGTGTTCAAGATGAGAATAGAAGCTCAGAAAAGGGAAATGTCAATTTTGTTTTTGGGCCTTTTGGTTATGAAGGGAGCATTTTTTGCTTTTACAGTATTTTTCTTGTATTTTTTCTTTCATATTTTTCTTATGGCAGAGCTGGAACCAGTAGTGGCATAGTTTCCTCTTCTCCACGAATGGTTTGGCATAGCTTCACTTGTCTCTTTATAATAAAAACAACCCAAACACATTGTAGTAATCAATTGGCTATTGTGAGTAGCTTTATGAACATTTCAATCCAAGTCAAATTTTATGGTCTTGATTGTCCTTTAAAATACTGTAATCTGTTTGGCATATTTGAGTCATTAGCACTTAACCCCAATCTTGAAGGAGGCCTTTTTTCTCCTAAGTTTTAGGTGTTTTATCACAATTTTAGGCACATTAAAGATACTTTATATTATTTAACATAACATTTTTGGTATCCAATAACCATTAATTCTTTAATTGGTTGCTTGGGGCCATACTATACGGACCACACACAGCCATTTTGCCCTAATATTGTACCATAACTTCCACTTCTGTTGTTTTTGGCTATTAAAGTGCTTATGTCTGGAGCTAATCAATTAGAAACAATTGGATGCTGGGCAAGGTCACAAGTCTATGTCATATCACTTATGTGCAATTGATTAATTTCATCCTGCTTGAGGCAGGTACAGAATAAAAAAATGACCATTTAAAAAGAATGTGGTGGGAATGTGGTATGAATGTAATGCAAAGAAAACTTTAATATGAGAAGTTGTGAAAAAGAGGTAGCTGTTCCTGAGAAGCAATGGAACTTAACTTTGGTTATAGGAGTCCTTTCTGATTCTTCATAGCATGGTAACAAGCAGTGTGGTGTTTAGCTGGGCTCCAGAATTATCTCTGCCCTTGCAGATGTGCTGTGTCTCAAATTTGACAAAATTGTTTTGTCAATGGCTAAACAGTTGCTATACTAGTAGATAAATTAGGTTTCCTAGGATAACCCAGGGAATAGTTTACCCCTGAGCATTGCTGAGCTGCTTGAGTCTTAAATCTGCTCTGTGACCAAGAGCAGTGACATTAATCACTCAGGAAGAGATCACTTATGGGTAAGGCTTGGTCATGTTCTTTTGCAAGTATAGAGCTGACCTTTCTTGTATGTGCCAATATAAATGAAATTAATGGAACTGCATTAGTCTAAAGCCAGTGGTAATACAAGCAAATTACCTACATATGTTTTTCTTGAAAACAAACAAGATACTCATGTATCAGACGGTAGCAGCAACATGGAATAAGTAGTTATTTCTAAAGATTTAAATGATGACTCTATCCAAAGAACCTACTGCATTCACAGATTATATGTATTTGGGAATGTTAATTACATCCCTAGCCTTGAATTTATTGCTAAATATTGTGTAAAAGGCTCCTCATTTTTCCTCACATTGTAGCAGGAGAGCTATTAATTCTACAGATTTTAGGAGATGGTTAAGCTAACAAAGTAGTAGTATCCAAGTCCAGTTCTGCTGCTTTGAAGTGATCTCTTGAGTACACATTGCTTCATATTGGTAATTGAAAAGGCAGGATGTTCAGCCTGGTAACCAACTCCTTCTTAACCTTGTGATGATATTTTATTACATCATTCAGCTAGATGCTGTTATATTTGTTATGAAATATATGTAGGACTGTATATCTTTATAGTCTTACTAATGGATTACTGGCAGGCAGAAATGATGGCTAGCAGATTTGTATGGGCAAATATATATCATCAAGAATTTTACACATGGATTCATTTTAGATTTATTCTCTGGTATGTTGTTTTCAAATCAGGAATTTGCTGATATTTTCTTAGGTTCCTACAGTCCAAATTAAACCCTCTACAAGTCGGTACATTTTGCCTCCAAAGACCATGGGGTTGGTAATGTGTGCAGAGGGAATAACAGCAAAGACACCATGTCTGGATATTTAAGAAGCATTAGGTCTTGGTTTCTATGAAAGGGAAAGTTTCATAGGTCGTATATTCATTCAATAAACTGTTGGTTGCTTCTGTGATTTATGTTCCTGCAATCCCTGCCTGCATTATGGTCTTTTCTAACTATCTGTGATATTTTGGAAATGAAGGATATACATACTGAAAACATTATTGTCTTCAAAATGATTCTGCCATAACCAATCTGCCAAAAACTACCAACATAGTAAATGTCTTTAAGGCTGAGCTTTGCAAGGCCAAAAATCTGATGTCCATTATATGACATAGTGGACTTGGAGACCATCTTTGTGGAAAACCTTTGGATTATTGTTTTACAGTCACTGAATGTATTGCACACTGATGTCCAGAAAACAGATTATAAACTACATACCATATAATGTTCTTAAATCTCCAGTAACCTTGATCAGAAATATCAGGATGAGGTTGGCAAGTCCTGAGTTAAATCTGAAGCAGTTTTCTGTTTCTGTAGGCAGGTGGCAATTCTGCACCCATCTGGAGTTTTGCCATCAGCCTCAAAAGGCCTGTGGTTTTATTCTTAGTGTGAAGATTGAGTTGCTGCTTCTAAAGACAAATAACACATCTGAGACTCTGTGCAAGTATTCTGACTTAAAATATTCATTGCTATTGACAAGGTTGCAACTCAGTGACTGCATTACCAGAAAACTTATGTTTAAGTTTCTGAACGTGCTTTAAATTTATGACTGATAATGATTGCTCAGCCAGTGCTCATAGAATCTGAACTGCTGTTACCCCAGTTTACAATCCAAGAGTGGAATTGCCTGAAAAATTGATGCATGTGTCTTGTGACTTGAGACACAAACTATGTATGAATACTTACTTTTTAAAATGTGTCATAAAAAATTGAAGTCAGCTATGGGAGATGACCAAGAGTACAGATGTCATCAATGAAGACACCCTTTTACTACCTAAGTTATTTGTAATTATGATAATTTCTCATGAAGTTACACTGAAAGCTGGACAGAAATTCTCAGATCAGTTGTGTGTAGAGCTGCAAATTTTTGTTTCCAAAACCAGATATCCAAGACTCTGGCACGTTTAGAGAAGCCTCAAGAATAATTTCTAACAACTGCCAGCGGCTTCTAATTTCTCTTGAAAGAATAGTCAAGAAATGAAGGAATGGCTCTAGGATGATCTTTGGTTTAGAAGACACTTGAATGCTTAGTCACTGCTAATGGCTCATTCAGGTTTGCTTGGTGCAGCTGTGTCCTTCATACTCCTTACCAAACTGGGGCATAAACAGCACTGAGGTGGCAGTTTTGGACAGTGCACCAAATTCTGTTCTTGCTTTTGCATCACAGAAAATGTACATGATTGATTGTACTGATATTAAAGCTCTTACTCTTCATCCAGAATTCAAGATTTAGCCATCCAAAATAATGCATTTTGCTTCAAAAGAACATACATTTTAAAATCTGAGTCCTTTTTATTTGTTGTTACTTCTAGAGCCAGTAGGGCTCACATATTTGTCTTTACTTTCATTACTTTCAGTTTTTGGGCGTGAAGCTTTTCTTTAAACATTCCTCCATGCTCACCTGAATCCCCAGAAGCCCCAATGTGTCTTCAAATCAAGTAGTAAAGTATATTAATTTCAGTGTTAGTGGAAGCATATTCATAATTGTGCCTCTATAGTTGTTTGTATTGTAAGTCCATGGAAGAAACCTCAGGTATAAGTTATATCATATTGTGCAAAGGTTGTACTTTAGTCAAGTCTGTGTGTTATTACAGTTTTATGGAGTTGATAATACTGATGATAATTTTGTGGCTGTGAACAGTCCAACACAGTCACACTTGAATAATTCCAGTGTAACTCTTATTAGGAAAAATCTCTGCAAAACAGAGACAGTTCATGCATGGTGAAAGAATGGGTTGGTTTTTGAAGTACAGTTTGATAGTGAGCATAACATTCCAGAAAGGACATTGGATACAGCCATGGCAACTCCAGAGACTGCTAAGACTCACATAGGAACAGCACTGCAGTTCTGATATGCTCCATGCACTCACTTTATTGTCAGATACACAATAACTCCTTTGGGTTTTGAATTCATGCACATAACTTTCTTTCCCATAAGAGAACTTGATATTAGCTGAAGACTATAGACTGTCAAGTGCTCTTGCATTTAAGGGTCAGATTTTCAAAACATCCTCACTTCAGCTTGGAGGAGGAAGGACAGTTCTATGAACTCCCTTTAGGTTGACAACAGCCACACAGGAGTGCTAAATTAATGCAGATAGAGCAGAATTTTCAGAAGGATTTGTCGAGTCTTTGTTTTGCTTACTTTCAGTAACACTTGAGAAGTTAAACACAAACACTGTTAAGTACTTAATTGCATTGGTAAGTGCTTAGCTGGATTTTTCAAAACAAGGTAAATTTCAATTAATCTAACGGGAGCCAGGCATTAGGTGCCTTAGGTACTTCTAAAAAGTCTGGCTAAGTATTTTTCATCATATTTAGCTGATTAAACCAAAACTTTCACCTTTAAAATTCTTTTGAAATAGTGTTTCTGTTGTGTAAATTCTAGTACTTGAGTGCACATTTGATAATATTTGAGAACTGCAAGTACAAGTGTCATGTGTTTATAAAGGGAGGGCAGTTTTTGAGAACTTGGCCTAATAAATCCCTTCCAGACAGCATATTACATAAAGTATTTAGCAACAATGTTATTTCTGTTTCTAATTTTGTATTTATTAGATTTAACATCATTATGGAAGGAAAATGGGAACAATATTTTCAGTCTGTTTTGAGAAATGTGGTTTCCAAGAATTGTCAGTTTGTCATGCTTCTGGATGCACTAGAAACACAGTGAATGCAAGTCAGCTCAACAAAATTGTGAAACAATATTGAAACTGCATTTATGATTGCAGTTGCTAGATTGTTGCTGTATGCTAACTGTTGTCATTGGCGTCCTGGTGGGAGGTCCCAACTGGTTAATGAGGTTGATTTGTAGCATTAAATAAGTGGAACATTTGTTTATGTGCAGAATCATGTATTTCTGTGTTTATGTAATGGTGCTTTTTTCTGTCATCAGGTGCTTTGCCAAAAACTGAAGCTGCTTAAATTTATAGGATGCAGTCTCCTGTTAGTGCATGCAAGCAAAACAGGGCAACATTTACAGTGTGTAGATGTGAAAAGACCTGTAGAGAGGCTCACTGCATGGTAAATCAAGGTGTAAAGGGGAGAGTTTTAGCTGCCTGATCTGCCTTTTAGAACCATAGAAGTAAGATGACATGGACACACCTGCACTGCTACAGAATGTGGAGAGTGAGGGATTGTGTTTTCTCAGTCTCTGGTAACAAGTGTTTCCTGGCCTGCACCTTGCTGAAGCTCTGAGAAGATTGCAGGAACTGGCTTTATTCCCAGCTGGCTGATTCAGCAAGAAATTAACTAACTCCAACTCCCCTGGTTTTGTTGCAACTTTTCTGCTTGTATACGTGGCTGTTCCAGGCCATCTACTGGGATGGAGAAATGTGAAAGGACAGGTACTGGTTCTGATAAATTCAGATGTCTTCTGATGGACATTTTCTTTGCTTTCTGACTACTGCAGCCTCTTGTGGTGTAGCGCTGGTATGGAAGCAGAAGGCTGAACAAGCTCAGTGCTCTCTATGGGTGTATAACAAATGAAATGTGCTAATATATGATTTGTCCTCCTCTCCTGAGAGTCTTCTCTTATTAGATGTTTTCAAGGTCTCGTTACTCATTTGGTGTTTTGTTTGCTTGAGTCTTCAGATACTTTTAAACTGTTCCCTGATTGAGTAACATGGATATTGGCTGAAAAACCCAATAGCACTGTAGTGTCTTGAGCATTTTCTGCTTGCTAGGTAATATCCTAGTTGTAAATTGCTAAGTACGTGAGGCTTATTCTGGATTCTTTCAGCTGATCCCACCAAAACTTCTGTTGAAAGCAGGGCAGAGAATGCATCTATACCTGGAGAGATGGGCTATATGTGCTGTATGCTATCTAGGGGATTTTGCTAAAGCCACTGACTAATAAGACTTGAACAGGGTGTGGTTTTGTCCCCTGATGTTACAACTTTACTTATATGAATATAAGGTGCTTTATGTGACTAACAAATTACCTGTTTCCTCTGGACTGGTGATTCTCAGGTTAGTCTTTCATTAGAATAGCAGTTAACAATGCTAATTGAACATTAGGAAATTATATGAAAGGGAGGTGTAAGACAAAGCAAAGAGTATCATCCTTTCACTCTTTGGATTCCTGGTTTGTCTGGACTGGTGCACTGTATACAATTCAGATCCCTTTGTGAATGGGGTGGAAATGTTAGGCAGGAATCAGCTGGTAACTTTTTCCGTTCAGTGTAAGAACTGAGTGCCTTTCAATAAAACTACTAGGTGGGAGATTGAAAACATGGATTTCAGGGGAGACATTCTTGATTCTAGTGGATCTTGCTTTCAGAAACTTACTGGGAAGATCTACTTCACAGTACTATACAGATGAAACCCAGCAGGCTGAGCCCAGGGGAGTATTGCAGCATTCTTGCTCTGGATGTGCTTTTTGGGTGTGCAGCTATTGGCTGCTATTGGCAGCTGACAGACTGGATGGTTCCTTGGTCTGAATCAGTTCAGCTGTTCTTAGGTCATTTTGGTGTTCCTTGAGGCAGCACTTGAGCATCATTGAACTAGAACCAGTTCTAGAGGTAGTGTCACTTATGACTCATAATTTAAAAATTAACCAAGAAATGCATGCTCCAAACTCCAGGAGTATCTGGAGGAGTGTCCTGGACATGAGAACTTGCTCTAAACCTAAATGGGTGCCTGCATTCTGAGCTTCTTTGTGTCTGCCTGGAATATTTTTTTATTTTTATATTCTTCTTAATTTTTTTCATGCAAACGTTTTTAGGATGTTTCTGGTATATTTTCAAATGTTAGAGTTTTAGAATGACTTTCAAAGTATGCAAGGAAATTCAGGCTTAATTGATGGAATAGCTTCTTGTTTTTAAACAAACACTAGTATTTCCTTGAGGAAGATAAACAGAGAAACAGCTTCTGATATTTTACTAAATATGGCTTGGCTTAAGTTCCACTTTCACTATGTGATCAGTCCTGTAAAACACAAATATTCCAGACATTTTCCCTGCACGAGAGAGCACTTGCCTTCCCCTCAGTGTGAAACTGCACACCCAAATGCTTTTCCCGTTTCCTTTTCCTCCCTCTTTCAGTTAAATTTGGAACACAATAGGTTGGTTAAAACTATAAGGAAACATCCAGAATGCTATCTTAACATATGGGGTTTTACCATGCAGCTGTTTACCTTCTGCTAGGAGGAAACTATAAATGTATTTTTAATGCCAGGAGCTGGGCTTAAAATGCCATTAGTTATCTGGTGGGAATAGATTTGAAAATTAGTAAGCAATTAGATCAGTGGGCAAATACATTTTACCTAATGTTGTAAGTCTCATGGGCCTTTCCAATATCCTGTTAGCATCACCTGTTCTTAACACTCGATATTTTCCCTTTCATTGTCACACTGCATAAGGGAAAAGCTTTAAAAGGTTAACTCATAAATAAAAATTAATAACTTAATTTTAATTTAAAACCCCCCAACTTTCATGGGTTCTCCAAGGGAAACAGAGATGTTCTCAGAACATTAAGCTTTTCTTGGAGGAAATTTCTTCCTGTAGATAACCATCTTGAGAAGGGCCTTAGTTGGGATAACAAAACATGTGGGTTTTGTTCTGATCTTCTGAACTTGCTTGAATTATGTCCTTAGCAGACACCAGTGATGTATTTGTTTGTAATTGCTTATTTTTCTTGCTGAATTTAGACCTCTGTGAGCCATCTGTAATGTGTCACGTAGATGCCACCATTTAGAAATGGAGGAAATGTAGGAATTAAAAACTTTCTTTTTTTCTCTTTCAAATGTTAAGGCCAGTCTTTGAGAACACTGAAGAAAACACCTAGACCTCTTCAACTGTACTGTTGAGTGTCTCATCATTCCTTGTCTGCCAAAAGCTTATTTTAAATCAGTGATAGTATGAGGGATCTTGTACTCCAGGCAATAAAAGATCTCGGTCCTGAAAAAGATCCTTTATAAGGTTGCTGTTCCACAAGTGAGACTTTATTTTGTAAAATTCCAACTTTCAACTTCAACAGTACAACATTCTGCACTTGAGTAACAAGTGAAGTCTGCAGGCACTTTGCATGAGACATCAGTGGGAGTTTTTCTGAAGTAAGACCTGCCCATAGGAAGCAAACTGAGGCTGAATTTTGTTAGTGCTAACTAGTTGGCTATCGTATTTCCTGTTGTGTGGTGTGAATCAGTCCATCTCTTCATTCTATAACTGCTAAGGACAGATGGTATTTAAAGTGTTACCTGCTGCTGTTTTCTTGAAAAATGTCTGTATTTGTCTCTGGAAAAAAAAAAAAGGCAGAGATAATAATTTTCCTGTTGCTTATAAACCTTGTAAAAGTTGAAGTGATTTCCATTTTTTTACATGTCACTTTTTTATTGTGTCACTGAAAACCATTTTATCAGGTGTTATGATCCGTCCCTGTTGGCAGGAATTCCTCTGAACTGCTGTAGAGGGAAGCATCAAAACTGGTCCTTGGAGCACATGCATTGTTTTTCAGGAGAACTGAAGCAGAATGTAGAAACTCACTTAAAAATCGATGTGACTTTTTGCCAGAATTATTATATTCAGAAGCTGCCTCTGAACCTTTTAAGGAATTGCACTCTCCATTGCATGGTGCAGTTCTGAGAGCGAAAAGAGGGAGACACGAGCACACCACCAGTGAGGAGGACAGAGCTGATTTCTACATGTAGCAGCATTTTGTCTGTGCATATGAAAATTGACATCATGGTGTAGGAATGTTGACTGTGTTTTGCATTTTGCTAGCTGCACTTACTGGAAAGCATGTGTTTCAAAGGGAGTTTTCAATTTTTATAAGTCTTTGCTTCCATAATAGCACAGCCTTATTTTGAATGTAGACTTGAGCTATGAATAAAATTTAACTCATGGAGTAAGATTCCTCTGGCACAAAATGTGAATGAATTATGCAAACGTTAGCCAGTAATGTGCATGTCTGGGTCAGAATAGTCAAAGCCAACCTTTGGGTTCCACTGTAACCACTCAACATGGTCTTATTCTGTTTAAGAATGCCTTACTTTGAGAGTAAGAATGCTGAGTTTGAATGATATTCTCTCAAGAAAAGCTACAGTAAGTGTGGAGGAAGCTTAGCTGGCTGCACAAAACCAGCCCTTTGGTTGTGGGAAATTTCCACTGATGTGCTTTCTTAGTTCCCGATGGGTCTGTGAAAAAAGGAAGTCTAGAATTGAAAAAAGACTATCAGCAATGAAAAAGTGGCACTAGCTCTTCATCTGGAGAGTAATCATTCAGATAAAATTGGCAAAGTTCAATTAGATTATCTTTCAATAGTGGGCTGGCCTCTCTCTTTGAACTTCATAATCCAATTAATTTTCGTGGAGTTATATACTATGTAGAAAGTTGGCAACCCAAGTTTCCCATGTCATCAACTCTATCCAGTCTCCTGAGAAAGAGTTTTCTAAGTGCAACATCCTTGCACCTGCTCTTCCCTGGCTCTTCCCAAAATCAGACTGCTTTGAACACCTTCACGAATTTATTCCATATTACTGAAACAATTTAATAATGGGACTCCCCAGCTGATAGGAGACAGATCCTGTTCCTTTACCCTGTTCTTGTGATGAAGGACCCAATTATTTTTTCAGTGCCTGGGATAGATGGATTTGAAAGAGTTAGACATCTGTATTCTGAGAAGTTAAATCTGCATCTTTACGTGAAATCAGAAGTACCTAGTACCTGTCAAAAAATCTATGCCTTTGCCTGCAGAGAAAAGTTAGCACATTTATTCACAAGGAGCATTTAACAACTCTAGAAAAATATAACTCTCTTCTTCAGTGACGGTGTGCAATGTCTCAGTTTACTGCTGAAATTTTAAACTTTGTTCCAACAGGCATGTTATATGGAAATATGTGTGTGTAGCATATGTGATTGCACTAACAAAGTATCAGGCAAACTGAGATTGTCTTTAGATGAGTTTTATCCTGAATTAATTGTTAGGTAACTGCAGGTTCCTGATGGACTCTTTATGCTGCTGCATAAAACAATGATTTACCCCAGCATTATTTTTAGTTGAGAAATGAGAGACAATCAGAGCTTTTTGCACACCTGGATAAGAATATGGGTTGAGAAAAATGAGGAATGATGCTTCATGTTGAAGGGTGATGGATATTGCTAGGCTGAATACCTGCTCTGCAGCTTGCTGTGGCATGATTGGTTTTGCAAAATAGGGGCCTGCTTGCATGATCTCTTTTTTGTGTTGGAATTGACTCTTCCAATAAAGTAGCCAAGGAAAAAATCCTGTTCAGAGCTGCATAATTAGCATCAGTTAGGTCAGAAATAATATATGGAGCACCTGAGTAGAAATAAAATTCAGATTTCTGGGGACATTCTTGATTCTAGTGGATCTTGTTTTCAGAAACTTATTACTCTGAGCCAAGTTCTTCTCATTGATACTTGTTCTGTTCAGCTTTCAAAATGCTGCTGTAGTTTATCTGTGTCCATTGCTCTTTTTGGAGAGCTGCCCTAGCAGTGCAGTTTCTGTGGGCTGTCAGTACCAGAGGAAGGATCTCTGCTGCAGAAGGGATTTTTCCCTCTGAGGATTTTCCTGAGGGTTGGTGAGGTACTCAGCTCTTCCCCAAGGCTCTGGAGCTGCAGAGGCCTCTCAGTGGGATCAGTCCTGGCTGCTCTGGAGGGCACATGTAAGCTGAATTGCAAGGCTCTCACCTAGCTGTTATTATCCTACATCTTGGTAATGTTAATGTTTTTCTTTTTTTTCCAGCTGCAAAAAATTTAATGATTATTTCATCAGAACATTTCCACATAACCAGCTGTATTTCAAATATATCTCAAATGTTCAATTATTAATTGTCATGATACCTACCTATGACTTTTATTGTTTATTTCTAGAATCTGATTTCAAGTAGAGCAAGAACTGTACAAGCTTTATTGTTAGGGGTGAAATTTAAACTTTATTGGGATTAAGTGTTTAATAGTATAATTTGCTGCATATGTTGCAAATGCAAGCTGCTATGAATAGATCCTCTGTAAAAAAAACCCATTTGATATGTTATGTATGGACTTAAATCCAGTATGTTGTTATCTTTAACTAAAGGAAATTATAAGAAGAGATTTATAGAGAGGGGTTTATCCTATTAACTTTAATTTCTTTAAAACTTTTTTCAACTGAAGTTGAATTTGGTTTCTGTATTTTGACTTTGTTTAAAATGTGCTGTACATAACTTCCTCTGTTCCTTGAATATTACTCTGAAAATAGTACAAATTGGCTGTTTTTCTTCTACATGAGAAGAGAAAAATATAATTAGTAGCAATAGGTGGATTATTTATTTAAGTGGGGTGCCCTGATTTTCTATTTGTCCACTCACAGTAGACTTGGGGATTTAAGTGCAAGGTTTTCTGTTACATTACTAGGTTTTTTAAAATGTAATTTCTATACCTTGTAAAGAACTGGGAGGGAGACTCTCCCCTTCCTACATGTCTTTGCCCCCAGCCTCTCAGGAAGTTGCAGTACAGAGCACACTGATATAGAATAGGTATTGGTTTGGATTCTTATGGCTTTTAGATAATTTGGAATAGTTCTGCGTTTGTAAATGGCAGAAATGAAGAGTTTTGGTCTATTTTGAGATTTAGAGACCATATTAAATCCTCTTGGCATAGAACTTTTGACTTGGAGATTTAATTATTATCCCACACTTCCCCTTAAAGTGTGTAGTTGCTTCTTTGAGGGTTTTATATAAGTAGGCAATCAGGGAGTTTTTCTTGAGAAATTGGGTGTATTTTTTTATAGAACAATTTGCAGTCAGTACCTTTGTTATTAAAGCTGTAGTAATGCAAAATGAGGGAAATCACTACATGCATTATCTCAGCTCTAAGAAAGAAGAATTACATAGGGAAGGGATAAGTCTCCTTTAGTCAGTTTTGAATGGTTTTCTGCAAGAGGGCAAAAAATTTTAGACCATGTGTGATGTGTAGGATTTCCTTCAGCCCTTCCACCAGGAACTATAAAAAGGTTGTATAAAGACACAGAATAATTACAGCCTGAGTCAGGCCAGCAAGTTGGCTTTTTTCACTATAACCACGATAAAAGAACATCTTTCTTGGCCAAAAGGACTGGGCTCAGAAATAGAGATGTTCTGGACTGATAATTCCAAGTACAGCCAATCTTGCAGAGAAATGCACAGGTTAAGATTTGTATTTGGATCTTGTTATTTTACATGGATGCTATTTAGGCTTCTTATAATAGCATTTTACTCTGTGTAGGGTGCAGAGGAAACCAGGCCTGTAAAAAGTGCAAATGGAAATAGGAATACTGCCACAGATAACTCCAGCGTGGCTGAACAGCGAGAGTGAGAGTCTTATTGTTTGCAATTTGCAAAGCAGTAGAGACTATGAAGAAATGTATAATTATGTGGGATAAGAATAGATCAACTGAATCAGTAAGAACACAGTGTTTCACACCACTGCAAGTTCACCAGATTGTGAAGGTTCCAGTTTCAGTAGTTTCTAGTGTCATTGTTGTCTTTAGTCTGAGAAGTTATAGATGTATAGGGCAAAAGGAATCTTCCCCAATTGAATAAAAGGGCAGATGAATTTATTTCCCTCCCTTTGCACAGTCCATTGTTCTTGGATTCTGTCTGTATTTTGAAAAGTCTTAGAATGCTAAAGACAAACATATGAGAATCTGGAACCATGCTAAAGCTTTAGATACTGAGCTGTTAGGGTTGGCCTCCGAGCTCACATTAGCTTGTACTGGCAAACTAAGAGCTGACTGTGGATAAGAAAATTCAGGGGAGGTTATTGCCACAGATCCTTCCAAAAGTGCTCAGGAATAGTTGAAAAATATTCTGTAGGAATAGTGCCCCTCTGTAAATCTTTAAAATTAAACTATGCTGTCAAGGATTCCGTTTAACCTGAAGTGCAAATGGTAGTGGTAAAAGAGCAGCTGCTGGATATACAGGAGCAGATGATCTTGCACCATTGATTAGACACGAGGCATGTGCTGGGGACTCCACGTTTCTCTTGGCCCTTGCTGGTTTTAAAAGCAGTGAGGAGAGTATCCCATGTCCTACAAGAGTCATGACAGCTTTTCAAAAGACAGGGTCAAGGGGAAAAACCAAGATTATCTGTACTCTTAGAATTCAGTATACAAAAGCTGCTTTTGAAAAGCTTTTCCTTAGTAGTCATCCTGCTTCTGAGAAAAATAGTGTTTTCCACTTGTCTGGAGCAGGAGAGGCCGAATGAGTCGCCTTCTAAAGGATGTCCATGGCACTTCAAGCTGATTGCTCATTTTGCATGCAAGGCAAATGCAGTAAGAGATTTGATTGTACCAGCAGCAACAATAAGAGTCAGTCCCTCCACAGCCTTTACTGGTCAAAGGAGGAGGGTTTTTCAGTAACTACAGTCTCTGCTTCATGTTCAGTTGTAGATCTCTAAGTTTCAGCTGCTGGTAAGTTCAGTGAAATGCTGGTACCTGCTGAACAGTTATCACCTCCTCCAGTTAGCTTCTTCAAACTGCTGGTAAAGAGGAGGCAACAAGACCATTTATCCTATTGTCCATCTTCTATGCCATTGTAAACTCCAGTGTGATATTCTGGAGTAAAATTATTCTGTTAAATTTCCTGTAGAAAGATAATCATAATTGGAAAGCAATGCATGACTTATGAGATGTCTCAGTTCATCTGTCCTGGGAACTATCCATTGTACATACACATCTGCTTCTGTACACCCACACAGGATGGGAAGATATTCCTCCACAGGAAGGTCTTCCGTTCCCTCAGAATGCAGGTGGTATGTATTGGCAAATCACGGATTGTGGATGTGGGGGCCAAGTTCCCAGAGCAATGCACACAGAGTGAAGCAATTCACTCAGCTGCTCGAATGAGAATACAAGATGAGTGAGTAGGAATACAGTGACAGGGCCCATCTTTCAGTGATCCTGTTCTGGGATAGCAGTTTCACTTACTTCTACTTGCTACTTGTTGCATTTGAAATATTGACCATTAGAAGGCTGAAAATGCTATGTAATGAAATCAGTCACTAGGAAGACACTTCGTGCTTAAAACATTAAAACAAAATGCAGAGCATTTAATAGGACATCATACATTTTTAAATTCCAAAACTTAGACAATGTCTTGCCTTTGAATTATAGATGTTCCTAAGTGCTGTCCATTTTTTACCCTTATTTGTTCATTGAATGCCTTTCTGTAATCACCTGGATAATTTTAAAATTGCTTAAAGAAATTTCTTTGCTGGACATGGAAGATGGGTGATAAAGTTGTAGTGTTTAAACTACCCTGATTAGAGCAGGCACCCTGTTCTGAATTAGCAGTTTCTATTTTCATTTTATGTCTGACTTGCTCAGCTGTGTCTTTTAACATTTCAGCAATTCTGGTTCATTCAGAGGATTTATTTCATTCTTTCCAGCAGCAGGGCCTGTGTTTATCTTTTCTCACCTCGGTAAGAGCCCTTTCCCCTTCACTGTATCAGTCCTTCAGCATTACTGTACACATTGTATAGAAGAACAAAAATGAGTCATTAAACTAATGACCATTAGTCTTAACAGTTGTCAGTGAACAGATGCCTGCAGTGCCTGTCATGTGAGCTTTTAATTGCTCTGGGGTTTGCTGCTAATGCAGAGTAATCTAAGTAGTGGCTTATTAGTGAGTGTACATGTGAAATGCTGTCAGTTAATGCTGGCAAATGAGTTGTGACCAGGAAGGGAACAATCTTCAGATTAATGGTATGTCCTCTTACATAGTTGAGTTACTTGCTTTTTGTTCAGTTATTGAACCTTTTCCTAGTTAGCATTTAATTTTTAATGCTGGATAGTATGCCTGGCTCAGTACAACACACAGTTAAAACTTTGCCCTGCTTGAGATGCTTTCACTGGCAAGAGAGAAAGATGAAATGCACTTGAACAACCACCTTTACTCCCCTGCAAAAACTGAGAGAAAACTGAAAAATGGATGGATCATAAATATCAAGACTGGCATCACTGGACTGAGGGAATAGTTAAGCTGAGATTTAAATGTAGCTAGAGTGCTTGGAGAAGTGAGTTGCAGTGTTTGAAGAGTGGGCCTCAGTCTGGGGAACCATTTCAACAGTAGCACATCAGGTGGGAATGATGAAGATACTGGAAGTCACTGGCAATAATCTCAAAGTGGCAGATGAATGATAAGATAAAAGTAATTTCTTAGGGAAAAATGGTTTGCTATGAAATAGCGTGCTTTGCCTCGTGGTTGGTGTTATCAGAATTCTTGACACCAGTAAAGCACAAAAAGCTTAAAGCCTCTAGAGTATTTGCAGAAATGCATTTGAGACTTAGAGACTGTGTGCTATGAACAGTTTCTTTCGGGAATTTGTTTTAAAAATCATGCTGAAACAGGTGTGCACACGTGGAGGGCCCTTGGCTGAAAGGCATTCACCTCATGTGCCTTATTAATAGCCTTAAACCAACATTCCTACAGCAGAACCATGACCATTTAACTGCTTCCTTATTGTGAAAATGTGCCTGACCAACTCAATGTGCAAGGCTGCTCAGTCCATAAACCCTGCAAAGGGACTTATTGCAATGGAGAAAGAAGAGTAGACAAAGAACTGGATTAATATCACTAAAATTATCAGAAGTAGTGGAAAACTAACAGTGGAAAAATCACATTTTCCTCACCATATGTTAAATACATTCATGTGCTGAGCTGTTGGAAATCCAAAGTGAGCCTGGGAGTGAACATCTGGCTGGGGCATTTCTCTACAGTCTGCTGTGAGAAGGGTGAGAGAGGATTGGCCAGCTAGAGGTAACGGGGGAGAACCACCTTGATTATTTGCACTCTTATTCAGGGTGATCTGTCTTTGTAAGTGGAATTTTGGGATGCACCCCAACTCCCCAGCCCCTCCTTAAAGAAATGTTGACAAGGTGATAGCAAGGACTCTCAGTGCTCTGCTGAGAAAGGTGGATGAAGAGCAGTGTTAGCCCAAGCTCTCCTGTGGTACTGACAGGACTGTTCAGTCATTGAGAAGCTTTGTGATGGTGGATATGGATTATCAGAAGCTTTCTATCTTCCTGATCCATCAAAGCTGCTTAGTTGTGTACCCTTTGGGTTCTCCTACTTGAGTTTTGGGCTATTTGATCTTCAAAAGAGTTGTGCCAAAGATGTATTTTTGTGCTGAGAAATTATTCCAGTTCTTGGTGGCTGAGAGTTTGCCTGTTTCCAGGTCCATTTCTACTATGAGAATTTGTAGTATTTTACAATAGCAGAGCAATTCCGTCCATTTCACCTGTTTAGTTCATGATAAACACCACACTGTTGTTGGTGACAACATTGTATAAACAGTATGCAATGAAGAAAAATTACTATTGCTAGGGCAGTCTTTTTGAGGGGCTAAATACTGGCCAATTTTTCCTTGCCACCTGAATGAGAAGCAGATGTACAGAGATTGAGGGCAGGGAGCAAACTCCCTGTCATTAGCAATGAAAGGTATGGCAGTGCCCTGCAATATGAGATAGAGTCACTGTTCAAGTTTCCTCACGTGATCAGTGTCTCTTTGGTTTTAATTGCACTCATGAACAACTTTAATGTCAAAAATCTTCAGCATTTAGCTCTGAAGTGTATAGTGGTCTAGGATTCTTTTTTTTTTTTCTTTAAGTGCCGTGGTTTTAATACCATTCCATCACCCCACACATTTCCCTTCTTTGTGTTTTCATTATGCAACAGGAATTCTCTTAAAAATCTGGATCTGCCACTAGCTCTAGCAGGTGTTTGACTTCTGAGTGCCAGAGTTTTTTTCTTCATGCAGCTTATGGATGAGAATTTCACTGCCCTTAGGCACAATTTCAACTGAAGTATATGAAAAGTGTGTTACTGTGTCAGTTCAAATTATATCACTATTAAAGAAAAAACTCAAAAGGAAATTAAATATAAATAATCATACTAACATAACATAACATTAATAACATTAAGGTTATAATTTAAATTAAAAAGAACTGGGAAAATCTGAGTCAGAAGTCCCAGACTCTCCTGAGAGCAGCCATTGTAAATGAGGATATTGACAACTTTCAGTCCACAATATGTCCTGATGAATAATACTATAATACTGGAGGATATAAGAACTAAGTGTATTTTTTAGTTCTGTATAATATACTGTATGGGAACTAAGTATTGTGTGAAATCTTGTATCCTACTTTCTCTCATCCTTATCCTGATTATCTGATGGTGGCTAACACTCTTTTGCAGTACCTCAGTGTCCTAGGTCTCATTTTGCTCACATATAAATATACAGATTGCTACCACCTGTGTTGCCTTCCTTGGGGTGTTGAGACCTGCATGAAGTAAAGTTGATCATACATAATGGAGCGTGTTTTTCCTTAAATCCTGAATCCTGCTGTCACACCAGTGTGGGCATGTCACTGTGGCCAGGTGAAAACGAAGAGGCATTTTACAAGTGCTGTGCAGAATTGTTAACAAAATGGTGCTGTGAAGTTTCACCTGCCCAGAATTTTATGTTAGTTTTTAGGAGGATTTTTGTTTAACTGTAAATTTTGGTTACCTGGGACCACTCAAATCTTTCTTGTAATCTTTCTTCAGCATTATTAGAGTAGTTATCCAGTCTGGACACTGGGAAGGGGGATGAGAAGGAAATAATTTATTAGAAAAGGGTGATGTTGGTTTTGCAAGCCAATTGGGTGCTATTTATCTCCCTAGGAAAGGATTAGGCTTCTACAGCCTCTTGTTCTTCTTGTGGGGCCTCTAGTCATCCATTTTTTTGGTGTTATTAAGTAATCCTGAGGTCTGTGTTCAGTCATGGCCTGCCAAAGCTACTAGGATGTCTTGGCCCTTCATGGTGGAGACTTCTTCCACCCATTAAAGGAGTGACCCTATATCCTTTCTCATTTCATTTTGTTCTTTCCTTTGCTCCTTGAGCAATGTGAATCTTCATTCAGTGCATGTGCTGATTTGTTGGGCTTTATAATCCAGCTGCCTCTGACAGTGATCCTACATAACTTTAAACTGTGCTTCTTTCCTGTCTTTTGTAAAGAAATCTGTATTTCCTCAAGGATTATGCTTCCAGTTTCCTCCAGTATGTAACTGGACCTGCAATCAATGGTCATGGACAAGCAGGGTTGTCTGTTTCCTGCAAAGGAGGGCAGCTGTCAGCAGCTTGTCAGTTTAACAAAAAAAAAAAAAAAGAATCCGTCACCACATGGTGTTCATGATAAAGGACACTGACAAAATGTCCTGGATTTGGCTGTAGGGAGTCAGTTTTCCACCTGGTAGCTGGTGTAGTGCTGTATTTTGGATTTAGGATGAGCATGATGGTGTTTTGGTTGCTGCTGAGCAGTGCTTTCACTAAGTCGAGGACTTTCCATCTTCTTATTCTGTCCTGCCAGCCGTGAGGCTGGGGGTGCCCAAGAAACTGGGAGGGGGCACAGCCAGGACAGGTGACTCCAAGTGGCCAGTGGGATGTCCCACGGATGGGATCACACTGAACAATAAAACTGTGGAAAGCTGGCCAGGAGTGGGTGGCTGATGCTCAGGGACTGGCTGGGCATCAGTCAGCAAATACAGAGCAATTGCACTGGGCATCACTTGTTTTGTACATTCTTTTATCATCATTGTTATTCTTGTTTTATTTTCCTTTTTCGTCCTTTTAAACTGTCTTCATCTCAGGCCAAGAGTTTTACCTTTTTCCTGATTCTTTCCCCCATCCTGCTGTGGGGATGAGTGAGGGAATGTCTGTGTGATGTTTAGCTCCCTGTCAGGTTAAACCAAAACACAAAACTTTAAAAAAATATTACATATTATCCTGGTTTCTTTGCTAAGGATGCCCATAGTACTTTTGTAACCTTTCTTGTGGGGATCATGAATACCCTTAGAAACTGTCAATGAATAAAAGATAGAGTCCCATGACAATATGTTCCAATAATACTGAAAGGACTTCATTTATGACAAGAATTTTACCAATTATTAGGTTACCAAATAAAGAATAAAAAGAATGATTAGTGGAACATATGGAGAAAGAGGTGATAAAATCTTTTCAGACTTCAGTCACCTGTGTTTTGGGATGACAGCTTGCAAGATTTTAAAAAGAGGTTTAAATGAAATAGTATTTTCTGTCTCATTTCTACATATTCCTTCCTTTCTACAGTTTCATCACAGAGGAGAGTTGATAAAGGGGATTCAATCTTAAACAAAAAAAGAGTGAAAACATCCCCCAACCATTCCCATGCCCCCAAGCACAAGCTTTGGGGAACATGCAGGTAGAATCTTCACTCACCAGTATAGATTGTTTTATCTGTATATTATAAAGTTGCTTTTCTGTTGGATGTAAACATGGCTGTGGCCCTTCCCCATTCCCCAAGGCTAAGCTAAAGACTTGGGGAAATAATTGGGTATTGCATATTTTGAAAGCAGGATCTGATCCACAGTCACTAACTTTCTGACAATAATTGGAAGTGAACTGCTCTGGGGTTATCTTGTCTGGGTGCTGAATTTCCCCCCTTGGCTCTTATATATACAAAACTAGAGAGAATTGAGTAAGTGTTACTCACAGACCTGATAATAAGTGTTCTATTGCAAGGGATGTTGTCCTGCTGCAGCTGGATTTGGGTCCTGGTTCTCTGAGGAGGTCCCTGGGAACTTTGCCACTGAGATCACTGGGAGCAGCTTCAGTCTGCTGGAGCTGCTCTTTTTACAGCAAGTTTTAGGCACATCCAATCAATTCTTTGGAAAGAAGGCAGAGTCTGCCTAACACAGAGTTTAGAAGAAGCTTCACTGGAAGAAGGAAAACTTCAGGGTTCATATTTCTTTTAGAAATATGAAGCAGAATCGATATTTAAGCTGGGTTTTGAAAGTAAATGAAAATTTGGCTAAATACTACTGCAGCCTTTCAGTGAAATGTTTAATCTTTTAGCCAGACAATAGCAAGAGAAAACATAAGTAATTGTTGATAAATATCCAAAAGCTTAATCACTAGTATAAATTTTAGAGGGTGCAGAAACAGATTTCAAAATGTGTTGATCTCAGTGTGCAGCCCAAGCAATGCCAAAGAAAATGTATTTACATTTAATCAAGAAAAATGGTGGTAGAAATGTCCTTTTGAAAAGACTGAAAGACAGGATCTTAATTTAAAAACTAAGTGATCTCCATTGTTCTTCCTGTTTCAATGTTGGCTTAAAGTTGTACAAACTGACAGCCTGAAGAAAGATTTAGGCTGAGCACTTTTGTTCTGGTGACGTGATCTTAAGCACATTCCAGTCACTGGAATGACTCCGAGTGCTCGAATGGGCGCAGGATGGTTTGAGGAGCAGAGATGGTGTAGGCAGTTGCTTTCTTGCAGCTGTGAATATGATTATAGCTACAGCTTAAATTCAGTTTTGAATGTTAGACACTTCAAACAATAGCTGAAATGTCAGTTTTTAAGTTGCTTGCTTGCAGCATTTTACTGTGTTGGAAAAAGGTGGCTTATCCAAAGTATATAAGATTTGTCTTTTGGTTAAATTTTTATGAATCTTCAACTTAGAGGCACATTTTTCCAAACTTCTTTTATTGCTTTGTGTTCAAACAGGTATAGAATGAGAGATGAGAGGAAAAATCATTAGATTTGGGCTAAAATCAGACATGTCATAAGTCTGCTTTTAACTAATACAGAGAACGCAACATGGAAGAACAATCCTTGAGTCTCCCACTCTAGTTCAGTCCCCAGCAGAGCTTTTGATTCAGTATTTCAGATTGTCTCACGGTCTCTGTTGTGACTTCCCTGATGAAATCTGACAGCCAAGTTCTTCTTTCAGGGTTCTTCTATGAAGAAGTGCTTGATTTCAGTTCAGCCAAGTCCTCTTTCATTTTTCTAGGAGAAATGACATTTATACTTTAATTCTGATTTGAAATGCTGGCCTCTCGGTTTAATATTAATTATTAAATAATTGGCCTGCTCTGCAGAAATGTTGAGCTGCTGGCAGCTTCTGTGGAAACTCGGTTCACTTGCAGGGTCTTTAAATGTTTCAGAGTGTCTAGCATTAGGAAGCTGGTTTTGTAGATCTTGGCCATGACAAAAGCTAATCTGACTCTTACTAGATATTTATTCATCAGGATTGCTTGCTCTGGAGATATCCGAAGTTCTGAACTGTTAATGTGACATTGTTTAACTGCAGATACAATTTTCCATGTTGTGATGAAGCTGGAGTGCTGTGCTCTATCTAACATTTTTGTATTGGAGTCCTTGAAAATCCATTAAACAAAACTGCTACTTAGCTGCTATATTACTTCCCTGGGGCGTAAATCAAATGCTGCAGCGGCTTAGGAGACAGATATTTAACTTGAATTAAATGGGAATACAGTCATTTTGGTATATGATTGGACTTGCTGTGCATATTAATCTGACAAACATGTATTTACAAGTCATTAAGAATGCAGATATTTTTTCTCATTTTCCTTTTCCTGTCATTTTTTTTTTCCTAAGACAACGATTTTGGAAATGAACACTGCCCATTTTCCACTTCCAACAAGAACTAATAAAAGAGCCACAAAACTATGGAAAACAAACTGCCTTCACTGTATTTGTCTTTTCTTTATAGAATTTACTTTGGGCAGGGTAGTGCAGTTGTGCATAACTATAAAGCTTTAGTTGATTGGACTTTTTATCTTTTGTCTGTGTCTCTTTTTAAAAGCAAAATATTGAGGTAGTTTCAGAAGAACATGGTATTTGTCATTTTCAGCATTTGAAATAGGTCATTTTGACACTTTCATCTGCATTACTCCAGTTTGCTGTCACTGTGCTCCCAATTTTAGCAAGGGCACAGGCTTAGTTAGGGAATGACTGATTTAAGTCCAGGTAGTGCTTATATGCTTTAAAAGTACATAACAGCAGAGTTCTTACCTTTCTCTGTACGTGGTTCTTGGTGCCAAGAAACTCCAAAATTAAAAATCCTTCTGCACCTGAAATATTAACGTTTTATTTCTAATTATGTGCAGGTCATTTCTTCAAGACATTACATCCCTGTTTTCTCATCTCCTGGACCACAGGTTTAGTAGAAAGCTCTCTGTCTAAAGCTGCTGCTGTCTATATATAAACATATATTCAAGTCTTCTGGTGGCTGTGATTAAGTAGAATAGTAGCATGCTGTTATGAGGTTTGGTTGAGCTTTGTCTTGGCCTTAGTATCAAATTATCTCCAAGAACTGTAGACTAAACTAGATTTTTAAAATTTATCTGAAATTACAATAGCAGTTTAAATCACTGAATGAAATTGTTACTGTCTAACTTGGAAGGAATGACCCATGATTAATATTTATAATTTTTAGTAATAGGAAAACTCTACAGTTTAGTGATTTGATAATTGTGTGTGAGCTGGATGGAAATAGTTAACATGAATCCTGGGTATCAAGGTAAAACAATAAAACAAAATAAAATCCTCAAATCCAGCAACTCTGGCAGATGCTTCTAGTCAGTGTTCTACAGAGCACAGAAACTGGGCAGCAGCAAAAACAACGTGCAGCTCTCGGTGGAAGCAGATCTAAAAGGCAGAGGCTTGGATACAGGCAGCTCTTTGTGTCTTGTGCAATTGAAAGTGGAAGAGTAATTTGGTCTTTCAGCACTCAGGTGGGGAGTGGTGAGTGAGGAAGCAATCACAGCCTGAGATCAAAGCTGTGCTCCAGCACAAGGCTTGGATAAAACCAGGGCCATTTCACATTTCCCACTTCTGCTGATCAGGATCATTCTCCTTGATCACATAGGCAGAAAGATGTAGCATGGAAGATCTAATTTTTTCAGTTTCTGACTAGTAAGTTACATGTCCTAATCAAACAGAAAAATTTTCAAACACTGCTCTGTTTCCAATTTTTATATCTTCTTTTTTGTCAGTAGGTAATATATACTTCCCTGATACATGATATATTAACTCAATGAATTTTATGTAGCGATTAGTATTATATCTGCTTTGGCTGCATTATCACCTTGTACTGTCTTCATATGCTTAAGATCATAAAAGCTGGTTTAAAATGCCTGTTCTAAATCTTAAGTGTACTTGTAACTTGACACATTTAATTTAAAGCTATTGAGATTAAACTGGCCATTAAACAGACCTAAAACACTAGCATGAAATGTAATTGTTTTCTGAAACTTGCACTTACAGTCTTTACTTTAAGACATGAATTTATATCAGATTAGCTAAGTCATTCAGAGATGATCTCAAATACACTGTAAACCCACAGACTCTTGAAATTTGAATTATGTTTAAGCCAAAGTGCCCATAGAAATATAAAAGCCTCATAAGGAGCATTGGTAGATTCCTCAGTGGGGAATAAAATGCACTAAGTGGAAACATTGCCTTTTGTGTTCAGTACAATGTATGAATGAAAGTGCGTTGGGAACATGCAGCTTATTTGAAGGTACCTGCATTTAGAGGGTTAAAATGTTTTTCTGCTACTTTGGTGAGAGGATACAAAAGAGTTCTTTGAACATTTGAAGATTTCTTTTTTTTTTTTAAATTAACTTCTCACTTTGGATTGTTTATCAGATGTAATTCCTTGGTTTCAACATCAGTTTGCCATGACAGCTCTCAGTGTGTTCTCAGTGCTTTTTAAATTTTTAATTAATTGCTTTGCAGCATTTTTTCTTACTTAAATTATACTGGACAGGTAGCAGTACCTATTGCTGCAGCTGATAGATAAGTTTCCATTGTAGCCTCCTGTGTGACCTTCTAAAATATCTGCCTTTTACACTGAATTTTTCCATGCTTGGAAGCCCGATTTTGCTTGCCTGAATCTAGCAAACATTCCTCCGCTTCTCAAGTGCCTAGCTGCTCATTAGCTTTAACAAGAAAATGGAATGTGTGTTAGAAACCCCCAGTTTTTCTTGTTATGTTTATAAAATTGCTATTTCAGCTTCAAATATTGGCATGTTTTGTATTCAAAGCTTAATACTGATTAATGTCCGAAGACTTTATATTTTAAATGTTTAACTTACAAAGATGAGAAATACAAGCAAGTTTATTGCTACGTATCCTACTGACAAATTTGTTTATGAGAAATTAGGCAACAGTGTGATATATTCAATTAGCTATGAAGTATGGTGGGGTAATTTTGATTCTCTTCTTCCTGTTAACTAGGCAACTCTTCCAAAAATATTGTTATAAATCACTAGCACTTAACAGTATTCTTTGCCAAAGTATTCTACAAATATAAACTAAACAATACATCATTAATATAGGTCAGTAGGTGGTGTAGTTGTTTTACACCTGGTGAAACTGAGGTAGAAATGATAAGTACTTCAACCAGGCCACTTGAGATTTAGAATGCATATCTCTTATCCATTAGCCCTGTGCTGAAATCATAGGATTACATCATTGCCATATTCCCTCACGTAGGATCTATCGATAGCCCATTGAAACCAGTGGGGAAAGGTGCCAGATTATGTCAGCCCGTTTCATGTCTGGGTTATGCTTCACATGTCAGGGCCTGCATCAGCTGCAGCCAGCTCAGATTCAGCGGGAAGCAGAATTGTGCACCTCTCTTGGTGGCCTTATGGGGAAACTATTATCAAATGTAGAGTTGTTCTCAATATTTTATTACTTAATTATGCATAAATAAAGTCAGTTGGCTACAGTGTGAAATGTCGTGATAATATGGTGCGAATGTGAATTACTCTTCTGTAGGCCTGATGAAAAAATCCTCTTTATAATCTTGTTCGGTCTTGCATGCTGAAATATGACCTTTACCCTAGTCTAGACATGTCCTTTGCAAGCTATTTCTAGTTTATATGAAGACTGCTTGATTTAAACCAAGTATGTTAATCTGATGCTGTCATGACTGATGGGGTTTGCAGGCTGAGAAGCTGACAGCTCACAACAGAGTAAGCAAAAGCACCATAAGCTTCTCCAGACCATCCTGCAAATGACATGCCATCTGCTTTTTATGAGATAAGTTGTGAGCTTCAGAAGGTGAACTTACTGTGAGAGAGAAAGTGCAGTAGGTCTTACCTTGCTTTTCCACCACAAACTGGTTTAAATTATGTCAATTAATTTTGAAATCTCTAGTTAGCTGGCACCTATGTTTGGTACAGTTCTAGCCAAGAGTCTAGAGACTGGGCGATGGCAACTGCCAGCTTTCATGTAAAATTGCTGTGTAAATGTCAAAAGATACAGTTTAATTACACCCCTATTTATTAAGTTTATTAATTGGTAAGTGTCCAGCAGTAACTTGCACATTTCAGGCCTTTTTTCTTCCCTGAGAGGTTTCAACCATTTGGAAGGTAATGTTAATCTCCTTGCCCTGTCCTCACTACCACAGCTGGACTCGATATTCTGCATTCAGAAGATGATTGCTTATTTTCTCTAGTATGCAAACCAGTTGGCTTCTCAGGGCAGTGTTAAATGCAGGAGGAATAAGGGCAGAAGAGTCTGTGCAGAACATTTGCTGCATGTCTGAATTGCTTGAAACCTCTAGTGCAACGAGATGGTGTTGGCCCAGCGTGTGCTTGGTGTGTTGAGCAGTTTCAGGTGTGTTGTGATTGCTGACCAGGCACAGATCCTCTCAGCAAAAGCTGTTTCTCTAATCAGGGCCCAGGTGTCAGACAGCCCAGCTGGAGGTACCAGCTATGATTCTGACAGAATTAACTCCTCTGTAGCTTGAAATGAGCCTTTTTTTCTTTCCCAGCTTGTTCTCAAATGCTCTTCTCCAGTTGTGAACAGCATCCTGAACTAATATAGTTCACTCCAGTCATTCCCACTCCCTGTTTCTTCTTTGCAGTAAAATCTTCCTGCAAGATAGTGTCATGGCATCACAGGTAACCCTATCAGACTAGATGAGCCCTCAAGATATCTTTTAAGCTGAGTCAGTCTATGATTCTGTCTTTGTTTCTTCCTGTAAAAATAAATAAATTGTCTTTAACCAGAAGCCTGTTACCTGCAGTAGCCACTTCTCTAGTGAAGTGTATAAGGAAAAAGAAAGCTTAATGTTGCTTTTTGAATGTCTTTGAGCAGTGATGTTTGATAAGCCAGAGATGGTCTCCTTTGGTTTAGTAGATTACTCTGCTATTGAGGCATCTTGTTTTGGTTTGGACCTCTCTCTGTAGGTGTTTAGCATGTCTCCATCACAGCAAAATATCCACCCAGAAACACCATGACTTAAAACACAACATTTTTTTTTCCCTCCAGTAGTTCATGTCTAGATTTTGTAATTATATGCATAGTTTTTTAAAAAGTCCTTGTGTTTGTAGTAGGTGTAATGTGACCTTTCTGAATTTCTTACAGGCAGCAGCAGAGCAATCCCAAGGTGCATACTTCCTGCCTGAGTTTGCACTTTCTCCACAGGGGAGTTTTCTTGAGGATACCACGGGGGAGCAGTTCCTCACTTACCGTTATGATGACCAGGTCAGTGTGCCATGTGTGAAATTACAGACATTGTCACATTCGTGTAACTCTGACATACAGATTACTGTGAAACAGGTAGAGAGTGTGTGTTATCTTTGGAAGGCACATCAAATTTATAGCAAATTGAATGATAGCACTCTACACAAAATGAAAACTAATGCACTTAGTTGCATAAACAATAAGTAAAACCAGTTTTGGAAAATATTAATAAGATGTAATGGAGACAAAAGCAGCAATATATTAGAGATGTGTTAATAGAGGTTTATAGTTGCATCTGCAAAATGTGTAGAATTAGAGGTGATTGTCCTTTCTGTAAATCGTTTGACTTACCCAAATTTTTTTTATTTAATGGAAAATTCGGTGTTAGGTAGATCTTATATTTTCCAGCTTGTGAAAAGTCAGAATATTGTATTTGTTCATGAAGGTTTTGTGAGGGAAGGTTGCGTGAATTATAAAGAAACAAATGGGAAGTGTAATAATGGGTGGAACAGTGTTTAGAAAGACACAAATTTTTTTTTTAAGTTAAAAATCTTTAATGCTTTCTCCAGACTCATAGAAACATTATGTTAAACATGGAATATAGATATAAATGTAAAGAAAGCAACATGAAAGAAATGCTGTTAATCTTGGCAAAGGATCTGAAGTTAACCTAGGAAATGTGTGGCATGCTGTGGAAATTTACTCATAACACAATGTGTTCCAGGAGTCAGTTGAATTTCACATCAAAACTGTCTGAATTACATTCATAGACACTTACAGTACATTTCTTAATGCAAGAGGAGGGAATTTGTTAGGAAACACTCATTGTAGAAGTGAGAGATGAGCCAAACCTTCCCTGCATCACAAGGTATGGTACTGTCAGTGATGGGCACTTTTAATTTGAAAGGTGTGCTCCTTGCAGGGGCTTCTTGAAGAAAATAGTTTGCTCATCACTACCCTAAAAGAGAGAACTGAAGTGAGTTTATTTAAGCTTTAAACTGACAATCTTTTTAGACAGACAAAAGGAAGCAGAACAGATACAACAGAAAGCATACTGAGCTACTGTGAACTATTTGAATTTAGTTTAAATGTTTACAATAATTCATACTTTGCCTTCTCTAGAGGGTCTTGACTATCAACAGAAAAGGTACTTGGATAAGACCTTCCTTGGACCAAACACCTGGGAAAGCAATAACTTATAGGACAGTAAAATACAGCTGCAACTCAGGCTGCATTTAATGACAGTAGTTGAAAAACACTATAAAGGTTATACACTTTGATCAAAATAGTTTCCATTTAATGGAGCACATTTTAGTCTGAGTCTTTGACTAGACTGTTTGGACTGTGTGAATAATATAGCTGATTAAAAAACAAACAAAATGAATCCCCTCGAAAAACCCTCAAATACCAGCACAGCTCTATGCAGAAGCCAGTTCCAAGCTCAATTCCATTTGATGGAAAGAATTCCATTTGATGGAAAGTTTTCCATTAATTCCATTGAGATCTGAATTGGATCTAGGATATGGCCAGCTTCTGTTCTTTCATAAATGTGATTTAGTTTTGAAGCCTGCTCTTCTCAGACACTTAGCAGTATGAAATTAAGTTTGAATTCCTGGAACTGAAAGTGGTGCTGAAACATCAAAATGTTAAAACTAAAAGCAACTGTATTAGCAGTAGTTTCTTTTGAAAGAAAATTCAGTCCCTAAGCATTATTTATTAAAAGTTATGAATTCATTGAATGCAGATGGGAACTGATCTATATCTCTAGCTTCACCTTCTTGCAAGTAAACCAGGATTTCTTTGGTGAATAGAAAGATTTTACTTGATTTCCTAGGAAATTAATCATAGGTTTGTAATAATACACAGTTATAATTATAGTTTTGCTGAAATGTTAATACAAAACTCAATTGTATTGTGGTCAAACTGGGTCAGAAAACTAGATCTTTTTTTTTTTTCTGTCTTTTATTCAACTCTTCACATTTACTGTTAGGAATGGATGGAAGTCTTAAAACCAGAGGGTGAAAATCCTTCATTGGATAATCTCTTGACTTTTTAGAATCTGGGATGGATAGGTTTGATACACGATAAATGTGATAAGAATACACAGGTGAATAAAAAGAGAGGCATGTATGTACATTGAAAGTCCATTTTAACCTATCCATAACAGAAATGGGATCAGTACTGGAAAAGTAAAAAATGCAGCAGCATCTTCTCACACACCTTAATTCCTTAATTTAGTTTTAGCAATTAATTTTCTATCTTGTCCCACTGCTGGCATGTGGGAAACACATTCCTTCCTTTTCCCTGAAATCCAGAATTGTCCTCTGGGCATCCCTATAGAGTCTTGGTGTGCTTATACATCCCAAGTTACACTTGAAAATTGTAGA
The DNA here is from genome assembly GCA_034509425.1 of Eopsaltria australis. Taxonomy (NCBI): domain Eukaryota; kingdom Metazoa; phylum Chordata; class Aves; order Passeriformes; family Petroicidae; genus Eopsaltria; species Eopsaltria australis. The sequence continues at coordinate 5,296,560 of JAVTVJ010000031.1, read as the reverse complement.
AGTGAAATAACCTTGTGCACTTGACTCCAATAAAACACGAGATCAGTCTGATCTGATCTGTTGTGGAGATCAGTCCTTCTCCCGTGTCCATGGAAGGGAAAAGAATAGAAAAAAGGGGCGAGAGGTTCCTGAGGCTGTGGTATGGAGGTGGAGAAGAGAGTGGCTCACAACCTCTGTTCTGTTCAGTGTTGAGACACTTGCAGGAAAACCATCTATCCCTGTCTTCCCAAGTGTGCCCTTTTCCCCTTGTACTGTTCCTTTTATCCAGGCCAGTTAAATTTCCAGGGATAGATGGATAATATTTTTATATAGCAGCATCCTCATCGTCATGATCCAAGATTAGTTCCCTTACATCCTCCAAACACAGGAATGTTTCAGAGGGGTTTTCTTTGGCTGTTGTGTGTGATATTTTTCAAGCAGGGAGCCAGTTTAATCAGAATCATTCATTCCTTTGTTAGTAAGTAATCTCAGTAAAATAGAACTAGCTGTTACTTAAATATTCAAAAGTATTTGCTATCTGAAATGACAAGCTTACAGTTTGAAATGAAAGATGAGTAAATATTAATAGGAACACACTGTACTCTGCTCTAGCCCAGCAGAATTACACATGGATTCATGTTGCACATGCAAGATAGTACATTTTGTTCTGGTTTAATCTGGCAGGACTGTGCTCTCATTTTTATACAGGACTGCACTAACCTCTTTGCATATTTTGTTGCTGTGTGTGTATTTAAGAATTACATGCAGATGAAATTCTTTGGCTAGATATTTTCAAAATTCACTGAATATCTTTTTTACCTCTTTTATGACTATAGAAGAAAATACCTCTAAATATCTGATTAAATACTGCCACCCTGGTTCACTGGGGTGACATCTGCATAGAGTGGGACATTATTGTTTTGACACATTTATTGCTGTATCTTCAGGGAAAAACAGTGATTCGAAGCAAATGCTTCTGAGGGATCCCAAAGGACAGAAATGTAGAAATGGTTAAACTGAACAATTTCTAAAGGCTCCTGTATTGTTCACCAAGGAATGTCTTGTATCAGTGTGTTGCATCCTGCATTTCTGAGATTCTACTGAGTCAATGCAATTTAAACCTAACTTGGTATCAAATAGATTTTGATGCCTGGCCAAAGATTTGAACTGCTGTCAGAAATTTGAGATTAGAAAAAAAGGGCCCCCTACTACCGTTCATGAAAATAAATAAATAGCTGAATAAATATATGAAAATAAATGAAATTATGAAGTAAATATACAAGTATTAGCCCTTTCTTCGATTTTGAGATACTTGTTGAACCTTACCGTAAGGAATAGTTTCCTAGTATTCTTTCTGATTTCTTTTGGCTTTTCACCTTTTAATCTACTACAAGGAATTTTTTTCTTTTCCAAAATACTAGTAGTACTGGAAAGCTTTCTTGCAGAAATAAAATGTTCTTGTTTTCTGACACTTAAGGTATTGCTTCCAAGTATTAAAACCATTCCATATGACGGACCACCAAGAAGAACAGCAGTGAAAACTTGGTTGGGCTGAATGTGTTTGAAGTACATTTCCACTCTGATTGGCTGGCTGAGAGTTCTCTTGGGGGTGTGGGTAAAAATAAGGAAAGAAAAAAGAAAAAGTTTATCTTTCAAGTGAGAAAACGTTTGCTTGACCTGTTAGCTTTCTAGTTGACCTTGCTGCTTCTAAATTTTGTGATGTTTGCCAGTTTAAACTCACAAGGATAACCTGATTATGGCTTGAAGTAGTGCAGTCTTGGCAAAGAAATCTAATGTATCTAAACAAATAGTAATGAAAATCTGCACTATCAGACTTGTGAGTGTTTAGCTATGCACGGTAAAGGAGAAACCAGTCGGTCTGTTTTCAACTAGATGTGCAAGTTGTAATATCCAGGCTGCAGCTGCTACAGTTCATTTAGTAACTGGTCTTTCTTTGGATTTGCTAGAAAAGTGCCTTGCTATAAAGTGAATGCCAAAATCGGAAAAGAAATATTCTCATTTAAGCCTTGTCTTCCACAAATAGAAATAGTCTGTCTTGGCTTCTGCTTTTTCAGGGGGAAAAGGAGCATGGCATTTACAGTACTAAATTTTAAAAAGGCAGTGGAACCCAGGATCTGAATTACTTAAAAAATTAATATTGAAATAAACTGATGTAACCTACTACTCCACCTTTTTATTTGTAGTCTGGCAGCAATGACAGTTTGTGTTTGCTCTGTAAGTTTTTCATATAACACTGAGGAAATTCCTGTGTGGACAGAAGCTGTCTTATGGATCCTGCTGGGCTGACAGCAGTTTTTCCACTATTTCCTTCATCTCTTTCCCCATTCCACCTGCTGCTGATTGCCATCCTTGGTGCTCTGCCTCTGGAATAGTCCCTGAGTCACAGCCTGGTTCTGGGTATCAGCTCCTTGCTGGCTCCTGCTCCCAGTCCGAGCCTTTTTATTCCTTTGCTGGCTGGTTTGCATCTAAATCACCAAAGGAATGGGAGGCAGGTTTTCAGGCTTGGGGATGAGTCATGGAAGGGACATTACTGCAAATTAACACATCGGTGAAGACAAGCTCTAATCCTGAGAAGGGAGGAAGATTTGTAGTTAGTGGCTCACTTGCTACCCAAGTACATAAAGCTCCAGTACTCTTGATTTGAGAAGGAGCCTGGAACTTGTGTTATTCTCTGATGAACCATTTTTGTTGATACCCTGAAAAAGCACTCAGAACTATTAAAAAGGCTTAACATCTTGAATCTCAATGTCTAGCTCTTCATATAGAGATTCTTTTTTTGAATAAACAAACTGTTTTCAAGTGGCCACGAACTATTTCAGGCATCCTTCTGTAACGAAAACATTCCACTGTGGAACACTCGGTGGTTTCATTTGTGTATTTGGAGAATGAACTGATAAACTTAATTTTATCCAAGCACTAGAATGGCAACTGCTAATACGTGGCTGTGGGAATTTCAACACTGTACTAGAAATACTGTTTTTCTGCTGTGGAGAGGACTGACCTTGCAGCTCTTACTCAGCCAGTCTGCTGATATTAGAATTACACTGATTTCACTGACTTGAATCCTGCAAGTAATTCCATTCCATTTGTGTGAGTAACAAATTACTAGGTGAGGTTTGTGGTACTCCATACTAATCCTACAGATGTTTGTAACGAGTTTTAAATCATATTTAAGGAATTTACAGACAGTTTGTAAGGCTGTGGGAAGATAAAAAGCATCATTTCGTGTTTATCTGAAAATTTAACTGAAGGTGATGTTAGATGTTCCCTAATATTTTTTATTCTATTCTTTTTTTTTTATATGTACTTTTTTTGTTGTTGTTACTCACAGTTTTAATTTTGGCCTCTTTATTTTTAAGGGTATTTTTTGTTGGGTATTTTTGGGTAAGGAAATTAGCTCCACAATCAAGTGAAATGTGTTTCTGATTTGGAGTGGAAGAGAGGAAAAGGAGGCAAGGATTAAGAGAAAATGAAAACCACTTACAATTTCAGGCAAAACTACTCTTACAGAGACTGGGACTGCGTAAGTCAGGCATGATCCTATTCAAACAATACTTTTGTTTAGGCTAATTGCTGGCTGGAAGTGTGTGAGTAGCATATGCACAAGTAATTATATCATAACTTGTGTGTGATAGGTTGCTTAGTGAACTGAAAACTGTTTTTAAATACTTTTATTTATTGGCAAACTGAATGGGAAGCTGGCACTTTTTAAAGCACCAACTTCCATTTTAAGCTCAGGGTTTTGTTGTTCAGAGAAAATAGTGGAACTGCTGTGTGCAGTCCATGTTTCTTTGTGCACTAAGAATTACAGACTTTCTTCTTTTCTATTACTTAGAAACCCTTAGTCCCAACCCTGCCAAAGGTCTCTCTGAGTAAATCATCCTTACAGAAGCCAGTAGGTCTTCACCTTGTGCAGTATAACAGCCTTCACAGGGAATCTGCAATAATACGCTTTCTGCAGAAAACACATTTTATATCATTTCAGTTTGGATCAAGTACATTCTACGAGACTGTAATCCTACTCCACCAAATTCTGTGGTGGAACTCAGTGGCCTGGGTCCTTAGTCCCTTTGTGGCTGTGATGATGCTGACCTCAGAAGCTGGCTGAGGATTCCCAGTAGCAGAAGTGACCCCTCATTTGCAACGTCATCCCCCAGAATGGCTTCTCAAGGAAGAAAGGAGAATGGTCCTAAACTTTAAGTTGTTTCTTTTATTCTTGCTCTCCTGGGTGCTGGACAGATATTGAGGCTGCTCCAGTAGATCATAAAGGCTATGCAGGGGGCACTGATTTTCTTCCTTTTTTCTTACACATATTTTTGGGGCCACAAATTGAGGTTTATTCAGCTTAAGGTTGAGTTATATAGAAAAACCCACTTTAGTACTAAGTGCCTTGCTTTTCTAGTGTCTCTACCATACATATTTTTCATAAAAGAGTGATGTTTTTAAACTCATGTTCAGTGTTTCATGTCCTAATGTTTGCAAAATACATTTTTCAGTTTCTAATAATCGATTGAAAGTCTGTTTTGTTTGTTTTTACCTTTCATTCTCCAAGGAGCAGACACAGGGATGTGTACTTGGGCAAATATTCTACTGTAAAGTCTTTAACTCAATTCTGCTACACTGGATTACTAACAAGACACCTGATGAAATGATGAAATGAATAAACATTATACAGACTAGGTGCTCATTTGACATTGTTTAGAGGAGCCCAATGATTAAATCATGAGAGATTGATACAATGCAATGTGAATTTCCCACTGACCTCCTCATGCCCTCAGTGAACTTCCAGAAGCTGGCACATGTTCTTATCCAAGAATTTTGACATTGATAAAGGCTTAGGTTCAGCCTTCTAAATTAAGACTGAAAGGTCTGGAGGTAACAGAAAGAATCCAATGCTTACACAGCCCTGACGTAGCACTGCTATCATCTATCAATAAGAGTTCATTGAGATACAGTAGAGAAGTGCTTCTAAATCAAAAAGATATATTTCAAGTACTGTGGGAAATGCAGTGCTTGGAACTGGAAAGTCATTCTTCAGATACACATGGATGAAAGGATGTTTTAGGCTGATAAAGCCTAATGGTGCATTAATCACTTTGCTTACACAGCACAAACATTTTGAAGCTGTGACTTTTCACTGGTCTTAGTCAGGGAAAGAGCAGATTGTATTTATTTTTTTGATAATTCAGCTAAATTTATTGAACTTCTTGAGCTGTTTAAGCTCCTGTTAAATTTTGCACAAATGAGAAGATAAAATTGTATTGCTGAATTTTTCAAGCAGGCCGATTGTGATCAGTTTGGATTTTTTTTCTTTCTGTGTCATTTCTGCCACAGGTAACACTTAAAGTCTTATGAGAGTTTATAACAGCTTATCCCTTTTAACCTGGAAAGCCTCAGTGAAAAAAATTAAAGGAGTTTCAGTTTTTACTGTCCCTGAAATAATGATTAGTACAATGCTTGCGTGATAAAATGATTCATCCTGTGTAAAGTGTTTCTGATAGAATTACATTGTTTTGCAAGGCAGTGGGTAATTTAAATAGGATTTATGTTGTTGAGCATGTGGAGAATATCCCTCACATCCTTAAGAGCCATCCTTTCAGGCCTGTCCAGCATGGGAAAATTATCCTGTGCAGGAGACACAGGATGTCACAATGACCCTTTTGGTAGAGATGTACTTGAACCTAAATTTCTTTCAATTTGTATGCCACTAATGGCCTTTACCTGTGGAGAATGAAGTGAAAAATCTTCTTTTAAAAATATGAATAGCTTGGCTTGGTTTCAAGAAATAGTTAAAATGGTTCTTGATGTCATTAACATTTGCATAATGAACCAGCCTTGGGACAACTAAAGAACAATCTCTTTACCACTTCCAACAGTTATTTTGCTCTGTACTGTTTCAAAATAACTCTCAGCATTGCCAGTTAAACCTAATTTATTTCCACGAACTATTAGACTTCAAAAGCTATTTGCTTACAAGGATGAAAATTACATACGTAAATGATCAATTTTGGCAATAACAGGAAAAATGGTAAATTAGATTCATTGACAGGATCACTGCTGACAACTGCATTGCTAATTTTCAGATCTTAGAATGTGTTATAGCTTGTGGTACTGTAGGACCTGGAGCATTTTAATTCTCCTCATGTGAAACACTCTGGTACTGGGTGTGCCAGGTGCAGGTGCAGCTTCCCACCAGCACTGATGCTGAGCCCTGGCTTGGAGGCTTAGGGGTACAGAGCTTGTTCAGGACTTTCACAAACAGAACTGGGAGGCTCTATTGGGAAAAAAAAAGTGTATGTGGAATATTTTACTAACTTTTTCATTTTATGGAAGCTCTGATTTTTTTTTAATTTTTTTTTTCCTTCTTCTTCTGCTTTATGTAAAGCAGTTACTTGCTTTTCTGTTTGGACCATAAACTCTTGCTATTTTCTAATCCCTTTAAACCATTACCACCAAGAAAACACTCCAACTTTGGGTGCAACTTGCAGCATGCAGGATGTCCTGTGAATGTCAATGGATTTTTTTTGCATATCTGAAACTGTTTACAGAAATAAGTGCTTGCATGTGATTTGAGGCAATAATTGAAGGTGCTCAGTGCTTGGTTGAGTGTTTAGCATGGTCTTTGATAAAGGGTAATGCTGTATTTGAACATTAGCCTTAAGCACTTTAATGCTTGTGACAGAAATTGTAGGTTCCACGTTTTGTGGAAGGACTGGGAAATCAAACATTCCTTTTTATTCTCTGTGTTTTTATCCCTCCCACTTTCTTATAGAGAGGCAACTGTTAGGCTGGTTCTTGGTCTGGAAGGAAAGGCAGAGAATTGGAAACAATCTGGATCTTTTTTAATACTCTTAAGACTATAAAACCTGACCTCTTTCCACCTGAGCCTATGTAATCTAGCTTTATAAAATTATCTCATTGGTAGTAAATTTTTTTGTTTGTTTGTGCTATCATGCTATAAAAGATTTTTGTGCTTTGATGGTATAAGCCTTTATTAATTTACATTTTTATGTGACATAAGAGAAAAAGGACTTCTAAAATGGCACCAAACCTTTAACTGATTTACAGGTTCATGAAGCAGAGTAGAGTATTTGCACATGGGTGAGAAAAATTAGTAGTAATAGGTCGCTGTATGATGTGGGATGTTTTTGTAGTTTTAAAAATAGCCCTTGGGAGATGGCTGCAATTGTAAATACAAGATATGTTCTCCTTTACCTGATTATTTAGGCTTTGGTCCAAAAATCATAGTAATTTCAATACACTTTGGATCAGCCCTTCATTTTTTAATGCAAGAGGAGATTTGCCATTGATTTCAGGCAGATTGCTCTCAGGTACCCCAAAAGAAATACTACAGACTGTTTGATCAGGGAATTACTGGAAAATGGGATAAGATGGTGCAAAGCACCAGCATCACTGCAGCCTCAGCATCCTGCAAACAGACAAGTTCAATGGTGTTTGCTTGTTTCTCTCAAATCTGGTGTCCAAATGATGAGTGAAGACTTGCTGTATAGTGAACTTTGGTAATTCGATCCTGTTTCTGGATTTGGTGAGGACCACAGGATTTTCTGCGATTTATACAAGCAAACCATGAATGCTGAAATGAATCCTGTGTTCAAAGTATTTGATCTGTTTCAGTAATTATTTTGTACTCAAATCACCTAAAAAAATGCTGACAAAATGTAGTTTACTACTCCATTCTCAAGCAAAATCTTTGCTAAAAATATTTGCTGATATGTGTTGCATATAGGTCAGTGATCTTCCTATATATATATATATATACCTGTAGCAGGTATACATATATATATATATTCAGATATATAAATCTGAAGAAACAAGCTGTGCTCTTTCAGACAGCTCACATAATGTCTCATAACATCAGCACAACATATGGCAAAATACCTTTTTTTTTACTGTTTATAAAAAGAGACTCGGAATGCATCAGTTTTACTTAAAAGAAATGTAGAGCATTGGCTTGAATGTTTTTTGATATTATTAATAGATGACATAAAATATGTTCAAATATCAGACTATAAACCATGAAATTTTACCACCTTTGAGTGCTGGCTCCAGTGGTAACTATTCAGGGCAATATTGCATTCTAATTTATGAATCAGAATTATATCCTAAGTCTCTTATTAAAATGCTAGGATTAAGTTTTAAACTTGTCCTGCCCTTTTTATTCCATTTGAAAAAGATTTTGTTTTATTTTTTTTCAGGTATTTTTATACTTTACAGTGAACTTGTCATTTAATGTTCATTCTTCTCCTGCTTCTTCAATATTGAGGCTATAGGAGAGTCTGTTTTTCTCATACTTTCAGCTCTGCATTCTAATGAATGTGAGGCAAAGAAAAGGAGGGTGAAAATATTTCTTAGAAATAGTTATTTTTTAATGCAGTTAAGTGATTTCCTTTAAATGAAGGCTATTGCCCCAAAATTAATTATAAAAGGGATGTCTTTGGAGCATCAAAAGAGATTATCATCCTTGTAAAGTGCAATTATTATAGAAATAATCTCCTGTGCTTTGCTGTACGAGAGACCAAGGCCCTGCATGCTGAGGGGGGGCTCTGCTGGCAGCAACATGAGGACTTTCTGAGAATTGGTTCTGCATATGTTTGTTAATATTCTGGGGTGTGTGGACAGAAGATTTGGAGCCCTGTCTAGAGCAGATAAAATGGATGACCTCTTGCACAGACCTTGGAGTCTACAGCCCAAACACTTCTGCACATGCATAACTCAATTCTTGTGAGGACTCCCATGTACATCAGAACTACCCCGTCAGTAAAGGTGCACGTGCTCCAAAGTGTCAGCAGGATCAGGACCTCAATTCCAACCCTGATCTTGGAAATTCTGTGCTTAAACTCCTGTAAGGACCCCAAAGAGAGACAGCACCTCTTGGGAAGTGCTGAACATCTCCTGCTCATATTGCAGTGAGTGGAAGTTGAAATAATTTGTTGTACTACGATGGGGCCAACGGGTCTTCTTCTTTCATAGCTCAGATGTGTACTGATTTAATGACTCCCATTACTCCAAACGCGTCATAAAGCTTACCATGAATTACAATCAATCTAGTTTACATTTTAACCATTGTTTTTCTTAAATGTGGGACTCAAAACCATTTTTGCAGATTGATGACATCAGAAGATTTTCCAACTTAATGAAAAAATTCAAATGACCATGTAATATTTTCAAAGAACAGACTGATGGAGGCTGGCCTGTTGTCATGAAAATAGTGCAAGAATTAACTCTGCTACATTGTGATTTAATTTAAAATTAACTTACGGTTTGTTGACAACATTCGTATTTCACAGAATAGGTGTATGGTGCAAGTTTTCTGTATTTCCTACCATGAAGAAAAAAAGAAAAAAACATTAACTCTGACATCTGTTTTTAGCACTTTCCTTCATATTTTTGGATGAATGCCTGGCAAAAGCTGGAAAGCGACTAAGAGATCAACCAAAGATGGCCTAAGGGCCTGTTCCCAGCTGGTACGACATCTGGAATGTTATATATAGTGGATAAATTCAGAGTTGTAGTTTAATAAGATCGGTATTCGAGCATTCGGCCTACAGCAAAGGAAAGGACAGTGAAGCTGACAGCATATATGGTGCATAATATGTCAAGGTGTCTGAAATATAATTTGGTGGGTTTTCACTTTCATTTTGGCAGATCCCTTATGCTTACATATAAACTTTCATCCAGTATTGTTTCGAACCCTTAAAAAATAAAAGGTGAAGTCATATTGGTATTATATCCAGAGTCTTATCTTTTCACTAAGCTTAGAGTATGTCTGGGTTTCTTTCTTTCTTCTTAGGAAAAAAGTGCTGAAGACAGATTTTTATGAGCTGACTAGAAATAACTTAAGCTGCTACCTTTGCAAATTTCAAGTATATGCAGTCTTTTACAGTGAAGATTTTACAGAATAATAAACTATTCAGGAATCTGGACTTGTGCTCTATGGAACCATATTTGCAAGATTTATGTCTCAGAAGGCCTGGGGTTTTTTTTTTCTATTTAGTGTTTAGTTAATCTTTGGTCTGTCTAATCTCCAAACTGTAATTGAATGTGTTGCTAGACAGGCCCAACCAAAAAGTTGTAGGCAGGGATCAGGACAGAGCCACCTGCTTAGAGCAGCCCTGAGCATGGTAAAAATATCTGAAAATGAGCTAAGGCGAGTTCTGTTTGCAGCCCTGTAACTGCACCAGTCACACAGAGTGCTTGCAAGTCCCTCTGCTCTCAGGTTGCCTTTGTGTGTCCCAAAATAAGCTAAACCTCACATGTTTTGCAGCCCAGCCCAGAAGAGAACAGAGACTGTGCCCTGCAGTGGGCAAACCAGCTCAGGTGGCTGGGGACAGGCCATGGTGGGAGGCTGCAGCTAAGGAGAGAGTTTGCTGAAGCATCTCTGTGTGGGGTTCTGCTGTTCTGCACATGACCTGCAAATGATTAAATGAAACATTGCTAGTAGCAATCATGTAAACCACTCTGTAAATCGAATTTTACCAGGGTATAATGTGTACTGTTGTCTTTGGGAGTTGATTATTATTTATTATAATTCAGGAAGGTGGCAAAACTCCTAGAGCTTCAATGTAGTCATATTAGGGGAATCTGGTAAGAATTTTATATAGAATTTTAGAAGAACTGCACATGAAATCATGGCTCTGATAACAGGAATTTTTAACAAGTCTATCAAATAAGAGTGGTCCCAAGTGGCTGTGGAATAACTAATAAAGTACTGAAATACACAGGAAAGACAGAGCCAGGAAACTGTGATTGTGTCTGTCTGATCTTACATGTATAAGGCTTTGGAATGCTTTTTTGAGGAAGAAATAATTAATAACAGAAAGGTAAATGAAAACTAAAGAAAACAGACTTATCTGGAAGATCAAACCTACCCCAACTCATTTTATACCTTTGATCAGGTTTGTTTTTTTGTTGTTTGGTGGGTTTTTTCTTGTTTTGGTTTTTCCCCCTTTGTTTGTTTAGGTTTGGTTTTGAGTTTATTTCCCCTAAATGAGGGGAAGAGAGAGGCCTCATTTATGTAGGCTTTGGTAAAGCTGTTTGATATAATGCCACAGTGAAAATTACCTTAGAAGGATGTGGTATCATGTGTGAAGTGGGATATGAGTAAGGAATGGGAGAGAAAGATAATAGCTGCTGGTGCCAAAAGAAGAATATTAGCCTAGAAAAGGTTGCCCACAGAGTTCCCTAGGATTTGAGTTTCATTAATGTGTGGGACAAAAAAAAAATTAAATTTGGCTTATTATGCTTCATATTAGTGAAGATAAGATAAAGTTGGGAGGAACTGTCAACATAAATGAGTATGAGAACAATACAATAATAACTGCATGACCTGAAAGATGGGAGTAGTAAGATGAAGTGCATGGTCATGCACATAGGAGACCCCAGCAAATATTTCTTTTTGGAACTAATAATTGGAAGCAAGATAATGCAGAACTCAGTTTTAGCTAACTGCTGAGGTCAAGTACAGAAAATAACGGAGGAAGTTTCTCAGCCTGACTGGGGAATGCACAGTTTCTTTTTTAACAGGTTCATTTTTTATAGAGGCTGAGCAAAGGTGCTGATGACATGGCTGCTGCCTGTCACTGTCTGGGACTGAGAAAGGAGGAGCAGTTGTATTTCAAGACACTTTGGGCACACCAGTATCTGTATTGGCCTTCAGTTAATCTTAGTGTGGAGATAAGAGAGACTGGTTCTAGGCACAGTTTGAGTAAAGCCCAACAGCAGCATCGAGAGGGGCAACAAACTGGTGTCCTTCATTATGATACACAAACATTTATAGAAATGTGATGCTGTCACAAGTCTGTATTTGGAGCCTCAGGAGCTCCAGTCTTGAACTGCATTTTTTGGAGTCCTTGTTGTGGGGAAATACATGCCATGCTGGCCATGCACAAATATTTCAGTTGATTAACACATTGGCAGTCAGAAATGGTATCTCCAATGTTTAATGAGCTTGTGCTTGGTAATTTGTGCACTTAAATAAATATTTATTTATTGAAATAATTATGGAATTATAGTATATTCAGGGACATCCCTGTATTACGTGCTGAAGTATTTGTGCATTGCTCATTTGGATTTTTCCCTTGTTACAGTCATTTTTCTTAGCAGTTTTTATAGTTATTAAATTCTTTGTTTGGAATAAAATTCCTTCCATTAACCCAGCATTTCATGGATGACATGCATAGATGAAGAAAATTTCCAGCCGTTTTTGCCAGTGAGCTGGAATGCAAATGCATCCATATACTGTTCAAGTTGGTTTGGCAATAGCTCTGTAACTTTATAGGTTTATATGCTTACACTAGGATGGTTCCTGCTGTTTTAAGTATTGTCCAGAGGATATAATTTCTTAAATGAAAATTGCTTGAAGCCATTCATTTTTTGTGTGACAAGTGAAGGTATCAATTACTTTCTCTTATTCCCTGTAAGGAATAGGAAATGTTAATAAAACTCAACTTCTGAACCTCCTGATCAGTAAATTTTTGATGACCATGTCGAAAGGTCGTTCTTGTGGATCATGCAAATGCTTATTTTACTCTTTAAAGGTCACACACAGGGCACAAAAATGGGTGAGCAATAAAAAGGAAAAGGAACTGAGAATAGATATAATTTATTTACATTTAATTCTAGTTTTCATTAAGAGTGGTATTATGCAGATCTACTCACTCCCTCCTTTTGTCCATCTCTGTTCTTTTTCTGGCCTTATGTTTTCTGTCTGAGGATTTTGTCCCAAACTACTGAAAGCAAAAGCATTGGGATGTCATTGTGGAAGTTCTTCTGATGACTTCAATGTGTCTTATTTAAATCATGAAACAGTTTTTCTCTTCATAAAGGTGTGGCATTTTATAGCTCACAATTTGAAGACTGTTGCACTGTGACTCTGATATGTGCAGTGATTACAGGATTGTGCTCTTAGAGGTCTAGAAAAGCAGAGGGTTGAGTGTAGCTTCATTTTTACTCAATTCTGCCTCTGAGACTGGATGCTGAAGATGTGGCACTGCTGATTTCCTGTGCAGATAGACTCCGTCTTACACACTACACTTTTTGAAGGATCTGCTTGGTGGCATTAAAGGTTTATGTCAGGTATAAGCTTCATACATCAAATCTTCTGCCCCTGTGTACTGTGTGTTTGAATTTCATGTTTCCCTTAGGCCTGGGGTTTTTACCCAGAGGGTCTCCAGGCTTGTTTTTGTCTTTCTGAGGTGCAGTTAAGTGCCAGGTTTGAGGCAGGAGGGTGACAGCTCATAGCCATGAGACATTAAAGCTGAGCTGTGTGTCAGCTGAATCTGACTTTTTGTGAAGAGTGATTAAAACTGTTCAAATATTTTTGCTGAGTTGAACTTGCTGGAGCATGGGCAATAGCTTATTCTCCTAGAAAAAGCCTTTTTGTTCTTACTTTGGAGACAAATTTTGAACAGATTTTCTGAGGTGGAAGAGGTCCTTGATAATACTGCACGGAGACAGCATAAGGCATTCATTCAGAATTACCAGACAGGTATGTCCTGTGCCTGAGTTGATACCTCTATTTTACCTGGCAGTATTTTGGCCCAAAGTCATAACTAAGATAAAAGGTAGCACAGAAGCATAGAAGCAAAAGACTTTTGTTTGTCTTAGATGTATTGCCATTGATTTGCTCTCATATAATTCTGACTAGTTATGGGAGTGGTTTTGGTATTCCACATTTCTGCCAAGCAGAGAATCATATGAAAATAAGCAATTTTTACTATCCTTAATGCTTTAATATAACTTTATAGTTGTTAACATTTGTCATTTTTTAAACTTTTTATAAGTATTTTTTAAAATACTTATATTTTTGTATCGTTTATTAACTGACTCAGAAACTTACTGATATGTGCAACATTCACCTTCATAAGAAAAAGGGATGATCCACTTGGCACAAGTAGCAGAGCTCCTCTGATTAGAAATCTTCACTTTGTAGATAAGGTCATTTGAGGATACTCTGTGGTTGCTCACATTTAAGCAGAAATCACTATTAAGGCTGAACTGAGATAAGAGTTTGCCAGCCATAAAATGGATGGCTTAAAAATTGGCCAGCTATTATGGCTACTTTTTATCTGTGGCCTGAACAAGGAGTAGGTTTGAGACATCCTCTGTGTGTTTTCAGATAAATACTCAGAACTTTCATAGGTGGTGGCTCGGAATGGACAGAGCAAATTAGCTGGGTGCCCCTTTGCTGTTTGGGTCTGGGTGGTTTCTCTGGCTTTCAGAGTCTCCCTGCTTCGATCCTTTTGAGTCTGGTCTCTTAGGAAGAATTAAGTTTTCCTCATGTATTCAGCATGACCCAGCTCATGCATTGATGCAGAACTTTGAGGGCTGGATCCTGTGCTATGTGGTAAATGCTAAACTTTCCAAATTTAGACCCAGACAACTGTAAACTCTACTCTGCATGCTTTAGCCTTGAAGGACTTCAGGGTAGGGGAGGATTTGTTAATCCCTATCTCCTCTGTGTAATTAGATAGTGCTTTTGTAAAGTGCTGTGAGATGCTGGGCTGGGTGGTGCTTCACAAAGTTGGTAGATCTCTTACATTATCACAGAATACTTAAACCATTCTCTGAACACTGCCCTTTGAAGACTTCTAGAGGTATATGGCCCATTAAACAAAAATAAAGACAATGGAACTGGTTTCTGTATGTTTGTTATTCTGGCATTATTTTAAGATTTTTAGTGGGCTATAGCATGAGAGTAAAAACATCAGTGTACATTGCTTATTATAAATCTGGAAGTGCTGTGGTTTCTAAATGGCAGGGTAATGGACTTGGGAGGTCTTTAACTTTTCTGAAACTGATATTTTAAAAGCTTCATATGTATTTGGTTGGGATTTTTAATGAAATAGATCAGATTGGTACTAGATGTCAGTTAGAAAGAGATGTGACATTAAACACATCCCTTCTGCAAGGTATGGTCTGATAACCAAAGAGTACAGGTAAAACTGAAAGGAATTGATGTCAATCTACTTGGATGCTGAGCTCATTTCAGACATGTTTTAGGAGTCCTTGATGGAAGACTAGAGGCAGTGTATGTGTGTGTTTAGGGGTTTGCAGCTGTTTAAATGACAAATGTTTCTGTACTGCTCCTTGAAAAGACCTTTTTTTAAGGCACATCTAGAAATGTAACCCACTGACTGATCTGTAGGTAGCTTTTTAGAGATACCTTCCTTTCTTGCCAGGTTATCAGTTCATGGTAAAATTAAATGGGGCTATCTTTTGTTGCTACTGTTTTCATAGTAGCAGGCCTTTATTGCATGTGTGGGATTATTGGGCAAGCTTTTGGACTTTTTTAGTGCAGTGTTAAGAAGAGGAGAGTACATAATTATTCATTATTTATTTTTAAACGACACATTTCTCTTATCTCAGTAATTTATTTTTAAAACTATCACCTGGAGATAATCTGGCTTCACTGGAAAATAAGGATTGACTTCAAGGCAATAGTTGTTCATATATTTGTTCAAAACCACTCGCTAATGGGCTTCAGTTTGATTTATAAACCAGCTTTCTCTTATCGTACAAACTTTAATAGTTAGCTTTTGTTCATGGAGAACTGAGTGAGTGAAGTCAGTTTTTACTGAGACAACACGACTGAAATAACAAAATGAACAAGCTATGACTGAAAAGAGCCTTAAATATAAATATTGTGATTGTGACAGGGCTAATGTTTGAATTTATAAAGGAATTTAGATAAGCAATATGATGTAATGCTTTCATAATTTAAAAGAAAATAATTTTCTTTTTGGACCAAAGGATTCTAAGTAATTGGTTGGAATATGTGAATGAGAACATACAAAGTTTATGTGCGAAAGAGCTGTAGAACCCAATGTGGCAATTTTAAATGATTGGGGAAGTAGTAGGCATAGGCCCAGGAATTCCATAGTTGAATTTTGCAGCCTTTGGGGCTTTTATGATCATTGTGCATTTCTGGATGTTATTTTCATGGTTAGTTTTCACTTGCCAGTGGGATTGTAATGGTTTTCAGGTGCACACATCCCTGTGCATGGCTGTACCGTGCATGGAAGATTCCAGGCTGACTGTTTGCTTCCTGGCACTTGAGTTCTGAAGCCCACGTTCACAGGTTTGTAGGGGGAGGCGGCAGCAGGCATCAGCTCTGATCCAGCAGCTGAGATCAGCTGCAGTGCTGCTGTGGGCTGTACTGAGTTTTGTATTTTAAGGACCTGAGGCTTTCAGTGGAGAGTTCTCAATTGCTTTTTTTGCTTTGAAAAGTGGCTTGAAGCTTAGGGATAATCTCTGTGTTAACTGGCTTGAGTAGGTTTCACTGGTTGATCCTACCAGCTTGAGTAGGTGCATAAAATTTGAGTATGTACATGCATATATAGGTATCAAACCCCCACAAATAATGTCTAAGACAGTTGTTATTTTTCTGCCTTCGTAAGGATCAACTGAACACTGAAGTCCTTGGTAGTAACCTTTGGAAAATCACCTTTGGTCGGTTGTGGAAAGTACCTTAAATTGCAACGTTGATACACTAATAGTAAGTGTTGTCATGATCATAAAGTCCTGATATTTCCACAGACAGCAAAATATTTCTGCAAATTTCTAATTCCTGTGCTATAGTCATAATTCCTCCTCATAGCACAGGATATTACCAAAGACTGTAGTGAAAGGAAGGAGGCATGGATCTTTGAGTGGTGGGGACTCTGTTTTTGGAATAATTTAAATGTATGCAGTCACCCCCATTTGGTCCGAGAGGGGTTGAGTTCTTGCTCCTTGCAAAAGCAATGCTTTTATCTACATTTCTGCTTAAGTGGGTGCTGAAATAAAGATTAATACAGGCAGGATGGAAATGTACTCTATGTGGCACTCTTCCTGTAGGACAGGAACAGTGCTCCAGCAGTAGGACTAGGGACTGATACCAGGGCTCTCAGCCTAAAGGATGGGTGTTGCTGCTCCTCATAGAACAAAAATAGCCATAGAAATTAGTGGGAGCTCTTATTAAAGATTGAAGGATATAGGTCTGTATTTTTTGATTCAGAAGGGAGATAGGATTTTCCTGCAATACAACATGAGAAGAAAGACAAAACTGTTTCTCTTCCAAAGTCCATTGACTATGGAGCTTGGAGAACTGTGGTGCTAGTACACCTATACAAATACATTGCAGGGAAATGAACCAAGATGTAATCTTTAAAAAATGAGTAGGTTTTGTGGTACCTTTCAAAGGGACAGTGGAACAGACTGACAGGGAAAGAATCCAAACCATGTATTGCACCTAACTGCTGAAAAATGTGGGGTGGGATGACTCATAGTGATAGGGATTAGAGTCTTTTATTCCAGAATTATTGGTTCAAAGGGAGTAGAGATACTGTACTTCCCTGAAAGAACTGGAGGAGAATGAGATAGTGATTTCTATCCCCTTAGATGCTAAAAAGAAGAATCAATACTAAATGTTTTATGTCACCTTAGAGTTTGTAGACTTCTAAGTTAAAAGAAATATATGTAAATAAGTATTCTGTTTGAAACTTGAATTTGCCAAGATTCTTTGGGACCCTTTGCTCTTTTTATGTTTTCCTTGTTTATGGTGAAGAGTGAGGTAACATAATGGACTTCAGTTTATGGCATCAAAATTTTCTCATCTTATCTTTCCCTTTGGAGAAGAGTTTATGGTTTGTGTCTTAGACTCACAGACATATAAAAATGTAGTAATGCTTTTGGTTCACTTCACAGAGCACGTGCACTAATAGGCACACCCTTACTGCAACAGATATCGATAACAGATTCCCACTCTGGCTGCTGATTCCCACTGGGAATAGGGATAAATAGACCAGTGCACCCATAATGAGTACATGTAACAACAGAAAGAAGGCAAAAGAGCTTCTCACATCAGGTGATTCTGTGCATAGTGCAGAAAATTCTTGAATATTTTTACTGCATGGAGAAAGGATCCTTTACTGCTATTCTGTCCTGGCTTATTGGAGTATCTCTGTTAGGAGGCCTGGCATTAGGCAGGGCTGAATGCCTTCTCCAAATTCAGAGATGAAATGCACTCATGTTTCACTCCTGCTTTATTTTTATATATGATGTTATGTGGCTTCATAGGAGAAAACAAAGCAGAAACCATCCCTAAAAACATTTTTTTTTAAATAAGCTTCATCCATGATGTCATAATTCACTTCTTGGGGGGGAAAAATTTAAAAATAAGACTACCCTCAAAATGCCTTTTCTCATGTGTGAGCAGTGATGTAATGAGAGCATAGGGTTTTTAAACTAATTTATCATGCAGTAATTGTCATCATTCCCATGCTGCATTTTTCTCTATAAGATTAGGAAGCAATGACATTCTTTGTGCTTAATGGCACAAACAATTATAGTACTGACTTGGCACTGGTTTGCTGCTTTGGCTGGCCCTGATGCTGCTGGTTTTTAAATTGGCTGCAAAGCAGCCTGTGGGACCGATGTATAATCAGTCGTCTGTTGGCACGTGGTTCTGGAGAGCGTTTTCCCTTTGACTCATCTCTGATTGCAGGGAATTTGCTATTGGCTGGAGCATATTGGAGAGCATGGCTGTATGCAAGTTCCTTATGAGCTATATGCAAAGTCCCTTTTATGGTAAAAGCAAATAGTTTCACATATAACAGGAAAATATGCACCATCCCAATTTACTGTTTCATTGCTCCTTGGGCTTTCTTTCTGAATTTAATGTTATAAACTCTTTCTAATGTTCCAAGTTCAAAATCTGTGTGACTGGGTTTTGCCAAATAATGCTTATACTGTGCTTAGACACTATGCTGCAGAAGTTGAGGCTGACCCAAACTGAGCATCCTTGTAGTATTCTTCTGTGGCTGAAATGACTTCAGCCTCTAAGTGTTTCTTGGGGAAAATAGTGAGAGCCCAAGCGAAGAAATAGGAGGAGACAGGCCAGATCATTAATATTGTAGTGCCTTCCTTTGTAACGTATTTATGGTTCCCCTTAGGCAGAGATCTTTGGGAGTTGGAGAGTCCATCAGTTTTGGCTATCACGTTGACCTGAAAATAAACAGTTGCTGAAGGAGTTAAGAGAAGTTCAGTGTTCCTATTTGACCACCTCAGGATGTCAGTGCTGCTCCCTGAAGTGGGCATGGCTTTGTAAACTTCTGCTAGACCAACATTTATACCCTTGAACTGTCTGTGTGTAATTACAAGCCACATCATGACTTGTCACCCCTGTGCAAAGCATAGTGCAAATAATAATTTGTAGTAATACTTAAAGCACAGTGAAAAATGCTATTTATTTGTGTACTGGAGGGCTTACCTGCAAGATGTAGGGCTGAAATCTGGGAATTCTGCACCCTGGCTTGAAGAGAAGCATTCACATTGTATTTTCTGAGGGAAAACTCAAAAATTTTGTGCAGAATTGGAAAAAAAATGAAGAAAGGATGCTAGCAGAGGCACAAATCTATCTGTACAGCCAGCATTCATAAGTCTTTTCACTTGTAATTCTGTTACTGTGCACTTTGTCTCCTCTGCCTTGGTATCTCCTGCCTGAACTGTCTGACTTCATCTGAGACACAAAGCCTTCACACATCTATTGACATACCAGGGAAAACACCTCCTCTCCTGTTTCTGGGACCATCAACTTCAGTCCAGTTTTTAAAACCTTTAAAGAGCTGTTAATATGGTAGGAAAGATGGCCTTTTAGTTGTACTCACTAACTTATCAGCTTCTCCAAATATATACCCACTTTTCCCTTTCTGAATTTTTGTTTGCCCTGATAACAGTACTCTAATGCTGGGCTTACCAATGAGGCTGGCTGCATTTTTTTCTCTTGCTGTCTGACTTCTGCTGTATTTAAAAATATCTTTTCACCAGTCTTAGGTGTTGATTTATATTAGCTTAATTTTAATGAGTCTTGTGTCATTTTTTGAAACTTGTACAGGTTTTTGTAGTAAATGCTTACTGCAGATACAAATAAACGCAAGCATGTGCAAACCTTTCAGGTTTGAAGGATTATATACTATTAATTGTTTTCCAAGTTAATAACACTATATGTTATTTTATGTTTGAAATAGTCTGACTGGTATTACAGAGCAGAAGTGGTTGAATTAATGATATATTGCAGTGTGTTTAGGCAACCACACAATGGCTGAGGAGGATCTGTGGGGTCTGCTGCATCCAGAACTGTTTAGGCTCTTTGCACAGGGATGACTGTATTGAGCCATAATGATTCCAAAGCTGCAATTACTGCAAAATGAAAACATAGCCCTTTAAAGTTAATTGGGTGGATAGATGCCCTGTGGACTGAGCTGTTACTTCAGCCTAGAAATTGTAACATGCACCCGGTGTCTAAACCATGCTGTGTATTAACCAGCTCATTGTATCCATTTTCTCCCAAGTGCAGGAGAAGCCAAGAAAACTTTCATTAAAGAAATGATCCAACTAATTTAAGGTGGAATGAACTAGTGTGAAGTAATAATTTGGCTTTGGTTTGCTTTCCAGTAGTACCTCCTGGAACGACCTGCTGTCAGGTTGTGCAGGAGCTGGAGCTACCGGTGGACATGTGAGAAGTACTTTATTAAAACTGAGTGGCAATGATGGAAGAATCAGTGTTGCTAATGCATGCTTATTATTTTAACTCTCCAAGTGCCTTCCAGCACATGGACTATTTCTGGTGCTGTCACACTGCCCATTAGAGCAACAGCTCTTTAATGGTCTGAGCAGAAATCATTCTGCCTGCTTGGTGCCAGAGGAGATCCCGTTCAATGCTGCTGTCTTATCACTCTCTGACATGGTGGGACAATACTTCATCCCAGTCAGGGATGTTTAAGATTTGAACAAGGTCAGGAAATTCTTGAAAGCAAAATGCAGGAAACCTTAATTTTTGCTTTAGAGATCAGATTTCAGGTTTCTCTTCTGAAACGACTGTGCCTGAAGCATGTTGTTGTAGCTGCTTTCATGTTAGTAAATGATGGTATTTTCAGAAGACCACAAAATACTGAGGATACTGGAGGGGGGAGCCCTAGTTCACGTAAGATTTATTCCCAGTTAAGTGCCTCTTCCTGCTAGCTACTCCCAGCTCTGTCCCCAGGCTGGGGCACAAACTGCATGTGAGTGGAATTGCTGTGCACCACATCTTTCCTGCAAACACCTCCTGTACCCCACTGGCAGCTGCTGAAAGAGATGGAGTAAAATCTGCGCCACTGCTGTGCTCAGGAAGCCCTTGTTCCTTCTAGTGACCCCCATATTGCTCTCATTGTAGAACTGAGCCTATATTTCTGTTTTTCCTTTCATCTGCACTGTTTTCATCTTCTATTGATGAAATGGGCTATCGCTGAAACTGTATTTCTGTCTGGAATGCTGTTTAATTAGAATAAATGATCCAGTGTGTATGTAAGGTTATTTTTCTTTAATAAATCTTTTCTCCATGTGTATATTCAATGACAAAACTAATTAGGAATGACAAACATGTAATTCAATAGGTTAGAGGGAAAGATTTGTAATGCTTCTTGTACTGCTTTTCATAGCCAAATTATGGACACTGTGGGTTCTTTGTTTGCTCTGTCACCTTGAAGTTCAACTTACCAAATTTAGCTCAGCATTCTTGTGTTTTTGTAATTTGTGCTGTTGGCCATCTCAGGGTTCTTATTTCAATTACATTTTTATCTCACTGGTTCTTTTTTTATTAAGTTACTCTCCTTATAAAAGTTAATTTTAATTAACTGTAGCAATAAAGAAGTTATGGAAGCTGTAAATGAGATATGGTAACATAAATTTTCACTAAAATGTGCATTTAAAAGACTAATGGAAAGTTTATTTCTTTTGCTATTTAATTAAAAGTTAAAAATCTGATGTGCAAGCTGACAGGAAAAAAATATAACATGCTTAATAGAGTTGAAATGAAATATTCTGTACTCTCTTCAAAGTATTTTTGTTGGTGTGTTTTTTGGGTTTTTTTTGCAAGTTATATAACTTTCCCCATCAGGTTTTTCATTCTTTTCTGTCTGAAGTGATGCATCACACCTGCTTCTGAAGTCCTAGGACAGCTGTTTCTCATTTTTCTCCTTTTAAGAAACAAATGTTGTTGTCATTGGAGTCAGTTGTGAAACTTGTAGGGACTTTCTGGTATAGGTTTAGGCTTTTGGGATTCTTAACCTGGCAACACCATCATTTTCCTAGGCCCTTCTTTATCTCTGCAAGCTGTAACGCTCACTGCCTTCTCTAACATACTCTGACCCAGACACTCCTCTGTCTCTTCTGTACCGAGTAAAGAGCTGTTTACTATTTAAATATCTGTGTTCTTTTTCATCTTCTCACCACTCACAGTGGAAGATAGTTGAGCTTTCTGTATAATACCCCTAATTTCCTTCGCTGTTCCCCCATATCAGATACAGTTACAGATGACAATGACACTGGAGCTGTCACTGCTGACCCACATTTCCTAGCAGACAGGTACGGGGTAGTGCTGAGTGAGCAGGAGGAGCCCATGTTGTAAAAGATGCTCTTTCTGCTCTGAAAGCAGCATTAGGCCGGGAGAGTTGCTTTGTCCTTGTGCCAGGGCTGATAGTCTTCCCTCTCCTGGAGTTTCTTCAAACCTTTCTTCCCTGTGCCAAGTGCACCTTTGTACATTCCTCTGCAAGCACAGTTCTTACGGTGAGACCAGGATACCTTTCATGTTTGTGTCTAAGTTGGACCCACCTTAAAATCTCATGCAGGTAGTAAATCAGTTCAGCTACTCCAGTAAATTTCTCTGGAGAGAAGCCAAGGGAAGGAATCAACATGGTTTATAAACTTCCAAAATACATAGTAAGTACTTTTTCCCTTAACTTGGTGATTTACTTCTATTCATTGTTAATAAGTTAATGTGGAGAAACATTGGGTTTGGTGCCAAAAATCATCAGGAACATAACCCAGAGCAATTTTTAAGGGCACAGCTTTTAAACAAGCTTCTGGAAGAAGCATTATTTGACAGCACAAAAGTGAAATAACCCAGTTTGTTATTTTAATCTCGTATCTCCACTTCTGGTGTTCTGTCTTGTGGATGATTTGCATTCAGCTGAGGCTTTGGCTGATGGGTTACCATAAATGGCTCAAGACCAGATTGTTCCACTTACATACAGCAATTTTTGTGTGTAATTAGAATAAAGCCAGGCAACTTTCTGAAATACTTGTTTTCACCTGATTAAACTTGAAGTCATTGTTCCTGAAATAAAACAGTTGGCTTATCAGAAGTCCATGGGCTTTTTTCCTCTGTGAAAGATAGGAGTCACTGTTCTTTGGAGAAGGTATTTATTGAACAAGAATACTTTTTAAAAGTTTAGATACACTATTATATGTGGGAATTTGAAATAAACTGGTTTTGTGTACATATTTTAAAAATATTCAATCCAAAATATGCTTTGAAGAGCAATGATGGTCTTTGTAAAATGGAAGTAAAAGGGGAGATTTTGCTCTTGCTTACTTTGATGACAAGGGAGAGACTTTGTAGGCAATTGTACAACTGATTTCTCATTGGAAACTGAATACTGTACTTGTACAATTTTTCCTCTGAATGAAGAACAATTAGTAGCAACTTTGCTAACTAACTCAGAAGTTCAGCTGAAGTTTGAGAAGACTAAGCTCATATATTCTGGGTGTATGCAGAGTAAGAAAGCAAATAGCTTTTTGGAGTAGTTTACCCTTGTCAAATGAAAAGAATATGCAGCAAACCAACTCCACCACGCAGTCCCTTATTTGTGGCTCACAGCACAAGCACAGGAAGGATTGTTAGAGGCTTTCCTCACTGAGCCTTTCCCAGGCAAAGTGTCACTAGGGTATTACAGCCCCTACCTCACACATGGAGAAAACACTTGTTGTTTTCACCATCTTGCAAGACAGTCATGGTGCTTTATTCTTTCCCAGTTTGCCCCAAGATGTGCTGCTTGCTGGAGGCCTCCAGATGGGTTAAGCACTCTGGTCTAAGAGGCTGCAAATCTCTCTCACTTCATTATTACTGCAGAGGAAGATGTGGACGACGGAGAGCAGACATAGCTATCCTTTGAGGATGTTATTTGAGAAATCTCCTTTTTTGGGCTAAGATAGGGTCTTCTCCTGACCCAGCAGCATGATTTAGTTAAGACTGAAAACCAGAACAGACAGGACTTGTAAAAGGGTTTCTACTGTCTGCTTTTCCTGTCATTCTAGTGAGGCCTCACAACAAAGTCAGTGACAACTGCTTGTGTCCTAACCCTCATTTATGGGTAAACTGCTATTGTATCTCTGTAAACTCTGAGATGTGTCTTCCCAGCCCAGCAGCTCTGCTCTGGGGCTGTGTGAGCTTGCTGGTGGAGGCCGCAGGGTAGCAGTCCATGATTGGAGTGCTGAAAAACGAATGTCAGAATAATTCATTTTCAGAAAATGCAAATTAATCCAAAGTAAATCAAGTTCATGGAACAGAAATCTAGGTAGCAGATAACTGATAGAAATTTCCTGTGGGATTCCCGTCTCTGTGGGAGGTTACTGTACATTATAGAAATAGATATTTTTTTTTTTTTATAAAAGCACATAAAAAAGAAGGTTGAAAACAGTTTAAAGAAAATAAGAAACATCTGTCTTCCTCCTCACCCTTTTTTGTGTAGGTTATTAGCCACTTCCCTGCTAAAACAGATTGTCATATTTTACTCTTATTTTTTTTGTATGTAGCCTTAATATGGAAAAGCACTGGCCAACTGCAAGCTGTTCTTGCATTTTGATTTTTGTGTGTGATAGCATTTGGAGAGAAAAAATGAAGACAAGAAGCTTACTCTTTAAAGTTTATAACCAAACTCCAAATCTCGAACTAGGTTACTTATGACATCTTTCTTCAGATTTCTTCTCCAGCTATATTCTTATTGACCATTTCAGCTGCAGTTAAATATTTCCCTTTAGCTGATGGTCATCTTGGAACAGGCAGAGGATGTTGCTGGAATATGTCTGAAGGCAAAGGAGAAGAGCAATGAGGCCATTCTACCCTGGGCAATGCTCCAAAGGAAGTATTACACACTTCTCTTTCATGCCCTGATATGTGAGACCTTGTGATTTGACTACTTGAAGTGGTAAAACTCAAAGCATAATTTGAAGTACAGTTGGTTTTGCATTGTGCAGCACGGGCTGACTGTGTTAGCTGTAAAGAGTATATTGCAGTGATATTATTTATTGTCTAACCAGCATTTTCTCTCAAAGGTTATTAACTGGGCTATCTCCAGCTGTCTCTTTACTTACGTGGGCGGTACATATACATTAACTTTTGAAACACAAACCTGCCTTCTGTGGGGTTAGGATTAGTTGCACATAATCTCACTTATTGTTTGGGAAACTGAGTCAGGAAGTTATTTATCCAAATCCTTGTAGCTGCTCCTCATCTGGCATCAAGGCAAGTGCCTGGATCCCGGATCTTCTGTCCTGAGCACTCGTCCATGCTGCACGATTGTTGTCACCTAAAGGCAGCTTCCCTTCACTGGGTTATTTGAGCTTTACTATGCTTCGGTGCCCTCTGCTGCTCCCTTCAAATACTGCTGTCTCCTTACTGTCTGAGGAACTTGGATAATTTTTTTCTACACTTTTTTTTTTTCTATAAATTAATTAGCCTGGTAGTTCCCCTGGTGAGAAGTTGTGAGTAACAAGGATTAGAATAAGGGACATAGACTGTACTGAAAATTATTTCCTTCGGAGACATTTTTTCACTTCTGAAATTCTGACATGATTCAGACCGAGATCATGGGGTGGTTTTCTTGTTTTATGGCAAAGGTAGAGTGTGTGTGTGTATATATATATATATATATATATATATATATATATATAGCTGTTTTCCTAAGTTTCTGCCTATACAACATATAGGGTCTGATATTCAAAAGTAGAGAGCCATTTCAGATTCCTGAAATCAGGAGCTATAAATTGGTGTACTGGGCCTGTTGTTGCTGTATGGCTCCAGCTGCAGTGATCTTTGTGTTAAAAATCTATGGATTAAGATACCTTCCTGCAGTTTCTGTTTCTTCAGTGGTTCTTTCTAGCTCTCAGGAACACCCATAATAAAATGTTGCATTGGACTTGGTTTTCCATATTATTAAAATATTCATAGAAGTTGAAAGGAAATGTACTATTACATGATGTTTGTGACCTTATGGATATTCAATTAATCCAGTTTACCTTTGCCTCAAGCCAAGCAGTTGTTCTTTGTGCTTTGTGTGAGAATTGTGTGCCCAGTGTCTCGTTTGAATTTGTCCAGTTTTCACCTTCCAATGGCTGGTTCCAGTTATACACTCCTACAATTCATAGATATAAATAAAGGTCCAATAACTGTGATTTGCTCATGGAAGATACTTGAAATACTATAATCCTGTGTTCTCTCTGTTTATGGAAGTCCACAGGTAAGACATTGTCTTGGCCCTTATGCCATTTTTATTATTGCTTTTTGGACCTACAGCTTTTCAAAAATGTATTAAAATTTAACAACTAAAATTGTGGAGGGCATTTCAAAATCAGTTTCACCTTTTATAAGTGCAGTTGTAATTATTTTCTTATTCTCACTGACTACTGAGTGCTCACCTTAGCTGTTTTTATTTGTTAATTAGTAATTGTACCTACTTCTTAATTCCCTTTGTTGATTCCTTAATGAGTGTTACTTGAAATCTGCCACTCATTTATATTCATTTATCATATGAATTATTGATTCTGTAAATCTTGATTTTAAAGTTACGCTTACCAGATCAAATGTTCTGCAAAAGTTAAACAGTTTTATAATTACCATTAAGCCTCCCAGCTACACTTGGTATCAGAGTGTGCCATCAGCTTTATTTGGCAGGACTGCTTCTCTGCTGTTGTGCATAGCAAAGTTTTCTTGGTTCTCTGCTCATGCTCTTCTGTTTGTGAGGAGCACATGATTTCCCTTATCTGTATGGAACCATTACCTTGGCACAGAAAGTGAAGGCAATTTATAATTCTGTTTTTAAGATAGGCTGTCAGCAAATCCTGTCCTGACCACTCTTGAGAGTATCTTATACAAAAAAATAATTGTTCCTAGATTGGTGATTGATGTAGCAGAACTGATAAAAGTTACATTGTTTAAAAGTGTTTATAAATCACCCTGTCCATATGTTCATTTCCTGTAATCTGTCATTATGGTTTCAAACATAATTGTGAGAGACACAAAGCTGGCTTCGTAGCACTCTGGAATGAGCTTTGCTTCCATTTGGTCTACGTTGAAAGGTGGCTCAAAGCAAAAATTATAATCCTGGAATACCATGTACGTTACAACAGGATATCTCTGCTCTGTGGTTTTGAATTACTGAAGGGCGTAGTCTGTCTTTGGAGTTTTTCCCCTAACATTGCTGGGATTTATGCAAAGTAACTGGGCCAGTTAAAGGGATTGCTTGGCAGAGAGGACCATGTTTTTTTAAATACAATTCTTTTTCTCACTTGGGAGGTTAACATTATGACAAGCTGGGTTTACAGTCAGTGTTGAGTGGGGATTTTGGCTCTGTCTGACACAGATGGGCTACTAGAGCACTGTGTGGTGTGATCACAGCACAGAGCTCTCTGCTCTGCTCCTGAAGATGCTTCCCAGTTTCTCAGCTAGGCCCACAAGCTGAATGAGGGAGCAGTTATTGCAGCAAGAGTGAAATATGAAACACTCTCTTCATGCACAGGTTTTTGCATTGCAAGGAATGGAAAAATAGTTTTGGAGAAGCAGTCTAACTTTTGCTGTCTTTTAGTTCTTTGTCAAACTCAGCCAGCATGATGGAGGCAGTGGATTACTCTGTTACAAAGTGCCCCAACTCTAGGGTCTTGCTGAAACAGGAGAACAGGTAGAGCATAAGCATTTTCTGAACTCTGTTTGTCCCTTGGCTACCCAACCATGACTGGCAGTGAGGTTACCAGCTTGCAAACTGTGCATGTTTTCTTCCAGTTAAAGATTATTCCTTTAAAGAGGCAAAATAATGCACACAATATTGTCCTCTAGAGCTGCCACACATTCTTCCAGAAGTATTATTAAATGTCTACCCAATTTTCCTTAGTCACGAGCCTTGTTAAGGTATCTGTCCTTTGCCCAGCTCCATCAAGCTGTATGAGCCTCTTGTTCTGCATAGTAGACAAGGACAGCATTTGAACTAAGTATGGTAAAAACAGGAAAGTAATTTATTTTCTTTCTGCCTTTTTTTTTTGTTTGGTACTTCTCTGTTGTCTGAGCTCTCTCACTTTTGTATAAAGAGTTTGTACTGACAAACTGAGATCTTTTACTGACATCTGTGTCAGTGAAGTAAAACACTTCTTTATTGCAAACTTGTTTGTAAGGAGCAGATTTGAATGAGTTGGTAACTGTAAATGCAAAAAGTGTGGCATTTAAGAGACACAAACAAATTATCTGTACTGGGAGATTTGATTTTAGTCAAGAACTATGGAATAGCTTGGGTTCTGAATTAGGATTTTGGGATATAATAAAAGTTGTTAGCTATGCAAGTGAAAAGTATCCCTTAAGTCCAACTCAGGATGTGCGTCTCTCTCTCCATCTGAAAAATTGGAAAGAAATAACATACTTGAGTTGTGTTGCTCAGTAAAGCAGGAAGAGTAAATTCTGTTGCTGGTGTTATAAGAGGTCAGAGTACGTGGTTAGCCCATCTTTCTTCTCAAACAGCAAATCAATGCTTTATTCCTGCTTTCCAACAGAGAATTTATTAGCTGCTTCAGGTGTTATGTTCATGCATTGTATCAAAATATGCTTGGTGTGATGGTACATTTCAGTGCTCTTTTATTTGTCAATCCCTTTATTAGCATTTTATAGTTAGAGTTTTAGAAGAGATTTCCTTTAAAAATATGACCAGTTGTACTGTTAACTGAGGAACTTTCTCTTTCTTGGGAAAATCATTGGTAGTGTCTAAACAGTTCTATGCCAGCAAAATTGGATTATTGTATTTTCCCTCAATGCATCTCTGACTTAGATTTGTGTTCACTTTGTGTGTGTGCAGACACACTTGAGATCTGCATTTAATTACTGGACAGGATTTACAAATCAGAAATGCAAACACAAGCACACAACTTTTTAATCATATGTAAGGCACCTTTCAAAAACTGTCAAGGAATCATATTTTTAGAAGCCTGTTATTTGTATAGACACAAGTAATGCAATAGCTCAGTCTTTGAGATTATGAACACGCTTATGATGAGAATATTCTTGGCACAAGTCAGGAGTATTATATAATAAGGAAACAATGTCTTTTTATACTTTTCTTCCAAAACATTCCCTAGTGAGAACTAGGCAAAAAAACCCCACAGGATTGCCTATGGATAGATCCCCTTGCAACATGATAACTTCAGCCAAATTACACAAAGTAGATTTAAAATCCTTCTCATGTTTTCATGGTTATGTTTTTAAAACCCTCTATTGGCATCTAATACGAATTCTGATTGTGTTACTGTAAGACCCAGACCAACAATGTATAGATGGTATTAAACTGTCCCTCTAGCAGTATGGATGCCCAAAAGGCAGGAGACCCAGTTGTCAAAAGCAATAAGCTATTGGAGAGAAAATTAAAGCAGTGGGACTAATCCAGATCTACCTGGTGCTCCAGAATGTATAGAAAAGCAGTACTGAGACTGAGAAAAATGTCTTTGGCTCAGCAGTGCTGTAGGTTTATGATTGTGTGCACCACAAATGTAAAGCCTAACTTAAGGTCAGATCCTCTGTAATGCATCCTTTAGTTAGTGACCTGCTGTAACAAGAGGTGTCAGAAAGGAAGGGATGGGATTGGCCCCTAGAACAGTTCAGATTTAGAAAATAGATGAGTGGTAGGTGGTTACCCCTCTTCACTCCTTTAGCTTCCTCTGGGACTTTTGTAGCTCTCCAGTGTCACACAGAATACAGCCCAATACCTTCTACATGGCCATGTGCAAATGCTGAGAACAGAGGTGAAACAAAGTGGAGGTGAGTGTGGATATAGCAGCTGTTGTCTGTGTTAATGATGGTTCCTAGTGCTTCATGAGTAGTGTCTAAAGAAAGCTGTTAATCCATGGTCCTCAAGAGAATGAGAAAATATGTCTGTACGATAGGTGGTATTTATAGTGCAAATGAGGATTTGGGAGTTAATGATCTAAATTGAGCAGTAATTAATCAGCAAGCTTAAAAGCCCCAGAGCTTTTGAGTGCAATATATCTGTTTCCAGACAGACCATCTGGGAATAGGTATAGATATAGCCAGCCTCCAGAAGACAGTGGAATGGTCTTGATTCATCCAAACTGCTTTTATATTAAATAAGAAACACAAAGTTGATTCATGATAAAAGGGTAGAGCAAAACAGTAGTTAGATGATTTGAAGGCTGCCTCAAGTGAGAAATACAGTGTGAGATAACGTGTTTTGGAAGAGACCTCCCTCTGGCAGACGCAAACTGGGAGACATATCTTGGAAAGAGCAGATGGATGAGAGATGGGCCTTGTCTCCAGGCCAAATATGAGACATTGCAAGGCCCATGGATTAAAACAGAGGCAGGCCTTTCATTACTTTTATGTTCTGGATCCTGATTGCTTCAGAGTAGCTCTACCTTGGTGCTTCTCCCCCACCACAGCATCTGCTGCAGATCAAAGGGAGAATGGTCTATACCTTGGCTCCAAGGCAGGATCAAATCCAAGTGAACTTTTCCTGGGGGATATTTATCTAGCTTGTTTTTAGATCTATTTCTTGACCAGGATTGCAAAGCCTTCCAAACCCCAGCATTTCCTTATTGTTGTAGTCAGCTTCCCTTATGGTTTGTTATTCTTATCTAGCTGGTGCTGTGGCTTTGAACATACAAAGGGGAAAGGAGAATGAGATCACAAGCCAAATTTATACTTTTACCATTAGCTACTTGCCATCTCTACAAAGGCTCAGAATCTTGTTCTTTATTTTTCAACCTGTGAGTTGCTACTCAGGTTATTTTTAATAGAGTTGAATGATGTGCATGGAAAAACCATGGAAGTTATAGGTGTAGTGCATCAGTGAGGAAAAATTTGGTTGCTGGTCTCCCTTTGTACTTAGCGAGATAAATATGATAAACTAATTATGTTGTGGTCTTTGAATTGACTGATAAATGGGGAGCAAGTTATTTTCTTAAGGAAAAAAAGTCTCTTTTGAGGATCTATTTTAAGAAGAGAAATAAGTAATGCAATAAAATGTGGAACATTCAAGAGTGTTTGAAATTTGACAGTGGATAAACTCATATAAAATCTGTTAACTGTGTGTTGTGGACTGCACAGCTCATTGATCTCCTAGTTCTCTGGAAAGCTTCACTTAATTAATTTAGCTTTATATATTTCAGTGGAAAATAATGTGTGCAACCAAGCAGGAAGTTGTTTCAGGCTTTAAAAATAAATTCATATATGGAATATGGGAAAAGACATAAAAGAGATCTCTCTCTTTCATGGCAAATAAAAGGAACTTCGCTGTGCTAAAGATGTTGAAAAAAACACTATTTAAAATCTATGTGTGTGTGTGTGTAAAAATGTATTCTGAAGGCAATCTTTTTTGAGGGTATTTGAAGAAGCATAATTCTATACTCTAAACAAATACTTTATAGCCAGGAGAGATTGGTAAAAGAAATGAAGTTGAGAAAAGTATGTAGGAGATTTTTTTCACCTTTTCTTTGATCTTTATCTGCCCATATGTGTAAGAAATCACATCCACGTCTGTAGTTTGGCTTTGTCTGATATGGAATTCAGGGATTCTTGTAGGTCCTGTACAAAACCCAACAAAGTGAGTGAGATACTTTCCATCAGTTTCAATGGTTTTTATATTGAGCTTTGTTCACTAAGTGCCTGACAGTGATATTTTGGTTATCTTTAATTTACCAGAGTATATAGCAGAATTAAAAACAAAAAGGGACTTAGTTGGTTAATTTATTTACACAAATTTTCCTGAAGTCCAAATGCTAATATCCCTTTTAATAATAAAAACCAGAACCCCAGAACCCCACCAAAACTCCTCCTTTCTCCAAACCTTTCAAATACAAGCAACCAGGGAATTTTATAAATAGATATTC
Organism: Eopsaltria australis; assembly: GCA_034509425.1. NCBI lineage: Eukaryota > Metazoa > Chordata > Aves > Passeriformes > Petroicidae > Eopsaltria > Eopsaltria australis. The sequence continues at coordinate 5,264,586 of JAVTVJ010000031.1, read as the reverse complement.
TTACCTTTACTACAAAAAATTCATGCGGAAGTCCTATCTTGGAATAAGCTATTCATTAGTTGGCTTGGCAGAAGGAACATAATCCAAATGAATGAGCTGCCAAGAGTATTTTTAGTGGTTTTATATGTTGCCCATTCAAATCTTGGAAAATTTCTTCAGAAAATTGGACAAACTGACCACTCATTTTTATGGGCTTTCACAAGATCTAAAAGTGAAAAACAACTATTGTATTTAGCATCTGTTAATGGAGGTTTCAGGCTATAGAACTTGAGAAGGTATTGCTGGGAAGCTAATACAATAACCATAAAATATTGGACTGATAATAGGAAACACTGGCACTGAACAGATATGGAAAGAGTCATGCTAATATTCCATATCCAGGCCTGCTGCCCTGTGCCGAGTGCTAAAGATACTGTGGTGAAACATACACAGTAGTAGAGATCTGGAACGAAATCAGTGGCAAACTCAAGATAGATGAAATTGTCTTTTTTTCCCATGAATGCTATTTGTTGGATAATTCTGTCTTTGGAGAATTAAAAGCCAGGAACTTGGACACAGAAGAGAAAGAAAGTTGTGCTAAGATTTTTCCAAATGGGGAAATATATGTCTTTACCCTACATGTTTAATTAAGCCCTCATCTTCCTTTATTTGAAGTCAGTGGCTTTTTCTTTTTCTCTTGCTTCTTTGGGAATTGGATCTAGACCTGTGCTGCCATTGTAACTGTTCCCTAGACATGTTTTTTTCTCCCCAAGCTGGAAGCTAGAAAATCAATAAAAGGAAAATTATTCACCAGATATCAAATGAGTTTCAGTGGATTATATTTTATTTCACTCAAAGTGGAAAGGAATGACAAGAGAATATTACATTTTTAATCCCACATAAAATACATTTCTGGGAAACTGTTCTCTGCACATGGACTTTTTTTCTCAGCAACAGTCTTTTTTTAACCTGTACTTAAGTTCTAGCCAAAATCTGCCCTCAGAACTTCTGCATTTTGAGATCCTCTGCAAGAGGAGATATAGGCAGAAGATTTTAATGTTTGGGGTTTTTTTTTGGTTGGTTGGCTTTTTGGATTTTTTTTAAGTATGTAAAATCACCCATTCCTGACAAATTTAAGTGTTTTGCTGCCTGTGAGGAAGCTTGAGATGTCAGAATTGGTACAAGCTTTTGACTGTGAATAACCAGAGATCAAACAAAAGTAACTCCTCTGGCAGAGTGGAGGCAGCTCAAGGACCCATTTTTGCACTGCAGGTGCCCACCAAGGAAGGTTCCCAACATCCTCAAGTCAGGCTGCCCTTGTGTAAAGTGACCCCTTCCAAACAATGAATGAAACTGTTCTTCAAGGGCAGGAAATCAGCTGGAGCCAGTGGAGCTGAACAAACTTAAAAATTAAATTTGTCTCTAAGTTAAGCATGAGTAATAAAAAGAAACACTAAAATTGTATTTTGATTTTGGATCAGTTATGCCATTGCTTAATATCACCCAAAGATCAGCTCATGGTTGAAGGAGCAAGAGCTGTTTTCTCTGAGAAGAAAACTCATCTGGCTAAATTTGATTTATGCCACAGTAAAGAGGCACCATGATCAGGCTGACAAGTTTTAGAGTTTGGGCAGAATTTCAGTCAGACTGCTTTTCAGTTATAGGCTTAGTAAATCTTCTTCTATATATTAACTTAAAATGGCTCTTCAAAAAGTGATATCTACCTTAAAAGTCAGGGGTGACAAACATACTATCATAAAATAATTCCTTTGAAATTCAGAATTTATACACTTCTCTCCATTTATAGAAATAAAAATCAGGATTCGTATAATTACTGTCATCTAACAATATGGATTTAATATTTTTCCTTTTGACATTTGTTCTGTTGCCAGGCTGTATCTGCTTATGGTCTGTGATCTGCTTTGCATTACTTTTATAGAAATATTACCATTAAAAGTGCTACATGCAGTATTAAATAGCAGGGTGAGGCAGGAGACATGAGCAGAATCACTTGTTCACAAATGAGGAGTTTGGATGCCTCACCTCAACGATAGGGTATAAATACCTATAATCAAATCATTGGTCTGGCACTATGGATAATCTTGGTATGAAACTGATGCAGGCAGGAGTGCAATATCCCAGCATCCAGGGTTATGAATATTGCAGATTATGGAAAGACTTTCCTATTCTGACTGCTCTTGCTACAGTTTATTCTTCTGTCAGTATTTCCCCTATAAACTCCTTTTATTCATAGGCTTGGCAGTTAGCCATAAAATTTTGCTTCTAGCAGGAACTTGGCAGACAGTGTCTCAAGTCAGGAAAATTATTTTAAACAAATTTTTAAAATATATGTATTGGGGCTCTTTTAAAAGTTAGAGGTGCAGTAATTTTTGTCTGAGAAAAAGGATTGGTTTCAGTGGGTTTTTTTCATTGTAAATTCTCTAAACATTTCCTAAAAAATGAAAGAAAACTTGTAGCCAATTAGTGAAAACATGACTTTTCTTTCAAGAGCACGTGTATGAACGTACTGTACATAAGTGTCAACGACTTGTGTATTTTTAAGTGATGTTTTTTAGGGTATTGCTTTAAATCAAATACCTCATGTGTCACTGTGACTGAATAAAGCTTGTTTATGATGTTATAAACTGTGAGGGAAATAGTATGCACCATAAGTAATTTTAAATGCCCACACTCCCTCTTTATTTACTTTTCCATAACCTGTCTGTAAGTTTTGTACACAAGAGTCTTGGAAAATCAGCCCTTCAGCAAGCTCAGCATAATACAATAATTAGTAAGGTTGTGTGAGCAAGTGGTGCCATTATATCAATCTGTTGTATGGCAGGAATATGCTTGGGTTGTGTGAGCATTCATGGGAGCAGAGCAGCCTTTCTCATACTTCAGAGTTTGCAGTGGTAACTTGGGCAAATGTTACCTGGACCACCACAAATCATCAGCAGAGAAGTTCAGTGGTGATTGTGGTTCTTACAGCTCACCCTGTAGGTGTACAAGTCCCCCCTTGCTCTCCCCTATCACTTTTCTCCTGCAGTAAACTGTAACTTTGCTGCCTTATTGATTTTAATCTAGAGCTTCAGTAGTTCATAGCACTCCTGTCATAGCTGCCCCTACCCTGGACATCAAATGAACACATCAAGGAGGGCATGAGGAGTCCTGAACCAGCACAGGTATTTTATAATGAGATGAGTCTATGATAGGTACCTGACCTTCAGGAGAAATTAATAGGATTTCTTTTTGTTTGTACTGTTCTTTTACAAGGAAAGCATTATTTAAAAGCATTGAAAAATACGTAATCACTGAAGTAGGATTGCAGTTCCATAAAGCATTCAAATATGGAAAAAAACCCCTGAAAAACAAGCCTCAACAGGAAGATTTTGTGTATTTGGCAGTGGCACCAATGTGCCCCTGTGTGATCTTTGCAAGCTGATGGTCCTCTCCTTCCACAGACATAATGCCCATCCTTTCATCCGTGTTACTCTCGTTTTTCCACTGCTTGTGCTGAATTGAGACCAGTTTTTAAAATTGCATGGCAAAGCATTTAAAGGAGCCTTCATTTGGATGTTTGCAAATACATTTAATAAGTTAATTCAAAAAAATAATGCCAGATATACTTCCCAGAAATTGGAATCTCTTTTCTATTATGCACCTGAGGCATTCTGCACGTTGGACTCTGGCTGACCCGTCACACTGTTTGTGCTGGATGGGGAACATGTGCTGTGCTGTGAAGGTGGAAAAACCCAGTGTATCCAGGTGCAAATTTTGAATGTGCATTCAGTAAAGCTTTCATGCATTATTACTATTTTATGGACTCCAGGAAATAGATGGACTGGTGTTAATGCAAATTTATAAGTAGGCCCAGAGATAATTAACATGTCAAAATATCTTGAAGATTGTCTTCCTCTTCATGCTTTGTACCTACTGTAGATACCCATATTTGAATGGGCAGTGTTTAGATTTGCAAAGGAGGAAGTGGAAGAGCTCTAGAAGGTGCATGAAAATCTGCCTTTGGGCACTGAGATCAAATTCTCAGCTGTGCTGCACTCACAATGCACTTCATCCTTCCTGAGGTCAGATTCTCATCTGAAAAATGGACATACTGCCTAACCTTAAAAGCTGCAAAGAGAAAATTTAAAGACTGCTTATTTTATTTGTATTGTGAAAATGCTCTCATTATGTCTGTGCCACGTTTTCTTTGCACAACTAAATGCAAGGGCTGAGTACTTAAATACCATATTGTGGAGAATATTTTCTAATTGATTATTCTTTGTAAATTATTTTATTACATACTAGGATATAACTTCTAAGTTCTTCATTGGGAGTGTTCATATAATCAATGATATTGTTAAAAAGAATATAATGTTTCTAATAAACTTTTTAAAGCATCCCATTCCTTCTTTTTCCCCCATTTTTAAATTCTGCCTTTATCTCTCTTCCAAGCCCTGGGAAGTGTTTGCCTCAGGCTGGCTACTGAGAAAGTGGGCGGAGTGTGCCACAATTTATATTGGTTTCTTGGTTATGTTTCCTTTCAGAACCTGTGTGAGTTTTCCAGGGTCTGTGGCTTTCAAGCTGTTTGCCAGCTACACGTGCAAATCTTCAAGTTCTCATTCTCCAGACCACTTAGAAATGGAGGGAATTGGAGTGATGTTGAACATTTCTCAGTGTAGTTTCCATTTCAGATGGGGCAGTTTCAGAGGAATGGATATGTATTGGGAGTTCAGATTTATATATTTCCATCTACATAGTCACATCTACCTTTAAGTCTTGGAAGACAACTAAGTACTGAAAACTCAGGGATAAGTTTTTCATATTTTTGCTCCTGGTCAGATGTCCTGGATGGTTGGACCTGAAAGGTCCTGAAAGCTGGTTAGAGACTTGGACAGTCTCTCTGAATATCACCAAAATTAGTGAATAGCCTTCCTCCCTGTTCTCAGGAGAGTATCTTCTCTGTGTTCTAATGTTGGAGATTGTGGGACAATATTTACCACTGCAGATAAGATACAAGGCTTATATGGCTCTGGTTGGGCAAGCATGAGTGTAAACCTGGGCAACTAAGTCCAGATTTTCAGGCATTGCCAGTGGTGTAATGCACCAGTATTTGCAGGCCGTGCTTATCAGGGTTTTTAAAAGGGTTTCTCTGTTTGCTAGACATTTGTCTGTCAAAATAGTAATTTCTGGAATATCACCCAAGAAAATAAAACAGTTTGCTGTTTTTCACAGAGGTCAGAAGCAAGTTCTTCTCTTGTCAAAGTCAGCAGTGGAATAAAAACATACCCTGGGACTCTGGTGTAGGTCATCAAATCTGTCAGCAGTGAGTAAAGTAGAATTTGTATGGAGTTTTTGTAAACCCTTCTGAACAATGTAATTAACTCAGAAATTGAAAAATAGCAACTTAATTATGCTTTAAGTACTTCAATGCTGATTCCTTTTAGCAGGAGTGTGTAGGTGCTGTCCTTAGCAGTTAGATACAGAAATAGCTGCATTGTGTCAGGTATTCTAATGCAGTTGCTTTCTGCTTGGAATAGTTAGGAAGGGAACCACGATTTCTTCTCCATGCCCACAAATTCCATGTTCCCTCTGTTACTGCTCACAAAGAAGGAAGGAGGTGATACAGACTCTTTTCAGTGCCAAAAGCCTCAACTAGCTCATAGGTGCCAAACAGCCAAGCAACATTTCATCCCTTCCTGGATGCCAAAAGCCTCAAGTATCCCTGCTCCACCTGCCAAAACCTCCAGCTCTGTCCTGACAACTCCTGCAGTGCAGGCCTGTGCTGTCAATGTGAAATTTTGCAACACTCTGACAACGGAAAAATCTGGATGCAGTATAATACTGAAAAACATGCTGAGATTTGCCTTCAGTTTAGTATGAAAATGAATTATGCTGTAAATATTTCCTGTGTGTGACACTTGCGCATGCTTTATTTTCCAAAATTTGAATTTATTCAAAACTTCTGTAGAATGAAAATATACTGCAGAATTCAACACTGAGAGGCCTGAAGTCCGTCTGAGCCCCCAGATGTATTTTTTCATGTAGCTCAGTAAGTCCATCATTTGCCTTTTGGCTGGTTCCTTGCTGGTGATTCACCTTGTTACTGAGCTTTACCAGCTTGTGTTTCTGAAATGTTCTTGTTATTATGGGGCACAGGTTCCACTTTGAAGTGAGTTTGCAGTGCTGAGGCCAAGTGCAAGGAATAAGTAATGTAACTGAAATGATGTTAACAATTTTAAAAGTAATTAGTTCTAAACATCTGCTTAAAATAGCTGTATTTACTGCCAGGTGTTTTTTATCAGTCTAAAATAATGATGCATTGTTTTTTCTCTAGGATTTAAAAATTCCAGATATGTTCTTTTATCATACAGAATAATACATGATTTACTTTGGTACATATAAGTAAAAGATTTATTAAACTCAATGACATATACAGTGCACAATTAGGTAAGATATAATGCAATCAGGAATAGTAGAATTATATCAGGAAATGTCTTGAAACCTGTTTTAAGGAAACAAGTGGAAGTTTTTAAGCTAAAATGAGGTAATGCAAGATCTTTTATTAATAATTCTTATTTGTCTGGAAATATGTTTTGGCTGTTCTTCTGTTTAGGTGCTGCCACAAGTGAAATAGTTTATCCTAGATCTGTAATCTTCATTCTACACCTCACTTAGAGTACAAAACAGAGGTGTAAATAATTTCTGTATGTGACCTTAGCATAGAAAGAGATTTCTAGTGTAGCTTGTTACAAAACTCTAGACATAAGCCAGAGTTAAAAGTGGAGGATACAGTTCTGAGGCTGAATAGCACATCCAGTGATTATCTGCAGGTAAATACTTGTTCTTTCCTGCTCATGCATACAGTCACCAGTGCAATTTGATACCTCTTCCAGCAAGTGGAAAGAAGAATCTGGGAAATGCATCACAGAGCTACTCAGGCAGGATATTTTCCCTTCAGTGCCATAATTCCTAGTGCTACCTCTGTTTGGAGCTGTTGTGGGTATGAGGAGAAGCAAATGGCACAGTGCAGTGCTGCACATGAGGATTAGTGAAGAGCAAAATAACCTTGTTCTTTGGAAGGCTCTGAAAGTCAGGATAGTGTTAATAGTATTTATGGGTTGTGAGAGTGGGAAGAAGCAATGAAAAGGAAATGCTTCATCTCTGTTCAAAACACCATCAAGGATGAAATTCACTCCTGGGAGAAGGGCCAGTACTGAGCTTTGGGTATTGCTTAATTTGGGCCTTCAGTGGTACTGAAGTGGTGTTTATACCCTTCAACAGGTTCTTTCCCTTAGATGAGTTTAATCTGAAGAATCTAAAGTCTGTATGGAGAAATTTAATTGCAAGAAATATGTTATTAAATAGCGATAAGCTATAACTGTGCCATAACTGGCAAGCCTGAGTGAATTAATGCCAACCACTTTAGAGAGCAGCCATGAGAAAAACAAAAGCACAGCCACCCAGAGAGCTGCAGTGACATTGGCATAATACCAGGAGTATTGTTAAATATTCCTCCACATCCAAGTCCTTACTTGTAATGAGAAAGACTTATTTTGTGAGCCACATCACTTTAACCTGTTTGAATAGAGCATTTTCGTGTATCCATCCAGTCCTAGGCATGAACTGCATCATGTTGGTACATCTGCTACCCAGAGGTTGCCCTGAATCTCTTCTAGAACCTGACAGAGCTGGGCACCCTGCCCTGGGGGGTGCTCAGGGGCTGCCACAGGGCAGGATTTGTGTTGATGTGTGCATGGCACAGGGACTGTCACCTGGGGACTCTGGCAGATGAATCCCTGTGCCAGATCTCTGCATTTCTTTCACTGCACACACTGCTGCCATTACTCTCGTGTCAAATACTATGGACTTACCTTGTGTTTGTGTTTAAAGAAAAATCCTATGCTAAAAACTCTGTAAAACAAACATTTAAGGTATCAGAGCATTTCTGTTGAGAAGCCGAGTTTTTGTTACACTGAATGCTAAATATTTACATATCCAAGCCTTATGTAATAGATGTCTGAATAATAATAAAACTGCACAAACTGACCTTCGTTCTCTGGCACCACTTCTCCTTTGAAGTCTGCATGACCAAATTCAAGACAATTATGTCATCCTTCATAACAGCCAAACAAAAGTTTGGCCAAATAATCTTTTTTTCTCCATCTGACAGCACTGTCTTTGATTTCTGTAATGTGTGTCAATGTAGCTGTTGTTATTTACTGGGTGTTACAAGTGACAGTAAAAATCCCCTTGTTTTGGAGTAATGATCAGCCCTGTTAACATCTGGATTTCATTTATTTTACCTCAGTGCCCACTTCTGCTGTACTCAGTTACTTGGAGTAGTATGTTGCAAGGCGAGTATGGCCTGAAAACACACTCACACCAATAATTTGCAGAACATGGTGGTACAGTATGTGCCCACATGTGACAGAAGCAAAAACAGAGCCCTGGACAGAGGAAGGGAAACTGGCACTAACACTTTCCCCTCTGTTCAAATCTACCAGTGCCACTCTTCAGTAAAATTCTCTGTGGACAGCACTGTCAGTTAAGGGCTGTCAGCAGAGAACTCAGATTGCACATTACTGGGCCTCAGAGCTAGAGGAAACCTTGTCAGATTGTCATCTCAGCCTTTGAGGCTCTGTCTATGTCACCAAGTGCTTCAAAACTCAAGAGTTTATTTTCTCTTACCCCCTGATTCAAGTAAGACGTGCCCAGCCCCATGTTTAGTGTTGTGACATTTTTTCCTTTCAAAATCAATTACAGATTGGGATGAAATATTTTGAGTCTACCTTTATCATATAATCTGAATTTCTGCAGAAACTTTGTTTTTAGCTATTCTTCTGACTGCAAGGTTTGCATCAAACCCTGTGTTCACATGTGGAACAACTCCTTCCAGTGATGTCTTTTCCCATCCAGCTCTACAGAAGGAGCAGCAAACCATCTAGGTTGTGTTTATAGCTGGTTTAAGTTATTTTATCTGGATTCACTACAGCACTTGTGGCTTGTCATGTTACATCCTGGGTGCACATGTGCGTGTCCATGCACGCATTTATGTTTGTGCTGGTACATAAATATTTCTGCAGTGAATATGCAAAATGTAAGTGTTGGACTTCATCTGCTACAAAATTAAGCCACTAAAGGATAAACTATTCTAAAATGGTCCAAAGTTTCCCTGCTGAACCATGTTAGAATTATGACTGAGGACAATAGAAACATGAAAATCTAAAGTCAAGCAAGCTGTGAATGCAGTCCTGATGTACAGTAATATCCTTTTGTGTCCAATTGCAATTAGCTCTCAATTTAATTCCTAAATGAGTTTCCAAGGCTTTGTTGGTGTAAATCATGATGTTGGTGATCTTTTCTTTATTTTACTTCAATTTGGTACCATGGTGAAGACAAATGTAATGTGTAGAGTTTATGAAACCAGACAGCTAGTAAATCAATATTATTTTGCTAGTAAATTACTAAGTCAGTGCAAGCTGCTTTTAACTCTTTCCCATGGGACAAACAGTTTGAATTAGCTGGAGCTTAAATCAACACTGTGGGCACTGAATTAGTCAATGATTCTAAAGAAGGTTTTGTTGGCATAAAGTTCTGCTTTGATCATCATAGTATTTACAGCTTTTTAATTAGATACAGTTCAGAACAATGGCTTTTATCAAAGCAGTTTGGGAAGTGAACAACTGGACTTTGTTTAGGGCTTTAGATGACATTCTGTCTGTTAATATCATGTGGCTGGTTTGAATACAATGATGAAGTTAGGATTATTTTAGGCATTGTCACTGCTTTGTCAAAAGAAACTAGCTATTCTAAAAAAGAGTGGCATGTGTTGCTTTTTTAATATCACAAGTTTTGTCATTTCTCAACATGTTAAAACCCAATCATTTGCTTTGGGCTTGCACAGGACAAACTAATTTTGCACCCATAAATTTGAAAGTAGTGACTCTTTTGTTCATCTTGATTTATTTTCGTGTGCCGTGTGACTTGTTGGGGAGTGCTGAGCTTTTTTTGTCAAGACTGAAGGCAGTTGGTTCCATTTTCAGTGTCAGACATTTAAGAGTTGGCTTCTGATATAAAGTAAACCCAACGTCACTGTGAAAATTCCTCGGGGATCTTGGCAGAGCTGGGCTCTATCATTTTTGGAATGGTAGATTGGCCTAAGAATGCTTTTAAAGCTTTACGGTAAGCGATTGTAAAATTTGTAAATTTATAACAGCTAGAAAGTTCAGAAGCCACTGATGTTTTTAGACCAACTTCTGCAATTCAGTGTTCAAACAGAGATGCTTATCCTCTAATAAACAATTTACTTTTTTTTTTTTTGACAAGTTGACCACTGAAGTTAATGGGAATAAAAAATTGGCTGTAAATAGTTGTTTTATTAAAGCTTGAATTAAATTTTCATGTTCTCTCATTTGTGATTCTTTTGGGGCTGAGTAAATATTGGTCAATATTCTCTGCCACCTGAGAAAAATAACTCACTGCCTCCCTTTTATCCACAACCTGGCTTTCATAATGACGCCAAAAGCCATTACTTTATGTTAGTGGTATTTTTATGTGCAAACTATCACCATGGTGGTTTGAGAAACTGGTGTTTTAATCTTAAAGTGGGTGTAATATACAATTCTAAAACTCTTAGCTTCACTGTAACAGGCCCATCCTGTGTTTGAACATGATGCCCTGTCAGGGTGCTTGAGCCTGTTCAGTTCCTACACAGCATGTTGGACACAGAGGAGTTGGGAACGCCAGCGTGTTTGGGCATGGCAGTTCTTTGGCAGGAGGCAACACATCATATGCACTGGATCTTCAAAGACTCTGCTTTTCCCCTATATAATTATTATGTATTAACATAGTAAATTTGAAATATGGCAAATAAGCAGCAAAGTAACATAATTGGTACTATTAATGCCAAGCAGTAAAACATATACCGACCAATTTTTTTCTTCTCCTTTCTGTCTCCCCCTTTTTTCCTTCAGAACTCCAGAACTACTCGCTCAGACGAAGATAAGGATGATTCCTGGGATGCCTGGGGGGCCTGGAGTGATTGCTCACGGACCTGTGGAGGGGGAGCCTCCTACTCTCTGAGGAGATGCTTGAATGGCAGGTAAGCCACATGCTGATGTGTGTGGGGGTTCTTCTGCAGCTCTGGCACATTTCCAAACCTCTTCTGGTTGCTTCTGTTTCTGAGACCAAGTGCTGTGTACAGACAGTGTTATAAAATACTGCTTTTAATATATCTTTGTAATAGATAAATAACTTAGGCTTTAACTCTTTAACATATTATGAAATACGATTGTGGAATGGCAGGAATGATTTATTTACTATGGTCAAAGAGAGAGGGGAGTCCCTTTCACTGTAATACAAATCAAATGGAGAGTTACCTGTGTACATATTAGCCTGCACTTGGACATGACTTGACATAATGCTCAAGTACCTGCTGCTCATATGGATGTATCAAAAGCTGCTTTCTGTCAGGGAAGGACAGGACAAGAGGCCATAGTCTCAAATTGCACCAAGGGAGATTTAGGTTGGATATTAGGAGGAATTTCTTCCCGAAAAAGGGACTGGAGTGGGCTCTCCAGGGAGGTGGTGCAGTCACCATCCCTGGAAATGTTTAAGGAAAGACTGGACCTGGCCATGACTCGGTGCCGTGGTCTAAGTTGACGCAGTGGTGGTGGATCACAGGTTGGACTTGATAATCTCAGAGATATTTTCCAACCAAATTGATTCTCTGATTCTTCCCTGCCAGTTCTTTCTATGCGGTGGTCTGTATGTTTTCATGGATGAGTCTTAGTGTGGCTTGAAGAGAACAGCACATGTAGTGAAAACCTTTTACCTCAGCAGTAAAACTGGACTAATGTAGGACTTGTTACTACAATCCTTAAAGCAGGAGTAATGCACTAGGCCTGTAGGCAGGCAAGAAGAGATCCCGGCCAGCTTTGAGGCATCTGTGCTGGCATCCATAATTGCTTGTTTTACTTGAATTGCTCTTAAACATTTTAAAAACTGATGGTTGTGTTTAAATTTTTATTTAGTTGAGATTTTTTAAGTTAAATGTAGTGTCATCCAGGAGTTCACTTTTTCTTAAAGAAGGCTTGGAGTGTGATGTGCCAGCTAAGGGCAAACTGTACCAAATACAGACCTAAAGATTACTGATTAAAGCACTGCCTGTTTCTTTTAGTGAAAAATGCACAAAGATCTTGGAGAAAAGTAATAATTCCAGCAAGAAGCCTTGATACTCTACCAATGTGTTAGGGGCTGTGAAACAAGCTCAATAAATTCTAGCAGTATAAATTCCACTGTGGTTTTATTAATATTTTTAATGTGTTCCCCTGTGAAAAACATGTGTTTTCCATACCTTGACAAAATGTATAGTTTAAAAGGTTTTTTCCTATGTTTGATTTTTGTAGTAATGTCCGGGAAACACACAGTAGTGAAACAAAGTTTTCACATTTGTATATATCACAAATATTTTTAATTTGCATGTTGTGATGCAGTAAGTCTTGCAAAAGACTGGAAATTTGAGACTTGTAATACCTTGAGCTTTAACAGTTGTGCCTTCAGCTGAGCTGGTTGAATTCTTGCTTCAGGCATCCATTTTTTTCCTTTTCAAATGGTATTTTTCAATCCCTCTCACACATTATAAAAAAAAATAATTATTTATTATCAAATTTTCTGCAAGAAACAGAACATTTAGTCTACGAGAAGTAAATTACCAGCTATATGTTCACACATTCTTTAATGTAAGGCATATCTCTTTGGTATGAAAGGATTATTCCAAAACACTGTTCCTGATTTTAGGGAAATCACTAATTACAGTTTCTTGTCCAGTCATTTGAAATATGTTTTCAGTTCTTTCAAAGGTTTGATATTGCCATTTTTAACACAGAGGAATATCTTACACTGTGCAAAAGTGCTGGTTCGTTATTGAGAAGTTTGGCAGAGTGTATCTTTAAAAAAAGTGTGAAACCCAACCTCCCCAGATTTATGAGACCACAATAAATAACCATGACTCTATTATATGCCTGTTATTTCAGCTACTAACAACAGACTGAGGATCTGAATTGCCTGGATTTCAGGAGTCACAGGCATTGGACATGTTATGCATGCAGTCCCTGAGAATTATGTTTTATTTAAAATTTTGAATCAGATACTCTGATCTTCTCTAGGTCACTTCCAGTTTATTAGAAATAAGTTGGTTGCAAACAGCATAGATCAGGCTTAGAGATGCCTTTTTCACAAAATAAATGTGGTTTTCATAAGGTTTGCAGTAAATTGGTCTTACAGGGAAAGTCACATGTTCTTTGCTGAAGAGAGACAGCAGTGTAACAAGTTGAACCCCAGATCCCCTTTGTATTTAAACCTTGTATTTTGAGTCCAGATTATGGTAGGGCAGTAGCAATAAAAGTCTAATTTTTGAGAGAATAACTAGCTGTAAAACAGGCAAGATTGTGTTTTGCTATTATACAGTGTAATCATTTCTGCTCTTTTTTTTTTTAGGAACTGTGAAGGTCGGAATATTCGATACAAAACCTGCAGTAGTAATGTGAGTCTGGCCTTTAATTCTGTCTTACTCATTCAAAAATGTGTTAAAGTTTAAGAAATGCTGCTTCTTATTTAAAACCTTATGGTGCATAATTTTCTTTCCATCATTATTACCATTTTTAAACATTTCAGTCTGCATAACACCATGAGGTCTCAAATTTAGACTTCCCAAATGGACATTTTCTTTTGGAATTAGAGTGCCAATTGTGATTCAGAACGTTTTATATCACTTATTAGGAGAGTTACACATTTTGGAGGATTAAGAAATCAGTTCTCATCTTAAACTAGCAAGTGGTTTTCCTGGGGGTGCTGTCTTGTAGATGAAGCATTAAACTGAGCTGTGGGTCATTTGTGATCATTAGTGATATGGCTGCATTCTTCATGTGAGAAAAGAGGTGCCTGGGTCCCTTTCAGATCTTAAATACAATAATTACTCCTTATATTCCCTCTGTTTGCCTAAACTCAGATCTTTATATGTCTGTGTGCAAGCACATGCACATTTAGGTGCCCTAGCATGGACAATTTCCATGAGTGAGTGTGAAGCTGCAGTTTTGACCATACAGTTGCTGTTACTGTGATGCAATCACTTTTTATTTTTATAGACACGTTTTATGAAAACCATTCACATACAGCAAACTCCATGACTCCTGTTCCACTGATTTGTAGTGCTGCTTTCTGCTGTTTAAACAAGTGCTGCCCTTCACCCTGAGTCTAGGCTGGCCAAGGTGAGCAGCTCAAGCAGGACTTTGTGGTACCACTGATTGACATAATGTGTGTGCAAATGCAGTCATTCAGGGTGGTTTATGGTCTGCACCCTCCCCCTTGCATGGCTCACCTTACACTTGGCAATCATATGACCTATTCTAGAAAAGACAGCAGGTTGATAAGTAATTATTAATAATACTGAAAGGTGAGGCCTGAATTTCCTCGGGGTTGAATTATACCCAGGCAAGAGCAGGGTACTCAGTCATTACCAATCCTGAGATTTTTGCCAGCAGCTGTGGAGTGAGACGTTCTCCTTAAGCTGCCTGACACTGGAAGTTGCCCAGTAAATACATGGAATTGGTGCATCTCCTAGGAGAACTGACCATTTCTGCTTTTCAGTTTGCCACACTTACTGTGTTTGCTGTGCCAGTTGGCTCCTGCCCTCCTTGAGAACAAGGCTTGCTCACACCTTGAGTTGCTCTACACTCCACTCCTCAGTGTTGGATGGATTTTCCACCACAGCAGCTTGCAGCCGACGTTCCTGCTGGCAGAAGCAAGTGGAAGTGATAAATGAATCTGTCCCAGTACATGCAGAAATCAGATTTTGGAGACAAACCCTGTCCCTGGCCCTTTCAGAAGAAAAGGCCCAGCAGCTTGGTGAATGATAGCCTGGGCTCACAAATAAAAATGCAACCTGCAAAAAATACCATGATCTTTAAAAGCTGTGTGACAAGATAACCTGTAGCCAGTCAGGATGAAAGCAATGCACAAACTGCTCCTGCGTGCTCCAGTGCTTATCTGAGTATCTGTTTGTATGCATTGTGTGCAGGAACACACCTGTGACTGCTGCATCCTGTGCACTGCAGCTTCCTGCAGGGGTACAAAGCGATCATCCCAGTGTACCTTGTTCCTCCAGCACCGGGGAAGAGCCCAGTGCACAGAGCAGGGAAGGTGGTGAGCTCAGTCTGGGCATGTTTTCAGCTGTCATGCACAGCTCTAGGTGCTTTTGGTATATCTAAGAGCCGCTGTGGACACTGTGCATTTTAAGATTTATGCAGTAGAAATCTGATGGAAATGAAGGCACTTTATGCTTCAGCATAGAGAAAATTAAGATGATTCCCATATCCTCTCTGAACTCCTAGAGAGTTTATCTGAAGTCACTGGAGCCTGTTTTTTAACTTTAGGACTTATTTTGAAGTGATAAGTGGCAGGCGCCTTGTATGTGAAGCTGTTTGAATTTATGATGATTCAAATGTTAATTTCCAGACAGGAAACTGCCTTTACAGTTCTGCTTTTGGGGCATGTCTGAAAGGGATCAGATTTCCATTTCAGTTCAGATACAGTCAGAATCTCTCAGGAATTGTTTTTCCTAGATTATGGGTCAGATAATGAAGAACTCCTGAGAAAAATATGTTTAATGAGATTTCCACTGTTAATACAGTTGATCTCTAAAAATGGCATCCCTGAATTCAAACCCCATATTACATCTGAATTAACCTTGAAACAGGACCTTACACCTAATGTAAATCTGAGACTACTAGGCCAGCTTAGTTTCAAATTATATAATTTTCCCAAAAGCATTATTTCTAATCAATGCTTCTCACTTTAGGAGTGAAACTGTAGTTTGAAAATTAAGAGTTTATACTAGCTTCTTTCCATATTAATAGGTATTACTGGTAACCACATGAGACATTTGGTATAAATACACAGTGTAAAGCTGTCTGCAAATGTAATTTTGCTACATGATACATTACACCACTAACATCTATATTGGGGAGTACAAATGAAGCACAACTTAATATGTGTGTCATTCTAATGAAAAGAACAAGAATCATTTTACCAGAAAATTGGTTTCATGTGGATTTGTAATGGAATAGTAGTAAGTTCATTGAACTCAAGCATAGTTCGAGAATAATATTAGTGATATTTCAATCAGAAAAATTAATTCAAAGTCTTAGCAACAAAATAATTGCTAAGATTAAGGCATATGTATAGCCTGCTTATCTTTCTATCATAACTGAGATGCCAGGTGCATGGTTTCCTAAAACTGCATGTGTGCTTTCAGCCTTTCATGCAGAAACTTTAGAGAAATAAACTGTCCATTGTACGTTGTTCAATGAGATTTTCAGTCTTTCTTGCCCCCCTTTTTTTAAATTTCAATTTTTGTATATAGTGTTACATTCTAATGCTATGATGTGCTCTATGTGGAAGTGTTTAAGTTAATCCTTTAGGGTCCTATTCACAGAACAAGTTATTTGGGCCATTTCCCCATAAATTTCACATTCTTGTGTGCCAAAAAGTCACTTATATTTTTGTCAGTGATTCTGCTACAGTCAGAAAAAACACTCTTTTGTAAAAGGTAGCCCCATGTTTAATTCCATTATAAACTCATTATATGCAGATAATGCTCACACTTGTTCGACACATTCATCTATAATTGTCCCAGCATCCACTTAACCAGCTAATTTATTCCATTCAGAAAAACTTAGCTGTACTGTGTCTACTTTAGACTATAATATTTCACCGTAACTTACATAGTTTATCTTTAATCTGTTCATTAATTTATTTTATATTTATAATGCTGATGCACCATAAGGCTCCCTTGGCTGGGGTGGTTTCCAGCTCAGGTATCTTGATTCTACATAGAAGTGGCCTGAAAATTGCGTAGGAAAAACATAGAACCTGAAGCTAATTTCAAAAAGAAAACAAAACAATGACTTCATCAGTTTTGGCTGGGTTTCAACAAAATGAGATTCAAAGAATAAAACTAGACAAAGGGCTAGACTTTCTTTGGTGTCATCATTTTTACTGGGAATTTTCTTGCCTTCTCTTTTGTGCTTTTTTCAGTGGAGTAATTGTTGGCAGGAGTCACAGGGTCTGATGCAACCTTCATATTTTGTACATGAACATTGCCTACAAAGATACAGATTTCCCAGGTCAGCTTTGTTTTCAAAGGCTGAGGGTGCTCATTTCCAAAACTCAAAGATACATTTCATAAGAAGCTAGCCCTTGGATGCAGTAGTTTCTAATCTTCTGTCACAAAAAAAACCCTAGGAATATATATATATATATATATAGGTGTTTTTAATCTGCATGGTAGTCATGTCTAAAGCATCTTTTTCAGATCTGTCTAATATGTTCATAAGTCATGTCATAAGTACATTTAATTCCACTACAAGGTCTGGGTGTGATTATTTTTGCCAACATTTTCATGCATTAGACCTCACAGATTTGTCTTCAGCTCCTTATGCAGTGTATGAACCTACAAATGGCCTGGCCATGGTTCGGTGGATTCAGGGTGAGACGAAAGCTATTACTGAAACTAAGAAATTGGAGAAATCCTAAAATTAGTAGCAAAAAAATTGAACAAGTAAGAAAAAATGTGAAATATTGAGAGGAAAGAGGGAATGGTGGAATGAAGCGATGTCTGAAATAGATTAAAAACAGAGACACACAAAGAGGATGAGGGCTGGGTCCCACGTATTATTGTCTGATATTATGACCTTGCCCGCTTCCAAACATGGTTCATCCTTGCCTGCCACTCACATCTTTGTCCTGCCTTTTCCTTTCTATTTTTTAAACTCCCTTTCATGTTTCTAACCCACTCTAATGGAATTAAACTGATGTTTACAAGCTGTCTTGTTGTCTTGATTGCATTCATTCTGTGCTTAGTTGTCTTTCTCTTTAAACTCCTTTCTTTACACAAATATTTATTGTTCCCTGGAAGACTGGGATCTGGACTTGGTTGCCATCCAAACTCTGATATAATGCAAATGATAATAATTTCAGCTCTTTGATACCCCTCTGTGATGCTCTTGTTATGCTCCTGCTTTTGAACACAGCTCAAACATAAACCAGGTGGAGCTGGCATGTGAATCGAGCTGCCAAAATCACTTTGGGTTCTTTGAAGATGCCAAAAGAGAATAGGGAGATGAGAATTCACTTGCTCTGAAGCAGCCAGGAGGCGAGTGGAAGGAAGGAGCTGCATTGTGTTGAATCAATGAGGAACACACAGTAACCAAGGCTTGACATCCTGACTTTGTGGTGTTTGTGTCTTGGCATCGCACCAACACCCAGTGATAATGGATTGTAACAACAGGCTGTCAGACCTCAGCTGAGGGCCATCACTCTGCCTGCTTTACAGATCACTCTTTAATTCTTTGTGATGAAAATGTAGCTGTGCATGGCTGAGTAACACTGCTCCCACATGCTGCTTCTAACTTCACCTGAATCTAATGTCCACCTCATATTTTTTGATCCCTAACTGCTTCTCTGTTTGCATTGGTAGAAGGGAACCATATGGTATCCATATGAACTCTGAAGTCCTCTCTGCTTTTTGGGCTTGCTATTGTGGAAAATGAGAGGTGACATATAAATCAGAGCTAAAATTCTGCTCTCGTTTACACCAGTGCTAACTTGGTGAATTTCTGGGGAGTGACACTGCTGTAAATATGTGTGGCTTCTCGCAGTATTTACTTGATATTTGTAGAAGCTCTCACTTGAGGGATTTTTGTAGAGGTAAAATACTCCCTGTGTCTTATTCCATCATGGTATAGTTTCAAAAAACATGGCTCAAAGTAGCATTATCCCAGATTAAAAAAATACAAAATGTGCTAGTATCATTCTGAATTACTGTCACTGTAAGGTGTAGCACTAGACAGACCTGAAAAGTTTTACTGGGAAAGTTCAGTGACTTGCTCAGTGCTCAGCTGCAAAAACTCCATGTGTTGGTGAGTAGATAGAATACTGATTTTTAGAAGGTGTTTTATGTGGATTACAATCAATTCAGAGACAGTTCTGGGCTACTGTTACCACTGTAAAAAAAACCCCAAACTGCAAAATTATTGGGGTATTGGACTGAAATTCAAACCTTTCTTGTGTGTATTTTACTCTTCAGTCCTGTATAATGCACTTACCATTTAATCAGCTTTATTCAGGGAAGGTTCAGTTCACTGATAAGGTTGAAGCTGTGTTTGGGATCAGTATTGTTAACTAATACTTAGTAATAAGTTCCATGAGTTTGCCTGACAGATCACAATCTTTCAGTCTTCCATCCAATGAAAACAAAACTTTGTTAAAATCAGCCTCACATCTGGCTTATATGTGCAGTTGGAATTCTTGGAAGAATATCCTTTCAGTCTGGCGTATGGACTCTTTGACACTGGACATACTTTTAGATGAAGTCTGTAGTGAGGAATTGTTTGACACAGGAACTCCTTTGCCAGTACTTTACCGAAGTTATTTTCAAATCAATCAGAATTCATCTCCTTTCCTGTCACCATAGTTTAATATTAACATCATTGTTTGGGTGCAATGCTTTATGTAGAAAAAAATATTTTAGAACATTTTATTTCAAGCAGTTCTCATATTTGGTCTCTCAGCTGTGTGTGCTGAGGCTCAGTGTGGGAGAAGGTACGGAACTGTCTCATTAGAACTGGGAATACATGAGCAATTGTTACCAATTTGAAGTTTATTTTATTCCAAAAAATACGTCTTACTGCTTCCATGAGGTGAAGGTGCTTTGTAAATAGACTAAAGGATTAAGCACTGAAAGTTCTGATGTTCCCTCCTAAATCTTGTCCCTTTTCCAAGCAATACTGAACAATTAATTAAACAAATTTTATTTATTTATTTATAGGTAGCATTAATACCTCTTTCCTTACCCTGACATATGAATTGATGAATGAGTATAGGGCCCTCAGAAATCCTTTAGTGGGAAAAGCTACTGAAAAGAGAAATATTAAATAGCAGACATTACCTTGTAGTCACTTGAAATATATAGATTCCTTTAGAAACTAATTCTTACTATAGAACCAGACTTGAACTGTACCACCTGCTGTCACAAAAATTAGCATTTTTAATTATCCTCTCATATCAGTTATGTTGTTATTGCTGGAATATGCATGATGTTCTGTACTTGCACTCCAAGCAAGGGATTAATCAACATAAATAGTTTTTATATCCACAGTAAAACTTTGTAGTGTGGCATCTTTGTCAAAGCAGATCAGTTCTTGAACCAAGCCTGCCTGAAGAGCCTCTGTGTTATTCATCAGATAACTTTACTGAAAATACAAAGCATTCCCTAGTTTGAAAAGAGCATTTTTTGGTTGGTTTTCAGGACTGCCCTTCAGATGTTGGTGACTTTAGAGCACAGCAGTGTTCAGCCTACAACGATGTCAAATACCAGGGACACTTGTACGAGTGGATCCCTGTGTACAATGATCCTGCTGCACCGTGTGCCCTGAAATGTCAAGCTCTGGGAAAGAACTTGGTTGTGGAGCTTGCCCCAAAAGTGCTTGATGGTACTCGTTGCAATACAGAATCCTTGGATATGTGCATCAGTGGAATTTGCCAGGTATGTTCACGGTGTGAATCTAAATGAGTCGTTTGCTGTGAGGTGCTTTGCTTTTGAGTGGGTGTTTTGGGATTGTGTTAATTTTATTTATCAGTTTAGATGTATCTGCAGGTGATGTCAAATGGATTGTAGATAACTTAATTTTTCAGGAAGACACAGCACTTCCTGGCTGCCTTGGCCATGGTTATTTTTCTATATAGATAAAAGGTCAATAAAATTCATGCACTCTTCTATTTATGCATGTAAAAATAAATGAACCTAGTTATTGTAGCTATTGCTGTCTAAACTTTAGTATATTTGTGAGGACATGATGAAATTGCAGAACCTTCCACTTAATTTTATTCCTTTTCTGAGTGTCGTATAATCTCTGTTAAGTAAAAAATTGGACATTTTATGGGATCCAGCCTGGAATGGCAGGTGTGAGTGTATAGGTCTGTCCTGTTGTGTGGGTGAATGTGTGGTTGCATGAACTGATTGTTTGAATCTTTTACTGACAATCTACATTTCTAGATATATTTATTATTAGAGTTATGCTATTGACTTTATACAGTTGGTGTAAAAGAAGAGAGTTGTAATATTTGAGGCTTACTAGCCTTGCCCGTGTCTCATTAGCAAAGCAATATTGCATACTGGTTTTATGAACAGAGCAGTTTATAGAGAATGGACATGTTATTGCAATTAGTTTTCTTTCCCTGCAAGTGGTTGTTGCTCTGTTAAATGTCTAAAATGTGTGCGACTCAAAAATGCAGGATATGGCCCAGTGAGAAAAATAGCTCTATTATAGAGGAAAATCTGACACTTTTGGCAGAAGACTGGTGCATGGATTATAGCAACATTAATATATGATCTGGACCTTGCTGTGGGTTTTATGTGACTTCTGTGTGTGCTGCAGTTCCAATGCCAGTCATATCGACACATGGTGCATCTGCTGCCTCTGAAACAGAAGAATTCCTCACAGAGAGACTGCATTTGTCAATAGTACCTCACTGTGGGATCCAGCAGTGTTTGTTACCCTCTATTTGAAATAGGATATACCTCTAGAAGCTCTGGGAGCACTTGCCAAATAATATATTTCTTGTGCCATGTTTTAGTGATGCTTCCTATCCTAATAAAAAGGCTCTTACTCAGGAGGATGTCCCAGCCTTTTCCAGGAGTGCATCTACAGCAGCCTTTGCTGGCTGTGCCCCTTGCAGCCTGAGGTTGGATCTAAGGCAGCTCTGGCCTTTTCAAGGGCTGGTGCTCTGGGTGCTGTGGGCTTGCCAGTGTCTCCCATCGTGACTTCAAACACCTTCTTCCATCTTCCATACATAGCATAAAATTCTCTTTGCCCAGAGTGGATGCAGTTTCGTGAAGAACAGTTGGGAGATATATTTAAAAGGGCTGCTTTCAATGTCTCTTCTTAGCATTTTGTAGTATTCATGTGTATGTATAATATAAAATGCTTAGAAATGTAACTAATCCATATTTTTTTAGATTAAATGATGCAGTGGAGAAGAAATTAATCATTCCAGAAGCAGGAATTGGAATTCTCACACTATTGATGAGAATCAATTTCTTTTCTCCATCTCCCATTTTTATTATTTTCATTATGTCTTCCAATTTCACAAAAATATTTTTTGTGAAGTAGCATCTTCAGGAAAAACCCGGAAGAAACATGTTTGGAATGTGTTCTTTGTTGTGACTTATTAATTTTTTAAAATGTATTGCTGAAATTCATAGATAATTAAATGTATTCACTTTATTTTCTTGAAGTCACTGGCTCTTCCTGAGGTATTTTTGCACTAATTAAAAACCTTTTCTTTTTAAAGTATATATTTGATAATTTAGTGTTGGATAATTTTATTGAGGTAAAAAATTGAAGTAGAATTCAATTAAATTAAAAGAAGATTCATTTAAATAACCTTTTCCTCATTGCAAACTCCTTTGGGGTCAGAGTGAAAGGTTTCCTGCTTTTGAAAGGGGCTGTGGAAGGTGGGGACTTCCTCAGAAACCAACACAGAGCTTTTTTGAGGAGGAAAAGAAAACAAATTTATGCCTAATCTTTCCCAGAAAAACATGATTATTTAGTCAACTGCTCTTAAGAGGGAGCCAGCACAGTCGTGATTCTCCACAATTGTTGCTGCAAGATCTGTCTGGTGGGTTCTGACATGTAATTGGCACAGCCAGCAAATTACTTGGCAAGTGCTTTTACAGCTAAATCATCTAAATGAGCACATCACTGCTGATGTAGGTATCTTCACTTCTATGCCTGGGAGCACCAAAGACTTGCTTTAAGGAGACTGGTGCTGGTTTTGCTTATTTATTATCTCAAAGTTGTCTCAGCTCCCCTCCTCCCCAGTGTCATTTCACTTTCACCTGTGTTCTGGTTCCTGCTAAGGTAGGGCTGCATCACTAATTCTGCCTCTTGTTCAGACTCTCACCTTGGAACCACATGAATTTACAAAGATGGTGAATTCTTGTTCTCCAGTGTTAGTTCTCATCCTTTGCACTTCCCTTATCAAGCAAATCAAACTAAAGCAGCTCTATCAAAGTCAATTGTGAGATGCCAAAGCTACACTCTGTGTCGGAGGTATGAGGCTTTACAGGAAGTGAAACCTAAAGATGGTGGAGCAGGGAAAGGTTTATTGGGAAAGTTAGTAAGATATTTCTTGAGGTTGCTTGAGGCTTAACTCAGTCAAACCATTTGATCATGGTTTAGTCTGCTACTGCCCTGCTTCTGTTAGCAACCCAAATATCTGGGGCTGTTGTGTTAAATGGGGACAGGTCAAAACTTCACTGCTGGGATTTTCACACTTCTGATATTTTTTTCTAGTCTCTGCACAAGTCCCAAAGCATTTTTTCATATAATGTGTTCCTGCTGTGCCCATCTGGATGTGGGTGGAGACATTTAAAAACATCTGCATGTCAGACACATATGTGGGCAACATTTACCCATTACTCCGCCTGCTTTGGGGCCCTGCCTCTCCTTGGATTTTGTTTTTAATTTGTGCAGACCTGCTTTTTTCTACCAGAATGCAGAATGGGGTGTTACTTGTGCCAGCACCTGAAATGGTTACAGTGATAATTTTCCTAAAATGGAGTAATATGTTTGGACAACAAATACACGCATCACCCAAAAAATCTGGAGTCCTAAGGAGCAGCCTGAGTAGTTCTGTCCTAGGCTGTCACAATTAGGTCAAAGATGATGTAAATCCTGCAGTGAACTTTCCATTTAGTGTCAGCAAGTTGTTTGTGTTCCAAAAAAGGCAGACACTGCACTGTGCTTTGTAGCATATGGCATAAATTTAGCTGACATCAGAACACATCCCACATGTCAAGTGGAGCGCCATCAACTTCTGCCACGCTTGTTCTCTTCTGTCACATGTCATCATATGGCGAGTAGGTATCACTCACCACCAAAGCACTCTTGTGCTGGATGTAAATATCTGTCAGAGTTTTCATTGAAAACAGTTTCTGTAAGCACTAGGAAGATTCTTGCACTATTTTTTTTTTAATAAGCTTTGTTTATGTTTTAAAATTAAATTATAGCAGATTATTAATTTTTTCTGAATCTTGACTCCTTTTGTTCTGAGAGTTGCTTTCTCAAACTGCTTGTTTTGTGTACTTTCTATTTGGTTCCTGTAGATGCAGTTTTTTGCCTGTAAATATGTTCAAGGACTGCCCAAGATGCACAGGAGATTTGGTGTGCAGAGACTTAGAAAGGAAAGTTTCCATTCCGCATTACTGCAGACATGTTTCTAACACATGTTAGTCTGAGTAGTTAATTCTTGAATAGCTGTTTAAAAAGCACCTTTTCTCCCAAAATTAATTCTTACTTCTAGTATATTTTAATATTTAAAAATTAGAAAAAACGTCTGTGTTGCCTTTTTCTCCTTTTTAGCCTTTGAGTGATTCATAGGAAGAATTGATTTTGAGGTAGCTCTGTGTCAAGCCAGCTGTTATACTAAACTTGGCATTCTTTCCTGGGTACCACTAATTAGCAAATGCCAGAGTAAAGTACATTTTGGAGCATGGAGGATGTAGATGCCTGTACTGTGTCTGCATGTTACTGCAGCAGAGCTGGCAGGCTGGACCCTGCCCAGAAAGGCTGTGGCACTTACTCAGGGAGATCCAACAAAACTTTCTGGCTCTCAGAGCTACATATGAAAAACTTCATGTGACTGCACATGTGTGACAGGGGTCATAAAACTGGGAGTGGGGAGCTCCAGCTGCAGCTCAGCTGGGAGATGTTGGTGGCTCTCCAGAGGTCCCACTGAAGGATGGGTCTGAGCTAAGCAGGGGCTGCCACATCTTACATGACCTGTCAGTGTCACCCTCCCTAGCCTCAGGGGGCTGGCTTCTCATCTGTGGAAGCTCTTGGCACTGCCCAGGCCAGCAGATCATGGAGCCACCCTTCAAGGGCTGCACTTGCTCCCCTTTGAATGTCACTGCCCACCTTGGTGTAGTGGTTCCCCATTGTTGGCCATTCAGCAGTGTGCTTTTATAAATAAATAATAATAACAAGATACTCACAGACATTGCCGGTAATAATGGAATACTCTCAGACACCGAAAAAGTCTTTTGGAATCACTTGTTTTTATTTTGCAGCTTCCCACTGCTGCTAGAAACTGGTGTTTCTTTTCAGATCTTATCTTATTCTCTCTCCTACTGTTTCTTATGGAGAATACTCCCTATAGGGATTTCTTACTGTGGAAGTTTATCCTTCCTTGTCAGATGAGTAGTGGGTTTTTTCTTATCTATGCTTCTTTGGTCATAAGTGATTCTCTCTGATAAGCTTTGTTTTGTTTTAGTGAACTGAGTGCAAATGTGACTTTACTTCCCAGCCTAGCAAGGACCTAAATCATGTGAGCAGTGATAACAGAAAAACTCGTGATTTGGGTGTCATCTTGAAGAAGAGCCTTAGTAACCTTCAAATCCCCCAGTGCTAACTTCACCAAGCAAGGCAGATTTGGCTGGACCCAGCCAGAAAAGGGGCAAGTAATTTGATTTCATATCCTGATTTCTTTTTTGAAAGCATTCTCACAAACAAGAAGCCTACTGGGAGTTTGTGTCCTATCCTCTGGTTGTGTGTGTGTGTTTTCTTAAATGGAGACCATGTGGGAAAGGGTACTTGCTCCTGCTGGGTGGTCCTATAATCTCTCAGCTCCTCTAGCATGTGACAGATCCTGTAGTAAGAGTTAAAGGTTTTGGAAACACTTTGTTTTATTTGATGGAAGTGGATTTACAGAGTTGTGGAACACTCTTTAGCCTCTTGCCTTCAGATATAAAATGTCAGCAGAAATATGTGGAAAGTCTTTTTAGGAGCCCTTTAGTATGCAGTGAATTTTATGCACTGTATTTTTTTATTTTTGGGGGGTTTTTTATTGCTTTACATTCTTTTCCTCTGTATGGATGGCTCGGGAATTTGAACATCATGGAGTGTCTCCTTGTGCCCATCATTCTGGCTTATTTTACACCTCCGTTCTGAGGTTTGCATTTTGACACACTTTGCCTTTACTGCCTGATTTGTCACCTGTGAGGAACTGAAAATCCTTAAAGAGAAGAAGTTTTCCTCCTCCCAGCATGGCTGCTGCCTGTCCAGCTCAGCAGCTGGGGTTGCAGTGTTTGCTGGGAGGAGATGGCCTGGGATGTTCACTGCTGGTCCTGAGTATGTGCACAAGGTCCCTGAAGGGGCTTTATTCTGTTAATTAGCACATGCTGAAGCCTGTGTCAGCCTGTCTGGGCTGCCACTGTCCTGTGCTGGTTTGATTCCAGAGATGTGAGAACCCATACCACAATCAGGCCTTTGTTAGCTCAGACATAACTGAAGAGTTATGAGACAGGACCATGTGAGAAGAAAATCGTGACTCAGACCAAGATAAATCCTCAGTGAGGATAAACCAGGGTTTGAAAGTGGTGCTTGAAGGCTAAGATTCCACACTACTTTTAAAAGTAAATTTAAAAAAAGAAATACATAAGTAACTTGCTTAATTGGAGGGATGTTCTGGTATCTCTCCCTCTGCTTGTCAGAATCTATTACTTGTGGATGATGAGCATGGGAAAGAGACAGTGGGAGCTTTTTTCTTTATGTTCTCTCCGGGGACATATTTTATCTGTGTAGGAATAAAGTGCAAGCTGAAGCTATCACAAAGTGAAGGATGTGAGCAGAGATTGCAAAGTCAGTGAATAGATGGGCTTTGAAGGACAGCAAGGTTTTACAGCGGGACAAAGAGACGTGGAAAATATTGACTAAGGGAGAGTAGGATTTTCACATGACAGTTTTTTATTAATGTTTTTATTACCATGAATTCCCATTGCCATATTTAAAATTAGTTATTTGTTGTGTGGATACAGTCAGTCCTGACATCTGCCTGTGCTGGATTCTGTGCTAAGACAAGTAGAGCAGGGGAAAATGCAGCAAATAGCTGACATTGATGCAATGACATCTGTGTACTGTGACAGCACATGCAACTGTGCAATGAAACACAACCTCAGTTTCTCTGAGTTTTGGATCTTGTGAGTGTCTGTGTTTTTGGAAATAGAAATCCCTTTTCTCTGAGCAAGACCCAGAGGATTTTAACTTTCCCTATTGAGTGATTCTAATAAACTGCAATAGAGATTTATCTTTTTGAGCGTGTAATGGTTTTTCACTCTTTTCTTCCTTTCTTAGTAAATGCTGAAATAAAACATGTCCTTTCTTAGTCAAGTCACAAGACTTGGAAAAGGCATTTTAATCAGAAGTAGTTCTGAGGTTATATTTTATTTGGTGTAATGCAGATAACCTTTAGAAGAATGTAGATGTTTTTATTCTATTTTTATCTTAGTTCTCATCTCTTGTTAGGCTGAAATAAATAATTTGGTTTATAGCAGTTCAAATACTGCTGTTCTGATGACTGGGCAGTCAGATCTATTTGTTGGATGTGTTTGGTGTAATAGTCTACTTTCACATGTATTTTGCAAATCTTGACAAATTTTAAAGGCAGTGGAAGGCATTTGCACCTGTTCCACAAAGCCTTTGCCACCCTTCAGCAGATCAGTGCTCCAGCCAGCACAGGATCCCCTTACTGAGGTACAGCTCCAACAGATCTGTTGCTGGCCAATTCTAAAAAACCACTGGAAAACATGTACTGGAATAATTACAGACTGTCCAACCCTTGAGGGAAGGGATCTCCTGTGCAGTAACTCTATCACGTTCTTGTGAGAAGTACAATTATCATCTCCATTTGTGCATTCTGCAGTGCAGTTCCTTGCTCAGCAGAAATACAGTATTTCTTTGACATTTTAAGCACATTGGGCACTTCCCCATAAATGATTTGCTGTGTTTTCTGCTTCAGCTGAATTTCACTAAATGCCATCTGCATGTTTGTGTTAAAGTCCCACTTGCAGGCTGTTCCTGGAGTACACATTTTGTGCATCCTTTGAAATAGCCAGGCCAATGGAAGCACATGAATAGAAATGTACCCAGAGTAGCCTTCAAGTGGATTTTCCTGAGCACTTGGGGGTTTGTTCAGCAGCTGTAGAAGGATGGTAGTTATGTCATATTGAGATATTGTTGAATTGATTTCCTGTTTTTATTTTATTAAACCAAATCACATTAATAAAGGGCATTACTCCCTGACACTGAGCTGCCAGTCCCTCAGGTAAACATAGAACACTGCAAAACAGGAATTTATCTAATAATTTTAATGGAATCACTGGTAAATGAGGGTCTGTATCAATAATAAATTTATTAGTCAAAGTAGAAAATGATTTAGTATTTAACAAATACATTGCTGAATATTTAAATGGCATGTCTGCTAAAGAGCTTAGTCTACAACACGGTAGGTAGAAAAATAATGGCACTAGTGCAGCTTCAGTTTTAATGTTTCATAGAATTTATGTATCTGTCACAAATAAAAATAGCAGTGATTTATTCTTTTGTGGCTGCTTCTATTAGGAGAACTCAGAATATTTGTTTTTTCTGGCTGTACCTGAACCTTTGGCTCCAGAGGACCCTAGAAGGGGGAAAGCCCATTTTGAAAGAGAAATATTATATATAATTATCTATATTGCTGTATATGATTTCATGCTTTTGATAGTAATAATGACACTTAACACTTACATGATGCTTGTTATGCAGAGATGTCTGGTTTTCTCATCTCTGAAATAAATATTTTTATTTTATAAAGTGTAGGTGTATCTTCAACTTATTTATTTGAAATATATAATCTTGAGTGATTGGCATTGCAGAAACCTTTTTGAATACTTGAAATGTAAAATTTTTATTACTGACAACTCACTGCTGTAGAATGAATTCTACGAAAAAGTGGTGCTGTGCCTATTTTGGGAGTGCCTGGAGCTGGAGGTGAGTGGACAGCTCAGGTAATCCCACAGTTCAGGAGGGCTAAAACAGTGGTCTAACAAGCAAATGTTGAAATTTTGAAACTTGATCCTGTATCAGACTCTAGACTGGCAATTCTAGTCCATGTTTGTATTTATATTTATTAAGAGAAGTCTCTAAAATGAGGGAGGGTGTGGGTGGGATTTGCCTTGTTTTTCACTATGATGCTTTTTTACCGTATTGGAATTTTAGTTAAAATTCTGTCACCTTGCAGTCCTGTCCATTTTCTATCATACATAATTATAAACATCTTAACAAAGGAAAATCCTTGAATTTAACAGATTATTCTTGGACCTTCACAAATCAAGATCAACATGCTACATTAATTTCTCTGTTTAAGTACAATTCCTCAGCTGAAACACTGCTAATTGAATATGACCTAAAGAAACAACTTTATATGAGCTTCTGAGTGATTTTTGGATTCGTATTTGCAACAATATTTCCATAGTCACTTTTAACATATCAGCAGTGATTTCATTCTTCTCTTTCATCTATATTACTGTATTTTATACCCTGCCCTTTTGCTCTTCCTTTGCCTTTCTGAACCTACATGAGCTATTCCGAGCATGCTACGAAATATTTGACACCCTCCAGGATTGTCTTTCACAACAGCACTGCTGTGCTAAGGTTTGTTGAAGCAGATGAGTGGTTTTGTTCACTGCTTAACCAGATGCTTTCTATCCAAGCTACTTGTGAGAAAACAACATAATTGTTTTTCATATTTCTTTTTTTTTTCTTTTGTAAGAATAGACAACATATTTTGGTTCTATCCAAAAATAGTAATGGATCAGACACTTGTTTCTGAAAATAATTCTGCCATGTTCAAATTCATAGATACCCCATCATGGACAATTTTATAAAATCAAAAAGTGCCCATTTCCTCAATACTCTTTTTATATTAAATTTCTGCTTTTTGTTTGTTTTGTTACATATTGGTGAATTTCTCCCTGCTGTTGAGGAGCTCAGTTTCAACCTGGTCATTACTACACCTGTATCATTTTTTGGGATGATGATATTTATGATTACAAATTTCTTAAATTCACAGGATCCCAATCCTTCCATTACACCGTTTGTGTTGTCACTTGTTTCATTTACTCAGCCTATGTTAAAATCACCTAATATTATTTCTGACTATGCCCTAAAAGCCTGCAGATGTTTTCCCAGTCTGCCTGTAATATTTATAGCTGATCCCTTTGCTCTGTAAACAGCAAGCAATGTGGGGTAAATTAATCCTACAAAATGCCTTAATTGTGGAAATCATCAGTCTCTTTGGCTGGCTGAGGTGGTGTGTGAGCAGAGGAAGGCTGTTGCCATTTATCATTTTCTTGTCCCTGTTGAAGCTTTATTTGCAAATAACCAAATGTACTGCCTTCAAAATATTTCATCAAAATCTATTTTTTAGTTATTGGCTAAAATACAAATACCTTAAATTCATAATATTTGGTGTCACAATGCCATATGTTTTGAGTTTCCAAAGCTATACCTTGCAGCTTCCTCTTCTTTTGGTGAGATCTATGGCTGCTCAGCTAACCTGAGAAACCCCCAATCAAGGGTTTACAAAAGGAGAAAAAAGGCTGGCTCTAGACTCTCAGGTTTGAACTATGTCCCATCCCAGTATTTACTCATTAAGATTCCTTCTTGAATTAACTCTAAATTTGAGGCTTGTCACTTAAAAGCCTGTGGAATTTTTGGGTGCTTCGTGTTAAACAAAATCTGGAATTCAGGTCGAAATTGTGATTATAATTTGAGTTGTTTTCTAAATTGTGTTCCAGGATATCATTGCTTGATATTCATATTTGTAACAGCTGATATAAACATAATCTGGGAAGGAAATCTGCAGAGGGTGAATGCATCTAGCTGAACACACCACCTTTGCTGTCAGGGGAGCTGTAAACCTTTTCCCACATTGCTGTCCCTTGCAGCTAGCACTCCTGTTTTATTTCTGTGGCATTTGTGTATTATTAAAAAATAAGCAATAATACTGTATGAAACAGTCCTCTAAAGTATGCTGCTGTGCTGATTATCTTTTCTTACATTCCATGTAGGACACAGTAATGCCTTGTGTTTGCACAGTTGTGTAATTTTTGTCACATGTAATGAGAGTTTGTTTTCATAGGGGCTGTGAGTAAGAGCTCAGCCTGGGTGTTTGTTATTGTCATGTTGGGCTGGTCTTGCTCTGCTTGCTCAGTGCCCTCCTCCCACTTGCAGCATCTTTAGCCTACAAATGTGCAAGAGCTTGAACTAAGAAAAATAATACTTTTCTACACAGGGTATCACAATGTGCAGCCTATTTTTTCCTTTGAAATAAACTGATGAGTGAATAAACAGTTATTTACTATTTAGAAAAGGAGATTACAGTATGAAATGGAGATGTGTTTGAGACATCTGTGGAGAGATGACTCTTGCAGTGATACAATTTACCTCCATGTTCTAGCAGTATCTTTATGTGACTAAGGGCAGGAGAATCAGTGGGGAGCAGTAACTACTTCAAAAGTCTTCCAAAGAGAAATACAGTCTCTCTCAACCCACTGGTATGGTCTCCATCGTTGCACCATCTGCATGCTTCAGAAACTTTAGGACATTGATTCATGCAACATCTCTGTCAGCTGGGGATCTGCAGTTAGACCCCTTCTGGGGATTGGAATAGAAAAGCACAGGAGTTTTCAAAGGTCAGAAAAGAAAGTCTGTTGTGGAGCTGGGAATTGAAAGAGTTTTCACTGCTGAGGTAAATGTGTCGAGCTCTGTATTATAATATCCCACGAAATTTCATCTGCTTTCTGATTTGCAGAGTGGCCCAGTCAGTTTCTGTTTCTTAAACGGTGTTTTCATTAATTTCTCAATGCTAATTGTTTATAAATGGGAAGTTAGCCTTGTTTATAGTAATTTCTGGAGGTCAGTAATGAGCCTAGAGTTAATGCTAAAACAACTTCAAGTGCCAATACTTTAATCTGTAATCCATGCCTAAATTATAGTGCAGTGTTCCCACATGGCTTTTGTGTGGTAAATAAGCACCTGTTCTGAGATGATCTGAGTCCACACGTGTGTGAATTTACTTCATTTTTACGGCTAAGTTTTTGTTAAAACTGAAATTATTTACTGTTAGTGTTAAGCAGTTTATTTCTTTTTAAAATTAATTCCTTGCTGGCCTGCATAGGATTAAGATCCCCTTCAGTTGCAGGAATAAAATAATTTCTTGCTGCTAATGTAGGTTTCTCTGATAAATCTGAAGCCCTTAGGAAGGAGATGCCTTTCCTGCAGCAGATCTCTCAACTGCAGAACTGTGAAGTGTCCCCATTAATGCCCTCCTCTAAAGGGAATTCAGGCTGTAGGGAATTGGGAAAAAAAGGGGAAGGGGCAGAAGGGGGAGGTGAGGCTGCTTTGTTTTCTTTTCCATAGACATGTGAAGCTTTGTGATTGCATTTCTCTGTGTTTGGCAGTGGCTGTGTGTGATTTGTGTGTCTGTGTGTGTGTGTTAGCTCAGACTGGAAGGCCCGGCCCTGCCTCTTACGTGGGGACTCGATCCTCACCTCTCCAAGGGGATCGTGTGTCAGTTTTGGCTCAGCACAGATGCAGTGGATCTTGGCAGCTCCCACTGCCCCTTCCAAGCATTTTTATATAGGAAGAGGCGTGTGCTGGCCAGTTTCAGAATTCTAGCACTACTTTTAACTGTGAGTTTCCAGAGGGCTTTCTATCCATTTGTCAGTTTGGATTTTTGTTAAATACATACACCCATGACAAATTAGCTGCCCTTCTCAGGGATATGTGAATTTAAGAGCCATATAGGCTGACTTGAGAAAACTTGAAGCTGGAGATCAGCTTTTTACCTCATTGCTCAGCATTTGGCACTCCCTGAAAAATTTTTCTATGAAATGGTGAAGGGTAAGATAGGTGAGGCCAAATATTTATTTTCCATTCATCAGGAAAGTGCTTTTAGTCAATTTTGTCTGTTCTTTGTCTTTCCATTCTCACTCCCATCCTTCTTGTGGAGTTGACTAATATGAAGAAAAAGAAAAACCTGGAAAAATGTTTTCGTTATAATTTGGAGGGTTTTCAGTTGACAGGTTTTTTTTAAATTGCTTTTTGAATTTTTGGCGGTGTTTAAGTTTGGGTGTTTTTATAATAATCGTTGGAAAGTTTTATAGAATGGGTCTTATATTCATAAACCAGAAAAAATCAAAAGGTGAGAAGTGAATCATCCAAGTTTTTTGAAAGCTGGTTAGCAAATGTGTATGTAATTGACATTGATGTAAATGGCAAATAGATCTATACAAGTTAAATTTTGAATGACCAAGACACTGGAATATCAGCACTGCCCTCAACTCCCTGTCTATGAAGCTGAAGGCTGAGTGCCCTTTAAATTTTTAACTCGGATTATTTAATTGCATTTATCCTTTCTCAGACATAATTAAACAGGTGATGAAAACCAAATTGTAAATACCATAGTTATGCCTCGTGTTGGAAAGAGTAATGCTCAATGGTATTCATTCACATAAGCAGTGGGAAACGGATTCATGTATTTCCTATGCTTGAATAGCTTAACATATCAGTTGTTGTGATTCATCATTGAAATCATGGAAATGACAATATGCTTTTAAAATCCTAAATGGCAAGATATGCTTTGATAGAATGAGGCCAACTCATGAAATCAAAAGGATAACATAATAAATAAAATTCCAGAAACCTGAGCATGTCTCCTACAGCTTTGCCCTCCTTCTGACTGTGGTGTTGATGTTGGCAGGCAGTAGGCTGTGATCGACAGCTTGGGAGCAATGCCAAGGAAGACAACTGTGGAATCTGTGCAGGAGATGGCTCAACATGCAGGCTTGTGAGGGGACAAGCTAAGGCACATGTCTCACCAGAAAAAAGTAGGTTGCAAATTGATCCTGTGATAATTTATCCTTGACTGTGTTTTCTCCTTGTATATTAGCATGCATATTGCAGTGACCTTTTAACTATATACTTGTTTGCAGTTTTACAAAGCTACTTATTCTAAAGTCTGTGCTAGATTAGTCTATTGAAATTCCAGGAGGGATACCACACATTAGGGTATAGCTAGGAAAGAATTTGAGATATGCATTTTTTTTATAGAGCTACTCAATTCATTCTATCAGGAATAACCATCAAGATGCACATCTTATTTTAGAGGGTATCCTCATGTTGCAGTACATGTGATGCTGCAGCAATGTTTTTAAATCATGGAAACATCTTATAGATGGTTTTATGGAAATAGTGGCCTGTGCTTGAAAGTATCTGGTTTTCAAATTAACTTTGATTTTTCCTTTTTTTTTTTTTTTTGGTGGTGTCTGAAGACAGTTGAACTTCAGGGGCAAGATACTACTTGTATGGTACAAAGAGCACAAAGTGAAGAAGTGAAAGGGACTAATACCTCCATCTCTTTTTTGTGTGTTTGGCTCAAATTTCACCATTCTTTCTCAAAATAATTAACATCTTACCGGGAGTAAGTCTGTAGGTCTCAGTAATACTGAAAATATAAAATATAAAAGAGAAAGGGTATTGGAATTAGACCCTTTACTGGAGTCTGAAGAGTCTGGCTATTTGGGTATGATTTTCCATACAAAGACTCCCCTCTGCCACTGGTGATGCTCCTTGCAATGTCACAGCAGATGTCCCATGTGTTTATCATATGAATACTTGCCTCACATAATATTTTTTCTGAACTCAGAATGTGTGTTTGTCATGAGCATTTGTCACATGGAGATGGGGCCTTTAGAGTTAATTACCTTCCTGAAAAATCACAAAATAGAAGGGTACTCTTAAAGTCGGTGCTCAAAGTTCAAATACAACCAGATTTTCTTTTTAATGTATGAAGCACCTGTCTCTGACAGCTGTCTATGTTTTAATACTGCTGTATTTGAGCCTGCAAAGATTCCACTTGTGCCCTGACTTTGAAAGAGCTTTGTATATTGAATCATGCTAAAATCTTATTGCAGTATATCTAACTATTCCCATGGGTTTTTTAATGCCACTGTTTGCAGTTTGCTTCAGTTTGGATGAAACTTGGAGTAGTTTATTTGTTATCTCAATGATTATTGCTTTGCAGTGTGTCTTGTACTGCCCTGTAAGGGTACAACTGTGCAGGAGCATAATTTCTGTAATCCAATACACATGTATAGCAAAGACAATTAAAAGGTGACTGATTGTGTGGCGGCAGCTTTCAAAGTCATAGGATAATTTTGCACAAGTCAAAGAGCATTTTTTACATATTAGATGGTCTATCAGTGTTAGCCTTTGTCTTGCCTTGACTAAAGGTCTTTTTTATCAATGGGAGACTGTAGTTCAATAATTAATAAAATTTTTCATCCTGAAAGACTGAGAAAATATCTTGAATGTTTACAATGATCTGAAAAAGTGTTTTCATGGAGGGCCACTTTTTATTCATTTGCCATATCCAATGCTTCGAGCTTCTGGTCAGCATAGAGCAAGCACTTGTAAAGCAAATATTTTTGCAGTGTCTCCAAGCTGTATTTGTTTTGTGTCTATATATATAGATATATATATATCTAGGGATAGGGATATATATGCACAAAATAACTCTCCCCCTTTCTGATGAGAAGATCAGCTGGATTTGAACGGTATTGCATTGTATGTTCCAGATTTGCAGCAACAGAGATTCTTCTGGAGAAGGACGATTCCTGGGGACACCATAGTTAGTTATAAAGCAACCCAAAATAAACTTGTTGGATTGGTGACTCTGGTTGGATAGTTCATGATAAGTGAAATAAAAAGTTTCACGTTTAATTGGTGCTTAGGATGGAAGTACAGTAAAGACAAAGTGGTAAAAGGGATCTGGTTTTGAAACGGTCATTTTTTGACAGAAAATATTAATTTCACTTGTGATATTCTGGCTCAGGTAAGAGCTGACTGCAGCTGACATCACTTGGTGGGATATCTCCCATGGCCTTGAAGGTTATGAAGAATGGCCATGGTTCATTGTTTCCTCTGTCATAATTCAGTGGCTCTTTAAGAGTACTTTAAAATTAAAGACAAGAAAGACTGTTTTGAGGAAAGATGTCAGTTTTGCCAAGTTTTGGGTTTATCTTGCACTGCAGTAGGCTGGATGATATGAATGAATTACCACTGGCATAAGCCAAACAGTACACATGCTACTAAATTCGGAACTTGCTATTTTTCTTGCTATTGTGATGGTGCCAAAATCTTTTTTGGGTCAAATTTTTCAACACTATGCAATGAGTTCCATATAATCATCCTGTGTGTGAATGAAATGTGGAACTGAAGCCATCCTTTCTTCGTGGTAAAATATCAGTGAAGGGAGGTACATTATCTTCCTGAGAGTCACTTGGAAGCTTTCAGAACTAGTGTTGAGAAAATATCGACACATGACAGACATGTGTTTAAGAGGGAGCCTAAGGCTGTGAGCAGGATGTAAATTTTACTGCTCAGTGAAGCAAATGAAAGAACTGGAAGGAAAGCAAGGGCCAAAAATTTTAGTATAAAAAAGAGGCTTAAGGGAAAATAAAAGTGTTTGGTTATCTTAGTCCTTATTTTAAAACAAAGAAATTTAGGCATTGATAGCAAATGATTTCTCATGAAGGACTACTTTTATTTTATTATCTTTTTAATATGTTTTTCCATTAAATTAATGCCTTTGATCAGAAAGTTAAACAGCACTGAAAGGGAGGTTACTGTTTTGCAAATATGAAATGAACAGTAATTTCAAAAGTTCTTTATTTTTTCCACTAACATTTAATTGCCTTTGAAAGACAAACTAAGTTAAACTTCTGTCACCAAGCCAGATTCTAACATTCTGGTAAAATGATTAAAGGTTTGACTAATGATATTCAAACAAAAAGTGTAATAGGTTGTAAAATGTACCATCCCATTGGGAAATGAGATATCATGGGCCTGATGTTTCTAGTACTATATGCATGGAACTCCCATTAACTCTGCTGCACTTTGTGGACATGGAAAAATTGTGGGATTGGGCCCTCATATCTCCTTTCTGCACCATTGTTGGCAAGAAATGGAGGAAAGTGTTCTGGTTCTGATACCAACAAAGAAGAAAAGATGCTGGTTCAATGGGGGCTGAAGTTGAAGGCATGTACTTGTCCTAATCTGGTTTTATTTGATTCCCCAACTGCAAGATAGTTCCAAGTTTTTCTCAAGAGCTTCTTATAAAAGAAGCTTTTCTTGATGTTTTTCTCAAGAGCTTCTTATAAAAACTTTCACTGGTGATGGCTTTGTAACTGAGTTTCCTTTTGCCATGTGCTTTATTTCCTATGGCACTTGTGTAATGTGCCATTGGTCACTTCTTCTCACATGTTGTATGTCATCATCCCCAAGCATGCTTAACCAAAAACCTAATTTCACTTTGGTCATTTATCCAAACAGAGACCTTTGGCACAGCTCCCTCTTCAGCGTCATCTGCCAGCTCAACTTTGTGACAACTTCCTGCCTCACATTTTTTTCCCCCCACTTTGAAATCAATATACATGGAATTAGCAGCCCCAATTATCAAGGTTGCCTGATGCTTCACTTCATATGAAGGATTATTTGCCAAAATTCAACAGTTGTGTCAGAAACTTCTCATGCCAGGTGCTATGTGTTTTGGAGAAGATTCAGCCAAAACAACTCAGCATATTCCAAGGACACAGAGGAGAAAAACATGTTGTTTCCCACTGTCAAAACATTCTTGAAGCCTTTTCTTTAGTATGCCTTAACATCCCCCCATTGTTGAACTTGATCACAGATCAGGGATTTGAAATCTGGCAGGCAATGGTCTTCTGGTCATGGATAAGTCTTTTGCAATGTCTGTGAACATCAACACATATTTTACTACAATTTTTACAAAAAACCCCCAGTCTTTTGCTTCAGTTTCTGTGGAATCTTCATGGATGTTAACAGCTGAAATTTCTGAAAGCTTATCCTTTTTAGTGTTCTCTAGCTTGTTACAAGTCCTAACTGCAAACAGATCACATGTGTGCAGCCTCCTTGGAATGCATTAAAGTGTTGCTTTTCCAGAAATAAGCCATTAAAATTTTTCCTTGAGATTGCTCTTGCTTTCTGCTTTACTACAGTGTGGACCAGCTGCCATGGGATGAGCTCTATGATGCCTCCTACCTCACATTCAGGCAGTCAGAAGAGATTTTGTGGAAAGCTTCCAATCTCCTGAGCTTCAGACTTATAATGGGGAGTGATGGGATCATGTGAGGAGAGGGAAAGATGAGCTGAACAGAAAAAATTGCCATTAGTTCATGCAGTGGAGGAAAGGCAGATATGAGAAGGTGGGTGGAGGATGTAGGACTGGCTATACAGACACACTAGGTCAAGGAAAAGAGGAAGAGAAGACTGAGATTAGATAAGGAATCTGGTTGGGAGATGGAGTCAAAAACACTTGGAGAGGAAGGGGAAAAATCAACAATGTGTAGAGCCAGAAGAGGGAATTGGGACTGGTTTGGCAGGAAAACTGTGTGTGGGGAGGGATACAATGCCAATGTTTCAGTATGGATAAGGAGCATGTTTTTTGAAGCAAATTTCATCATGGCCCTAACATCCTGTTCATCAGTTCACATCGCAGAGTGGTCTTGGAGAGCATAAATTGGAATTTTTTGGATGAAGCTAAACCAGAAGATGTGTCCCAGAAAAGCACCTGCTGTTCTCCAGCAGCTGATCCAGTCCATGGGATCAGACTAGAATTAGTCCCAACAAGGCACCTGCAATTTTGTGCATGGATGCTGGTTCTTCAGCACCAACTGTTTCAGTCTAGACATCTCTTTACTTTGATTGGTTTACTTGGGGCTGTTATAGGTAGTATGAAGCCACCTTCTGTACTTTCATGGTCTCTTTTGTCTTGACATTTCTTTGTAAGAACATTGGCTATTTCACTGGCTATTTTGCACTGCATTTCCTTAAGATCCGTTCTCTAGAGGGGCTGCTTACTGTATGTCTTTTATGTTTTCTCCAGTGCATGTATTTGGCTTTGCCCAGATTGCTTTCATTAGGCAGGTCAGCACAAAGCCCAGCAGCATTCTGAAATTATGTCTGATGCCAGAGTGGATGAGGGAAGCCACTACAATAAGATTCCAAATATTTTGAGATTTTTAATTCCTGGATTATTGTTTGTACTTTGAGAGCACAAAGGTCTTCAATCAGAACCAGGGAACCAGCAAATAAGTTCTGAACAAATACACAGAAAGAAACATTTTTTATAGACCTGAAATAAACCCTCTGGCCTGCTATAAGATGAGAGAGAGAAAAATCCCAACTGGCCCATATGTGAAACAGTAAATGGGTCCACCATGGCCCACATGGAAAAATAAATAAAACCTGCTGAATTGGATTGAGTTTAGGAATGTGGCTCCTTTATTTTGATCCTGGGGATTAGCTCCCAGTCTTACCATAGCAGGGAGCCTGATCTTGCTCTCATTGAGATCCAAAATCTAAATCCACATTAACACCATAGAAACAGGATCAAACCTTGCCATCTAAAGTAAAAGCAATCCAGGAGCTTAATCAGCAAGTGCTGTGTGTAGTGTTCACACACATTTGCTGAGAGAGTTTCTAGGTGAGGATGGAGGGAGATGACTCCTGTGCTGTTGGGAATCCTGGAAGCAGTGTTAGAATAGAGAGACAATATCTCACCAGTTTCTCAGTTTTTAAGATGAGCCTTAATCTGAGCTCAAATGTTAGGGTCTAGTGCTTCTGTATGTTCCAGATGATTTGGGCTAATTTGTTTTCAGCTTTAGGCAAAGGTCAGCAATTAACTTTCAAAGAGACAGAAATACTGTAAGGGGGGAAAAAAGTAATTGAAAATTCTCAGTATAGATTTCAGGGTAGCAATTTCTCCTTATGTTTTGTAAGAGTTCACTGCTTTTAGCAGTGTGGACCCTACTGATTTAATGGGAAATGTACAGCATAACCATTTTAAATGGGTTTACAGAGCCCTGTGTTTCTTTAAGAGTATGAATTAGATTCAGCTGAGAACTGGAAACCTTTGGAATATATAGTTTTGGAGCCAGACCTGGACAACCATAACTATTGTTTCAAAGCTGTCCTGGGAGAAGGAGGAGTCCCTTCTGGTCAGTTCTGTCCCATTTCTTCCAAATCCTCATCTCTGTTCAGAAGTCAAAAAAATCTCACATTTATTTTTTCCTATAATTTACTTCATCTCAAGGAAAGACTGCCCTAGGTCATAATTATCTCAGTCAGGTTACAAAAATCTCCTGCTGTCAGACTTCTTGACAGGTCTGTGGGCTGCAGAGGTTGACTGCTGCTGTGGCGGTGAGCTGAGTCATCTCTAATGCAAATAAAACACTTTCTGGTAATATTGTCTCTGCCGCAGAGAAACACCAGATTTAGCACCCCCGTGAGACTTTTGGACCATATCAGAGAGTGCTTGGGTGAGGGTGGAATGTCTGTAGTACTGCTAAAGGAATGTGAGGCATCCTGAAAAGGGATCTGCAGGGTCTGCCGGGGCGAGCGGAGCTGCTGTGGGGAGGTGCAGGAAGCAGAGCAGGACGAGCTGGTTGCTCTCCAGAGGAGCAGCCCTGCACATGTGTGCACATCTGCAAACCTGGGCTTGGTCCGTGGAGCACGGGCTGCCCTTGGTTCCCCTTCAGAGCAGCTCTTCATGGATCCTGAACTGGTCACAATCCCACTTCCACTCGAGGTTTTGTGCTGTTGGTTGTTATCAGGATGGGATTCAATTCCCCACCAAGTAAGGACACGTGGGCCCCTTGAACCTGCTTTCTCTCAAATACTGTCGAGCACATGTGAATTCAGTAGTTATTTCCTTACTTTAAAGATATACACACCCACTACCTCCTGGCTATCTTTAGCAATTCCTCTGATGAAAAACCAAGATGCAAAAAGATATTAAGTGGTTCAGTAGTTAATGTTTTTTCCAGGACTCCTTAGTTGTATTATTGTTTTACTGTAGTATTTTTCACTCTGGTGGAATACACAAGTATGAAATTAATGAAGCTCGTATTTTATTGCATCCAAAATAAATTGTTATATTTAAATGCCCTTCCTAGAAATTGATGATATAAAAACTGTAACATAAGAAGGTGTTTATTTCAGACAAAATAATTGCAGTATTTGCTTGAAGTATTCTGAACATTTGGCAGGAAATCATACTTATGCTAAGGAGATGCAAACCAGAAGCTGATAATTTAGCATCTACTATAAAGGGGTCTGGTTTAAAGTGGGAAGAAACATTTTTCAACTACTTTTTAGTTAAAACTAAACTCAACTATTCTTCCTGTAAATATTTTAAGAGTAATTCTGGAGCCAGTGTACCACTGACCTTCAACACACGTTAGTTTTTGAATCTGCAAAAAGGAACTTCCTTTGCACCAGCCACTGAATGTGCATCAGTTCCACCACTGAACAGAGCAATTTGTGCAGGGTGTGGCTGCAGAGGGCACATGTGGCAGGTCCTGCCTTACAGAACATGTACAGCTGGGCCATGGTGGGTGACAGCTCCTTGGATGCCTCTCTCTTCCTTTTGTGGATATCCCTGTGATTACCCTTTTCTGAGAGCACTTCTTTTGTTGGCCTGGGGGTCTCTAGTCCATTGGTTTGACTGGTAACTCAGTTTGCTCGGGCAAATCACAGATTTCCTACATTTGAAATGAAAAGCAATAACTTTCTGCACTGAAGGAAGTGTGTTGCACATTTATATATGAGGAGGCCTTTCAGGCAGCCAAAAGCTGTTTTGTATTGACATGTCCTGTTGGGGGCTGGTTTGGTTTATAGTTCATTTTAAATTGAGCCTCTTACTGGAAGAAATGATCTTATATGGTAAGTTAGATGCAGACACTGTTATAACATATACCTTATAGCTATTATATATTTGCTCTTAACTGGTCTGTAATTGGTTAAGGGTTAGTGTTAAGTAGATGATTTATTTCCTGTAAGTCCTGCCACTTATTAAAGTTGTGACCTGCAGCAGGAAATGAGGTGTGGGCAAAATGAGACTGAACAGCTGCAGAATTTTGTAAGGGGGAAGGACTACTTAGCAGATTCCTTATGTCAATTCAGTGATTAGGAAATAAAACTAGGACAACAGAGTGTAAATATGTTCCTAATACACTACTGACATTTCAGTTGTTATTGTTAATAGCAAATTATTTTCCAAGAGAAAGCAAGATTTACAAGTCCATTTGTAGGTCTTAATAGTTGCATGACATAGCAAACAGACTTGGTACACTGTACTTAATAAAATAACTTAATAAAATATTATTTTAATAGAAAAATTGTGAAAGCTGTGAAATATTTTCTTAGACACATTTGACAGTTTTCAGTTTCATTATGTGATGTACAAATTCCCTGATGAAAGATGACTTCTAAAACAGTTGTTTAATTTTCCTAGGGGAAGAAACTGTGATTGCTGTACCACATGGGAGTCGCAGTGTGAGAATTACCTTGAAAGGACCAGCACACCTTGGTATGACTGAGCTGTTTTATGTATTTATACATAGGCAGAAGATAAAACCAGAACCTTGTAACTGAATTCATCCAGTCCTTGGTAATATGGGTAAGATCATGACCTCGATACCTTGATTCCTCTTCTCATCTTTAATATCCAGCCTGGAGATAGTCCTAGAGAACACTGGAAAGTCTACCTGGTAAAAAGAAATAGAATACATGGGGGTGGTTTCTATTCCTTCTATTTAAACCAATACAAGATGTCTCAAATAGAGTACACTCCTAAACAACATGCAAAAACCAAACAATTTCCAGAGGGTTATGTGTGGGATCAATAACCCTTGCATAACTCAGCACCAGATTCCTGTTGAAGCCCCTTACAAATGATTTAGGTACAAATGAAGTTGGGTGAACAGCTACAAAATTCCTGTATCCTTGTAATTCTTTTGGCCATAACACACCACCAATGAGAAATAGTTTGCTATTCTGTCAGACAATTGTTTTCCAATATTTTCTTATAAGGTTGATGTCAGTATTTATGGCAATTTCTTTATCCATAGGCCTAGTTTGCATAAAGAATTAATGGTTTCAATGGTAAGTGATGCTGCCCTACCAAGCAATGAAATAAACAATTCGTTTAACTTTAAACAATTTTTTATTTTTAGTAGTGACAGATGTAGTTTGGATCATAGAAATAAAAAGAACTTCAGCTCTGAGATATGTAAACAGAAGTAAAAAATGCATTTTATTTGAAAATTGCTCAGTTTGTTTGCTTTCAAAAAATCATCGGTTTGTTTGCTTTCAAAAATATATTGCCACGTCCTTTCAAAGAAAAATGCTAAAATAAAGCTCCCTCTTCAGAACAGCTCCAGAGTGACAATAACTTCTAGATATACCACTTATATGAAAAATACACAGAGCTGAACTTATGTTGAAATAAATAATATTCCTTTAAAACTGTTGCAAGGGATGTGTGAAGGAGTGATCCTGACCAGTTCAGGTCAGGACTCTTGGACTTTCTTAAGTAGTTCTGCAGAAGGAAGTTGTTGTTTCAGCTTTGTATGAGGGAAAAGTACTAGATTGAGTGGCTCCTGGGGGATTTCTGGAAAGCTCCTGAGGAATGCAGCAGCAACTCAGTAACTCAGTACAGAGTGCTCCTGGCTTCCTACCCAGGGTGGTTCCGTCAAGAAGCTGTGGCTTGGCATTACCTTTGTTAGTTCGCTCTCAAGCTGGACGAGAA
Organism: Eopsaltria australis; assembly: GCA_034509425.1. Classification (NCBI taxonomy): domain Eukaryota; kingdom Metazoa; phylum Chordata; class Aves; order Passeriformes; family Petroicidae; genus Eopsaltria; species Eopsaltria australis. The sequence goes on along the minus strand of JAVTVJ010000031.1, from coordinate 5,220,996 downwards.
TTGTGAAATGTTCCCTTAACCACTTCCACCAGCACATCTGTTTGCAAATCTGTGAGGATTTAGACATTTTTTACCTAAAATTAAAATTGCAGAGGTGAAAAATAACTGAGAGCTGTTTGGGGAGGGTGGCGGCAATCGCTTCTGGCTTGGCTTCATAGCCAGGTCTCCAAGAGCTGATGCTCCAGAGCTGTTCCTTCACCTTCCCACTGTAGGTGTTTGTCACTTAACAGAAGATACCAAATGATTCTTTGTCTGCAACTTCATCGACTTCAGTGTGGGTGTGCTGCTATAATTAAAGCCAGAATTTTAAAAATAATCACTTATTATTACAGGTTCCATTTTTTAGAGATGTTTTTCCTGGCTTACAAAAAGTTGAATTTAACAGGTGAAGCAGGGACTACTTTATTGTTAAAATTTTATACTGCCTCCTGTTGCCAGTATATATTTGTCCTTCAAGTAGAGTCTGCAGCAATAGCAAAAACTTGAAGAGCACTATGGAGTGTCTGGCACTTTTCCCTTTATCTTGTGTTCAGTGGTGCTTCATCCTGGGTTTATGATCTGGTCTTGTTCCAGGAAAGCACAGCTGCTGGACTAATCAAAAATGGAAATGTGGTTGGAGATGCAGCACGTAACAGACTTGAAACAAATGCTCTGAGCATTGTTTTGCAACCCGCAGCTAGTGTTTGAGTAAGGACTGCATTTATTTGTAACTCGTTAGAATAACAACTTTGTGTCACTTTAAGACAGCCAATAGATTAATCAGAGAGCCAAGATGTTACTTTGGGTTTTTAAGAAGTAGGGCCCTCCTGTGCTTCTGCCTACTTGGGTTTGGTGAAAGATTTGGTGGAAAACAACCAAGTAATTAGCATAAAAATGGGTCTGAATAAAATGTTTCATTGTGTTGGTTTTGGTTTTTATTTGGACTGTATTATGGCTTTTCTAGTAGTTGTTTTAAGAGCATTAGTATCAAAAGAAAGACTGAAAGTTCCCTGAAATTAATCCTCCAGCAGAAGAAACAGGAAAACCAGAAGCTAATATTTTTACAAGTGGCTAATGCTAGATAACTGAGTTCATGAACTTAGGGAGGTTAAACGTTACTGAAAGGAACTGAAACGTTTTTCTTTTTGTCAATTTTTTCTCTTTTCACAGTGATTTGCATTAGGTGACAGCATTTAGCTGTGGGTTTGTGCACTGCTCTTTGACAGATGCACACAGGAGCACAGTGCTGCTTGTTGCCTGCATTTTGAGAAGAATCCATATTTTGTGTTGTGCTACCTACAAATGAATCCCAGAAAAGAAGCAGTTTTTGGGCAGCACTGTGACTTGCTCTGTATTGCACTGGGAGCAGGAGCTGTTTCCCTGGAACTCTTCCATGCATCTCTCTACACAGTGAGGTTCCTGCAGAGGGTTCCCTCTGCCCCACTGCCCTCCTCCTTCCAGTCACCAAGAGTGTGGGGGGCTTCAGCCACAGGGCTTCTGTCCACAGCTGAGCAAGGCATTTGCCATTTTGGTCAAGGGACGGGAGGTAACTAAACACGGATAGTTATGGATCTTTGGCACTGGTGATTGTCCTGTTAGGCACAGAAACAGGTGAGCACTCAAAAGAATTCCCTGTCCATGTGACACTTCACATCTGGAGTCTCAAGGAAATGATTAAGGATGGGGAAGCTTACCCCTGAAGTCAAACTTCCCAGGTCCTTAGTATAACAGGACTCTGCAGAACAAATAAATATTTGGTGAATTCTTTTCTAAACCTTGTCATGAAACCAGTTGATCATACCTTTGTTCTCAGTTACTTCTCTGAAATCAATTAATGAACATTATTACAGTTTTTGAGGGAGGAATTGCTCCCTTATAAGCATCATTACGTTATGTACGTGTTAAATACACTAAATGCTTGGTTTCACTCTGTTTTAGAAGCCTGTGTTGACAAGCACTATAGATACTACTGAGAAGGAATGTATAGCATCAGAGGTTATCCAGTGTGCTGTGGAACAGCTCCTCATCTCCCTGTGTGACCCAGGGGAAATCTGAGCAGCTCTAATGTAAACATATGTCAGCTCTCAGGGAGTTACTATCTCATTGGTTGCTGAAAAATATTCTTGGTTTCTGCTTAAAAAAAACATCAAATATATATTTTTATTAAGAAAATTAGTAAAAAGACTGTTCAGAAATGCAGCTGAGGTCACCAAATAAACATTTTCATCATCTTTTTGCACCAGCTGCATGCTTTGCCTTGTAATCTCAAATGCTAGTTTCAGAGGGGTCCTGTACTCCTGAGGATCTTACTGAATTTATTTAGAGTTGGAAGTGCTTGAAATTTGATTTAACACTTACTTTAAAAAATGAGACAATAACAGGCACCATGCATTATTACTCACTTTTGAGCAGTGTTTGTGATCAAGCAGTAGGTTTGTGATTTAAGCAGTAAGTTTATGATCAAGGCTTGCAGAAGCTTAATCCAAGAATTCTGAGTTCCATATATTTTAAAGGGTTATTTTGTAATTCAGTCAGGAAAGGATACTTCCATAAAAGTCACAAACAGAAATATGTAGTAATCATCTAAATACTTGCTTCTTCTGGGATTAGTTTATGTCTATTTGTTCCTAATGGAAATGTGCTGGACAGTGGGGCACATTGATTCCCAGAGATTTATGTTTTCTCTTTGACAAAGTACATTTTATTCACCACTAGATTCATACACAGTGATTAACATAAAGCCATTTCCTAGAAACAAATCCTTCCTGAAACTTTCTTCCAGCCATGTATGTGATCTTTGTTATACCTATGAGCACAGTGGAACCTAATGCTTTGAAGCTTGGGATAATGGTGGTACATTTTCAAGGAATTTAATTAACTCTGTAATTTCTTTATTCTCTTTGTTGGGGGTGCTCCAGAATGCATGTTTATTTAAAAAACATAAAGGAAGAAAACAGTTAATGATGGATTGTAGCATTCAGAGTATGTTTTCAGTGCAGGTAAAACCAGACGCTTTTAACCTAAATGGTCTAGCCTGACTTAGGTAACTTTGTTTAAAGTACCAAAAAAGGCAAGGTAGTGGGAGAAAGAGGGTATTTATAGCTCATCAAAAGATTCCTTTTAGCTTGCCCTGAGCTCATCTGAGATTCATGCTTTTCTCATGCAGTGCTCTGGTAGATTGTAACCAGACCAGTGTATTTCAAGTCATGCATCTTGCTCTGCCTCTAAGCTGTATTACACAGAGCCCAAAATTCTACCTTCGTTACGAATATCTTTAGCTTTGTCCACTTACAGTTCAGTCAGTTTACTGGAAGTGATTTAATCTTCAAATGCTTCATCTGTCTTCTGGAGGCTGTGGGCTGTTAGTTTAATCTGTTTCCAAGGAGTGGAGAACAATTCAGAAAGGGTTTTCATCACCACCTGTTCTGGGAAAGGGCCATCCCTCCCCCAGCAGTGCTGCAGCTGCCCACCTCCTGCTCCTGGCCCTGCTTTTTCCTCACATGGGAAATACTCAGAGCTGAGTTAATGATTCTGTGACAGTGATACAGGTATTGAGGTGAGTGTCAGGTGGGTTTGGCACTGTTCAGGCTCCTCTGGAGACCGATTGCTCAGATTGCTTGGCTTTGGAGTCGCATGAAAGTATGAGGTATTTTTCTATATATTGAGTCTATCAGTTTTGAGTTTCTTTCAGCTTTTCCTGCCCAATCTCTTGCTTATATAAAGTGTTACAGAGAAATTGGTGTAGGAAAAACTGTCTCAAAAGTGCTTTTGGTATGAAAGAATAGTGTGTTCAGACAGATATTCCTGTGTTGACTTGTCTTGCAATTATCTATCAGCCCATAATCTGAAGCAGTTAGATTCTCACAGATACTCTGGGTGTGTTTTTGGTGCACATAAGCAGCTGGTACTTGCAAGGCAAAGTTGTAAACATTACTTTCTGACTTTCTTGAAAACAAAAACCTGTTTAAGTTCACTAATTGCTTGTTTCTTCTGTAGTTATAGAATCAAAAACACTACAAGGAGACAAGGGAGAGCACAGTTTCAATGCTCCTGGAACATTTGTCATTGAAAATACAACTGTTGAATTTCAGAAGAGTACAGACAGGGAAATCCTAAAGATCCAGGGACCTCTTGGAGCAGATTTCATTATCAAGGTGGGGTGTGTGAATGTATAAATCTACAACATTATTGCAAGTACGTGCAACACAGTGGTGGCAGTCCATCAGATTGTAGCAATTCAACAAAATCTTTTAGCTAGTAAGTAAGAAATCTTAATTGCAGTCCAGAGATCACTTATGCTAAGAAAATCCAAACCAATTAAAATATTACGTGATTAATGTCTTTCCTGTGGTGGAAAGTACCACAGGATCTTTAATGGTAAAAATAGCCAGGATTTTTGTTTTAAATACTGCTGGAAGAATCACAGCATGACCCTGTGCAGTGGATTGAGCTAATCCAATTGCAGACTGCCACCTACTGAACTGAGCACTGCTTCCAGCAGCACCCTAAAATCTCTCTCAGACACTGCTAATCCAGCCACTGACCATTTCCAATCCTTTTCAATTTCTTTTCTATCCAGAACACAAACGAATGGCTTGCATCACACATCAAGATATTTATAAGTAGAAACATGTCAATATTTGACTGCCAGAGGGAGGCACTCATACAGTTTGCCATTGGAAATGACAGATGTTTCAGTATTATCACACCACTTGACTTTATCTGTCATGTTGGAGAAATAGAATTTCAGTGGTTTTCCTTTTGCATCTCCAGTAACATGTGCAGTCAGACTTGCCTGAATATCAATCAGTGTGTTTGGATCACTCACAGACTTTCTGCAGCAAATTTTAAAGTCTTTGCTAACACATAAATCAAAAGAATACAGTTAAGAACTTTGCTATTCAAGGATAGATAACTAAATGGTCACACTAATATCTTGAATAATTTGAAAAACAAAGCAACATTTAAATGTTTGACTATTGGGAACTTAAATTTAATGGCTACTCTAGACTTTCTAGAGGTTTTATGTCTGTTATCACCTTACTCTGCACTGCTATTATGTATGAACTGTGTTTTGAAATGGCATGAACAGTTGAGCATGGTGTACATGTGTATTGTAATGGAAATTTCTTCAGACCAGGTACTCTGGATCAAAAGAGAGTGTGGTTCAGTTCTTCTTCTATCAACCCATCAGTCATCAGTGGAGACAAACAGAGTTCTTCCCTTGCACAGTGACGTGTGGAGGAGGTAAGTAATGGCAATCCTTCAGGAGTGATAACAGCTGAAGATTAAAAGGAGCTGATTTACAGCCTTTGTTCTGTATTTTTATTGATGAAATGTTTGTGTTTCTCTGCACACTGGTAATTCCTCAGCAAAATAAATGACAGAGTAGCAGCTAAGCAGATTGGTTAAGCTGGTATCAGCATAGGGGTTTTTACATGTTGTTAATTTTATTGTTTTTCCATAAGGGATGTTTATTTGAGTAAGAACATTGATTAAGAAATAAAAACACAACATTCAAAATGGAAAATTGCAACTCATAATGAATGTTTGGGGAAAGTAAGCAAAGAAGCACGATGGGATTTTAAAATAAGAATTATCAGGAGATGAAGAAGTATTTCTGGCCTCAGTATTATACATGAGGAAGAGTTTAAGAACATTTAGCTGAGAAATTAGTTATACAGAAAGAATAATAGGTAAATAGAATTGAAAGAACTTCTGCTATCAGAAGAACTTCGGCTGTCTGATCTTAGACATTTTGTCCTGATGGTAGCAAGAGCAGCACATGGAGTGCTGTAGCATCTACTCTGGGTTTAAGCACTGCAGCTTAGATGAAGTGTAGCTCCACTCTGATATAGCTCATCCAGTCCAGCCCACTGCTTGCCATGTCTGGTTCTGCAAAAAGAGCTTGAGCTCATGGTAGGAGGAGTGTTTGACACTGCAGATAGCAGTTTCCCTTCAGCCAGCATTTCCCAGGTCACCTGGAAAACAGACCAGGATGCTGGTGATACCAATGTAGGGATTTTCTGGAGAGTGCAAATATGGTTTAAATAGCTACCTGGGACATGAATAAAGAGAGTGAGAGATGCTTAAAGTACAAGCAGAGCCTGGGGATCTTTTGAAGGACCATCCATCTTGGCACTTGCACCTCCCTGTAATCTGAAATGCAGACAATATATGTGTATGATATGTAGTCCCACAGGAAACTACTGTATCTTATGAGATACTTGGCCTCATGAAGTGTGATTCTTGCTGGAGCTGTGAGTGGCAATGCATATCCTCTGATGATTCCATCACACTGTGTTTATAATTTTTTTCCTTAACCTGTCTGACAAGGGAAGAAGTATAAAGCATCACAGTTACTTTTGAGGACTGCATGTAAACACTGAATAGCTCAAGGGACGTATTTACCTTCAAAGGTATTGGCTCAAATCCAGCCTTATTCAGACTGCTGTTATGGTTTGAAAATTATAGCTACATGTCAGTCTCTTTGAAATTATCCAGGGTGTTCAAAGCCCTGCTTTGTGGCTGCTTGCCTATAATATAAAACTGGTACCTTTATCAGAGGGGCTTGGCAGTCCTCAGGGAGGACAGGAACTGAAGAAGCTGGAAAACTGAGCTGCTCAGTCATGGCAGCAGTAGTGTTACTGAGCATGCAGGGAAGTTGTATTGCAGCTGCCTGGCTTTAACCTGTTATCTTAAAGTGGACTTAGTGTCCAGATTGTCTGTTTGGCATCTGGTACTGGCAGTAAAAGAAAAAGCTCCTCACAACAGACATTTGGAATTAGTGCATTCCTTACTTGGATACTGCTTCTTTCTTTCAAGTAGTAATCTCCACGTGTTAGAAGGGGCATCTCAGAAAGCACAGTCAGGCTTGATTGAGCAAGAGTGTTTGAAAATTGCTTCTCTTGTTTGCAAGGGACATTTCTTTTGGGTCTTTTCAGTACTTACAAGAACTGAAACATAGATGCTGTGAGCACTGGAACTGCTTAGTTCTTTATGGTTATCATTCTCATGCATGATGACACTTTGGATCAGCCAAGAGACACAAAACTGAAGCCATTGATATATGATACTTTGCATTTTCAGTAGGCATTGGGACTTGTGCTGTTAGTTTGTTGACTCTGTTTGATTTTAATTCTTGTGGTTTAAAACTTTTTTCTTTGCACATACCAGAACATCCTCCTCCACTCCTCAGTTTAAGTCCAAGTAAGCTTTTTTGAATGAGTCTTTTTTTTCTTAGCCAAAAAATCAACCTAGTGGTTTATAAAACTCAGATCCCTTCTTGCAACCAGTCTCCACACATATTTTATTATTTGTTTTTCACCAAGTAGTTAGTTCAAGTCTTCTTTTGTTGGCTCTTCAGCTCGGAATGTTCTTGAACTGATTTCTCAGTTTTCTACAGTTCCTTAGCAATGTTTTTGGATCTCATCTTCAATTCCTCTGGCTTTCTGTCTCAAGTATTTATTTCTTTTAGCATGAATGACTGTGTAATATAGCTCTCCAGCATACTGGTAACTCCTCCTTGGAGGAGGGCAGTTATGAGTTGTGGAACATGTACTAGAACCATATGGCTTCATAGCTGTGCCTTGTGACAGATAAGCTGGTGCAGTACAAGTATTTCTGCATCACAAGGACATATGTGTGCCTTTACTCTTAGAATATTAGTAGAATAAAGTGCTGGAAGTTCATCTAGTGTTAAGACAGGTTAATATAATTGTTATGGTGAATTGTCTTAAATGAAGGTCTGGTCGTGAATTTCCTGCCCGGTGTTTCCTTGTTTAAAGGCAAACCAAAAAAGAGTAAGACAGAAAATTAATTCAGAGGGGAGACAAAACTATTTTACTTTATCTCCATTACAAAAATTGACTTTGCTCCTGCACTAGGTTATCAGCTCAATTCAGCTGAATGTGTGGACATTCGTCTGAAGCGTGTTGTTCCTGACCATTACTGCCATTATCATCCAGAAAACAAGAAACCAAAGCCCAAGCTGAAAGAATGCAACATGGATCCCTGCCCTTCTAGGTCTGTATGGCAAATAAATTTGTGTGTGACATAGGCAGTTACTAAAGAAGAAGGAATTGTATATACTTAATTTCAGTTCTTTTTGTCTTTAAAGCTATGTAATCTTGGTTGGTTACTACATGTGTTAAAGGCTGATACCTCTGCCCGTAGGTTCGTGGCACTTCTTCAGTGTTGCAGAACAGGTGTTGCTTATACAGAGATACTGTAAATATCAATTTGTTCAAGGGCTAATTCTGCTTTGCCTATTGCTGAGTAGTGCAGCAGTAGTATGAGGATCTTGTGAGGTTGTGTGAGGAGGAAAGAGGGTTTGCCTTCGTTTGGATTTGTTGATCCTGCCATTCCGAACCTCTCAGACAGAAGCTGCAGTCAGTGCAAGTTTTGCATATGGTTTAACTTGGTTTATTCATGTGCCTACCATAAAAGTTTGATTCTTCATTGGTACTGTTGACAATTTAATAATTAAAGCTTGGATCTATTTGTTTGGGTTTTTTAAAACTAGGAATTAAAAAAAGTCATTCAAAGTAAATATCCTTGTGGTACAAATGCCACAGGATATTAGTGCCAAATTGTAAAGGCTATAGTACACATAAATTGTATTGAATTGCACTACAGTATTTCAAGCTAACTTTTGGATTGTCTGGTGAGGTTTCCTGGCTGTGCTAAAGAATCTTAAAATAACATCACAGTATCAAGTCCCAGAACCTCACATTAATATGCCAGCTGGCTGAACTAGAGTTATATGCAAGAAAAGGAAACACTCTCAATGGATTTCATTTCCTATAGCTAAACTGTCCATTTCCTTTCATTCCTGTTGAACATAATCGTTGATAGTGACCTCTAACAGTTATAGATGTGCAGGCTTTCAAGATTTTTTTCCTGGAGAGTTCATCACTGTATGAAGCAGAAAGATTTCAGTAATGCTTGATGGCAATGGGTGCCAAATGTTCCAAAGTGGGAATGGGAAAATTAGGGGAAAGAAAGGGTGGAATTATACTTTACCTTGCAAACTTGGCTTATACAGCCAGGAAAAGGAAAGCACTACTGGATATAATACAATATTTCCTATCACTGGAAGTAAGGCCTTATGCCTGCTCTATGCTGTGCAGTTCAAATAAACAGCCCTAGAAGGGTCCTAAGCAGCATTCAGGACCTATCTAGGATGAATCCTGGGATGCAGTTATTTCACTAACACTCATTTCCCTCAGCAGTCTTTGTTACAGATAGAAATTTGTGAATATATTCTTGTTAATGAAGTAACACAGACCTAAAGGGTCAGTGATAATGAATTTCTCTGCTGGAGGCTTTCTCATTTAATATTTTATGGTGGTATGAAACAGAGAAGCTCTATGGTGAATAGTTCTTTATCCATGCAGAAAAGGTAAGATTATACAAGTCATAAGGTTTGCCATAAGGCTCATGTGTAATGGAGTAAGATTCCTTCATTTCACATTGGGAATTGCTTTCTTCAAGCATGATCACATAAAAGTATGTACTTGATGTACAGTCTTGGGTATGAGAAATAATGATGCAATATTTATTTTCTTTGACAGTGATGGATTTAAAGAAATCATGCCCTATGATCACTTCCAGCCACTTCCTCGGTATGTATAATCAGGATAACATATGTGTCAGCTTTAGCACAATTTTCACTGCAAATATACTATTTTAGTACTAAGATAATGGAACATATTTTGATTTTTTTTTTCTATACAGGACGGTAAGTTTACAACAGTCCTGTAAACATTAAGCTTGTGATTTATTTTAGTGTGCTCTGGATGATTAGCTTAACAGTCAGAGGTTAATATGGTCTTCTTGAAAATACCAATGTGAAGTCTTTAAAATAAACAGTTGTCCCCCTCAGCCTTCTCTGGATGTGGTGCTGAGAAGAGCATCATCTTTAAAATGCATGTATGAATTCTTGTCTTGAAAGGTTTTTATTTTGACAATGTATGAGATTTTTAGAACAAATCTCGCTATGTACAGGATTCTGAAAATTCTTTTTCTCTTGAGAGGTCTGATCCTCCTCTTTAGATCTACAGTCTATTTATTGACATCAAAGGTGACGTGTCCCTTTTAAGATACTGAATTGTTGGAATATCTATTGCCTTAAATTAGGTCATCAGATAACAGTTTGTTACTTTTTTTTTTCAACACCTGAATAAATTATAAAGATTTAAAACTTTTCAGGAACCCTTAGATGTTTTATAAAGAACGTTAGGATTAAACAGTATTGAGTCACATTTGCTTTTAATGTAAAGAATTATAGTTGATGAGTTAGTTGCATATTTATCTGAGTTGAACCTCTGCTTTATTATGTCATGTAATAAATAATGTGTATTTTTCTAAAGAAGTAAAGATATGAAGTAATAAGAATGAAATCATGGACTTGCACAGCTCAGTGGAGCTACTGATTACAGCTGATATAAATGTCACAGTTTATTTCTGTAGCAATTTGTCCTTGTGGATCTGCTGTCCTGTGATGTACTTTGGCTTTCATATATAGATGGGGATTTTTTTCCTCTACAGTTTTATCCTGTAGAGTTCTCTAATTATATTCTGTGTCTCTCCCTTTCCATTTCTTCTGCCAATGCCTTTGTACTTCAGATCTCTTCTGGAACTCAGCTTAATGTATTTACAGGAGTATTTCATCTTCTGAATGACTTAGGGCTTGGAGACCACTTGGAAGAGAAATTTAATCCCTTTTTCTGCGCTTTACTGTGCTCAGCACGTTTGCATGACGCTGTGGTGAGATAGATTATGTCTGTGATAAAGCTGTGGGCAGGTTCTCTTATTTCAAACACTAAGAACTACAGACAGAGGTCCACCTCATTTCAGCACCTCGGTGTGTTCTGTCAGAAAGTATCATGGTCTTCCTGGGTGATACTTCAGAGTAAGGGCTGTGAAATAGCAGGCGGCCGAGCAGGGCTCAGAGCTGGTGCCAGCAGGAAGGAGAGAGGAAACAGACTGTGTTGTACTGGGAGGGCTCGTAAGGAAACACCACAAAGATGTAGAAACAGCTTTTCTTGCAGGAATTGCTGAAAGAAAACAGCAGCTGAAAGTTTGTTTACCTGCATCAGGAGGTGACTCTGGTCCAGTATGGATGCAAATCTTGCTCCAGTGCAGCTGGATTTGTCTGTGCTCTTGCCTGGCAAGGAACTGGAATGCATTACCCTGTGCTGGCTCTGCTGGACTTCTGCCACCTTTTCTTTTTTTTTCTTTTCTTACCTGTTTCTTGCATGCTTACCCAGGATTGCTCTTGCAAAGCAGGCGGAAAACCAAAGTACTGGGGATGTGCTGGAGCAAGGCTGTACGGAGTCCTGCACCTTGACCAGCAGTCCTACATCACACCTCCTACATAACACAAGGGCCATGTGGAGGCTGCCTTGCAGTCCTGTGGTGTTTACCACTGCTCTCCCATTCACACAAGGAAGTTGTGGGAAAGTCGTGGTGCACACCACAAGGTCTTGAAAGAGTTCTCCTGTGGCTAGAGTTGTAAATGCCCCACTGAAATATTTTTACAGATGGAGAATTCTTTTGAAATAAATAGAAAAATTTCCCAGGATGAAAATTTTCTTTTAAAGCTTTTGGAATGCCTCCATTTATTTCAGACTTGTTGGACTGTTGAGGATCCCTTGACAGCTGTGGGTTCTGGAAAGTATCTCCTTGACTGCTTGCCCAAGACCCCCCTTTTCCCCAGTAGCCATGGACCTCACTCCATCTTGAAAATGCTTGTGGGAGTATGGGATCTGGAGTGTGATTGAAACTGATGAGATAAAGAAAAACAACTATAAAACTTCATGCTATAAACACTTGCAAACCTTATATTACATATAGCACAGTGAACCTTAAATATATAAATCCATGAGCTGCTAATTCATTAAATAGTTAATTGCTCTTTCGTTCCTGATTTTTTAAAAGAAAATTGGCTAACACTGGCCATTCATTTAAGTCAAAGAACAGTGTAACTCCTGCTCTTCAAATGTGTTTTGTTATTGGGCTATATCAATATCTCAGCATACAGCTTTACTCAGAATGCTTTTGAGAATATACTCCATGGTTAATGTCCCATGGCTTGCTCTGTGTTTCATACTCATTCTTCTGTTGAGCTTAAGCATGATTAATATGTTTTTGTAGGCAGCTTAATGAATTGCTTAAAATAGGAAGTGTCCTTGTTTTACCTGCTGCATCATAAAAAGTAGGTTGCTCAAATTTACCTTCAATTTATAGGCCTTTGCTTCATTGACTCTGGTATTATGACTTCCTTTATGATAACCAAGTTACTCTTGATTAATTTATTTTGGTGGAATACTGTAGTACTTGCTGAGTTCATTGTTCATAATGGATATAATTATTTTCATTATCCTTTCTGAGCCTCTGCAGTTGTAACAGAGAAAGGGTTTAACTAAAATGACATTGATGAACCTTAAGATGTACTGCAGGACTCAAACATTTTCAAGGGCTTGGCTTTGGTTGGAAAGAAAGCAAGAGATGGGAGGTGCAGGGTGTGGAGATATTGTGTGTGGGTCATTGGAATCTATAGACAAAGGCTTTGATAGAAGCTTCTTCTCTCTAAATGTGGCAGGAGCAGGACATTATTGAAGTTAGGGGTTTTTGAGAGGTGATTGCTTAAATGTGCATTCATGCTAAGAGATGAATGAAACTGAGTTTGTAGCCTAAAAACCTACATGTTATTCTTCAGATGGTGCAACATTTTCCATCTTTATTGTAGTTAGGTCTAAGATTGTGAGTAGATGTCCATTTTGAAGATGTTTCTTCCCAGCAGGTTGTTATTATCACTGTTAGAGGCCACCTACCCCAGAGCTCTGTTGATTCCCAGGTTTTTCTTAATACTAAATTTTCCTTAATCTGTGCATTGCCCTGCTGCAGGAGGAATCAGCTGAGTTAGCCAAAGCAGCTGAGATGGATGAACAGCTGCCTTTTGCTCAAAGCAAGCTGGAAAGTGTGACTACAAGGTCGTTCAATGGCATTTTAATGAGGGTGGAAAACTCTTGCAGAACTGCAGTCATGACCAGCCAAATGGTACCTGCCACAATTTAATTTCATCACAGTCCTTATGGATGAAGGCAGTTTAATACGAAATGGCTGGGTTGACCCCAAGTATTAGAAATCTCATCAAAATTCCTTCATGAACAGATTTTTAAGGGTAGTCTGAATGATGTGGGCAGTGATAAGCCTGTAAATAATCATACCCTCAACCAGGGCAGCCAGATTTGTCTTTGTCTTCAGACTTCATATGATCTTAAATACAGGGGCTTCTTGGCCTCTGACAATGATAATAAGTGCCTATGTGATCATGCAAATTAATTGTCAAAAATATTCCATTGAGACGATTTAGACTATTTGAAAATAAACTCATTCCAGTAATCAAACGCAGTTTCTAACTTATGTATAAGAGTTTCAGTTATGTTCTGAAATATATTTATACTTGCAGTTCTACTTCTGATTTTGCACATGAATTTAAGCCTTGATTAATGCAAGGTAGGTCTGTGAGTCAATGTATTTGTGTGTGGTAAGAATCCAGCAACCAAATTACCAGTGAGCTTTAGTTGACACAAAGGTTGGACTCAGTATTTTGCATAATTAACAGAAGTTAGTGGAAAAAGAAAGAGCCTTATGAGGTTTTTTTTACAGGTGGGAACATAACCCGTGGACTGCATGTTCAGTTTCCTGTGGAGGTGGCATTCAGAGGAGAAGTTTTGTGTGTGTAGAGGAGACCATTCATGGAGAGATACTGCAAGTGGAGGAATGGAAATGCATGTATGCCCCAAAGCCCAAAGTCATTCAGACCTGCAATCTGTTTGATTGCCCTAAATGGGTGGCAATGGAGTGGTCTCAAGTAAGTTGAAAAGTAATTTGGACCTTCATTCTGGTTTTCTAAAGAAAGAAGTCTCTGATCTTGTATTACCATGTATTTATTATCAGAGGACTATTGGAAGTATAGCCCTGAAAGATAATCAATAGTACTGGGAAAAGTTTGCTCTAAGCAGTTCTGCCTGATAATCAAAATGTTGATGTGTCTGTATAGAGAATGCATGTAGAATTCCTTATGCCTGTTGAATCCTTATTCCTGTGGAATTGCTGCTTTGCATGGAGAAGTTAGAGACAGAGGTCAGGCCCCTTTGCAGTCAGGTCATTTATGTCTCTGTTGTTGATAAATGTAGTATTTCACTGGCTGTAATAGTTAAAGGCATGTCTGTCTCAAGGGCTGGCAAGTCTGCAAGGGTGATTTTCCAGCATTCTTACCTTTCATTATAGTAACAAAAGCATAAGCCAACTTCTCCTGGCTGTAGTTATCTGATACAGTCAGATAGCTCAGCACTCCTGGAATTCCTTAGTTCACCCAGATGACATCAGTGACACAAGAGTGTAGAAAATGCATCTCCCCTGACCCAGCCTTAACTGAAAATCACCACTGTGAGAGAGTGCACTCTCAGTGCATCACCACTTCTGTGTCAGACTGTTGCCAATCAGATAAGCTCCACAGAACCCCAAGAAATCCCTTGCATTCCCAAAACTTAGACATATTTTTCCAGCACCAACACTTTCCTCACTCACCTAGCAGCGCAGGGACAAATTCATACATCTCAGTGGGGGAAACCTTAGCGAGCACCTCACTGCTGCTTGTGCCATCCTGAGCAGTGTTTGCAAGCCCAGCAGAGCAGCAGGCTGAGCTGGTTGTGCTGTCCCCTGCAGTGCACGGTGACCTGCGGCCGGGGGCTGCGCTACCGCGTCGTGCTGTGCATCGACCACCGCGGGCAGCACGTCGGGGGCTGCAACCCTCAGCTCAAACTGCACATAAAAGAGGAGTGCATCGTGCCAATACCGTGTTACAAGCCAAAAGGTAACTGGAATTTTGTCTGGGTCTGTTATTGTTTTACATTTTTTGTTCGGAGAATTAAAAGCCCCTGGTAACCTTTTTCAGAGATGCCAGAAGCTGGAATTTACTAGGACTTTTTTTCAGTTTTGGCAGAAACAAGTACTTTAATTATTAGTGCTAGGAAAAGTGCCCTGCTGATATTTTTTGCTGATAATGTGGCCAGACTGTCATGAGGTGAACGTGCCAACTAAATCTATATAGTCTGGTCAAATTGGGAAAACCAGACTTACTGAGCTTAACCTGGGGAGGAAGAGTTGCTCAATAATACTTGAAATGGGAATGAAACTCCATGTGTATCACCTGGGATCTTGTTTGCTTTCATTAATTGTGTCAATATTCTCAGTATGACTCAGCAGCTCATTATAATCAAACTACTTTGATTTTTCCTTCTCCATTTCTGCATATTTAAAACAAAGAATGGAGCTCAAACAGCATGATGAAGTTTTCTAGTAAATTTTGTGTTATTATCCAGAATATCTACCAAAGCATTAGATCAATAAGCAATGTAAACTATGAAGTTCTGAGGTGACTAATGCTGACATCTACATATTGCTTTGATTTTGGAGAAATTACTGAATGTTTTGGGTTTTTTCCTCTACCAGAAAAGAGTCCTGTGGAAGCAAAATTGCCATGGTTTAAACAGGCCCATGAAATGGAAGAGACCATAACAGTCTCAGAAGAGCCGACGTAAGTACACTGCCTTTTACAGTGAAGAAACGTTTCCAGTGTGCTTTGCACATCTCTGGAATGATTGTTGCTATGCAGTTTGCTTAGACAGTTGGCCCTCCATGGGAGATGAGTCCTGTGGTGAGCTGTTCCTAATTTTACATCTCAATAGCTCTGCTTCTGGAGCTCCTGTTCTGGAAGACACTGAGCTACATTATTACAGTGTCCCTACATTGATAATTCAGGAATTCAAAGGGATCTTAATTTAGCCTAATTTAGCCCTAATTAATGCATGTGAAGGTGCTTCAGCAGAAATAAATTAAATAACTTCAGTTTTATCCTGGTCATAGCTTTTACCTCAAGAATGTAGTGGTGGTATTAAAACTTAAGAGGTACTTTGTAGGGTTGCCAGGATTTCCTTGGGGGGTGAGACCAATGCATAATGTGAGAAAAACCTGCTGATCTCTGTGCTTAGCTGCATCTATGGGGGTAAGTTGTGCTACTTTCTGTGTATATGTGTGAAATAACATCTGGATTTTGTAAGTCCCCTAAAAAACTGATGAGGTTAAGCCTTGCAAGTCCTGGGTATGAAAGCATAACTTAAATCCAGCTACATTTGTTCCTGACCCCTTTATGTTAGGGCATCCACACAATTCCTTATATCCCCTGTGTACATTTCATACACACACACAAGCATACATTTATATGCATAATATATTCAATACATAGGCATTAAAGTATTTAAATTTATAAAACATGTTAACTTTGCATAGTGAGATTTTGAACAGTATTTTCTTGTGCTTTGCCGAATTCTGCACTCTTTTGTAGTAATGTCAGTTTGAAATAATTTAGATGAGCTCAATGAAGTTACTTTGGATTTATATTGCTCTGATAGTGGAGTGTGCCTTATGCTTATTTTTCTTCTTCCATGAAGCTATTCCTGAATTTTGGCACACAAGCAGCAACAGGTGTGATCATGAGTAATAAAATCTTTACACCTGCAATGACTCACAGAAGAAACCTCTTGCCAAACAGGTGTTTATATAGTTATGGTGACTGTAGTTTAAACTTTTCACTGCTCTAGCCTCTCAAGTCAAGTGTCAACCTACTGTGAGTGGTTATTTCACTCTCCAAATCAGTGGCCCTGAATTCAAGCAGGGTAGTAGCAAAGACATAAAATTAAATGTGATTGTCAAAGGGGGGTGATGCAATCAAATGTGCCTTTTAAGTGTCAGGATAGCAGAATGAAGGTATATGAGGTCACTTCTAGAAAGGATTCAGCATGAAGCTATAAAGAAAATTATCTCTAGCATTACAAAATCCTGCTGTGGCAGCCATGAGCTAATGCAGTTTCTGGGATTTTAGGATCCTTCAGCATCAGTCTGACAGAACAAATGGAGGACTGGCAGGGACACAGCATTGCTGATTCAGAAGATATGTAGAATATAACAAAGTTGAGCTGAAAACTTTGTCATGGGCTGCCTTGTGCCTTGTCCTGACAAGGAAAGCAGTTATTCACCCTTCCTACCTGTGACCCATATATTCCACTGTAGCCTTTTACTTCTCCACTTGCTCTGGAGACTTAGATGTTTTTCATCTTTCATTCATGGGGCTCATCCTGTCCTTAGACTTTCCTTCACATTTTCCAGAAGCATCTTCACCTAAGTCTGAAAGGTTTCTTCAGCCACTTCTTGCCAATGACTCTTCTCTCCACCCTCTCTGTGCTGAGGTGCTGCTGAGTGGCTGTGCCTTCCCAGTCTGGGCACTCTGAGCTCTCCTGGGACCCAGCTCTAACACTGTAGCCAGATTCCCCATTAGTTTAATTTTACTGTCTTCTGCTGCCAGCTGCTTGCTCTTTAGTCCTCTAAGGAAGCTGGCAGGTAAGGAGAACTAAGAAATAACTGGTGCCTGACTTCATTCCTTTTTGCAGATTGTCTGCTGGTCATGTGGGCAGTAATGGTTTGCAACCAGAGAGTTTCTCCATCAGTGCTTCAGACCTCATGCCCAGACTGCTCTGGTGCTTTCCAGCTAGAGTCAGATTTTTGTGTCAGAGATTAAGATTTCAAAAGAAACTGTGACAATAAATTGTTACTTCTCCCAGAATAAATTATAACAAGATTTCCCTCTGGTTCATATCTGTTTAACTTTGTTTTCTGTAATTTAGACATGGCACAGTGATAACTCATAGCCCACCTCTGCCTAGCAGGAGACTTATGATTTCCTTGGTAAAATGCCATCACTTTTAATTTCAGTTATTCTGTTGTCATCCAAATTCAAACCACAATATGAAGTCTCCACTTCTAGTCCATCCTTTTATGACAACTTTCTCCCTATGCTTTTGTGTGATACTTTAGTTGATAATGAATAAGAGAATAAATGCAGCTGTGTTTTAGAACCCACAAGTGATGGATATGCCAAAAGCAGCTTGTGGAAGATAAATACTTCTGCCTCTGTGGTCTACCACGGCTGGTGTCCTGAATTTACATAGAGGGGGAATGTTCAAAAGCTTCTTTTTTTCATTATTAGCAAAATAGAAAATGACTGTCCTTAAAGTGAGGCCAAGAAAAATGTAGGTCTGACCTTTTTAGTTTTTAGTTGTGGAATGTGATGACAGTTGATACCAATCATTATTTTAAATGTTCTTCCCTCGAGCCCTCTTAGTTACAGTGGGATTCACAGAGAAGCTCCAGCAAGTTTTTGCATCCTTTTTATTACTTGTAAGTTAAAGAAATAGACACCTCAAGTGCCTTTCTCTGTCGTTGCTTGGGGAAAAACTAAAATGCTTTCAAAAACTGATACATTTTTTCAGCAATATGAGCTAAAAAGTGATGTGAAATGCAGTGTTTCTCATAAAGGTTCTCACTTAGTGCATTGGAGTCATTTTCACAGACATGTTCCCACTGTGCCTTTGGTGATAGAGAATTATCCATTTCTCACAGCTCCTTCTCTGAAAATGGGGTGGTGATTTTGTCCAACACATCACCCTGAGACTGAGAAACCAGCAGTGTGACTCTGTTCAGAGCAGGCAAGATTGGTGCCACGGGGAGGGGTAGGGTGCCAGCATCATGGAAGTTCTGCTCAGTAACAGCCAACATTTTAGGTGCTTCCTTAGACTTTTATCCAGAATCCTTGATGCATTAGGACTGGGCTGGAAATATTGCACAAGCAGCCTTTTCTTTTTTGTTATGTAGGCATTTCCTATCTTAACTGAAAGCAAGAGCTATGGTCATGAGGAAAATAAAAAATTAAGAGACACAATGTTTTCCAAGTCTTTAGAGAGCTGCAGAGGGTTGCACTGAGTCCAATTTTCAGTTCAGATTTGATTTGGTTGAGTTGGGCTGCTCTGTCCCAGTTTTATCATCATTAGCTTAGGTCACTGATTCATTTCCCGGGTCATCCTACACTTGCTTTTACAGCATGTGCCAGGTGAATGCACACTTCCATTAGTGCTGGACTGATAACACTGCAGCATGGACATGCCCTCCACTGCATCTGTAGTGTCTTCATTATTTATACCTGCTCAGAGGAGTATAGGAGCATTGTAGTTCAGTGTAGCATTGGGAAGAATGACTGGGTAAAAATGCTGATTATAAAAAGGTTTATCTGCTCAAATTTGCATTTTTCCTTTTTTTTTTTTTTTTTTTATTTAAATCAGAAGAGGAGTTTCTTCTACGAACTTAAATATCTCAGAAAAATTTCAATTACCACTGTGTTTGTTGTCCATTACAAATTGCTGGTATTCTACAAAGCATTGTAGTACAATGTGTAGGATTTTGATGCTCCTTAGTCCTGACCTGAGATGACTCTGAGTGCGTGCCCATTGAGGGCAGACTGAGTTTACTTCAGGGAAGTGTTGTGTCCAAAGCATTACCATGTGTATGCTGTGAATGCCAAAATACCTCACATCTGAGGCTGATGGAGTTTGGTTTAATGACCTGTCACAGGCTTTGGTTTTGCATGTTCAATATAAAGTAAAAATTAAAAAAAAACCCCATCTGTCTGAACTCAAAATTTAGATAAAAATCAGCTCTCTCAGTGTTCAGTCAGTTCCCTGCTCTGCTTTCTTCATTGGCTTCTGTTGAAAGTACTTACTGTGACTTGAACATGATCATCCTTGGAGAAGTTTTATACTTTAGGATTTCAATAGGTAAATAGTCACATGACTAGTTTAGCAAATGCCAAAGTATAATAAAAAGTATTTTGTGCATTCATTTTTTATCTTGCACTTCACTGAAAAAATACCAGACATTAATATGCAACAGGAAAATCTCCATTCTAATATAGGCTTGCTTTAAGTCAAGGAAGAAAAAGCTTAGAACTTTGAGTTTCTTTATAAATCTGTTGGCTGCTGAGTGAAATGATTTCTGTGGTTGAAAAATTCCTCTAATTTATACAGGATTTCAAAGGAATGTTTTTGAAATACTTTTTTTTTTTAATGTTTAAATGCACTCAACTAACAGTACACAAAACTAACACTAATTTCTGGTATGCTGCTATCGTGCTTTTACCAAAAGAAGTTATTACTTTCAGACTATAAACTTAGGTATGGTTGGAAGACCAACCAACTATTTTCAACTGTAAATGTCCATCAGTTGTATTTTTCCAATTAGGTACATAAGTATAAATGGACTTTTTCTTTTTTTTTACACAGAAGGAGAGGAAAGTAATCATTCTGTTAAGCCTATGCACACTGGCCTTGATCCAATAAAGCACTTAAGCACAAGTTTCCCTCTGAACACATTATCATCCTGTTGACTTCAAAGCACACCTAAACATGCTTAAGTTAGGCCCATGCTTAAGCATTTCATTGGATTGGGGTGATTTTGCTACCCTAAGTGGTTTGCATGGCTCTCTTTGAAAAGGCTGTGAGATCTGATGTTGCAGGATTAAGCTGATTCTATCTGTTGGGGTAAGAGGAAGCCTTCCTTTGCAGCTTTTCCCATGGAATATCCCTTAGAATTTGTTATCAAAAGCATCTGCACATTGACCCCCACCAGCTGTGCCTTCAGACTCAGTGGGCTGTTAGGTTGTAGCTAACCTGGCATTTGCTCAGGTTTGATCACTGTAGGACACAGCCATCCACAGTTTTGTTAGTATCCTTCCAATAAAAATCAATCTGGCCATCTTGGAAGGTGCTCGAGCTTGTGAAACGATGGCAGTTCCTGGTGTCAAGAGGAGCTGGGGATTGTGTGCCCTTTTCTGAAGTCTGCTGAGGACCAGTGAGCTCTAACAAAAATTCTGAGACAGCTCAAGCAAACTTTGATGGGCTCAGATACATTTATCTTTGTAGTAGAGCTGTAAAGCAATTTCATTTACATCTCCTGAAAGAATAACCAGTTAACCTTTTAACCTCTGTTGGAAATGGGAATAGTCTTTTCCAAAAAGTCTATTTTTAGGGTCTGTCCCAATCACAGCCTGGGTGACTATCCCAAGGACTGACTTATCCTTACAGGTTATCCAGCCATCTGTTCTCCTTTCTTCTATTTGATTCTTCCTCTGTGTATACTGGCGAGAAATTGGCAAGATGATAAAGTGCACAGAATCAAACCACACTGTTGACATTTTTCTGTGCTTACTGTGTATGCAGAGTGTAAATACTGATTTTTGTCTTACACAACTGCTCTTAAGTTTGTAAGGGCAGCTTTCCTGCAGTGAGGGAAAGACAATTCTTTATCCAAGATAAGGGCCAAATCTTTGAATCCTCATTTGGATCTTTCTTTCCAAATACATTTTTAACATTGGTCAAATTATCCTCCTGTATCTCCCACTGGTATTTTGATCATCAGCTACATTTGGACACATAATAAAGAGCAACTGCAGCCTTTCATGGGGAAAAAAAAGTTCTAGGAAATTCTGTATTTGATTTCTTATAAAGTACACCCCAGAGCCACCCAGGATGACTTTATTAATGAAATTCAACCCCTTGGCTGTAGTACCATTTTGAAAATTACTGTCAGATATTAATGTGACCCTAAAAGTCAGAGAATATTATAACAAATTCATGACCTGAAAAACACGATTTTACTGTAGTTCATCAGCAGCATAAATGCTTTCTAATAAAAATGATGGACTGTAGAATGGTTAGACCTCTTTATTGAAGATGAGAGGCTCCTTGCAAGATTGCATCTGAAGAGCAGCCTGTGGTGGTGTGCACTGGATATGGCTCCATTTGGAAAGTGCTTCTCTTCTCTCTGGTTGCTGATTATTAGTATGACATCAGGTGAGGGCCTCTCAGATTTATTGCAAATATACTTTTGGCATATGCCCAAGTCTGTGTACTCGGGGAGCTATTTTGTATTGTATAGACAGATCTTCCTGGAGTTTCTCCTTTTTTCCCTGCTGAAGGAGACTGAGAAAAGATTTAGGTGTTTTCCTTTTCCCTCAAAAAAGGATACAGCTTTCCCTGATCCTCATGAGTCTTTCTCCTCTTTTCCTACATTGTCTTGTGTGATTTTTGGTAAATGGTCTGGGATGTGAGAGTCAAGTGAGAGACTTAAGACACTCAATTAAGCATTCTATTTAAGCATCAGTAAGTATTATGTATCGTCTGCTCTGTGTATAAACACACATTTATGTGTTGGCTGTGTTTTAACTGTGCACACGCAGACACAATTGCATGGAATAAGTGACAGTGCTGTGATGATTTGCAGGTTTATTCCTGAGCCCTGGTCTCCATGCAGTGCCACGTGTGGCAGTGGCATCCAGGTACGAGATGTGAAGTGCCGGATTCTCCTCGCCTTTACTCAGACCGAGGTGGAGCTGCCTGAGGAGGAATGTGAGGATGAGAAGCCACCAACAGAACGAGTCTGTCACCAGGTGTCCTGTGACAGTGATCCTGTCCCCTACACACCAGAATTTCCTCATGCTGAAAGTGGCAGTGTGATTTACGACTGGGAATACATTGGGTTTACTCCATGTTCAGCCACATGTCTTGGAGGTACCTTTCATTTTTTCTTAATTTATCTTGAGTTGTAAGAATTTGGCATTGTTTGGTATTGTAACACCTCCTGTTAGTGTTACCCTAAAGTAGCTATGTTGATCTGTAGGAAAACTTGCAGCTACAAGCTTTAACATATTTTTGATTATCAATAGACTGTTTAAAACTACTTTATTTCCTTTATCAAACACTTTTTGGGTTAAGTCAGGTGCAGGAAGTTGATACAGCAACTTGCTTTAGTCTTGCTGCTGAAGGAGTGTCAGCTGCCAGGCAGGCTGTGGTACCAGCATGTTTGATGCATCAGTGGTGGGAATTTTTAGATGGATCTACCTTTTCCTAGGAGCCAAAAGTGTATGGTTTCAGAGTGAAAATTCCCATATTTATTCCTTTTCTTCCAAAATGCTGCCATTTTCTGCAGAACAGTAGGAACACAGCGTTGTAATTAGGGAGCCTTGCTTCCAGCCTGGCCGGCGTGGAGATCAAACGGGAGCTGGTTTGGGTCTCGGAGCTCTGTATCACTGCACAGGAACTCTGTGCCATACATCTGTCTGCAAGTAGTTAGGCACATTCCTTCTTGGATGTAATCGAATCTCCCTGTCGTCGTAAGTACATGTTACCAGACAAGGTTGCTGGTGTTGCTACTACTTACTGTGCTTTGGGACTGAACACAAGTGAGTTATGAAGTGTTAAGTGGAGGCAGTGGAATTGTGAACACACCTCTATATGACAGGACTGCTGACATCAGTGGGAAGTGAAGACAGTTGTACCCATAGAAGAAATAAAAAATGTAGAAAAAGGGAAAACAGAAACAATTGGAAGAAGGGAGCAAGATAGAGCCCACAGACAGCAGCCTCCTTGTGCTGCTCACCAGCTCAAGGCTGGAAGACAGAAGCTGGGAGGGATGCCCCAGAATGGGACCAGCAGGATGGTAAGTGACTGCTAGTGCCTCCTTTATCATTTAACACTGCTGCTTACTGAGGGGTTCGATCCATAGGAATAACAGCACCCATGATCACAAAAGCTGGAATATCCCATTCCCTGCACTACCTGCAGTGGGCATCATGACAGGCAAGGGAGAAGAGACTGTAGTCCAAGCAGGTTTGTATAGGCATGGGATGGTAGTGACAGCCATTGTGGCTGAGTGTCTCTGTTTCATCATTTTAATTAGGGAAATGTTTTTAGAAATAAGATAATTGTCTTGTAAAGTAGAAGCAAACCTTTCATTTATTCTAAATTTGTAGTTCTGGTATCTCAACTGATTTTTTTGTAACATACAACCGTTTTCTTACCATCATAAATCCACTTTACTGCTTTTTAGTCAATTTCTTTGCCAGAGATGTTCTAAAACTCCAAGTTTTTTGAATTTTGAGGACATCATCAGATATCTAGGCTGAAATAATCTCTAGTCTTTGCCTGCTATTGCACATGTACATGTTTGCATTCTGCACCTTTAAGAGTGAGTTTGTCTATGCAAAAGCATCCCCATAAAGACTTGCACTTGGTGTGCAGGCTGATGGTAATTTAAGGAGTCTGTACTGAACACAGCAGTTTCATTGGAAGGAACTTCAAAATGACTGATGAGCAGAATCTCATGTTCAGCTTAATTTTGTTCCGGAGGGAGCTGACTATGAATTCTATTGTTGACTTCTGACCTTTTCATGAATTTGTGACGTTCCCTGACCCAGAATTGTCCTATAAGTGTTCATAGTAATCTAACAATTTGTTTGCTATGCAGTAGAAATGACTGACTTGAAGAAGTTTGAAAGACAATATCTGTTTGTGTTTTCAAGACTTCTCTGGTATCACTGGTACTGTGTCTAGACGTTTTCCTTATGTGATGCTCCTGGGAAATGTGGGAAGTTGTCAGGGTATTTTATCAATGAGCAGCTTCAGAAGCCCCCATGTTGCTGTGCTAGTTAGGTGATTTTTCCTTTCTATCAGCTCTGGTCTTCTGGCTGCCTTGGCAAAGGCTTTCAAACAGACCAAAAATTACCTGCCGATAAATAGTTTTAAGGGAACCAGACATCTCTTCTGTTTCCAACTCACTGCAATGTACTAGCTAATGATCTCACTGTCTACTATTTTTCCATTGTGTAGTTCAAAGGAGCTGATCCATTTCTGCTAAGTTTTATGTTCAAATCTCATTTCAATTAGATGAACTCTTTCGTTACAAGAAATAAATGTCTGAGTTTGGAATAACCCAGTGTAACGTAAATTATATTAGGTACTTTTTCTCTAGTATGCATCCATCTAGCAGTGGCTATTAAAACAAATTCCTGTGGATTTCTGTGTCCTCAGAACTCCCTACCCCCATTTCTTAGTGCTGAACTCTTTCTGAATGAGGGGAAAGTCTGCAGGGTCTAAGTAGGCTGGGAGCTTTACAGCCACTATTTGAGCAAAGTCCGAATCTCTCTTGCAGAGCTTGTCACTTGCACCTTTTTTTTGATCCTCACACAGACTAGACTTGTAATTCAGTCTCCTCTGGCCCCTCTGCAAAGCAGATGAAAAAATGCAGATGGAAACATTGGGTTTTTCAGGTATTAGACTTAGAGAGGGTGATTTGCAAGGTGTTATCAAACATCATCTTTCCAGTTCTAGAGCAATGGTCACACCAGTCTCAGGTCACCTGTGTGCTTTCTGCACCAAACCTCTGTGGCTTCTCACACAGCACTTGAAGAGCCAAACAAATTGAAGTTTTGAGAGTTGTTTTATGCCTCTTAGCATAATTAATGCTTCCTTCATCAGTCTTTCCATGAGTGTAAGTAAAAGTTGTCGTGGCCTGTTAGTCATAAGCAGACATCACTTTATTACCCATAGGAAGCTCTGTAATCATTCGGAAATCTAAAGATCTGCTGTTTTATTCAGTGCCTGAAGAAATCCCAAACTGAAAATAAGCCAGCTGTGTGCTTGGGGATCTCAAAATTTGCCTTCATTTTCCCAGAATGTTTTTTTGGGTTTCTTTGTTTTTGTTTTTGTTTTCTTTTAAATCTGAAGAACTTTGACCGTGATGTGAGAGTCCCAGACGTAAGATTAATTTACATAATATCATCAGTATGGAATTAATAAGTCATTATGAGAATAAAGAGTATGCCTGAAGAGAAATGTTTTTGTTGTAATCTATAGCATTTCTTTAGTGTTGTCAATCATTTAACTACTCAACAATATTTTAAAGGGCTGTTTCCCATTTTAAAAATCACTGAACATTTTCTTGTTTAAATATACCTTTAGCTGCAAGAGGCAGATTTTGGTGGTTAAATGTAATTGTTATCATTATTATTTATATTTCATATGCTTCAAAAATGATTATTTGGGCCACCCAAAGTCATTACATTGGCCTAAAAATAATGAGATTAAGCAATAAATAACAAATGCACTTCCTGTTATTTCCTCTGTAGCCTCTGTGGCTTTGGTAACTTCAGAGCTCGGTCAAGTTGTTTTCAGGTTTTTGTCTGGACCATAAGGGCTAAAAGTTTACCATTTTATTTATGAGAAACCTGAGATTCTTAGAATATTAATGGATTCTAGCCAAGTTTAAGGGCTCTAAGAAAAACAATGACCATTCAGGGACTCACATATAAAGCTGAGAGAATTTGCTCTCAGCTTGTGTTGAAGTCACCTTGATAACTGGCCACTCTTATCATTTGTTTCATTAGCTGCAGATGTTGTTTACTCTCTTCCAGAAGTATAAAATAGATGCACAGAGAGGCTCAAGGATATGTAGAATTTGGTGTTTCTTCTGAGTTATTTTCAGCTTATGGTACATATTTTTAAGAAGCCACCAAACTGAGATTATCTGGTGTAAATAAATGATTGTCCTTCCTCTTCCATGTATAGAGAATAGATCCATCCTCTTAATGTTTGCCCAGCAGCTTTCCACTCCCATTTTCTTTGTATTTTAGAAATGCAGGAACCAAAATTCTGGGTTTAATTCAAGCATTTTGATCTTTTAACACAGCTTCAAGCACTGTATTTTTCATCGCACAGAAAAGATTGTAAAAGAATGTAA
This sequence comes from Eopsaltria australis, assembly GCA_034509425.1. NCBI lineage: Eukaryota > Metazoa > Chordata > Aves > Passeriformes > Petroicidae > Eopsaltria > Eopsaltria australis. The sequence continues at coordinate 5,194,485 of JAVTVJ010000031.1, read as the reverse complement.
ATGTATGTGGTTTGAATGCTGGGTTAAAATAGAAAATATTCTATTTCACTGAATAGTAGGGCAATTACTACAATAGTGCATCAGATTACTGTAAAAATACTTAATGCTCCCTTCTGCATACATAATGTTTTAGTTAAATTATCTCCTATGTTTATATTATAAGCCAAGAAAGTCATACATATAAAACTTTGCTTGTTTGAATAATAGATTTTTCCATTTTCCAATCAACATAGAATAAGTTTATCAGTGATTGAAGTTCCTGGCTAATGGAAAATTATAGTTTGGGGTGAGAAATCTGATTAATTGTGAAGACGTTTTGACAGATAAGTTCAAGCAAATGTAACATCAATTAAGTGCAGTTATTTATTGAATAGAGGTCTTGAACTGAGAATGAAGGAACAGGAAGGGACTTCGTGGTAGATTTTTAACAACTCTTTAGTATCTGTTTTGTACTTACAGCATCAAAACAGGGTGCAAGTTTTCTTTCATTGAGGCCCCTGTGGGGAAAAATTGCTAATGCAGTTTGTGCTCTGTTCTTCAGTCAAATGAAAAACACACCACATATCAACATTTTCTTCTCTTTATGTGATTAAAGCTACACAGGTCCTGCTGCAAGGCAGGAATGCCTTAATGAACTCCAGGTGGCAATTTGTAGTCAGAACCCCATCACCTGGTATGACACGCCCTTTGTTCATTTTGCTGGCCAATTTGGCTTATATAACACCAAGATAAAAAGTTCCCATGACATTATTGCCAATTTAGATGGTCTGAAGGGAATTTAATTTCATTCCCCTCCTTTGTGTGAGATATTTAGATGATTCTACGTGTTGCAACTTGTTCCAGAGCAGAAGCATCACCTTGCAGTGTGGTTTTCTCACAGGAACACAGTGAGGTCAGCAAAGCTAAAGCTTGGGAGTGTAGGGTGGATTATGACCTTAAATGTAGATTATATGGATGGTTGACAAGGACTTGATTACTTGTCTGGTAAGGCAAATCTGTTTCTGTCAGAGCCCAACTCTAAATAGTTCCTTCTCTCCTGCAGACAGTCAAATGTGCATTTCCTATGTAAGGGGAAAGGGAAGCTGCACCTGTTAAACGAACACTTGAGGACTGATTGGAAAGAAAACTTTTGATTCCCCTACTTCTGTAACAAAAATTATATTTATTGTTTGTCATCTTTGGGCATTTTCATGTCTGTATTACAGTCATGGTATTTGTTGTTAAATATTTATTCTCAGCCTGACTAGTAAAAGAGTTTTCCCACAATGCGTGTGTTCTGCATTAATGGAATTATCAATACCTTGATACAAGAGAACTGAATAGGTTGTCAATCATATTTAAGGTCAGGTCTTTTGTTCTATAAAAATTCACCACTTTGTAGATGTAGTCAAAACATTTATATAACAAGGTCTTTCTGAACTGCAAATGAGTCCCAGGGGGGATCTCAATGTATACGGGAGAGTCTGAGAGAAATTGGAATCTGTGTTGTTCTGAAAATCACTGCTGGTTTTCCCCTGCTGAGGTGTCTGAAGTAGTTGGACTGGCTCAAGTGGGGCTGTGGCCTGGGCTGGCTGATACACTGCACTGAGCCAAAATTGTTTATAGATGGAGGGAGCATCTTTGGTTTATGGAAAAAAAGACGATGCTTGTGTATAGGAGAGAAATATTGGCCTGGGGGTGGAACTTCCAGTGTTGGGTATTCCAGCCCACTGGAATCAGAATGGCTGATGGTCAGCAGTGCCCTTATAAAATCACTGAAAATAAGTGAAAAACAAGAAGGAAGCGGATTTAAATTCTATGAAACCTTAACTCTTCAAGAGCTGTTTTTACCTGGAAACAATACAGCTATTTTATAATTTCAGCTCTTTTGTTCTATAGGATTTTGAACATTAACCTTGCTTGTATAGAACATCCCAGATACACAAAATCCCCCAGGCACATCACAACCATCTTGTATTTAATGTGCCTGTGAATGAGCTTTGAAATTGAGCAAGGCTTTCATATTAAAAAATATGATCTATAAAATTGGATAATTGCATAGGTTTAAAATAGAAGTAGTTCACAGAATGTGTGTTCACTAAGCTGTCTTGTTCTAAAGGAAACTTATATTCCATTTCATTTTGACTCACAGAAATTTGAACATTAGTAATCTTCCATGCTTTAGTAATAAGATCCAGGTAGCAAGAGCTGCAGATCAGAAGGTGCCAAGAATGGTAACGAGTGAGGAAAGCTCTAGGCTGGGTCAGATTTGCTGCCTTCAGCAAAACCATTGCATCTCTTGGCCACTGAGAATGGCTGACTAAACACAGAACATTTCTCCTGACTATAGCTTTGCAAGTTTTCTGCATTTTTATAACAATTTTTGCAGATCTTTAGCTCTTTATAAAAGGCAAGGTAAGTGAGAAGGAATCACTTTTACCTCAATTTTGGCAATGAAGGTAGCAGTTGGCTTAGGACCATTACAGAACCAGCAGATGCAGCCTCTGGTAGTAGCTTGACAGAAAAACCTTTTTTTTGTTGGTTTTCAGAGGGGTAGAATGTAAAATCAAACCTTTTAAATATCACAGAAATAAAGATATAATTCACAAATATCTTTTGAACATTAAATATGTAAACTGTCTCTGTGCTCTTTTTTGCTTGAGACTTTTAAGCCAGCTATCTAACTCAGTGCTCAGAACTTTTTCACTATTATTCAAGAGCAAGCTTAACAGAAATCTGTTCCATCTTCACTGTTTCATGAGAGTTTTCCTTTTGAATGCAGGCACACAGGAAGCCATTGCCATGTGTCTGCACACAGACACAAAACAAGATGTCAATGAAAGCCTGTGTGACAGTTCCAAGAGGCCACCCCCGATGACTCGGACCTGCAACACGAATCTCTGCCCCCCGAGGTACCCTGCAATGATGAAATCATGTGGTGGCAAAGGAAGGGTTAATGGGACTTAAATAAACATTGGCTTTCTCAGAAAGGGTTCAGATTGCAGGACTGTGGTCATGCTTTGGGATGAAATTTCACTACTTCTGTTTTCAACAAGGTTTTGGGGTTGGGGTGTTTTTTTGGTCTTGTTCACTCCTTTTCCACTCTTCATATCTCACTGATGAAATAGGGGACACTTTCTGAAATAAATCTCTTCTATATTGAATATCTGCCAGAGTTGGAAAAAGAGCCTTAACTCTCCTAGTGCTAGAAGGAAATTTTTGAGGATATTTCACAAAAAAAACCCAAAACAAAAACCAAACAAAAAAAAAAGGCAAGAATATTTGCTTTTTATCTTTACTGAATAAAAAAAGATATGAAATTATTATATAAAAGTACCTTAATTTATTGCTTCTTTAGTAGCCCCACGTAGTTCTTATGTTTATTTGGAGATTCTGGGGAAAGAAGAAACCCTGTCTAAATCCAAGGAAACCTCTAGGTCATTTGATCACTTGAAAGGGCCATATGTGAAATTTTGATGTGTGCTGCCTTATTTACCCATTTCTGATCTCTGACATCCAAGAGCCTTTGCAAATTGTTTCTACGTGTTTGCAGAAACCTGCTCTTGCTAAATGTAGGGCACAAGTTAACAGGAACAGGATGTTTTATAGAAAACATATACACATTTAAAGGAAGTTTTGTAAATATAAGAAAGGACTATTTACATATTTACATTTATCAGTGTAAACATCAGCAGGTTGCCAACAGCCTGTTTTTTAAGAGGAGTGCTCTGAAGGTAAATACTGGAGCTAAATTTGTCTGAAAATGACCGTTTATTACTTTACTGTTAAAAAATTCTGCATTTCCTTGTTATCTGCAAGTTTATAAATCCAATTTATAATTTTGCACTGCAGCCAACCCAAAAGGTGTTTTAGCCATTGATCAATATCTATGCCTGTTATTGACACTGCCTAAGCAGCTGTGCTTTTTTCTGGGCTCTGTTTGGGTAAGACTGTTCCTTCCCCAGGCTGTGGTGGGTTGCTAAAGGTGAATTTTGGCTCTGTTTTTGGGACAGGTGGCAGAGCGGCCCCTGGAGCCGCTGCTCGGCGACCTGCGGGGTGGGGATCCAGACCAGGGACGTGTCCTGCCAGCAGCCCGGGGCATCTGCTCCTGCTGCCCAGGACTGCAAGGACACAAAGCCTCATTCTTTACAAGCCTGTAACCAGATTGATTGTCCCCCTGCTTGGTACGCTGAGGAATGGCAACAGGTATGGCTGGGTCACAGGAAGGGTTTAAATGTGTTCCTTCCTGCTGGGAAACTCTCCAGCAGGGAAGGTAACTCTCGACCTTCTGTGTGTAAGTGTTTCAACTTCCATCATTAGAACAAACTAACCCAAAAGCACTGCTTTAGACTCCTGTGCCAATGGGTAGTCCCAGGAAGAGGTGGAAGTCCTTGTTAGGATTCAGTTATTCCATACATGATCTCTCTCCCTATGCTCTCTAAACACAATAACCTTCTTCTCTTTTTTTGGGTGCATTAACTAGCAAGTGACATACATTTATGCATGAGATGCATGTTTTCCCCTAAGATTTCTACTACTTGCTTGCATTTGGGTGGCACATTTGACTTTTGAATTCCAGTTCTCCTCATCTCTAATATACTACATATTTTAGCAGACGAATTTTCGGTGCTGCTCGATTTTTCATTGAAAGTAGATGTCATTTTTCAAGAGCACAGATGTCCATGCAGGTGTATCTGCTGTGTTTAACTCTTCTCCTGCTCAGTGTTCCCGTACGTGTGGAGGAGGGACTCAGACCCGCAGAGTGTCCTGTAAGCAGCTGCTGACAGATGGAAGTTTCCTGAAGCACCCTGATGACACCTGCCAGCAACCCAAATTGCCAACTAGTAAAGCATGTGCAAAAGTTGATTGTCCTCCCCAGCTGGTCTTTGGAGAATGGTCCAAGGTGAGCAAACCTCAATAATGGTGAGCCAAAACCCCCCACTGCAGCTAAAGATTTCTGCCTGGGTGAATGAGCTGTTTGGAGCAGTAAACTGCCAGGCCAGCTGAAGCTGTCACAAGACCTGTCCTGAACTAAACTGTGCATCCCTGCCTGCAGCCAGACTGATGACAGCCCCCTTCCTGGGCAGTGGTTCAGTCACTGGAGGACAGGCTGTAATGCATTGCATGCTTTCTAGCAGACATGTTTAGCTATCAATAATTTCATGGTACAGCTTCCAGAAAGCCAATCTTTGCCTTATTCTGGAATACATCCTCCTCCTTTCCTGTTTAATGCAATCTTGCTACCACTCTCCATTCAAAATTATTTAGAAAATTGAACTTAGAAGCTGCAATTACAGGTTCATGCAATACAACCTAAGAGAGAGGGTTGAGAGACTTGCCAGAGACTGTTTAGAACCTGCTGAGTTGTTTCTCTCAGGTACCAGATCTCATTGGTCTGTTTAGCCCATGGCTGGACATAAATACTGTCATGTTACTTTAATTCCTGCTTGCTGGGAAAACTGTCTTATATTCTTATTGCCTGGAAAAGTGGAGAGAGTTCAATAACTAATATTAGAGTCTAATAACTAGATAACCCAAGGACTCTAATGAAGTAGAGTATGTGTACTCTTTCAGAAGTAAAAAATTATTTAAAAAAATTTTTAAAAACCACCACAAAACAAACTAGTTTAAAATTAGCATGTGTGGTGTGGAGCACCAAGTTTAGCTTGACTGCATCCTTCCTTTCACAGTGCTCAGTAAGCTGTGGTGTTGGAATCCAGAGGAGGAAACTCGCCTGCCAAAACCTTACAGCAAAGGGCCAATATGTCACATTAAATGGATCCATGTGCAGTGCTCTGTCTCCTTCACTGCTTGTAAGGTCTTGTCAGATGAATGCCTGCAACAGTAAGTATGTGACTTTATCTGGTTCCTTGCTGATTTGGAATGATCTATTTATAAAGAGAAATCTGTATACACATTAATTCACTCATCTCCCTATACTATCACAACATACCTTGGCACAAACTGAGTGTCATAATTACTAGACCAGTAATAACAGGATTGATTTCATTTTTATTTCTGCCACTCAGAAACAAAGGTTATGATCTCAGGAAGTAGTTTTTGAATATCCATTATGGTACATACATCCCACCCTCATTCTTACGCACAATTTGATCTGATTTTTCCTTTATCATTTACACTATTCCAACTGGAAAAAAGAAAAATTCATAAATTTACCATAAATTACAAAGGACATTAGAAAAGATAAGAATCCAGTTCTGCTGCCTTGTCTTTTCCTTGTATTACACTGGACATTTTGCTTAACATGGTGGAATTCAATACCTGAAACTCTGTGCCAGTGATAATTTTAGGTATAATTTCTATCTTTCCTTGTAAAAATTAGAATCCTGGCCTCATTAGCTGTACAGGGAGTGGTGACGGTATAGACATTCTTCAAAAAATCTGATGTTTTATTTTTGTCTATATAAGAATCTTTTCAGAAAGATTGTCTATAAAAATGGTACAATTTGGGCACAATTGGGTTGTGATACTGATGGTAGTTGAACTAATTGTGTGTTTAACACGGATGGAAAAACCTCTCTGATACAGATTATGTTCAATTACTTATGGTAATTTAGAAAAGGCAGATATAAATGCAGGTTCCTTATGTCTGAACCTGTGCTCCCCTTCCTTTCTTAAGGAGCATATTGATTTGCAGGTTTGGGAGCAGGGTGCTGAGAAGAGGGGGAAAAAAGAGCTTTTAGTTTTGATCTGGGGGAAAATAAAACACCTTTATCACTGGCCTTGTTCTGATCACAGGTCACAGATAGACACGTTTTGACCCAACTTGTAGTGTTGTGAAGAAATAGCTACTTTATACATTTTGGAACTTTGCTTTAAAAATTATTCACAAAACAAAATAAGAAATAGAATAATTACTGATTCATACATAATATGAAACTTCTTTTCCTGGCCTGCATTTCAGATTAACATGCCAAAATCCTGAGGTTCAAAACTCCACTTAAATAAAGCCCTGTGGACTTTCAGGAATGTCCTTGGCATAAGGTTTAATAAAATATTTTGAGCTGCATATCTATCTGAATTTAATTAATTGTGGATAGTTGAATGGCAGTGGAGCTGGTTTGCAAATTGCTTAGCACAGACTGATATTAATGTTACCATGTCAGCTTCCAGCACAATGCCTAGAGAGCAGCACTTGGGGCTGCACAGGGAGCTCCATCAACCAGAATGGGTGCAGATCAAAGTCACAAAGAGAATCACTGTCCTCTCCCTCCATTTCCACGACCCTGTGGAGCAAGGAAACCTTTGCAGCTCAGATGTGCCTGGTGATTGTATCACAGTGCAGCAGGAGGGTGGGGGAAGGTGTGAGGCTGCTCCACACCTGTAGCTCCTGTTTGGGTCTTGCAGGGGGAGCCAGGGCTGGGACAGCAGGAGGCTTTGGATTCCCGGGAATGAGCAGGAGGCATCTCCTCCTGCAGCCGTGGGTTCAGGCTGCCTTGAAGGGGGAGTGAGTAGGAGTTAGGGACAGAGCGTGGCTGTAGGACGAGGAGTGATGCTGATGGGTGTGGTGTGAGGTGTGAGTGCTGTTGGGGGTTCTTGCCTTGGAGAGCAGTTTCTAAATGTCCCTCCTCAAGGTGATGCTTCTGTGGCTCCCATGAGTGCCTTTTTTACTGTCTCATGACAGTGCTGAGTCATTTCAGACTTAATCTTTGACCCTGAGAGTGGTAATCATAACTGTTTTCTGACTTAGTAGTGCTTATTAAGTAGAAACATTCCTGACTCTGGGCTCTGAGAAATAGGAAATAACACCAGTCTAGCCCTGAGGTCACCAGGACCTGAAACCCATCTGAAGCTGCTCAGGACCATTACAGGTCACAGATGCAGATGGATTTGTATCAGGTGATAATGAGGTCCAATGGCTCCAGCATATATTCCTTAAGATTTAGCTTTACTCTCCCAAACAGTCCATTACCTCAGCAGCTGCAAGATTGAACGACACTAAGGATCTAGAGAATGCAGACCTAAGTGGCCTCATACATTCATATGACCTTATATATTTATATGGCCTGCCATCCACAACCCTGAACTTTGTTTCACTCTCAGCCTTGCTCACCAGTCACCAGTAAAAATACACACACCCTTTAGTGTTGAGCTGCTAATGAGAGTTAGTGGTCTGTCTTTTTTAAAGAAATGAAATGGATGAGACTTGTTAACATATTTATAAGTATGCACTGGGTTTAATTCTAAGTTGGAATAACTAGTGTAAACACACCACAGCCTGAAGTATTTTAATTTGTGTGTTTAAAGTTACACTTACTGTGTCTGTAAGTTGGATTTTGGAAATGGAAGATTTAATACTGGAACGCTTCCCTGAAAATAAATATTTGGGGCCCAATAACTTATTAAAAACAGGATGCTACTTTAATAATTTTAGTAAACTGAGTGCCGAAAACAATTTAATTGTTGCACCATGTGAAGTGGTTGAGGGAACCTTGTATCTGGATAACGAATCCCGATTTAAAAGCTGTGTAATTATGAAACCATGATATCCCCACAGGTCTGAACTCATTACCCAAAACATTGAAAATAACCATTTTGTTTTATAAGCATAAGAACGCACTCCAGGGTGTAGTTCCTATAGTGTACACACTTATTGAATGCTTGAAGCATTTAGCTTTTCACCTCTTTCTTCGCAGCATATTTGGAGCACATGTATATGCTGCTTTTTGGGTATCATTTGTGTGCCATCAATGTAGTTGTCTTTTTATTTAAGTACCTCCCAAGTGGAAAAGCAGTACTGATCTCAGATTCAGACAAGCTGAGGAGTGTTGTGATCTGTGTGTCCATTTCCCGGCTCATCAGCTCGTTCTGCAGGCTCTGAGTTTTCTCTCTGTCACACACCAAATACAACCGGGCTGTTTTCTAGCACCAACATCATTGTTTCCCTGCTCTTCCCATGTGGCCAATTCTCCCTGGCACGGAAGGGCTCGGGGGTGGTGCCCTTGCTCCTGCAGAGCTTTGTTCCTCCCTGCCCGGTGCTCTCGGGCTGATATCAGTTCTGCTGATCAAAGCGGAGCACGGTGCTGCCAGCAGTGACTCAGCACAGTGGCATCCCAAACTGCATCCCCCTGTGCCTCCGCAGCTCTGCTGGGAAAGCCTGCCTGTGGTGGTGTTCATCCAGGCAGCTCCCTAGAAACCTTCCAGCATCCAGGTGCCTGCAGTTCAGAGCAGGAGGAGCTTCGTGATTCCCCGTGTCTCCGTACCCAGCCTGCACAAAGCTTTATGCTGTTACTGCCTGCTTTTATCAATTCATCTGATCACTGTATTCAGCCTCTCAAAATTATGCCTTATTTCTCTCTTTCCTCCCTTTCCTCTCAACTTTCTTGGCACAACACTGTCAGCAACTCATCTTTCAGCCCTAATAAATTACCCTCAGCCTATGATTAGAGGGTGCTTTGCCTGTTGCATGTGCTGTGTCTTCACTGACTGTTTCTTTCACCTCCTGTGTTGCTATCAGTTTGGCTTGACTCAGGCAACCAGCACAGCCAGCCAACATTTTAAATAAGAGTCAAGGGGAGCCTTACTTTTTGGATAGATTTTGTTTTATTTAGGTCATTCTGCACTCAACAGTGCTCAAATGTGGGGAAAGTGATAATGTGTTCACATTTTTTTAATTCAGTTTTTTCATTTCCATCACGCCTAGCCTTTCTGAGGCAGCAGTAGGAAATATAACCATAATAGGAACATATATATGGAGTAATATATAATACGTGTATTTATACTTTCATATATGTGTGCACCATCTATGTCTTTCACATAGGTATATGTTGCCTGTATCCTTTTATTGTTAGGAGGTTTGGGGAAGAAGCAATAGAATTCTTGGCTGAAGCAAGGGAACGTTATGGTTTCATGTTGTTCATACTTTTGCATTTTTGTGACTCAGATAAAAGCTCTGTGTGTTGCAGTCTGACTTGAACAAAGTCAGGGAAAGCTCTTTCAAGCATTCTGTGAAAAGCAGATTTTGTAAGCATGACTGCCAATGACTAGATGCTTTTCAATACTTTGTTCTCTTGCAGAGATCAAGCCCAAACTTCCAGCAAAGTTTTCTGCCCATGGCCCTCAGATTGTCAGCATTCACCGAGTCTATATTCAGACCAGGCCAGAGAAGCGCATTAATTTTACCGTAGGAAGCCGAGCCTACTTACTCCCAAAAACATCTGTGGTAATTAAGTGCCCGGTACGAAGGTTCCAGAAGTCCCTCATCCGTTGGGAGAAAGATGGGCAGCACTTACAAAACTCCAAAAGGCTTGGCATCACTAAGTCAGGCTCGCTGAAAATCCACTGTCTGGAAGCTGCAGACATTGGTGTGTACCGGTGCATCGCAGGCTCTGTGCACGAAACCTTTGTGCTCAAACTCATCGGGACTGACAACAGGCTCATCGAGCCCCCGCCCCTCCCAAAGCAGCCCAGCCAGAGCAGGAACCCAGACCACAACGAGGCCAACAGCCTCGGGGCCAAATGGCACAAGATGAGCAAAATGTGGCAAATGTGGAGCAAGAAGAACGAGCTCTACCTGGGTGACAGGCAAGTGAATGATCAGCCATTCCTGCGGAACCTGGAAAGCTTTGGGAGCAATTCAGCAGAAGAGTTCAGCTCTCGTGAGTTCAGGAACAAACGCCTGGAGGCTGCAGTTCTCCAGGGTGCTTACAGCATGGACACCGTGCAGTTCGAGGAGCTCATCAGGAACATGAGTCAGCTCATTGAAACTGGAGAGGTCAGCGATGACTTGGCGTCCCAGGTCGTCTACCAGTTGATTGCTGAATTATCCAGGCCTCCACAACCAACTACTGAAAAATGGAAGGGAGGCCAGGATGAGAAAGTTGCCTCAAAACTCACAGGCAAATCGCCAAACGAATCTGAACGTTTCAGCACAAAAACGTTTGATAAGTTAATGTTTGACCAGAAGGTTCCAGTTATTATGAGGCAAAAGGAAATTCCTCAAGTTTCCTTCAACAAAACAGTAACTGTACGAATTGGAAATACAGTTTTTCTGACCAAGAATACTCATGCTGTCAATCTGCTGTGTGAAACAGCTGGTACTAGTGAAGTGAAATATACTTGGACAAAAGATGGCGAGACATTAAAAGCCTCTGAGAAGTAAGTAAATAGCTTCTCTTTTACTCTTGAATGACTTATTATGTCGCTATCGGCGGAAAAAATCCACCCTGCTGTGCAACATTAGAACATACTGTTGTAAAAAGGAGATAAGCATGGCCACTCGGCCTTCCATCTTTTTAGTTAAGTAATTTATTTTTATTCTTTCAAGTGTCTGTCACGTTGTTTGGCTTTACTGACATCCAAGTGTTTGTCCATTTCCAGGATCCTGCATAGGAGGGTTGACTATTTTTATAAGGTGAAGTGTTTTGGATGTCCTGGCTGTATTTTTTGATCTGTCTTAATCATTTCAGCAGTGTCAGAAAAAGAGTAGATTTACCCTCAAATTAGAGAGGCTGTTGGATTCATTCAGACAGTAAATACAGTGGGAACACATTAAAAACATCTGCCATGGTATAGATGAAAAGAAGCCTTAGCTCTTACTCATTTTAAGAAGGGAAAATATCACTGGTACCCTCACCATTCTTCAACACACTATTTAGGTATAACTGGAGCTGCATAACTTCAATTGAAAAAGAAAAATACAAGCTTTTATGGATGTTTTTCAATACTTTAAAATATTTATGTTGAGGACAGTGAAATTCAAAATAATAAAGAACTTGTATTACCATCACGTTTGAGAGCTGACAAACGAGTATAGCAAGAGTTTGTTACAATCAGATATTTGCTCAAGACTGAGCAAATACTTCTGCTTCAGTGCTGATAAATTAGAAGCTCACCTGGTAATATTAACATTAACTTTGTGTGTGAGCCTTTTGGAATTATAGCTCTTGAGTAATGAAAAAACTGGTTCTGAAATGATAAAGGCGCTTTTGGATATTTCTCAACATATTTAACTGATTAAAAGGACTGCCAAGAAAAATATACTTCTGCAGGGCTATCAATTAAAGCAAAGACACCCAAACTAAGCCATTTTAAAAAGTGCAAATGTTTTTGGAACCATGTAGCTCCCACCGGTTATGTTTATTTTGTGAAATGTGCATAATTTTCCATTAATTTGTAGCAAGTGATACTTTGATTTTTTTGGACATGATGGTGTTTTGTTTATTCACGAGTATGTTTGCTTCCTAATTTTAGCCCAGACTGATATTCTTGCACTTAAGGCATATATTAGCAAAGGAGGTTTATTTCCTAATTTTTTTCCCACAAAGGTTTCTTATTCACAAATCCACATATACGTGTGTGGACCCAAAAGCCAGTGATGTTAATAGCATTGCATCTGAAAGAGTGTGAGGAGGTGAATGGCTGTTTATCTGTCAGGTTTGTAAAGAAGGATGTACTTGAGCCATGCACAAGGTGGCTTGTTTTGTTGAGACAGAAGTATTTTTAATATCATTTTTTGTTAATCTATTATGTGAGTATACTCAGGGTGGGAAAACACCAGCTGCAGGTTTTTGGGATGTGCTGAGTGTATGGCAAGTCACGTAACTTAGTGCTGAGAAAGGTAACAAGGGAGAGAAGTTGTTATTTTCAGCCTCTTCCCCAGCCTGTGATGCTGTCTCTAATACCTTGCCCCTCAGAGGGCAGGCAAGGTATTCAAGACACCTGTGAGATTTTGGTGGAAGAGTTTAGCTTCAATGATGATATTTAAAAAAAAATAAGCCCCAACAACCCCCAACCCCAGAGTAATTTGAAAGTCAGATCAGGCCATAGATTTGTGAATTCCCCAATCCTGCTGAAAACCAAGCTTGCTCTGGAGGGATCGATTTCTTGCCAAGCCTAATACTTTTAATTGTGGTATTCTGATTTATTCACACTGTTGTTCCCAGGGGATCCTGGTTTGTGGTAGCAAAGGCACTGTCCTTCAAAAGGCTGCAAATAGGACACAGCCCTGTAGGAGAAGGAGATCTGAACAATCCTCCCTGTGTGTATCCCTGAGCTCTCCCCTGCTGTCACCAGAGAGGAGGCAGAGCTGTGGCTGCCTGTGCTGCTCTGGAACTGCAAACTCCTAAAAAGGAGCTTTGCTGCTGTGTCTGTAACTCTTGCAAGGGGATTCAGCTGGGTTTTTCCCAGGGTAGTAACCCTTGTATTTCCTTGGTTATTGTGCAGGGTGATCCTGGACACCACTGGAAAAGTGCAGATTCGGAATCCTACTCAAAAGGAGCTTGGTACCTATGGATGCCTGGTTGTTAATGACTCTGGTTTTGATATGGAAACATCACTGCTATTACGTACAGGTAAAACTGTGGCATTCCACAAAATTGGGCTTTTATACACACACAAAAAACCACACACATATATACATACATATATACATATATGTGTCTATAAATAAATGCATATAAACACCCATGCCCACTGCAATGTGAAATAGTTTCTTTTACTGGCAACCCATGAAACTCTGCCTGATGTAATAGGCAGCAGTAAGATGGTCTTGTTGCTCTAAAACCACAACAGGTGTGAACTGAGTCTGCCTGGATCTGTCCCATCTGTCTTTTCTGGCCGCTGCGTTGCAGACTGAATTCTGTTCCAAACATGATTAATTTAAATGCAGGATCTATGCTTAAAAGTTGAATAAAGCTTCTAAAACTTACTATCCCTTTATTTTCAAAGAGATGCCTGTCATCTTGTCCTCTGTGTTAAACATGACAAATCTGGAAGCCAGCAGTTTCTCAGCAGTTGTTGGAGGTACAATCGTGGCAAGAATTGGGGCAAATATCATGATTGAATGTCCAGTGAAAGGTAAGTAGGAACTGCACTGACATTGCTTGTGATGTTGGAATCAGAAATTTACCTTATATATTGAAATAAATTACCAGAGAAGGCAGAAAATCATTGATCATTAGTCCTTCTTTATTAGGCATGTCACCCACACCAGTCCTATTTATTTTCTGCCTGTCACTTCAATTTACATACACATATATATGTTCAGAGTTTCCTTTAAATGGGCTTTCTTTCCAAGAAGTGGTCTAGGAGGTTAAAGCCCACCAGAGTGCAGGGCTATCTTGTTGTAATAGCGAGCAGGACCAGCTGACTTGCTCATCAAAGAACTTTCCTTACCCCTGTTGGAGATGCACATCTGTCTAGACTATTGTTAAAACTGAAAATGAAATCTCCAGCTGTAGCCTAATAGAACTTTAAACCTGATGGTGAAGTAAACTCACCTTTTAGATCTATCAGTCTGCAGCTGCAGTGAGGAAACAAAGAAAAGTGCCGAGCTGTGAGAGAATACAGATATTTTCTAGCTCAACATTTGTGGAGGAGGAATAATGTGAATCAGAATTAACATGCATTAAGCAGTTCACTGCTTCATTTTATTTTCTAGCCCTTTGCTGGAAAGGTAGCTATTTTCTTTTTAATCTTACCATTGCTATCTGTGAAGTTTAAAGTGTAAGATTTCAGTCACAGCAGCAATATTCTGTCAAACATTTAATAAGCTGAGCTCAGCCTTTTGTGAAGATGATGTGTGAAAGTGCAAATAACCATGAACCTTACAAGTGAGTGCAAAGAGCAACCTCAGAGCAGCCAGTTTGCTGCTCACATTTATGTGCTGGGAACTGCACATCAGAGGGTGTTGATACTGAACCAGGGTAGTGATAGAAATATATATATATGCAAATAGCTGTGCATACAATAGTGGCGCCAGGCTGACATATATTAGGACATGTGGCTCTGCTATTCAGTGTTGTACCAAGGCTAATTCTTTGATGAAGTAATATTTTCCAACTATAGTTTGGCAACTCCATGTATGACTGACCTACATCTCAAATTCAGCAGAGAGTTCATGTCACACTGTTAATATTAATATTGTTAGGATGGGTAAGCAGTTAGCAATTTAAATATAAATTAATATTTTCACATGGGACTGTAGATTTCCAAATGCTTTACAATTGTATATATTGGTGAGCCAGACTTTAGTTATGCTGAGACACCAGTGTTGACTTAGAAAATGATTTATCTAATTGCTTTATTTCCTGTCATTGCCAAGGAAGTAAGTATTACTGTTTGTGAATAAAATAGAGCTTGCATGTCTTAAAATGTCACTAAGTCTAGAAGCAGAAAAACTTCTGCAATGATGTAAGCAGAGTTTTCCTGTTCTCCTTTTCTTAATGGAAAGTAATAAACCACTGACTTCAGAAGATTGAATTTAATAGCACCTCAAGCTGATACGTTTGTCTGTTAGGTGGGACCCAAAAATATGTTCATTTGCAGTGTAGGAGGATGAGAACTTCATTGGAAATGCTGACAAAACATGATGTGAATGATCAGACAAAAGAGTTTGAATCAGAAAAAAACCCTAATATTTCGATACATTCCAAAAGTTATAATAAACTGTTCCCATTCCTACAAACAGGCAGGGTGAGTCTGCAAGAGTCCTTTTGTCACTGCCTGACCAGTTGAATTGCAGGAATGATCTCTTGCATTCTTGGAGTAATAGCCCCCTGCAGATCCTTGCAGGGCATATCCAGAGTCAGAGTGCTGTCCGACAGTGACCCAGCGTGTCTGCCAGCTGAGGATCTCAAACTAACCTGCAAAAGAAATAAGAGAGCCCTTCTTGTAGAGTCAGGGACACCTTGGCTGGATCTGCAGCACCTCTTCCTCACTGCCCTTCCTCCTGACTGCTCAGCAGGGGATGTGTTTGCCCTGTGGGTTTCACTGAGTGAAACATCCCTGGATACGTTTTTGCATTCTCCATGTTCTGCCAGGAGCTTATTCAGGGTCCTACACAGACATTACTCATGCAGATTTCTCACTGGTGTCACATCTGGTCTTTGGGACTTCTGCTAGCCCACAAAACAGCTCCCCACAAGAAGAACCATCTAATGAAGAAAGTGTCCGTGTGTGTAGAATCTTAGTGCCATGTCAGTAGCAGAATTCTTAAATTACTTTAAAATTTCTTGGCTGCAGTGACCTCTGAGGGTTCTTTTCTGTAGAATGAATAACCTAAAAAACATTTTTAGAGTTGTTCAATCCATATTTTCTTCGGCAAAGAAACTGAACAATTGAAGATGTAAAGTTTAATATTCCGTGTTGCGTTGGCCTTTTGGTTACAAGTTTTTTTCTTTTTCATTGTTGCTGATTTGGTTCTTTTATCCTTTTGAAAGCCTCTCTCTCACACTTCAAAAATCATATTGAGATTGAAAAAAGCCCTTTGAATTGCTGAAGACCAGTGTATCCTAATAAACAGAAGAGCATCAAAGAACAGAATAAGAAAAGCTAGCTGAATACTCAAACTGATGGTATCTCTTCTCTCCTTTCAGTTTATAACAAGACTATTTTTCCACTAATTATAATAAACTCACTTTTATAGCTCCCACACGAGCATACATTAGAAGATATTCATACATTCTGGATAGACTCATATTCCATTCTTACAGCCAAGAGCTTTTCAATCAACACACATGGTATAAATATCAATACTGATTGCTCCAAATTGCTCTTGGATAACATTTATTGTATTTGCAGAAAAAACCGTCCTGTGATTATTGATAAAATAAACTAAAACTGTCAGACTCCATTTACTGTAAAAAGTTTGAAAGTTCTAAGCTGAAGTAAAATAGAGGGAGAAGTGGAAATACGAATAAAATGTGCGTTGTCTGCCCCTTGCTGGTGGGAGCAGGGAAGTGGCACACACCGAGCTGGGGTTGTTTACACTTCTGTGCAGCTCTGAAATATCTTGGCACACAGGCCTCGAAAAGCAGAATCTGCACCTTCATCCAAATTCTGCATTCCTATGAATACATTTTGGCTCTCTAATAATAACATACTGATAAAAGATTGTGAGAAAGACGCAGAGCCTGTTGTATCTTTTTGCACAGAATTCTCACAAAGGTGGACCAAATACTTGCTGTCAGTATTGGAACTTGAAACAGGTCCAGAAAAATCAAGATTTTGATTTTCCATCTGTTGCTTCATTTACCCACACCATTCCAAATGTAACTGTGATGCTGTTCTTTGTCTTCTATGCTTAACCCCTTTAGAAGACATCAGTGAAGAAATATAGAAGTTAAATACAGGATTTTGGCTCTTCATTTATTTTAGGATTTTTTGTGTGTTCTAAAGGATATTAATAATAGATTTCAAAATTTTAAAGGAGTATGTACAGATTTATTTTATGGAGAAGAAATGACAGTATTTATAATTAATATAATAGAAGGAAAATCTTTTGCTCTTATGCTTTTTATAGTAAGGGCATCTTCATTAGAGTTTTTGTTTGGATCAGGTTTAAGCAGGAAGGGCTCAAAGATGTACTTCAAAAGCTTAACTGTGCTTTGCTTTGTGTCTTGTAACAGTCTGGGAACCTGAAACCTGAATCCCTTTGAATATAACTAAACTGAAAGGTGTGCCTGGGGACTACACCTGATACTTTGCCAATACTAATGGGCAGTCTGTCTGAGGGCACAGGCAAGATTGACCTAGGCACAAGCAACTCTCATCCAAACACACATTGAGTGTCTTTTGGGACACTGGAACCTACTAGGTCTCTATTAAAGAACACATTCCTGAGGCCCTCCACTACTTTTTGAGACAGAGCCTCGGGGAGGGGGTGGGGGGGAAATCCATAAATTGAAATTGTTTACAGCACTGATTTTTTTTTTCTCTCACAGCTTTGCTAATTTGGAAAAAAAAAGTTCCTTTAAATTCCTAATTCAGGAAGGGTTAAGATTAATTGTGTTAGAGGAAGGTAAAATTTCAAATACTTCCTACTTCAGTTTGCAAAATGCTGTTAAGAAGTTGCCTAGGCAAAGTTTAACGAGCTCTAATTATGTAAGGGAAGAGGTTACCTCACTGGTTAGCACCTGCTTGAATGACTGAGAGGAACAAGTGCTAAAATGTACAGAGAAGAGAGAGCAGGGTTCCCCAAAGGCTGTTCTGGGATTTTTGATGCTCAGCATTTTTTTAAAAGTTCTCAAAAGGAATGTGATCAGTTAGTTGACTGAAACTGAAGAATGAAGATTTATAAAGGCTAATGTATCTAAAACTCCCTGCAGAGATCCTGCAGCAGGATCACACAAGTAACATTTAACAGCTAGATGAGCTCAAAGGAGGTTTAAAGTTGGTATTTACAAAATAAATGTTCATATTGAACAAATACCCTTAAAGAGAGACAAATGCATTGGCTGTCCCTGAAGGACTGACACTCAGAAATGTCTGTGCAGTGATGGTGCTCAGTTCCATGAAACACCAGCACTTGCTGGGTGCTGTCCAAATCAAAACTAATGGCAGAGCAATGGACTAAATAACAGAAAATATAAATTGGCCATTCCTTAAAGCTGTGGTGAATCCTGTTTGCAGCTTGCTGATCTCATCTCAAAAATGATATAGTAGAACTAGAAGAGATAGAGAGAAGAGCAGTAGAGGAAACAGGCATGATCTAAAGGCTGCTTCTGGTCGTGGGAGATAGGAAGGTATGTTGAGGAAGGGTTATTCAATAAGTGTCATAATTTTTGTACTCTGCCTACATATTCCCAGGTGTCCATTGTTGGACACAAAGGGCAGAGTTAAGTGGACTTCAGGTCTAACTAAGGATAGCAATTCTTGTATAGAGCTTTGATTTCTGATAAAATTACATTTCCAAAGTCCATGTGTATGTATCTACTTTGTGGTGATAAATCTCTGGGTCCTTGGTGATGCAGCACTGTTATTCAGTCAAGTGAAAGTATAATTACACCAGTTGGGCAAACCAGTCTGCTAACAGTGCTGGATTATGGAAGTGCCCTAATGCACACCAACCAAGCCTTTGTTGGGGGCCGACTGCAGAATTCGCTCTAGCAGTCATTAGTTGCTAAATACAGTTGCTTATTTTAAATGCCTGATTTTGAAAAATATTAGCCTTAAACTTGTGCAGCTGGGAAAAAGATTAAGTTCTCTTTGACAGCCAGAGAGCTTAACAGAACCCGACAGAGCCGTAGCAAGAGTGGGGTGGGAAGGGGTCTTGCTTTGGGAGCCCTTCTAAGGAGGTGGCCAGATGTTGGTAAGAATACCTAAGTCCTGCCAGATGCTGCTGCCACCTAGGAAGAGGGGCTGCTGCATGGCTGGTGGGAAGCAGGAGGGGTAAGGCTTTGAAAGATTGTGAGAGAAAGAGCAGTGTCAGAGGGCAGGTGAGGGATCACACCCAGTGCCAGAATGTCTCACGCTGCTCCTCTGTTCAGGGCAGTTATTCCTCGTGAGGCTGGCAAGATTCATATGGGTAATTTCAACAGCAGCAGCAGGTTTAGGCTTTTTAGGGTTCACTAGAAGTTGATTGCCCAAGCATAATTCAGGTGAATATAAGGGCAGTTTGAGAATTCTGCTGGAGAAAACACAAAAGTGGAATACCAGTGGAAGCAACTGCTTTGTAGGTTACGCTCAGTGCACTGGAGGTGTTAGTGGGTGTAGGTAAATAATAATCAGGTGACATTCATTGTGTGTATATACTGAGCCCATAATCATTTCCTCTGAAAGTTGACATGCAAATTTAGCCCCTGAAATAAGGTAAATTTTTAGTGAAGTGCAGCAAAATGTGCTTTGTGCCAGCACAGTTCTCCCTTGCTCTTGAATGGGAAATTCAGAATACTTTATGAGATTCTACATAGCTGGGGGAAAAATTTCTGAAGACATATCCAATGTTTTAGAGCAAGTAGTTAGTAGGCCAAGGTTTTTATGGTGTGTAATATTTCACAGGGCTTTCAAGGTTGGAGGAAATTTGTTTTTGAACACTGAATATTTTAAGGGCACCCTATAGTGCAGATTCCTTTTTTTCCTCCTTTTTTAAACACGTGTTTTGCAGTCCCATCCGGAGCTAGAGTTTTTTTCCATAACATTTGCTGTCCCAGGGCCGCTCATGGTGGAAAATGACTTTTTTCATGGAACATTGAGTATCGTAGAGCTGCTCCAGTGCTAGTGGAAAATAACCTGTATTTGAGGTCAGAAAAATAGATTAAACTAATTTTAAAGTTTTATAGCCACTTAGGTCTATAGAAGAACTTTTTAAGAGGATTTAGATCCGTTGCAAGAGTGAGATTTGCATTTTCAAGGTTTTTCAAAGACTAAGAAGGCCTGAGTTCAGGAATGCATCTTTGTTCATGAAGGACAACTACATCCATCCTGAATTTTAAGTATGTGTTTAATTGCATTCCCTGATAGGGATGGATTTAGCCTCATGCCTGAGTGATTTCCTGGCTTGGAGCTGTAGGATGTAATTGTTTGATTCTACTGCTATCTGGATCCAGTGGAAAATCTCCCATTTGACCCCCTGGGATCTTCACTGCACTCAGGGATTCTGAACCTTTGGCAGTTTGGGGGAGTTGAATTGTTGGGCTCATCCTCAGCTGCATCTGCTTGGAAATGGAGTAGGAAGGAAAGAAAGATGGCTACAAGCCATCTCTTCCCTCTTCCTTCTTCCCCTTTTTGTACTGTCTGGGGATCAAAGCAGAAATTATTCCACTTGAAAGTGTTCTTGCTACAATTCTGTAATGAAAAAAGGTTCCTGAAGACAGTGTGGAAGTGATTTTTGTTCATTTAAAGTCCCTGTGTAAATCAAACTTTAAGTAAGCGAGAGTCAAGAATCTGCAGTAAAATTCAACCTTGTGCACAGGAAAAAATCCTCCATGAAGTCCTACAAATATATCCCAAAGTTTAAGAGTAATTTCAGTTCCTTTAAGGGAAGGGGGGGAAAAAAAGAAATCAACAACTTAGTTTTGGCTTGTTTTTGCTTAGTTTCATTTCTACTTGGATAAGAAAACTACTTAGGTTTTTATTTACATGAATTCTGAAGGGTAAAGCAGAGGTTTTAGGCCTTAACTGCTTGCCTAGGGGAAAAATGAGCTTTTTCTTGGTTTTGATGGCATGCTTGAACTCTGTCCTGCAGTAAAGGAAAACTGCACCCTCAGATAGTGAATTGGTTTCCATGTAATACAAAGTTTGGGGAGAGAAGTGGAACCATGAAGTGCAAAATCTTGAAGGATCCTTAGAATGGTTGTGAAGAGGCCAACTCAAGAGGGGCCCAGCACACAGTGCACATAACAATAATTAACTCCTAGATAAAAATCCTTCTTCTCAATAGTTTGGGGTAAAATACAGTGCAGGAGTGTTGTAGTTATTCCCACTGCTCAAACAGCTCCCCTTTATGGGTGCACCCTGAGGGTATCCATGTGGATCTCAGCTGCTGGAGATCAGCAGTGTGTGATGCCTGTGTGTAAAGCATTGGTGGGGTTTTTAATGTGATCTGTTTAACTGATTGTTTTCCATGAATTTCCACCTCTTTATCTCTGAGTGCCAGCACCCCTAAGATGGCTTGGGTGGATTCCTGGTGCATGACAGCTGGACTGGCTGCTGGCTCTGTCTGCACTTCTCCTCAGACCTACAATTTATGTTTGTGTGCTCACATTATTCACTTCAGTAATGGTCTGATTTACTTGTGTGTGTGGTATTACTCACTTGTTTCCCCTAAAGAGAAACAAATACAGCTCTTTGGAGAAAGAAAGAGGAATAATTTGCTATAACTTGAGTTTAAGGTGTGTGACAGATACCCAGTTTTGAACTTAAAATGAGTGGCAAAGCTATTCTGCAGATGTCTTCTGCAAACTGAACTCCAGTTCACATTTTAAAAGGCTCTACATGTCTCTGAATGAGACACACACAGAAGAACAGAGACATGGCAATTTTTCTGGGATAGCTCTAGGATATAAACCGTTTGGAAGAAAAATATTTGACTTTAGTTAAATCCTGGGAATGAGCTACGTTTCTAAATGCTGTCATGAGAGCAGAGGGAGGACTATCATGAGGTGATATTGGGCTGATGTTTGATAGAGGCTCAGGTTAAAAGTTTAAATTTGAACCATTCCAAACGTTTTTGTGTTTTGTGGAATTTGACTTTAAACCCTTTTACTTCAGTCCCATCTCAGCTGTGCTTCTTCTGGCTTTTTTTGGGCTCTGATTGTCCTGCTGGGTTTTGGTGCCAGTGAGGGTAGTCTGGCTGCAAACCTCAGGCCTTAGAGTAAAACAGCTCAGATCCTCACACCACCTCCTCAGCCCATCTGCAGAGTAAGTATATATGCCTGAATGGCTGTGGAAAGTACACTGTAAAGGAAAAATGTCTGAGAATTACACACTTTAGCCAGAAATCTGGGTGAAATGGAAAAAAGACCCTTAAACCAAGACCTCATCCTAATTCCAGATGGATTTTTCAAAGTGGCATAAAGTTTCTTCTAGAATCTTGAAAGACAACCTGGATTTTGGATCTCTGTGCACCCTGCAGATCTTGTTTTATGCAGCTTTATTCAGTAAAACACAATTCTACATGAGTTTAAAAGCACGGAACAGCTGCTAAATAGTCCAGAATAAAATCTGTGATTATGGAGGGAGTGTTTCTCTCCACTGCCTTTCTAGACAAAATGGCGGGGGGAGCTTTTTCCTTCAGTGAAACAGCAGCTTCCAAAAAATATGTCTGGTTCCTATTACAGCAAAGGAAAAACTTGAGGTGTGCATTGGAAGTGCTAAGCCAGTGATTGAAATGTTAAAGTTGTTCCTAAAGGCCATTCCACATCATGAAGACATCATCTGTAAAGTAATACTGCACAATGATCTGTGAGGAGAGGAGGCTGAATTAGCATTCAGTGTGGCTGGAGCTTCCAAATGTCCCACATTCGGACATTGGACATCTGCAGCTTCTGCAGCAGAACCTGGTTGGGTCAGTGAGCACTGACCAATTCATTTAGTGAAAAAAAGGCTTCAGGTGAAAGATTTTTTTCATCTGTGACTTGTCCCATCCCTGCACCTTTGTGCACATCCGTGGCTGCTCACTGTGCCACATATGCCAACTTACCCAGTGACTTCCCCGGGATTTTGGAACTTGGAAAGAGCATTTCTGTTGCAGCAGCTCAATCAGAGCACAGGCAATGAGGTGTCTGATTTGCCAACTTGCAAAATACCTTTTTAAAGGCAAGTGTTTGAGGAAAATAAAACGGTAGAAGTCTCCCCACTGGTAGTGTGCCAGTGGAAAAATAATTTCATTAAAAATAAGTGCTCAAAGTAATTTATTGATTGAAATTGAAAATGACAAGTTATCTGCAAGAGCTGAGACTCAGAGTTCAAGCACTGTAGCAGAAATGATGATAGACCCTTGGCTTCACAGTAACAGATTTCTTAACAAGAGAGCCCCTCTTTTCATTGTTAACTGCTCTTTCTGTTCCCTTCCCTTCACACTCTGTCATTACAAGTTACAGATCACATCTGCAGCTTGGAGATGTTGTCACAAGTCACAAGCATAAATTGGCCACGTGTATTTTCTAATCTATTTTTTTTTCTTCAAGACAAATATTGTTGCCCAATTTTTTTTCTTTATTTTTGATAAAAAAAATTTAATCTTCCTTCCTCCCTTCTGTCCTTCCTTCCTTGTGGGAGGCAGGTAGAATGGAAAGGTACTGTGCTTACATCAGCTGGTCCTGACTGGGTTTAGTGGTGTCACATCTTTCAGCAGTTAGACATGTAAACACATTGCTTTTCTGGGACTGGTAGCAGTCTGTAAAGGTGTCTTTGAGCTTGGTTTGCAGTACTTAACCTTTGATCTTTATTCTTAGTGCGATACTGAATTATTAATAGGGCTCAAAACTGAGAGGTTTTCTTGTGAGTGCAAAAACTGCTTGTTTGACTGCAGTGTTGTAACTGGTTTTCACACCCTGTGAAATGACAAAGAAACTCAGGATTCTTGGATGCTACTGTAGCAGTTAGCAATGTAAGCCCTACGGCTTATCTCTCACAATTAATGTTTTAAATTATTTTCATTTTAAAGGTGTTCCCAAACCAAATGTAACATGGTTGAAGAAGAAAGACGTTTTACAAAGCAATTCTTTCTTGGTTTTGAATGGCTCTTTATTTCTGAGGAATGTTTCCTACAGAGATGCAGGAACTTACACTTGCAGAGCAACTAATGCTCTCGGAAAAGCTGAGGCTGCATCTGTTCTCCACATAACTGGTAAGTGCTAAATGAGAATTCCTTACTGAAAACAACAGCCAACCACTTTATAATCAAAGTTTAACCATAAAATAGTTGGGGGCATATTTAACACGTTATTAGAAATTTGGAATTTTTGATAGCATCTGACTCCCTGGGATCTGTTCCCTGTTTTGTGTTTCCTGTAATGTGGATCTAGGTACAAAAATCTAGATGGTTTGACTTGTGACTTCAAGATTGTTCCATCTTCTTGCTTCCAGGCAACAAATAATCAGCCCTTAAACCAGCTGACACATTAGGAACTAAATCCACTGTCATTTTACAGTGAGTCCAGTGCTTCTAACTAGAGACACAGGGTAGGCTTGAGTATTCAGAAAATCTTCAGAAAAGCAAAGGCTGGTTTGAGGGTTTGGTGTTTGATTTTTTTTTAATTATGGAGGCCAATAAAATGTAGGGAAATGGAAAAGAAAAAATCTGAACTGCTAACTCTCACAATAGAAAATGTAAAGAAAAAGCTCCATGTAAATACCTCTCTTGTGAGTAGATTAATAATGTAATTCTGTATAATACAATCATGCCTTGCCAATCACTGCAGTCAATGGATCATTTGGCTCTAGGGATGAGCTTTCTCACCCCTTGGCTGTGCAAAGTGCAGCACAGCTCCCCATGAACAGTCCTGCTACAAAGATCCCTTCCTTGGGCACACACCTAGGGCAGGTTGTGGATGTTTGAGTCTGTTGGTGAGGAGGACATTCCAAAGACACAATAGGAGTCTCTGTGTGAGGAGGAGTGCAGACTGAAGCTGCTTTCCTGGTTTCAGTTTTCCTGGAGTACATCAAAACTTCAGATGTTCCAGAGAGGAATATTATTATAATGACGTGACTGGAAGATTGCTCACAAGAGTCTAAATTTTGTTTCTATTCCTGGTCATGTGACATTAGTTTAAATAAATCTGGAGTGGATAGGAGAGGACCAAGTCCTGCAAGTTTTTGGCTGTGCAAGACTTCAGTGAAATGGGAGGACTTCTGCTGTCAGGACTTGCAGATTTCACTGGCTCAGTGTTGTCTGAAACATCCCATCAGATTTTTGGCTTGGCTACAGGACTTGCTGCCTGACCAGGGCAGTCCAGCAGTAGCACAAAGTCTGTGCAGCCTTTCCAATAAAACTTGCTAAGGGCTGACAAGGCAACCAGTCCTTTGCCTGTGGAGCTGGCCTCACTGTGGTCTTGAGGAGACTTTTTTATCCTGGTGTTTACAGACAGGCAGGAGGCTTTGTACAGAAATCGCACGCTGAGGAAAAATGTTGAGCCAATGTAAAATGACCCAGAGAAGTTGGGATATAGCAAAAGATTTAAACCCTTCTGGAGGGAGAGTCAGAGATGTTATGTACATTCATTAAAGCAGAAATGTTGACTAAGTAGTAAGAACTGTGTGTTACTGACAGATTGCCCACATTTTTGGCAGTTATTCTGCTGGCATGCGATAAAAAGGAGGAGTTGCTATAGTGATGGGCATTTGAATCTGCATTCATTATGCTATCTCTATGCATAACGAGATTTTAAAAGATGTTCTTTTTTTTTCCTATTGTAGCACTTTGACATAATTCCATCTAGTGGAACCAAGGAACTGGTCAGACTCCACTGAGAGAATTATTTTTCTTACAATGTCTGTATGCAATGAAATAATGAATAACATTGTGCAAGCAGGAAATACATCCTGTAAATCATGTTTTTACACTAAGTGTTACAGGCCTGTTTTTCTAATAAATTAAATAAATTTATTGATTAATTCAGAAACTTTCATAAACACAATTTCTGTTTTCCTGTACACATACCTGAAGTTTATTTGTTAGGCAGATAATTTAGCTGCACAAATGAAGTTGATCCTCAAGAACTCCAAACTGCTCCTATCCTTCTGCTTCAAAACTATCATGCTGGATATTTTGATATGAAATGATTTTTGGCATTTTGTGCATTGTGTTACAGAACAAAGACTTATGGAGAATAACACTCGGTTATTGAAGGGAAGCAGAAGAAAGCGTGTCCTGATGGCATCTGGGATTGGCACAAATGTCAGTGTGGTACCTGGAGATCCACTAAGGATAGGTGTGTTGTCTTTTCAGCTTTTTCATTAATATTATTATTTATTTATTTTATTATAATGGAGGGGGCCCCATGGAAAAATTGAGTGCAGTTCCCAAGAGTCCAGGTTTGGTGACCACCTGGATTTCTTAACTCCGGCTCAGCTCTCAGTTACCAGTGAGAAAGCCTTGGATTAAGATCCACAATCATATTTTTTCTTCAGCTTTTCAGAAAATAGCTTTCCTTAAGACATTGTGAGGTGAATCACCTTGACACTAAAGCCATGTAATCCCTTTCATAGCTTCACTTGAAAAAATGGAAGGGATTCAGCTGGGCTCTAGAATGTTTTTCTCCAGTGTAAATGAATGCCTCTGTTTCCATCCCTGCCCATGCTGGTGGAGTGAAAATGCAGCAATTTCATTTAATGTTAATGAATCCTTTCCCAAACAGATAGAAATTCTTTAATTACAGACTTATTTGCATATTGTGGAGTCTGGGATGAAATCTTCATTCCATTGAAATCATTGTTCCCCCTCCCAGTTTGTTCCTATAGAAGTTAAGTTTATAAGAACTTACTGAAAGGGAAATGATGAGGAAGTGTGGTAAGTACACATCAGCTCACAGAGCTCATACCCCTCAAGTGGTGTCAGGATTTTTGGGCCATATCTTGGACTTCAGGGGATTTATGCATATTTTGTTTTTATTTAGAATGGTGATGTCCTTTATGTAGCATCACACACTCGTACATACTTATTCACAAACATTTCCACGTGTTGAGATAAACCTGCTAAAATGCTGTTGATTTTTAGGTTGCCCAGTGCTGCCCAGTCACAGAAATGCAGTCCAGTGGCTCTTTGGAGATAATCCAATTGAGGAAGTTAAGAGCTTGGAATACAGAACCCTGGTTGGGGGTCGTATCCTAGAGGTGAACACCAACTCTGGTCAATTTGCTGGACAATTCCAATGTCGGACTTCAGCTACTGCAAAACTAATGTCAGTTTGGGTAAATGTCAAGAAGGAAGGTTTGTTGAAAATTATCTGACAAATTCTTGAATTTTAAAATCTCTTCTTTTGCTCTGTAAAGACTTTCCTGATAACTAACCTGCTTTTCTGTGTTGAAAGTAATTCAGAAATATGTTTAGTGTCACATATGGGAATGGTCTTATTTAAGTCAATAGACAATGCCCATACTGAGAGCTGGACATGGTAATTAATGTGTATCTAAATATCTTGTGGGGGTTCTGATTGCTTGCCTGTGTATCTGAGAAGCTGAGAGAATGTGTCTTTCTGCTTAAACAGTTTTAAATCAGACAGGTTTTATCAACTTCCCCTTCAACAAACTTCTCCATGATAGCCCACCAAACTGAAATAAAACTGTCTTTGAGGTCATCTTTGGAAATATCTTCATTATAATAAAAGCAATTTTAATGTAATTGTCATATTCCAGCATCATTACAATTATTATGGTAGTGATCTTACTGCAGACACCCTTAGTCACATCCATGTACTAGAGCACACTGCACACTCATAGATTTCCATGGGAAGTTCTCAAGAGTGTCTTGTAAGGTTCCCCAGTGTAATGCACTCGCATCACATTTCTATTAGTAGGTTATAAAATGTGCAACTGGATTTCAAAATTGATTAGTTTGAAAGGAACCTACAGATGCACCAGCAGGACAATCATCTATATCTGCAAACATTTTATCAAGTTTTAAAAATTTTAAGTGTTTAGAAAACAATTATGTTCTCTTTTTTAAAACCTAATTATAATTAGGAACTCAGGTTTAAAAGCAAACATCTGTTGAGACTGTAAGCTTTTCTGTATGTTTATCTCTTCATCGATCAGTTTGATTTGGCTTATGGCTGATGTGCAAGGGACTCAAGTAGTAGGATCTGTATGAGGGTGTTTGTTCTTGGTGACTGCTCATGGGTGAGGATGGCTCTGGAGTGCCTGGGGGTATGGAGGAAATCACATTTGCAAAGGAACCTTCCTGAGACGCATCTATGATCAAAACAATTATTTTAAAAATCAAATGTAAATCAGAAAATACCCTAATAGAAATTTTCAAAAACTAGGTCCAGCCCTATATCCTAACTTAGATCTCATTACAGTTAGAATTTCTGCCAGTTATTGAACTGTCCACCTGCAATCTTCAGCTGGACTGCCCTTTGGTTGCCCAATCCCCTCTCCAGTCAGGTTGGGCAGTATTTCGGGGTGATTCAGTTTTCTGCTTCTGAGCTTTAACTCTGATTGACACTTAAGTAAATGTTTCATCACTGCCATACCCATGCATTTGTGAGGCTGTAAAACCTCCCTTGGTGGTTTTTGCACAGTAGGCATTTTAAGGGCACTTCTGAGCAGTGTCATCCTAGTTAAACAAACAATACAGTCTCTCCATCATAGCTGCAGTCAGTAAATTTAACCATTTCCACTTTGAAAAAGGCCCTTTTGTATTATTTTAAGAAATCCAGAAGTAATAAGGAAACATTGAAAAACAATAAGTTAAAGAATTCATTATGTGCTGCAAGAGTGAGTCTGTGGACACAGCTGGTAGCTATCAATTATTCTTGGTTATTATAGAAAAACCTGACTCCTTCTGTGATCACATAAAAATCTGTCAACATTGCATAGTACTTCATCTTTTACCAAGTGTCAAAAAAAAATTGAGGAGGAAGGGGTAAGTGTGGAATTTTGACTAAATATAAAGGTAGTAATTGTTAGAGGTGATCGGTTTTTAATATAAAACGCTCTTTAAAACAAATTCCTTTTTCATCTTGCCAGATGCCTCAGTGGCAAATTATTTTTACATTAAATACTTCTCTGTAGTTTAGGACAGGATTTTCTTAAATCCTGAAATTATGTGAGGTGTCTGGAGTAAGATGAGTTTTCTTCAGGACAAACTTGCTGTAGAACAGCAGGAAACCTAGAGAGCCTGATTTACAATTTCCTCTTTTTAATGCTCGTTGTATAAAAACGTTATGAAAGTTTTAAAGGAAGCTCATCAGTTCCTACTGTGAGCCAGCTTCTGCCCTTCATGTGCTGATCTCATTTGCCTTCAAGTGGGCTTCATGCTCGTAGGTAAGGGCTGAACTTGAGGGGCACAACTTGAGCACAACTAAATTCTACTTTGGCTCATGGTCCCTTTTCACAGTGCTGAAATATTTGCTTTCCTACAGAGGCTGTGAGATCCAGCCTGCAGAGCGTGCTGCCAAATCAATCACAATGTGACACGGTTCCAATGTACAGTGCCTCTCTCACACTGCTTCCAATTGTATTTCTTAGATTACACCTGGGAATATGCTGAGTGGAGTCCTTGCTCTGCCACCTGTGGGCATTCAGGAACCCGCTCCAGGAGCCTGCAGTGCATCAATGCAGAGAAACAGAAAGTCAATGAGTCACAATGCAGAGAACTGCAAAAGCCAGGGATTGTTTACCAGCCCTGCAACACAGAGGACTGTCCTCCCAGGTAAACTCCCTTCTGCTCTATTTCCGTGTGCTCTTTGTGTATTAAAATGCACTCACCACCTCCTGAAATTGTTTCTGTGTTTCTGCTCTGAGTGTGAGATGTGGGGCTTATTTCATCATGAACCTTAAAGCATGAGAGATTTGGAAATGGATCACAAGCAAGTAGGGAAACGCTTGATTCAGCTGAACAAATAAGAGCTGAGTGTGTCTCCATGCTGCTGCAGCAAGTCTTGTTCCTCCCACACCACACCTCAAAAGCTAAGCTGGAGATCCCTCTGAGACACTGGGATGTGCAGTTTTGTGGAATCTGTGCCACCCCAGAGGGAAAACTTGTGTTTAGAGTGGCCAGGATAACTCTGTGCTCCCCTGCTCTCCTTTGTGCCAGCAGATGTTTTCTGTGGAATGCCTGGTTTCTCTCTGATGCCCCTCACCACAGTGCTCCTTGAATGTCCTTCCTTGCCAGTTCTCTCACTGGATCAACTGGGGATCATGGGGCTGAAAATATTTATATCACAGACAAGTGTATCATGACATAAGATTCCAAAGGCCAAAACCATATCTCTAGACTATTTGAGTTGCACAGAGCATTCCAGCTCAACAGGGTGTTTCTCCAGGTTTTCAACAGGAAAACCTACAGGATCCTCAAAACAAGTACTTTTTGTTGCTTTAAAGAATTGGCCATTACTATCAGCAAAAATCTGTGAGGGATACACACACACAGTGGAGTTGTCCCTCACTGGAAAATGTTGGCAGGAAGACCTTAGCTGACATTGTGAGAATGCATCTTGCCAGTACGTTCTAAATTCTGTTCTTAATGCAGAAAACATAGCAACAGATACGTATCAGGAGAAGTTGTTTATATTTCATTATTAGCAGCCAAAAACCAGATTATCTTAAATTGTGAGACTGAACTCCAGCCAGCCCAGAGAAAGCAAACATTCTGCCAGCAGAAAAATACTGAAATCAAACTAGTAGTTTGAAACACAGCTTCAGTTGCAGGTTTCCCTCTTAAGTTCCAGCATTTGGAGCAGATGACAGGAGGGTACAAGAGGTCCTGGAGCTCCTCTGAGCCTTTCAGGGGATTGCAGGGCATGACTAAATAATCTGGTTATCACTGGCCCTGGAGTATTCACAACATAAGCAAATCACTTATTTCGTATGGCTAAAGAGAATGGAACTGAATTGTCTTTTTAAACGCTTGGATTTGTTCTGCTTTTTATTGGGCTTTATGTAATCACCAGTGGGTATACTAACATAATTAACTCTGCCTTGAGCCATACATGTATGCTAACATATAAATTGGTTTTCTTTCATGAAATATTTCATGCTTTCTATACAGGAAGAGCATCCCAGATGCCTGGAAAATAGTCCTGTGTCTGGTTCTTGGTGCCTCTTACCTCTCCCCTTCCCTGTGATTACTGACTTGGGAGGGAAGTACAAAATGTCCAGACTTCCCTTCCCATTTTCCCACTTATTGATTTCTGCACAACTTTCTCCTCTCAAGGCAGCTCTTTAGAAAGCATCCATAGAATTATAAAGGCTTTAGATGTACAGTCAGTGGCACGGGTGCTTAATTATTCAAAGCATTTTGCATGCGTTTAATCACTTCTCTCTGTCACAGTGGAGAGGTACAGTTAAGCAAATGTTAAGGGATTGAGTATGTATTTAATTTTGTTTTGCTGTGCGTGCACTGCTCCAAATGTTTGCAAAAGTACTTCAGCTTTAAAAGGGAGAAAAAGACAGGGGTGCAGACTGTAAAAGATTAATCATCCTTGAATGGATATAGGCAGTTTGACTGTAAGAAAATTAAATAGAAATTTTTTCCTGTTATCACTGTTGTGGTACACATGAAGTACATTCTATATTTCTAGCCTAGATTTATGCAAAGAGCAAGTCAACTTGATTGTATTACCACCTGCTGCCTCCCCAGCATTGTTCCTAGCTGCCAAGACAGACTAAATATTTGCAGCTTCTCATCAATAAATTACATGTTCTGCTTGAGCCCTTGTCTGGTGAGATCTTGATGTAATAAATTCAGATGAATTATGGCAGCTGTCACTTTAGTACCAACTAAATTGGTGCCATCCATTTTATGAGTGATGAAAAAGTACTCCTTCCTCCTGGAAAGTCACATCCAGCAGGGTCTGTAGGGCTCACCTAATAACAGATTCTGGGAACAAGCAGTGTAATCTCTGTTAGCAAATATGCTGCCATCAGTTAACCACATTTAGAAGACCTTGTTCAAGGTCTGTTGTCACATCTAAAACTTGTAAGGACACGTTCTTTTGTGTTTCTTTGCAAACAATTGCTGCCAACTACCAGCAGGACAGCAATAATTGCTATAAATGTGTCTGTGCATGCTGTAGGTGGGTAGCTGGGCCATGGTCTGAGTGCTCTGCATCCTGTGGCAGTGGATTTCGCCATCGGCAGCTGTCGTGTCACCAGGTCAAAGCCAATGGCAGTGAGCTGGCCCTGCTGCCAGGGGCCTGCACACACAGGGACCGGCCCGTGGGGAGGAAACCCTGCACGGGGCACGCCTGTCCAGTGGGGCCAGCACAGGCAAAAACACAGGTGAGTTACTGCCTTTGTCTGGAATCTCCTTCTGTTATAAAGTGGGACAGTGTCATCATGCCACTGGCTGAACATCTGTCCTCTTGTGGCTGAACATCTGTCCTCTTGCACAAGGGAGGAGCTCTGTGGCTGTAATTACCTTTCAGATCAGTCAATTAGAAATCCTGTTTTGTAGGCTTTTTTCATTTTATGTTGCCTGAGCAACTTTTGTTTGTTGAAGACAGGAGTATTAGCTTCAATGTACTTTATGAGCTAAGCCATTATGATGTATTCCATTTTCCAAGCTAGTTTATTGCTTTTATTGCAGTCACATTAGTACACAGTTTGCATAGCTGTACTTGTGAAGTCCCCAAAAAAGATCTATAAATGTGCTTCAACAGCAGTTGCCAGTGTTTAATAGTTTCCCTGTATTTGCTATGTTTCTTCCTTCACGCAGTAAACTTGTGTTCATGTTGATATGATTTGTCTACTTATTTACACAGTATTTACTGTTCAGTGTGCCAAGTAATTAATTAGAATTGCCATTGCTGCATCCCCAACACAGGTTTTAGCAAGGCAAGTTTGTAATGGTCAGAGCTACGGAAAGAATTTTGTAGCAGTAGGGATGTGACAGGATGAGAGCAGACAATGGATTTAGCTTTAGGAACAGGCAGGAAAGTCAGTCTCTTGGCAAAACTGCACACAGAGAATCAAAAATGTGTAGGCCTTATCCAAACTGAGGTGTGACAGGGTTGAAGAAGAAGGCAAGGTGCAAAAATTATGGCTGGGCTGCGTAATGGGGTAACTGCCTAGGAAGGTAATTCTGTTGATACTGACCTGGCTGTTTCTTTTTCTCTCCCCTCACCCTTTTCTCTCAATATTCAGTGTTCTGGACGCTGTGTGGGCAGCCCTGCAGGTTCACAGCTCCCTCAGTTTATGTGTCAGCTTCAGAATGGATCTTTGGTGCCAAACTCATCCTGTGATGAAAGAAAGAGGTAAACAGTTTGAAGAAGGTAAAAGTTAGATTCTTCAGGTGATCAAATTAAGGTACACAGTTGTCACTGCAGTACAAGTAGGCAAATTGTTTTGTGCCAGACAAAGGAAAGGAGGTAGAGACAATCATCCCATTGTGGATACTGGATGAATTCAGGAACCAGGAGAGGTGATGCCTGAAGAACTAAGAGTTCATCCAGTATGCAGTGTTTCAGGGTCAGATAAGTTTTCTTAAAGATAAAGTACCTTTTCTATACCAGGGTTAAGAAACAGGTGTAAAGAAACTCATGGATTCTTACGAATGAGAAGGCATGATGAGTGAGCACAAAGTTAAATAAAGGGAATTCAACTTAAATTTAAGAAAAAATGGACCAGGTTACCCAGAAAGTTGTGGACTCTCCATCTTTGGAGATATTCAAAATGCAAACAGAGGCAATCTTGAGGATCACAGTCTAGTTGGCTGTGCTATGAGCAGGGGTGTGGGGGCTGATCAGTTCTGTCGTTCTGTGAATAAGGATTTAACACAAAAGCATCTGACACTCATTTCCCTGCACAGCCCTGCTGCCAGAAGGAACTGTTCCTCAGAGGGGTGTGATGTGCACTGGCAGACAGGTCCCTGGAGGCCCTGCAGCGTGGGCTGTGGCAGTGGCTTCCAGTCCAGACGAGTGTCCTGCGTGCACAGGCAGAGCAACAAACCCGTGGCTGAGCAGTTCTGCAGAGGGAGGAAGAGACCAGCGACCTGGCAACACTGCAATGTCACATCCTGTGGCAGTATGTAAATGTTTATTTAAATATGAGCATAGCAATAGTTTGTAGCAGTTATATTAGAAAGTGACTCGCAGTTGTACGCTATTGATTCTACAAGCATTTGATTGTACATCAAAGGTAAAGTTATCCTCTCCAAGGAGCACTTCGTAATCCTGGGGTTTCTTTTCTCTAAGTAGGCCAGTTGGATATTAAAGCCTCAAAAGCACTTTTAGAAACAAGATATTTAGGAAGTTTTTTGCAAACTTCCCTACATGACTGTGCCAGTTGTGACTCAAAAGTCTCTGAGCGAGCTGTTAATGCCTCCAAGATGGGATAGTGCTCTGAAACAGACAATGAGTAAATGAATGCAGTGAGATCACACTTCTTACTTGTGACCTTGTTTGGCTTTGAATCCACTGCTGCCAAAAATGCACACTAAAATAATGGAAAAGCTAGCAGGAACCCATCAGTTGTTCACAATTACTATGGCAAGTTCTGCTGTTTCTCTTTTGCTCGTTATAAAGCCTTGTAATGTTTACGTATATTTTTCAGAAGGCGAATGCAAGGATACAACTCACTACTGTACATTTGTAAAGCAACTAAAGTTATGCTTGATAGACACCTACAAACAAAGATGTTGTCAATCATGTCAAGAAATGTAAATCCTCTATGGCAAGTTCATGATGCTGCAGTGAAGAGAT
Source organism: Eopsaltria australis (assembly GCA_034509425.1). Classification (NCBI taxonomy): domain Eukaryota; kingdom Metazoa; phylum Chordata; class Aves; order Passeriformes; family Petroicidae; genus Eopsaltria; species Eopsaltria australis. The sequence goes on along the minus strand of JAVTVJ010000031.1, from coordinate 5,159,959 downwards.
GAGAAGAGAGGTTCATTAAGCTGACCTGCTCAAAGTATATCCTTGTAAATGAGACATTAGTTGTGACAGTTACATGGCAACATGGGGCTAATGAACAGTATTGGGGATTGATGTGCTGGATGAGGGATTGTTTCTGGGAGCTTTCATTTTTCATTCTTTGCAATGGAACTTCGAATGTTTTAAACATGTCTGGATTAGCAAGATAATATCTTGGTGTATCATCTATAAAATTCTGCTGGGCCATCATTTTATAAATTTATCAGTGACAAAAGCATTACCCAAAAGCAGCAAATAGTGGTTACTGCCCTTAACTTACGAGGAAGAGTCACAAAAATATTTGGAAAAATTTTTGAAATACAGTGACTATTGACTCCCAGGATTTTGGTTTGGGTTTTTTTCATTATATTTAAAACCATTTTTAAATTTATAGAAGCTGTGGCTTGTAGCTGTAAAATTTTGACAGCAGCTTCATTTTCATAAACAGCTTGAGCTTAAGGGTTGATCTCACAGGATCTGCTTTACAGATACAACTCTCAGATGGATACACAGAAGTATATTGCATTTTCCTGCTGTATTTTTGTGTATGCAGTATGACACTATAGATCCTAGTACAATTTTCAAAGCAGCAGTAGATTTCTTTTGAATAAATGAGGTGTCATTTTTTATTATTTCTATTCTAATTCCAGTCTCTGAAGTACAGTTGAAGTTCTGTCATGATTATACTTTTGTACTGATATTAAATGAGACAGAAGCTTCCTTGTCAGAGCTGTGAACAAACATTTGTGAGCACTGTTCTCTTGCACATCAAGTCAAATAAGGAGCCAGTAATTGGCCAAAATGGCTGTCAGATTTCTTATCTTGTATAATCATTCTATTTTTCTCCATTAATGGGGAAAAATGTCCAAGAAAGAATTATTAATCATGAAGATAGACAAGTGCAAGAAATCTGTTTTGAACATTTCTCCATCAAGATTTTTTCATCACAACCACCTGCGTAATTTGCAAGTTGGTAAATTCTTACCATGATACTCCTGGGTAAATTATCTTGCAGATTGTCTGACTAGGGCTTTAAGCAGAGAGGACCCCACTGGAGGCAGAAAATAGACGATTTTTTCTTTTGTAGTTTCCAAACTACTGCTCATATTGGAGGCCTGAATGCTTACTTTGACTTGGCTCTTGTGTTCCATCTCTGAGCTGTGACGGGCAGAGGGCTGTGAGTGCTTTGGGGCAGTTCAGACACAGCATCCTGCACAGAGGGTTTGCATCACTGACAATTAGGGTAGCACTACTGTATAGAAAATGTTTAGGGAGGACTGTCATGTCCAAGGCTGACTGCAAGGAGAGGATATTCCTGATCATTACCTTTTTAATCAGCAATGGGTCTTGATTGTTTAAGCAGTTTTTTAAATTAAACATTTGTAAGATACTTTTGTAGATATTTATTGTCTGATTTAAAGTGCAATATTTTTTTTTGTACAGTGTTTAATAAAGATTTTTGGACATATATTTTTTCTTATTACCAAAATTTCTTATTCATATTTTCCCTTTATATTTAAAGTTTTCAAATGTTAGTACATAGCATTTTTTGTGGCGTTAACTTTGGTTAAGTATGCATGCTGTACCAAAGCAGTGCTGTAAATGTTTGTGATTGCAGTTGGCATGACATTCCTTTGTAGATTCTTTTATTGCTTCTCCATTAACTGAAGATTTTAGCTTTCTTGAACGTAGTTTTGATATTTCTGAAATAAAGTATAGTTTGATTATTCAACACTATGATTACTCTGAGATTGTTTATTACCGTGATTTGCATGGTAACTGCGCTTTCATTCTTTGTTATTTTTTCAACCTACTCTGTCCACAATTCTGGGATTTTTTTTCAAAGCCTCAGATTAGTTCTTATTTTTAACAGTTTATCAGACATCTTGTCAGCTTCATTGCAGTCTGCTTTGCACTGCAATTAAGAGACAACATAGATGTAACCTGACTGAAAAAGCGGGAAGTTAATTTGCCAAAATCCAAATAACTCAGCTGATTCACTGAAATGTAGAATCAGGATTCTGTAAAAGGTGGAATAAAATTGCATTTCTTTGCTAGGTCTTCACCAAGCAGAGTTTATTCAGATCTGACAGAACAGCTCCATGTTTTATATTTAGTGAGGGATAGGAATAGCTCCATGAAATAGAAGTTGTTTCAGAATATCCAATATATATATAAATACATGTATATAAAAATAGTCTTTAGAAAGAATAGTCTAAGAAAGACTATGAACAACAAAAGCCTTAAAAAATTTATTAAATAGAAAATAAACATCTAGCAATGGAATGGTGGTGTTTCGGAGTTATACTGAACAGCAATATTGGCAAAGGCTTAATTTTCCTTTTACATTCCCTTTGTGCAGTCCTTCAGAAAAGCAAAGGCTCTCCAAAGCAGTGCTGTGGAGCCTGCTGCTGGATGAGAGTGCACAGAAAGCCCTCTCAGAATAGCAACTGAATCCATGAATAACTTCTCTGCTTTTACATCCTGGTTTAGCATGACATCATGAAATGCTTTTTTAACAGCTGTTATTTTGGAAAAATATTAGTTTTCCAGCTGTCTCTTCATTCGGTCTGCATTTCAGTAATTTGTTGCTTATGAAAAGGTTGACGTCAGGTATTGAATAGTGTCTGAAGGTTTATAATATCATTTGATGCTTTTCCTGAAAGCACAATCAGTGTGCTGGGACTTTTTCAATTCTGAAGTAATAAAGGCTTCTCACTTTCACTATTAAACGTAGGAGAAAACATTAATGACAAAATGAAAGGGAATATGCCCCTCCACCCTAAAAAAATCTTCAAACACATCTGCAGAGGAACTGTTAAATGGATCTGAATATGCCCTCCACTTCCCTTCCTCTCAAAATGTTTGTACCGTGCTGGTAGGTGGCAGCAAATGACTTTCCATAACTTAAGGGAGGGAAGTGACTTCGGAACTGAAAAAACAGCTGTGAAAATTTTAAAAAAGCATCTGGGCTCCCTCAGACCCAGCAGAAGAGCCATTTTGAGCAGAATATGCAGGCACATGTAACTTCATGGATTCAGATTGCATTTCTCCCTCCCTAGAAAGGAGAGCTGGAGGACATTGAGAGCTTCTGTAAACGGCTCCAGAGGTGCCAGGACTGTGTACAGGATATGGACCTGAGTAGGTGTGACTGTGCAAAGTTTTGGCTTTGTTTCCTCAGTTGCGACACAACAGAAAATTACTCAAAAGAGTGTTTGCATGTTTTCTTCTCTGGTACAGAAAGATGACAATCAATTAGACTTTTTCTTGTCTTGCTTTTAGGATCTCACAGATTTACATCATCCTTGTTCCTTCACTATCTGAGGGAAGTGAATAATTTTCAGACAGAAAAGTAAAATTGATTTGCCATTTCATTAACAGAGTAAATGATGCTACAAAAACACAGTACAAAGACAAAAGTTGTGTAAAAGTGACTGATGCCCCAATTATGTCTGGATCCCTCTCATGCAATACTTTTGTGCACAGCTGATTTGAACAGTTCAGCTTTCTTGCTTTCATATGACCACGTTCCTGCTTTAAAAATGTTCCCATCATTAATCTTAGCCCTTTCATAAGTGACTTTGTTTATGAAGTACAGCCACATGATTCTGCAGAACCCAAATACTGTTCTACACCAATGGGTACAAGATATGCAATACTGAGAAAAAAATCATACTGGAGTAATGTGATAGAGCATGACAATACAGTTAATTACAGAACTATTAATTGGGACTTGCTTAAATCATGAACATAATAAAACTAAAATTGGTTCATCCGGATTTCTCAAAAGCAGCTAAAGATACATAGAGAAAATACAAAATATTTCACATAGAAGCATAACAATTGCATATAAAATTTCTGTAAAAAATTTGGTTTCTGTGTATTTGGAAGAAGCAATTCTTAGAAGAGCAGACAGACTGAAGCCAGGCTGCCTACAGATTTCTGCTTCTCATCTGCTAGTTCTTTTTTTACCTGAGTTTACTCTATTTTCTGCAAATCTATGCAATCTCATTGTGAGATCGGATTGAATTTGCACACTGGGTTTAAAGATGATTCATCTGGGGAGGACACATGCACTAAGTTCGTCAGTGTGCCTAAAGTGCATCAGTTTTGTTTCCTTTGCAAGTAAGGCTGAAAGAGCACAAACACAGAAATTAGGAAACAGAGTCTAATGACCTGCTTTGGTGGTTGAGTGGTTTCAAGTATGTGTACAGAAAAAGAGTGAGGTTACCACTTGTTAATTGCTACCAGAAATTACAGTGGGACCTGATATTCACTTCAGATCTGAATGAAATTAAAGCAGTGATGACTAAAGCTAAAACCAATTTTTTTAGAAATGCCTAGGTGCCATGGCATACTATCTTGTGATTCAGGCAGTAGAATATGAAGAAAATAATCTTACAGATTACTGAGATTATTACAGATTTCTTAGAGCATTATAAATAGCACTATTTGCTTACTTCGTAAAATATTTTCTCATCTAAAGACAACTTGCTATTTCAGAAATACAATCATTTGATCACAGAAAATCTCAAAGAATTAAATATGTGAGAAATATGCTTGAGATGGAGTGTGAAGAAATCCGGGGAGTCGAGGAAATTGGAATGCACAATTAGAAAAAGGACAGATGCCATGCAAGGAGTAGTGTTCCTTCAGCATTTACAAATCTTTATTGTCTTGTCTTAATAAACTTGTAATAAACTTGTAATAAACTCTGGTTTGGCTTTGGTTTTCTTCAAACTTCTAAAAGTAAAATTTGCAGTATTTAATTTGCTTTCAGTGTTATTTAAAGAAAAAATGAATGAGGTGGTTTCAAATTATTTTACCAAGGTGCTTGAAATATTGCATGTAAGTATTATGACACAGCAAGTACTTCCTCTGGAGGAGGATCACACTCTGACCCGGAGCGATCTGGAGACACCTGGCGGTAGAATTTGTGCCCCTGAGAATCTGTGTTCACATAGACATAACCCAGAGCAGCTGGACAATGTCCTGGGCAGACCTCTTTCTTCTTTGGAATATATTCAGTGCGGTACAAAGTTTCATCTTTAAAAGGAACTGCAGGAGCTACAGCATCTACAGGTTTGCAGCTCTGAGCTGGATTGGGCTGATGTGGTATGTAATGGGATCTGAATGTAGTTAAACTAGAAAATTTTCCTGTGGGTTTCTGAATTTGCGGTTCATTCTTAATAAGCCCTCTCCAACAGACGGTCCGGGGTTGGTAGTCTTCTTTTGTAGTAGTCTTCCCTTGAAAAGGGCCAGTGTATTTTCTTCCAGGAGCTGGTCTTATGGGGGGTCTAGGAGCAACCTTGTGTGAAATGTAATCAAGACGGTTTGAGGACTTGAGGTCCATCTTGTCTGTGGGTGGAACGTACTCTCTTGGTTTGCGGAACTCAGGTGCAGTGACCACATGTGCCTGATAGCGATCCTGGAATTCAGTGGTTCCTTTAAAAGGATCAGATTCAATTATTTTACTTTCAGGTTTGCAGCTTTTTGCTTGCTCCCCAGGTGTCCCTTTAAAATGTATCTGGTGGGTTGTGAGATCATCAAAGGGTTGGTCACATGGCTTGTACTCTTCCCTTGGCCTTACGAATGGGGGCTTCATCTCATGTAAAACGTAGGCGGTGCGATGGATGGTGTTAGCATCAAAAGGCCCCTCTGGCAGCTTGGGGTCACAAGGTTTACAGCTTGCAGGGGGGTTGGGTTGCTTGGGAATGTAGTCATCTTGAAACGTAGAAGGATTTCCAAATCTCTCTGAAGGTGGCTCATATGAACGCTCCTCCTTACAGGATTCCCTTCTTTCACCTTTCTTTAACCTGTAGGCATCTGTAAGGCAAAACCAAAATTCCACCACACAGGTGTTATCGTGTAAGACCATCCCTTTAAAATGAAGATAAAGTCTTCTGGTATTAAATCTTGCAAAACAAAGAGAATGGATGTAAGTGAAAATGATAATTTTATCTGCATTTTTGATCTGATGACACTGTCATCTATTATGGAGTGTGATAAAAACAGCCCCCCAAAATTGTACCTCATGCCCTATTTTGACTATTTTCTCAACAGAAACTATATAGAAAATAGCCTTATACAAGTTTTAAATACAGTATCTTCCATTTTACTTAAAAGATTTAGCACCTTTGTGCTCATTGTAATAGAATAATTTGTATTGAGACAGATCATTAGGATGATGTATATGGAAGCTATACCATACACAAGCAGAAACCTAAACTCCACTTTTGACCTACGCTGCGGAAAAATATGCCACATGAACTAAAACTATCTGAAAGATACATTGCACCTTAATTTCCATCCAGCTTTGCCATTATTACCTCGATAGGTTGGGACTGTATCCATCTTTGCATCTGAAGCATATTTCCTCTCTCGAGGCCTTGCTAATACCACAGGTCCTACTTTGTGAGGACTGTAATCCCTCCGGTACACGGTGCCCAGGTCAATCTGCCCTGACTTTGGTCTGTATTCTGCTTGTGGCCGAAAAGGTCTCGAAACAATTTCATACGGTAAATAATCAGATCTGAATTGAGGAAAAGAAAACACTGGTTAAAAAAATATTTTTTTTCCTTATGCAGTCACTTTTGTAGTTTTTCTACTATATGGAAAAATAACAAAATGTTTCCTCTGAAAAATCAATCAGACATCGTATGTTGGAGAGATAGCACAAAGGAGAGAAAACCACAGTACATAAATCTAGGGTCTCTGATGCATTATAGAGCCTTTACTCCAAGGTAGATGGTGAAGTAAGTTTTTTAACACTCTCCAAAGTCTAACAATATTATTTAAAGTATCTGAAAGGGGACTTAAAAAGTTGCTATAATTTTGCAAAGGATCAGAAAGCAGAGGCAGAGCAAAGCTCAGATTACTACAAGTGGTAGCATTTACTGATTGCATGAGGAGAATGGAATATAATCAGAAACAGCATTTCACAGTTTTTGTATGGGCACATTACATTTAAAGGGTATATATTACCAATGTGGGTGTTTAAATAGCCCATACAAGCTCGTTACCAATCTGGCAGAATGGCATTTAGTCTTTCTATTTATGTCTTTTTTTTTTGATAAACAAAGAAGTTTCACCAGATACCCTCATAGCTTAAAAGAAAAACAACAATAATGGAAAAAGTAAACACTGATGCCCTGTCACATCACTAACAGTGAATGGGTGATATTTTTTTCTAATTCTTTGAAAGATGATTTTTAATTCTGTAAGCTTAACATCAGAGTCTGTGCACTGACATGACAGATCTATCTTTACAGTTTGCTTTCTTAAAACTAATAATCTGAATTTTAAAAAATCAATAAAAGAATCGCCGTTCTTTTTTCTTAAAATTTCATTTTCCCACTATCTTGGATTCTACATATGTATTACAGAAAGGTTTTCCATAAGACCTAAATTTTCTAAAAGACTGAAAATGAAGACAAAAATTTTAGATTTTCTTTACAGGTTAAAGGCTTCTGTAAAAAATGCAAATCTTGCTGTAAGCGTGCTTTGCTATTTTTTACAACCTTTTTGTGGTAACTGCATTTCTATTTCTATTTCTATACTCAACAGTTATACTTTAAATATGCCAGAAGTGCAAAGGATGCAATGACTGCATTTTGAGAAGACTGCAACAAAATGTTTAGACCCAGCTTAAAAAACAAAGAGTAATTATGAAACATTGTTTGAGAATATTTACTTGGATGTTGTGGTGCCGTCCATTCTCCCCAGATCCTCTGGCAGGCGTGGTTTTGGCTTGCAGCTCTCGGGAGGGGGGATGTCACCATAGCCAGGGTACTTCTCCACATACTCCGTTTTGCGGCGCGGCTCCAGTCCATCATCGTAAAACTTTGTGGATCTGTGGCAGCAGCGGTGGCGTCTGCGTCAGACACATCAGAGCACAGAATTGTGAATCGTTTCGTTTAAGAGGAAAACCCATCCTCTGTCTACCGGGAGTGAATAACAAATGGGGAAGATCAAATGATGTCAGTAGTTTTTGTTTAAAATCTTTTCTGAGTGATAAAACCACAAAATACCGTGCTGATGGCACAGGTCCCAGAGCACATGACACTAATACAGTAATAAAAGCAGCATCAGCTGGGAGTCAGTCCTTGGTGCAGAATACAAAGGAGGGGTAGAGTTGATCTCAGGCCTCTAAATGATGCAACAACCAAGTTAAAAAATGAGAAATAAAGTAGCCCTGTCTAAGAATCCAGATCCTTTCAAAGCCTCGGGTGTTTACTCCTTTTCAATCAAGTCAATTAACAATTGAGAGACCTTTTCAAAACATAGCAGGGAAAGGAAAAAGGAAGAAGATGGAAGGAACAGGAAAGGCAGGAATACAAGGAGGTAAGTGTGTGCTATTTCTCAGTACAGTGTTTGCCTGTCATTACATTTGTCATGAAATTCACTTGCACCTTAGTAATGTTTTTTTCAGAAAGTACAAACAGCACATGCTGTGTCACGTAGCATCTAAAAGTGGCAGCTAAGCAGAAACAAAAGACATTGAATGGATGCTTTGAAATCTGGTTGAAATATAGGTTATCAAACTATTCATATATTTTTGGCATATAATTCAAAGGAGTTGGAAACAAACATTATTCATCTGCAAAAGCTTCACTGATGATCTTCAGTTTGCCATAAGCTGGTCCAGAAGAACAACCACCAAACAAAACACCTTCTGTTATCTGAGGTCACCATTCTTTAAGGACTTAATTCTGAATATATTTAAGGAATGTTGTGAGTCCCATGTATTTCTAAATGGACATGCTACAAACTGAAATAGATACTAGAAAAATAATTACTGAAGAGTGAGTCCATAGTTCTTGGCAGATGCAAAACAGAGGTGAAAGCAATCTACTCTTTATCTCTTCAAGGGAAGATGTTTGCAATTTTATTAGAATTCATTGGTGATCCAACAACGTCCTTCAAACCACTCATTTCTAGTGTGTAAAATAATTCTGAACACATTCTGTGCACACAATTACTTGGAATCAGATGAGATTGTTGAGGAAGTTCCTACATCCTATTCTGTGTTATGAAAGTGCTTTCAGTTGACCTGAAGGGTAATGTAAAATTTCCTCGTGAATTTGACTTGGAGATTAAAGGGCTTTTGGTTAACTGATAAATCTGCTTTAGGAGGTTGTCAAATTTAGAATGTTGTCCAATTGCTAAACCCAAAGTTTTCATTTAGATAATTTTATAAAACTAATTATATAAAGCATCACAATGCTAGGAATCATGAGAGAAGACAGATTACGGCTCTAGTAAATGAAATATGTTGCTTAGAGTTTGACCTGAACTCCTTGAGACACTGATTATTTTTAACTTCTTCCTTGTATTTAATTTCCACCCCTGAGTTACTGATAATTCAAATGAATTTGGTGAGAATATTCCTTTTCCCATGCCTGACTGGCACTTGCTTTGATGGATTATTAGTTTTTCCCTTCTTTGTGGGAGACTATCTTGTGTCTTGCATAAGGTCTGAATAGAATCTCAGCTAAATAAAAGTGACAGTACATCAGCTCTCTTGTGCCAAATGCTCTTGTTCTGCTTATTTTAGTAGAATGCTGGTGCTTTTAACTTATTTAAGGCCTGGCATACATACTTGTTTTTTATACAATGCTAGTAAGATCTTTGAAATTCTACCACAAAGCATTTTCCTCCCAGAGAACTAGACTAATAATGAGAAAAGCTTAATATTTATCATAATAGAAAACTTACTGCCCCCTCCACAAACACAGCTTAATGTTTGGGATTTTCTTTGTTTTTTTTTTTTTCATTTTTTGCCAGTGCACACACACACTATAGTCTGGAAGACAGAAATGATGGATGGACACTGTATTTTTGAGAATTGTCTGCTTCCCCTTTTCTTGACAGAAGATCTGGCAGTTTTTACTGGGTTTGTTTGTATTTACATGTGGTCAGTATGATGGCTAAAGTAACCCATAATTTAGAGAAAACTTCTTTCCTTTTAACTTACATTTATTCAGGAATATAGATTTTTATGATAATGTTAACAAAAGGGCAATAAATGGGGGAAGGCTGACAGATTGAGAAGGAGATAAAGCAGTAGTTTATTTTTGTGTCTCAAAACAACTTCTAAGCTTTTGTAGGCTGTGATTATCTTTTATAGCAGACAAATACTATTGCTGAGTGCAGAAAGTTCATCTACCACACAGGCTTCATTCTTCTTTGGAAGCCAGATTTAACTTGAGAAAGCAGAATGAAGTTCTGTCTTAGTGGCCTTGCTCCCCTGTAAGTTTTTTTCAGTGTTTTTTTAAATCCTGTTGATAGGGGAGATTGTTTCCTTCGATTTTATTATTTAGAATTAAGCAGTAATTATACCTCCATAAGATTTCCTGCAAATAGCTAAATGCTAATGTCTACAAAACATGAGATATTTATAGTTGCTTTGAAGTCTCTGCTAAGCTGTGTGTGCTTTCCCAAGTCCAGGTAACACTGCCAAGCGACCAAGCAGACTTCCCCTGAAAACAGAAACACTCTACACTGAAGCAAACACAATGTGCTGCCTAAACCAATAAAGGCTTAAGATTTTATTGACTGTAAAAACTTCAGTGAGGTTTATTTTAAACCACAAGCTTTATGCATGTTTAATTCAATTATCTGTACTATTGAACTGGGTTTTTGCTTTGAGATTTTTGATTGAGTTGAAGCTCATTTTGTGCTGTCTCGTGTTATCTCACCATCTTTCTTCTTGAGTGTGAGCCAGGTTTGTTATCTCATCGTGAAAACAATGCATTCCACTTCTTCATTAATCTAGGACTTTAGAAACCAATTTATGGGGCAAAATTCACCATATGCTTGGCCAAAAAGAACATGAGGAGCTTTACTCAGTGCCTGCCTCATATCTCGGTCTACAGATAAAAAAAAGCGGCTGATGAAGAGACAGACAGACTTCCCACACAGAAACACATAGAGGGTGCCTGCTCTGCAGACCTTGGTATGAAACTTGTGGGTCATGGTGCACTTTGCAACCGTAAGGTTTGCCCTACACTTCCAAAAAATATTGAGCACACCTCTGTGATCCTATGATGACTATTTTTGTATGCAGCTGTTAGATTTTTTTTTAGTATTAACTGAATCTTTGAATCCTAGGGTGATTATTTTTTGTGAATTTTTTAAAAGTAGACAAATTCAAAATATTAACAGTTGTGACTTCAACTTGTAAATATGTATCTGAATTTTGAGAGGTCTAAGTTCCTTATTATTTTGGGACACTTGATTTGCACACTTTTTTTTTTTACCTATGGCATTGATAATCTTGCTTATAGACTTGTAATAGAAGAAATTCCTCCTAATGTCAAACCTAAAGCTCTTCTGGTGCAGCTTGAGACTGCGTCCTGTTGTCCTGACACTGGTTGTCTGGGAGAAGAGGCTGAGCCGCACCTGGCTGTGATCGGCTGCTGACACCGATCAGGTCACCCCGAGCCTCCTGAACACCCCCAGCTCCCTCAGCCGCTCCTTGGAACACTCGTGCTCCAGACCCTTCCCCAGCTCTCTTGCCCTTCCTGGACACGCTCCAGCCCCTCGATGTCCGTCCTGAACTGGACACAGCACTCGAGCAGTGGCTTCAGCAGTGCAGGGTACAGGGGGTGGCCATGCCCTGGCCCTGCTGGCCACGCTGCTCCTGTCACAGGCCCGGTGCCATTGGCATTCTTGGCTCTCGTTCAGCTGCTGCTGACCAGCACCCGGGTCCTTTCCCGACGGGCCCCTTCCAGCCCCTCTGCCCCAGCCTGTAACGCTCTGTGGGGTTGTTGTGACCCAGGGGCAGCACCCGGCCCTTGGCATTGCTGACCCTTACACCACTGGCCTCATTCCATGGATCCAGCCTGCCCAGATCCCTCTGCAGAGCCTTCCTACCCTGCCGCAGACCGGCACCGGCACCAGCCCGGTGTCGCGGGCGAGTGTACCGAGGGAGGGCGGCGCTGGCTCGCTGGTGGCTGCCTCACTCACCCGCAGGAGCAGAGCTCGCAGATGCAGCGCGGCGGCGCCATGCCCGGCCCGCTCGGCCGCCCGGCCGGTAACCAGGGACGCTGCGGCGCGCGGCACCAGCGGCGCCCGGCCCGCCCCGGCCCGGCTTCCGTCCGGCGTCACGGGGCGGGATCGGCAGCGGAGCGGGCCGCGGCTTTCCGGGAGCGGCGGCGGGGCCAGCGCAGGTGCGTGAGCTCCGCACTGGGAGGGCCTGGGCGGGGGAGCTGGGCCCGGCTCGGCCCCCACCCTGCGGGCAGTGCTGTGCCCCTCCTGGAGCGGCCGCGGGGCTGGGGCAGAGCGGCCGTGCCCGCTCCGAGGGGCAGGAGGGGAAGGCGATCCGGGGCCGGGGGGAACCGTGAGGTTTGTGGCGCTCCGTGTTCGCTGGCAGCCCGAACTGCGGCCAGCCGGGCTCCTGAGCCGCGTTCCGAAGCGCAGACACGGCTCCGGGTCCGTGTCGCGGGGGTTTCCCCCATGAGCAGCTCTGATCGCAGTTCGCGTCATTAAAAACCAAAGCGTTTTCTCAAGCTGACTCCTCAGTAAAACACTTTGCTCCGTTCGCAGAACTAGCCAGCCATGGTGCTCACTAGCGTGGAGAAGATGGTTGGCCTCCAGAAGAAGGCGTCCGGCGTCAGGAATATCTGTATATTGGCCCACGTGGATCACGGTAAGGCAGGTGATGGTGTGTGTGTGTTTGAACGATGGTGAGATACTTTGTTCACTGTTCTAAAGCAGTAAGTTTTTGTGGATTTAGCTTTAAACCGTCTTGAACTTGATTCAGAAGAGTAAATCTGCTTTATGCACCTTTTTCTTGGCGCGATGCAGCTTGTCTTTTACATAAATGAGCATCACGCTATAAATAATTTGAAGTAGTTGAAATTGAGTGTTTTCTACTTCTGTGATGGTGAATGTTGGCATGAATTTAATATATGCTTGAGAAGCAGAACGATGTTTTTCTATATTTGCTTGATAAAACAAGTTTGTTATGTAGGTGGAAGCAATAAACACTGTTTTTAGAACACATATTTTGTCTAATTACATGTTGTAATGAGGCTCTGGTACACTGTTATTTCAACTGCTTTTCTGGTCATGACAGGTGAATTTGCATGCACGTAATAGGATTAATCGGATTTGCTTTTTTGCAGTTAATTTGTACTTTTTGTGGCATTTTATAGCCTTTATTTAGGTTGATATTTTTAGAATACTATATGTTGCTTCTTTCTGCCATTGTTCGTTTTCATGTAATCCAAGTAATTTATTTTTCTTTTCAGGCAAAACTACTCTAGCTGATTGCCTTATATCTAGCAATGGAATAATCTCCAGCCGCTTGGCAGGAAAGGTAGAGTTACACTGTCACTTGTAACAATTCAAGTGTGTGCATGCTGGGATTGTGAGTTGTTGATGATGAAGGAAATTCCATCTATAGTCTTGCTAAACCTTGTTTTCTCGCTGTCATACTCTGACAGTTGATATGTAAATTGTGAAGATGTTTCTACAGACTTATTATCTTCTTTTGTTTCTGTACTCAGCTGAGATACCTCGACAGTAGGGAAGATGAACAGATCCGAGGAATAACAATGAAATCTAGTGCAATTTCACTGCACTTTGTGAAAGGTAAGTTGTTGATGCTGGCGTGTATAAATTTTAATATATATTTCCGTTAATTTTCCCTGTCTCTTCGTTGTTGCTGTTGTGATCTTTGTGTGCAACTTTTACTTTTGTGTTTCGCAGTGTTAGGCCATAATTCTGCAGAGACTTAGGCAAGGAACACTCAGCAAAGGTAACTGAGTTCCATCTCAGGGTCAGGAGAAATACCTTCAGTCATATCTCTGAGTGGAGGCCATGAGAATAGTTGCCTCATCTTTTTATTTTAGATATAAATATGTATATTTTGATCTTAAGTCTTGAATTAATGTCACTTAAAGGTAAAACCTTTCAAAAAAGCCCAAGTTTTAGTACAGTCTTGCTACTTTGTTGAGCTGCCTGTTATGCTGTGCTGTAGGGGTTTTTATAGTGTAGTTAGTGTCGGACATGAAAAAATAATAGCAGGATAACTGGGTGGCTGGAAGAAGTATTTTTGAAAACTGTTCTGAAATATTGATTTATTGTTTGATCCTAGGTGATCAGGAGTATCTGATTAATTTAATAGACTCCCCAGGGCACGTGGATTTTTCTTCAGAAGTATCTACTGCTGTCCGACTCTGTGATGGTTGCATCATAGTGGTGGATGCTGTTGAAGGAGTCTGTCCACAGGTGAAATAAAGTGTATTAAACAGAGAAAGAGGGGAGTAAGCCAAGTCTGAAGTGGGTTGTATAGAAATAAAAGACGAGCTGTTGAAGACGTTTTACAAAACTTTTAATAAACGACAATGCAGTTGAGGTATGAGAGTAGTATAATTCATAGTTGTGCTGAAAACCTGAGCAGTGCTGGTGAATGGATGTAGAGATGCAGGGTTGAAACAGAGAGTAATCTATCAAGCCATTTCATGCAGTAGAGTAGTTTGATAGAGAAGAGTCTTAAGGGAAATAATTTTATGTATTTATGTGAGCTTTCAGGGTTTGGAAAAGAATATACAAAATAACACTGAGGTTGCTCTTTTCATGGCTTACTTTTCTAAGTAGTTTGGTTTTTGTTATTATGGGTGTTTTTGCCATGAAACCCCACCTTTCTGCAGAATTCTTTAATAACTAACACTGTATTCTGTGGGGTCAGATTTCTGGTTTGAGTGTCAACCCGTCCTTTACTATATGTTTATTAAATTCTAGAATTATATTTGAATTTTTTTTTAATGTTCCGTCTTTTTGGTGCTATCAGGCTTTCTTTAATAGGTTTATTTAAAACTCTTTCCTTCTCAGACTCAAGCTGTGCTGCGGCAGGCATGGCTGGAAAATATCCGTCCAGTCCTGGTGATTAACAAAATCGACCGCTTGATTGTGGAGCTGAAGCTCACCCCTCAGGAAGCATACCTGCACCTTAAGAATATCTTAGAACAGGTATTCGTGCTGTCATTTTTCACAGCAGATTTTGTGACTCTATGTAAACATCCAGTCTGATTTTTAACACTGAAGTGCATCTTATTCCTCATTGGTTTTGAGGTTTGTTCAGAATGCCTGTGATGGAGAAAAGAGTAGTAAATGCCTCTTGACAGGTCATCAGGAAAAGTCTTCATTTTTAGAAATAATATGATTATTTTGTTCTTCTGTTAAATTGCTTAAACTTATTGGAGGTAGACAGATGTTCCTCTGTTCCTGATATTGATGAATTCATGTAGGAATAAAGTTGATTAATCTTTTAAATTGTAGTTTAAGTTGCCCTCAAACTTTCCCCCTCCCAAGCTCACATGGGAGCACTTATCTGCCTGGTTTCCCTTTGCCCTCTGTTTGTTTTGTTGGCAGAAACAAGTTGCTATTTCACCATTCCTGGTTCTGAGGGACAAAGTGTGTTACATGTGATACTCTGTCTGATTCAGTCTGGGTGTGGCTGATTTTGACTTGGAAACTGTATGCTTTTTATGTCAAAATGTCAGTCTCGTAAATTCCTGTTGTCTTCAAATGTGTAGAACTAGGTGTGTTTTAAATTACCAAATGAGCCATAGACATCTTACTTTGTTAACAAAACTTCTCTTTTTTATGTTTTTGAGGGTGGGGGTCGTGAAAGAGTGAATGTATCTGAGGTTGTTTTTACATATCCTTCTCTAGATCAATGCAGTCACTGGAACACTTTTTACCTCCAAAGTGTTAGAAGAAAGAGCTGAAAAAGAAACAGAAAGTGAAAGTGTTTCAGACACATCACCAGGAGATCAGATTTATGACTGGAGTACTGGGTTAGAAGACACTGATGATTCACACCTCTATTTTTCACCAGAACATGGAAATGTGGTGTTTGCCAGTGCAATTGATGGCTGGGGCTTTGGGTAAGTTTGGGATTTAATTACTGACTTCTTTTATTGATTACTGCTGTTAATCTTAAAGTATTTCATGTTTCTAAAGATGTTTCTTAGATTTTTCTGTGATGTACAGCTGTGTGTAAATTATCTGAGTGACAGGGATCCCTGTTTACTTACACAGGAGCTTCTGAGCCTGCAGTAGAGTCCAGCCCAGCCTGCTAAACAGTATTTTATTACTTGCTACCATTGGATAGACTGTGCCAGACAAGGCCAGAAGCTGCAGCAGGGCAGGAGCTGGTTCAGGGTACACTTTTAGTTTGGAGGGCAGCAGGAGTGTGAGGAGTGCCCGTGTTCTGGTCGCTGGCCACGAGGTGGAGGCGTTGTCTTCATCCTGAAATTGTAGTTGGAGGCATACGCTCAGTGACACAGGGAATGTCTTGAGTATTGCAGAGCCCTTAAAGAAAATCATCTCCAGGATTTTTCAGTCAAAGTCAGACTGTAAATAAGGTGCCATCCTATGTGTTGTCCAACACAAACAGCTTTTGTCACTTCAAAGGAAAGGGAGAACAAAATGGGCTGTTTTAGTTTAATTATCTTGCAAGACAATTTTGTTTCTTCTGATGAACTGTCAGGCCCTGGCTCTGATAAATCATATAATGGAGAGGGGAAAAAAGAACATTTTCCTTAATTACTTTCAAGAGGTTCCTCTGGACTGCCAGCTGCATTACTGTGTGGTGAAATACGGATCAGTGGAGCATTTTCTTAATCATGGGAAGTCTTGACTGCTGTTTCTTGGTTGTGGGATCTTTTCCTGAAGGTATTAGCAGAAAAAAATAACTTATTAGTCAGTGCCAGCCTTATCCAGTGTGGTAAGTACATGTGGTTTTCTCATATTCCTCAAGTGTTGAAAAATGCCATCAATGTATATGCAAGAGCTGCTGGCACAAGAATCTTGAAAGTTCTCCCTGAATTGAGAGTTTAGGTAGTTTCTGGAAAAGAAATCCCTTTGGGCTTTGTTCGGAACTCACCACTTACGTATTGCTGACATGGACAGGTCCATATTTCACCTGTGTAAAAACTAAAGAATTCTGAATTTCAAAGAAAAGATTATCAAATAACACTGTTCTGTAAATAGGATTGTTTGGTTATAACTGTGGGTTTTTTTCTGCATGCACAGGGAGCAAATATTTTTTTGGAATATTTTTTATTGGAAATATTTTTTATTACTTCTCATTGAACATTTTCAGCAAGGAAACCATACCATGTTCAGGACTCTGGGCCTAAGCAGGCTGCTTTTGTTAACTCATGGAGTCTGCTGAGCAACACAACTGGTTTTACAACATGGTTATGGCATTACAGTTTTATATCATTTTCTTGGGTTTACTAATTTTTAAAGCAATGACTCAACAAGAAGTTTCATAAGTGGTTAATTAAAAATAATTGCCACCATCTGATGGCTCAAGTGTGGCTCAAAAGACTGCTTGGTTTCTAACATCATCTGTTCTGGTCCCAGACCATAGTTAAATGTGTAATGGGAAGTCTTTCAAAGAATAAGCTCAAGAGTCATCACTAATGTATTTATAAGGTTTGCATTATGCTTTTGAGTTTTTGATGAGGGGACAGTACACAGATGTTTATTTCAAGTAAAACCTTGAAGCTGACTTGAAACAAAACAAAGCCATTCAAGTACTGTTGATGTTTTTGATCTGTTATGACTAAATATTTTTGCAGGTGTAAATGTTAAACAATGTGAGCTAAATTGAAGACAATTGGAAAAGTGGGAGTAAAACACGGATTTGAGATTTTTGTGTGATTTTCACATAGCTGTTGTTGTAAAAAACATGACACTTTCATCAAGATATGTTTTCTTTGCTTTCAGAATTGAACATTTTGCCAAACTGTACAGCCAAAAAATTGGAATCAAGCCTGCAGTACTTCTGAAGACTTTATGGGGAGATTATTATCTAAATACAAAAGCAAAGAAGATAATGAAAGGTGATCAGGTATGGAGGGTGTCAAAAATATAACCTGATTTTTATTTTGGAGTTCTTTTTTTTTTTTCCTGATTCCATTCCTCATAGTGTATTCTGAAACTTGACCTCAGTGCCTGTTGACTCACTGTTACTGGAGGTATAAAGTCACCAGGATAGCCTTGGAGTGTGGAACATTCCAAAATTGACCACTCAAATGCTGTGTGGAGAAAATCTCATCTAACAATGCTCACTAAATAAGGGACACTGCAGCTTCGAGATTTCAGCATAGAGTGAAAAACACAAGATGAAAGGAAGATTAACAGTGTAGAAACAAGAGTAGTGAGTGGGTCTCTATCCCTCTAGCATTAAGCATTTCCACCACTAAAAGTTAAGGGAGAAGAAAGCAGTTTCCCTATTTTCATTAATCATTTTTTTTTGCTGTTTACATAGGTGATGATTAATGGTTATAAAAAGGGTGATAAGCAAGCTCAAGGTAGTCATATGCCATATTTATCAGGTTCTTTTTCTGAAATTGAAACCTTTGTCCTCCACTTCTAAATTTCATGTTTATTTTGTGCCTTATACCATTCTTATAAGACAGACTTCTTGACTTTGAATAAAGGTTTTACATGCTCCTTAAGAGAAGTTCAGTCTTAAGCCTATTGAAAAAGTGAGGAATTGCTGGTAATGAGCTATTTTTATCTTCTGCCAGTCAAAAGGAAAGAAACCTTTGTTTGTGCAGCTGGTGCTGGACAACATTTGGAGTCTGTATGAGGCGGTTATGAAAAGGTGAGAACATCTATGGAGTTTTCATGGCATCTCTTTCCATGTGCTCTGGTGATTTTTTTTTTAAATACTCAAGAATTATAGATACTGGTTATATGTTGCTTCTGTGGATTTTTAACCTATTTATTATTTTCCTTACAGAGACAAAGAAAAAATAGAAAAGATAGTCACCTCTTTGGGATTGAGAATTGGTGCCCGGGAGTCACGGCATGCAGACCCAAAAGTTCAGCTAAATGCCATTTGTAGCCAGTGGCTACCAATATCTGATGCAGTCCTCTGTATCCTTAAAAAAAAAGATACTCTTTTTTTTCTATTGGCAGTTCTCAGACTTCAAAGTGTGCTCACATATTTCAGTGTGTGATTTTTTTTTTTTTTTAGGTCTGTGCCAAAGCTAGCTGAACCAATTTTCTTGCTTATAACATTACAAGTTACATATCTACCATTATTATGTTATGCTTCTGCCAGCTTTGTGCTTCTGCACATCTTATTTTTATGAAACTAAGTTATGAAACTGGAGGTAGTTTGACAATAGACCTTCATTAGGCAGGTTTATATTCAAGTTTTAGTGGTTTTCCTGTAGTAGAAACCAATCTCCTGTTTATAATAGTATTATAGGTCTTCTGTCCATGAAGTTCTACAGATGTCTGGTGTTATGTTTTAAGCACAAAATTTCTTAATCCAAAATCAGCCTTTGCTGTTTATCAGCTGTGCCTGTTGTTTATAATATGATACATCTTCTGTTATGGTAGATGTGCACAAAGTATTGATGCATAAATACTAATTAATTCTGTATCTCTTGCCCCAGTTGTGCTGTTCTTAGTTTCCCAGCTGCGTTTAGGGTGGGCCACCCCTCCTTAACTCTGCCCCTGATAAATGGCAAAAGAATTGTTGCTGACCTGAGAGGGATCCAAATGCACTGTGACAACAGAGCTGGATTTTGGATCTGCTGCTGCTGGCAGTTAATGCATGGGGCTCTGTTAAAGAAGCATTGAAAGTATTTGTCTTCCTCATTTGCATTCAGTAAGGAAATACAAAAATGTATCCTTAACAATGTGTTTTAGCCATGGTGTGTAATAAAATTCCCAGTCCTCTGGACATCACAGCAGAGAGAGTGGAGAAGCTGATGTGTGTTGGAGCAAGAACATTTGATTCTTTGCCACCAGAAACTCGGGAACTGAAAAGTGGTGAGTAGGTGTTCTCCCATTAAGGTGAAGGTTCTTTCTGTCCTGGTGGTTTTGTTTGTCTTTGGATTGTAAAGATCTACCTAAAATATAAATATTAAAATAAGGTGCTGTAGTCTACATGTAAATTTATAAATCATTTGCAGTAGCTTTGTTGATGTTTGTCATTGATATGTCTTAGTTTTATGGCCATGCATTTTTCTTCAGTCCTGTGTATTCCTGGGTAACTCAAGCTGCAGGTGATGTAAAGTTCAGGACTCAGAATCTGGGTGTTCCAAGGATGCAAGGTTAATACTTGTTTTTAGTTCTGAACAGTAGAAGTCATTATGAAATTGAGAATTCAATATTTTGCTAAGTTGTGTATTAAAATCATTAAAATAATTTTAGCATGTAGTGGTTTGAATTTGTATTTAATTTTTGCAAGTGTATTGATTAGCTTTTAGTAATTAATTATTAATTATAGCACAATGTTTTGAGAAGAGCTTCAAGAAATCTAAGAGGATGAGACATCAAAGATCAATTAAAAATGAGATGTCAATGTCAAATTCCTAAAGGCTGTTAGGAATTGTTTCCCAGGGGTTAACAAAACTGGCTTTTCATCCTTTATTGAACATCAAGAAACATGGTATTCTCCAGACAGTATTCAACACTGTATTAGTGTAAGGTAATTGGAAGAAATTTGCCTCTCTAAACTTGGATCTTACTGCTCTTGATTATGAACAACTAGTGGACTTGCACATTTAGTATCTTGCTAATTTTAGTAGTAGTCTTGTGCTTTTGTTTGCCTTTGCTCTGTGGTCTTTTCATATCTCAGATAAAAGGGACAAGTGTAGGAGAAGACGATTCAGTTTCTCTCTTAGAAGTTTTGAATGGTATTGTCTGGTTTGAATTTCATGTATTTCAAATTGGATTAAAATAATAGTTTATGGGAATTTCCTACTTATTGAATGAGTTTTGTGTGGATATTTCATCTTTTGGGGAATATCTGTTCTTGCAGTGAAGTTGTTAGGATTTTGTGAGCATTTGGGCATTTGCAGGACTTCCTCCTTTAGTTTGAAAGGAAGGAGAATACTTTGAGGTACTGAATAAGTAGTGTTCAGTCTTAATCCTGTGCTGCTCTCTGGTTTCCACTGTGATCTAAATCAGCTTGTAAACTCAACTTGTTTAGTTGTAGGAGTATATGTAGTTTTTTATCAAGAGTTTTATTTTTGAAGTTTTGCTCATTTTATCATGAAACATTTTATCATGAAGGCAGTGTTATCAAATGATTAGGCCAGAGAAATTCTCTACTTTTTCTGTTGATTTGTCCTTAGCATATTATGCATTGAAACAGGAAATAGACAGTAATGCCTACAAAATCAGTGTAAAGTCATACCTTTGTCTATACTTTTGGGGAAAAAATTGTGAAAATAACTTCCATTTATATTTTTTAGCTTTTATGAAATGCAGTAGTGAAGGAACAGCCCCAGTTATTGTCTTTGTTTCCAAAATGTTTCCTGTTGATGCAAAGGCACTGCCACAGAATAAACCAAGGTAAGAAAATGTAACATTTTACTTTCTGATCTGTGTTAGTTACTTCTTCAGAAAAAAAATTACACTGAAGGCATGGATAAGTTGGTTTAGACATGGGAGAATAATTAATGAATTGAAATGCAGTAAAGTCTTTTCTGCAAATAAAGATTTTCTGAATGAGTTCAGGAGGTGATATGTTTAATCATAGTAGTTTTAGAAGGTGAAGCAAATCTGTTGGAGAACAGTGCTTGTCCAAAGGTATCATCCTAATGCATACAGTGTAAGCAGTTTCAGGATGTCTGGGGGAACTGATGGAGTAAAACTTCTTGGTTTTTCAGCGAGGTTTTGTTGGCATGGTCATAGCAGCTTGTGTTGGTACCAAGGAACACTTCCTATCAAACTGGGCAGAACAGCTCAGTGAGCATCCTGTCCATTGCAACAGCAAAATAAAATGGGTTGATTAAAGTAGTTCAAATCTTGACTGATTTTTTGCAGTGATCTGAAGGGCATTAATGCACTTCCAAAGAGTTTTTTTCTGGGAAGTTTGAAAGATCTTTTGTTACAGCCTTTTGTTCTTTAATAGCCATCTGATTTTCTTGGAGGAGTAGGTCCTTCTAGATCTCGTTTTCCTGGCACACTTAAGTGTACTACTTTAACCTGAAGCTACCTGCTTTTTCTGCAGAAGAAATGTACTTTCCTGATGAGTTTATAAGAATGAGGTTCATCTTAACCTTTCATCCCTCCAAGCCTCTGGAGCATTTTCAGTAGGCAACTTCTGTGTTAACTGGCCTTTTAATGCTTTTTGGGGGGATTGTCACTGTACAGCAAAGTAATATAGAAAATAATAATTTTCCTGCTAAATTAGACTGATTGTGAATGTTTGATCTTTGTATAAAAGATGGTTCTGCTACTGTAGTAATATTTGAAAGCTTTATTACTACCTTAGTTTTTTCTTGCACACTTGCTAGATTTATTTCAATTTTTTTCTTGCCAATGTTATCTACAAATCTTCCACCAGGAATCTTCCTTGCACTGTTCACACTCAGGGAAAAGATGCACGGTGTGCATGGGCTGAGCAGGCACTAGATGGTGCAGTTTTGCTGTGAGTGCTGTCCTGGAGTGTCTGAAACACGAGCTCAGCTCAGGTGTGGCACAGCAGCGCCATTCCTGCTTTGTCTCCTTTCCTGGGGATGGGCTCCAGTTATCAGTGACAACTGTGCTGAGGCCATCACTTTTTGGCTGTTGTATCACTGATAAAGACCTGCTTTTTTTATTTTTTGGGAGAACCAAAATTCTCCGAGGTGATGAGAATGTGAAATAGGGGCAAAGACAGCTCTTACATATTCCAGATACAGAAATTTTCTAGATTTTAGTTACTTTCCTTTCTCCTGTTTACTCAGTGCAATGAAAATTGTAGTGTCTTGCTCTGTAGTTTGTGTGAAAAGTATTTCTTGCTGGCCTTCATATTAAATTATTCAATTAGTTACTAATTAGCTAATATTAAAATCAAATCACGTGTATTTTTCTTTGAGGTAGTTCTTAGTACTGTGTGATTTTTGCTGATTAGGTAATATTAAAGATTTTGTTTTGAGGTGACAGTTGGTTTCCATTGTTTGAAAAATAGTAATGGAGTTAAATGTGTATTTCTCAATACTTGATTTGTTAAGATTCTGCAAATCAGCAGTTCATGAAGAAATTGGAAGAGGAGGTTAGTTCTAATGAAGGAAAGCAATCTCCATGAAACAAAATCCAAGTGTTTTAAAAACACTGCATTGTGTACCTGTGGTCCTTAAGCATATTTTTAATTGTACTGGTCATTGTGTACTATTTACAGTTACACAGTGAAGATTGTGCTTAACAGAATTGAGTGATGGTTGAGTGGAGCATGTGAGATCCAATATTGAAACTGGCATTTCATGAAGGTGCTTCATTAGAATGTCTGAACATGGGAGAAACAGAGAATATCTACACTATGTCTGTTACCAGTTATTTCACATTTTCCTATTAAGGAACATTAATCCATGTGTGTTTCACTTATATGTTAATTTTGAGGAGCCATAACGGTGCTCTTGTGTATCTTGATGTTTGACTGCTGGACTGACCTAAGGTTATTTGCATCCCCTGGGAGTGGGGAAGGATTGATTAAGCATGTTAAAGCATGTGAAAATACCTAAGAGTTTTCTCCAGGTTTTTTTTTTGTTTGTTTGTTTTGGTTTTTTTTTTGTTTGTTTTTTTTTTTGCAAGATTTCCTGTCTTCCAGAGGGAAAAAAATTCAGATCTATGCTAGTATCTCTTTTTTTCCTTTTGTGAGGTAGCACTGGGTAAGGTTACCTCTTTGTAACTTTGTTAGAAGATTCAAACTGACTTTGTCATTTTTTATAGTTTGCCTTATTTCTGCCATCTGCTTGTAATACTTATTAAGCATAAGCTGGGAAAAGCAAA
Source organism: Eopsaltria australis (assembly GCA_034509425.1). NCBI lineage: Eukaryota > Metazoa > Chordata > Aves > Passeriformes > Petroicidae > Eopsaltria > Eopsaltria australis. The sequence goes on along the minus strand of JAVTVJ010000031.1, from coordinate 5,136,157 downwards.
AAGCTCTTCAAAGTCCAGGGTGTATTGTAAATGATAACAAAGGATGGGTTTTTAATTAAAACAACCTCCTTTGAGACTGCTGTTGGCAACTAATATCTCCTTGAAGGTCACTTTAAAATTAATAGATTCTCTACTAAAGCTGGTATGGTTTTGCTTTTACTGTTTAAATAGCAGAGTACATGGGAAAATTGTTCATTGTCAAGTTAAATCTGGTTGTCAGCTTGTATTTATCTTTCCTTGGAAAGATCTGAAAATTGACTTTTTGTATGGTACCACTATGTCATTAGTTTTTAGAGGTTTTGTAAAGAAATGAGAATTGCAAGTGTTCTGTCTTCCAGTTTCTTCTGTCTGATCTTCTGAAATTATTTGCTAATTCCCACCAAGTCAGGCAAAAATGTAAATTGTTGGTTGGGCAGGGAAGAAGAACAGATTATGGCCCCTCCTCCACTTGCTGTATGTAATGGTTATTTGGTGATGCCTGTGGTCATTTATTCTAAAGTATGCTGTGTACAGTATGAGGTGTTCACTCAGCAAATGCTGTTTCTTTCTCTCACTTCTGCTGGTGTGTGACACTGAATTCTAGTCTGACACAGAATGCTTGATTGTAGGTGTAGAAATAAAAGCTAAGCTTGGCATTTAGGTACAGGATATATAAATGCACCAGTTTGCTTTTCTTGAGGTTCAGAATTTTGTCTTTCTATAACTCAGTGTAAAAGATAAATATTTAGTAGTTAATTGCAGTTGCTTCCATCTAATTGCTAGGGGTATTTAATGTAAAATGTTAAGAACATAGAAACTGAATATCATGTGTTTATTATGATGAAATCCTCTAGTAACTTAGTGAAGCTTTATGTGTAAATCTTGCAGTGATGTAATGCCACGTGAGCAATAGGAAGCAAACCTTTTATGTTACCCCAAGTCCATCTTGTAATCCTGAAAAATGTAAATAAATAAAGCAAACTGAAGAAATTCCATTTCTACTTTCCAGTCGTAATAAAGAAAAGTCTATTGAACAGATAAGCTAGTGCACTAAAATTATATTTCATTACTGCCCTGGGGGATATAAAACCTGTAATACATCTACTATTTTCCTCCAGATAACGTGAAAAGTTCTTTCTCCTCAGTCAGCTTGAAATCAGGACTGTTTTTTTTCTTAGGTGTCACCCTGAAATAGACACTTTCCATACAATTCTGCATGAAATTACAGTGATAGTTGTTTCTTTGTTTTATGCTGCAGCTTGTTAGCATGTCTTAAGCAAACAGATTGTAGTGTGCTTCGTTTTCTTTCTAATGTTTTGTAATGTTTTATAAAAAGCGAAAACAAAATCCTGTGATTTTTGCCAGATCTTCAGCTGAAATGACATTGATCAAAATGAGAGCCTGTATAAAGCTCCAGGCTCAGTAAGAAATTACTGTCTTCTTGCAAGTAAATTAACTTATATGTTTAAGGCAGTATGACTTGCAGTGCCTTCAGTGTGATCTGAGCCCATCGTCTTCTGTTTTCATTAGTAGTTTGTTCTAAATTGTAGTTGTTGTGTTAGAAATGAATAGGGCATGTATCATCCGAACAGTCTGTTGGATTTACAGGTTAGCTTCTGAATTTGGCATCCAGTTGCATAATTAATGGACTAATAAATGCTTTTCAAAAATTAAAACCCCTATTATGGTTATCATGAAATAGATTTCAGTAACAGTATACATTTGAATCTGGCTAAGACATTGGCAACTGATCCAAGAAAGAAATATATAGTAATGGTTAAAATTTGAATCTCTGGATATACTATAGTTTGTATAATGGTAAGCTTAAGTGAGTAAAGCATGTGACATAGTGGAAGAGTTTTGCTTCAAGTTTCTTTTTTCTTTTCTGCACATTCATCATGTGAGATAAATCAGAGGTCGCTCTATCAGTCTGGAGCGTTTTTCCAGGCAGAGTGTGACAGCTTGGGATTGATGCCTTATTTCATTGTGTGTCTCAGAATGAATGGTAGCTGCTATATAATGTTATACAAGCAGTTGTTGAGTCCTGTAAGACTGTTGTATGAAATTTTATGTAAGTTGTGATTTGGTTAATTTTCAGTTCTTCCTTTTGTATTTACACATTTATTTCTACTGTGAATTGCGTGCCAGTCTCATTGCAATAGAACTGACAGTAGATGATCTTAGTAGATGTACGTTAGTTTGTGAATGGAAATTGTTCCATAGACATTAAGTAGTTTAATCCAGAAATTAACGAGCTTCTAGAGGATTAGGGAGACCACTGGACATACACTGTGCTGAAATGGAGCAAACAGGCTGCACTTGACCGAGCTGTCCTTAGGGATGTTGCTGACAGAACTCTTTGAGTGCCAGGTGAGCAGAGCAGCTGCCAATGATTTCACTCGAACTTAACTCTGAAGAGCAGAGTCATGAATAGGATTCTCTATCAATTACATGGATTTAAAGATGTTATCAGAAATTACCCCTTCCACACCTTATGAAGTCAAACATCTGTCCATGAGCTCATGCAGTTTAAACTGGAAAAAGCTGTATGGAGATAGAAAGCATTCTGAGAGCTTGAAAACCATTGTTCATGGCATGAGAGATGCATCACAGACACTTGCTGGCAGTACTATTGGTCTTTTGGAAATCAGTTGATGTTTTGACTGTGGTGTTTCCTTTTTAAAGTGGTCTGGAGGTTAAAAACATAAACATAACACTTCAATAATCAAAGGCAAATTTGTCTTTGGGGGGTTTGTTCTGATTATTCACTCTGAATATTTGAACTGCTTTGGCTTGAAGTCTGTCTTTGATAATATGAAAGAGTAGAAAAGCTATCATGTCAGAGGATTGATTGCATGAGGAAGTTCAGTTGTCGTCCAGTTTGAACTAAAGGTGTTATCCTGGGGGAATGTGGGAATCAGAAGTAGTCAGCAGGAGCTTGCTTACATTACCTGAAATCTAATGCCTTTAATCAGCAATCTATTAAATGTCAATAGCATGGATATTGTACTCTTTCCCACACTATAATTTCCATGGCATTTGTTTACCACATGTTTGAGTTGAAGATGAGTTGGCAATGATGTGGTCACCCAGGTTCCCGTGTCTGGGTGCTGTAGCATTTCTCTGGAGCCAGGGAATCTCTCTCTTTCTGCTACAGAATTTTTATTTGCTGGTTTTTGTGTGACTGCATGTTGCCATTTTTTCCCTGCCAGTATTACAAGGCAGTTGATCCTTTCTAATGGAGTGAAAAAGGGAAAGGGGGGAAGAAGAAGAAGAAGAAGAAGAGGAAACAACCTTTCTTTTGGTGTGGGCAGCTTTTGTTCAAAATTGATTTTGTTTCTGATTGGTTTTGCCAACTGGAGAAATTGAATAAATCAGGGTGTAATTTGAAACTGGTTTTGTTGCAGATCCAGTGCCTTATGTGCATTAATCTTGTTCTGTGTTCTGCTTGATTGTGTTACAACTCTATATAAGAATTTATTTGACAATATTATCTTTTTGTTGTTTCTAATGATACTACTGGGAGTGACTAATTTTATAGAAATTGATGGTGACAGAAACCAGGATGGAAGTCTAGGTTGTACCTGCTAGTTAAAGTCCCCCCTACACCCAATCTGCCTTTTAATCAAATGAGAATGTTTTTAAGTGTGTCTATATATATTGCAACTTAGACCAGTGCATTCAGAATCTTAAGGTACCTTTAATATTTGTGGTTAGGGTTATTTGACACCTAAATATACTGATACTTTGAAAAATACCATGTAAAGTAGAAAAAAGCCAAGAAGCTTTTGTCTTTTACTCTGAGGAGTATTTAAAAAAAATGAAAAGTATTTTTGGACAAGCAAATATGTTGGAATGCATACACTGTCCCTGTATGTATACTATGTCATCATATATAGACTGTGTTTCTGACACCCTTGGCTGTCTGATCTGTACTTTCCCTATCAATCTATCTCCTCTAGAAATTTTTCTGACATTCCAAACCTTTAAATAACTTTGAACAGCTGCCTTCAGGCAAAAAAAAAAAAAAAAAAAAAAAAAAGTTTTCTTCTCCACCATCTGCTTTGCATTTTGTATTGTTAAGCCTCTTTCTCTTTAGCAGTAAAGTAAACAAGCCAAACAGAAATACCACAGTGTTTGAAACTTCAGAGATACATATTCTTAATTCTGTCATGATTGTTTTAAAAGACAGTTTTTTCCTTTTTTTAAAAAGAAATTAAATTGCTAAGAAGTTTGAAATGGTGATTTTGTCTTGCATTCTCCTTTTCTATAACATGTGTCTGTCCCAGATTCTAAGTTCTAGAAGTCTGTGCTTCAAATTCTGACATTTTATCCTGGGGGCCTCTCTTAGGTAATTTTCAGAGAGATTTTCAACTTATGTACAGCTTTCTTACTCTTTCAAGTTGAACATTTGGGTTCAAGATCAGCATGACAACTGTTCCAAGTGATTTCTTCAAGTTGTATGAAGAATTTTGCTTAATCGAGTGTCTCATTTTTAAAACTAAGTCTCTTGCAGAAAGTGTTGTATGCAGAAAACCATCCTGATTATGATATAAAAATTTTACTGGCAGTGAGTTGTCTCAGCCATGTAATCTGTTCAAGACTTCCTGCCTCTAATTAATCCAGTTAAGAGCAGAGTAGGTGTCCAGTAACTCTTTCTACTGACTGCACATAAAACCCTTGACCTGTGATTAACAGGGTTTTCCCTGTTTTGAAGTGTGCAGTAGTTGATATGGCAAAGTGAGTCAATCTTTCTGTGTTTTTTTTTTAGTAGAGATCATATTTATATGGCTCTTCTGTAAACAAAATTGACTCTACTCTGTAGTGCTTCCTGTGGTTTTCTTCCTCTTACCATTCATTACTGCTGTTGCTATTCAGGAAATCTTGACCTGTGTTTGTAAGTGTGGAGGTTGAAGAGAGGAAGTGACTTGTCCAAGGTTGCTAAACAAGCTAAAACTGCTAATGGGGCACTTTTGGTTTTAATGCTGTGTGCTTGATGCAGTTGATTGAAAAAATCCTAAACCATCTTAACCCTAAGGGTTGTTGGTTTTGTCTCCATCACGTGAGCAAATACAGGACAAATCATGTGGATGAGGTTTTGCTGTGGGATTATGTTCCCCTTCTTCACGGGAAATCAAGGTCTCAGAGTTGGTGATTAGTTTGTCCAGTTGTGTTGTAGAAATGCATGTTTTATGGTAAAAAGACTTCTGTTCCTTCTCTGGAGTTAGAATTTCATTAAGAATATTCATATAATATAAAAAATACATTGGTTATTGTTTTGGAAATCTATTAGTGCTGGAAAGCAATATATATGTCCATATATATAAGACAAAACCAACATTGAAAGCAGTCTGGTTCCATTAAAAAATTATGTCCACATAAGTTAATTATTTCTTCTGCTTTTAAGTTACAGCATTAAAGATTATTTTTTTCATGTAGGCACATAACACCACATTACTTGAGAATTTGTTGATACTGAAATTAGTAAACAGAATAGATTATTCATGGAAGTATCTGTAATGATTAGGTTCCCCTCATTTGCATGGGAAATTAATAGAAACAGAGTAATAACTGAAGAGAGAAGATGACTAGTGTCTGAATTAATTTTTTATCTTTAAAATCATTAAATTAGAAGATAACATCATATAACATATTTTTATTTAGGTTTAAAAATCAAATGGACAGTTTTGGGCAGTGCTGTTAGATTTCATATGTGTGTAATCACTTTGCTGTTTAAAATGCTTGCATTGACAAACAAGTCTGTTTATATTGCCTAATGTAAGAATGTTGATAATACTCTTTATCTTTTATTATTTATTGCTCTAAAGCATACTTTGAAGCACTTTGCTTTAAGGCAGGGTGTGCCAGTGAGTAGATGGATGCATCAGACTATTAAAATTTATTTTTTTTTGTTGTTGTTTTCTGTTGTAAGTCTTTTGCCTTAATGGGCTTATTCACTTTATGAAAGGTAGTTTTAATAAGCAAAGACTTTTCCCTGCATTTGAGCACTTGCTGTAAAGATTTCCTTAAAATAGTAAAGATACCACAAGTAATTAAAAATTACAATATTTGATCTCTGTGTATTTGGAAGAAAAATGAAAGTCTAAATATGGTAGAGGAAGAGTTTTCTAATTTCAGCTGTCTTAAAATTACAGTATTGGGGGACAAAAGGCATTCTGCATGACTTTTTACTTAAGTCAAATATAGTATTGTAATTACTGTTATTTAATTTAATTTAAAATAAATGACATTACCAAATACTGGTGTTTTAAACTACAATGTAGGCCATTAACTCCAGAAGAAATTGCTCATCGGCGCGAACTTGCGAAACGAAGGCATGCAGAAAAATTGGCAGCAAATCAAGGGAAGGAGCTGCCAGAAAAGCCCCCAAGTGAAAATTCATCTGAAGTAACTGGGAACACTGGTGATACCAAAGGTGTGTGGTACCTGTTTTTTTTAGGAGGATGTTTAATAGTGGTGTCTTGGTGTTGCCAAGGGGCTGTGTACAAATCCACGCCGTGCCAATCCAAAGTGCAATACGTGGAACTGAATGAGGAATGAGGCGGGATTTGTAAGAAAGCTGGTACTTCATAAATGCTGAAATAGTGCCCTAAATTCATGTTCCTTAGCCTGAGAATGTGCTTGATCTCGTGAGTCATTGAAGGGAGATGATGTTTGAGGGAGATGCTCTGCTAAAAATGAAATAACTTTCAACCCCAAGAAGCCAATAAATTGGTACAAAAGCAGCTTGTGAGCAACAGGACTGGATTATGGGTAACAGCTGTGGGGGTTGGTCTCTTCTCCCAAGTGACAAGGGGTAGGACAAGAGAAGATGTCCTCAGGTTGTGCCAGGGAAGGTTTAGAGGAAAAATTTCTTGGCCAAAAGTGTAAAGCATTAGAAGAGGCTGCCCAGGGAAGTCTCTGAGTCACTGTCCCTGGGGATATTTAAAGCATGTGACACTGAGGAACATGGGTTTGGGGTGGACTTGGCAGTGCTGGCTTGGACTTCAGGACTGCTTTAACTACAATGATTCTGTGATTTGCCACATGTGACAATATAATGTATAACTGCTTGGTTTTTTCCTTCAGATGATGAGGCAGAAAGTGTTTTTATGCTTAATATATTTTTTCTGACTGGTTAGGTGAAGAACAACAGCTCACTGGTCAAGGAGACAGCATGACCTCAAAGGCAGTGAAACAGGAAGCAGACAACAAGGAGTATTTCATTGCTTTTGCCAGAGTGTTCAGTGGTGTGGTGAAAAGAGGGCAAAAAATCTTTGTTTTAGGACCAAAATATGATCCTGCTGAGTCTTTGCATAAGGTAAGAGGTGAATGTGAACTGTTGCCATAACATGGGATTCTTTTGAAACAATGATGACTTGACTTCTTACATGTATCTCACTCAAAAGAGAGAAAAAAGTTCAAGTGCATAATTCCAAAAAGTATCAAAGTAATTTAGGTAATTGTGCTAATAGCTGGTACTCTCTGTAAAGTCATTATAAACCATTACATTTCCAAAGTAGTTTTAAGTACAGTGTTGTATAAACTAACCATAAATCCAGTGTGTGTATATTTTGTTATAAAAAAAAAAGATGAAAGAAAAAGCAATTCTTTTAGACCACAGAAGGTGCTCAATAGTATTGGAAAAACTGGTGTTAAATGTTTTGAGATTCTGATCAAAGAAGTTTGTTACTTTTGAATTTACTTCCAAACATTTGTTTTTTCAGTGATAATGAAAAGTGAGGTAGAAGTAGTACACACCTAAAGTTTGCCAAAGGAAGCATTATTTTTTTCATCTTCTTGGTAACATTCACCTGTTAGCCTCAAGTCTGGATTTTTGGGAGTGTATATTGCTTTCTAACATCTGAGGTTTGAGATAAAAGTGCTTTAGATTGTATTTTTAAGCTTTGGAATGCAAGGAGGTTTTGTGGAAGAAGTTTTTATCAGAGCTAAATGATCAATATCCAAATGCTGGTTTTGTGCTCTGTGTAGCTGTCACCCCAGTGCTCTGTCACAGAGGATCTGCCAGCAGTCCCTCACATGACCTGCTGCACATTGGAGAACCTCTACTTACTTATGGGAAGAGAGCTTGAAGATCTTGAGGAAGTGCCTGCAGGAAATGTTCTCGGTAAGAACTAGGATTTAATTTCCTACAGCCTGAATCCTTATGTCGTCCAAAATACACTGAAATTGGTTTGATGGGATTAATAAATAAGAAAACTTAAATCCATGAATATTTTTAAGTATGTTGTATGTGCAGAAAAGGAAGGCAGTCTAATTAAATTGGGATTTCTGTGCACTTTGAATAGGAGAAAAGTAGGGATTACATTAGCCTGTTATCTTCAGGTTGGATGATTGCCAGGTAAGCATTGCTGCCAGGAATTGCCAAAGGCACTAGTAAATTCTCATATTTCATAGATTGCAAGGATTATTTATAATATTTTCCCAACAGTGGAAATCCTTTAATGTGACTTTTCTAGTGATGTGGAAGAGTGTGGTTTTATTTATGGGTCTGTTTGAACCCTGGTGCTAAAAATTACTTCTTTTATGGCTGTGGCAATTTTTTCACTTTCTCCATAGACAGATTTGTAAAAGTCAGCCTAATCATTGAGTTATGCTCTGTTGTGCCAGATTCTGAGATGCTTTGCTCTAGAATGAGTAGCATTCTTCATTGGTTTTGTTCTTAATTTGTCTTTTTTTTAATAACAAATATAGTGTTTAGAGAGCATAAACTCTAAAAATTGTTTCTTTTTTTTTTAATTGTGTTAATGAAAATGTTTGAACTACAGCAAAATACAACAATATTTTCATGTGTACTGCTTGATTTTTAGAAATTTATGGTGTATATATACAGTAAATGAAAAATAGGTGTAATGTGTAAGGGTTGAAATTTTTTAGCTTAGACAGCTAACCATGCTTTGTCTGTTGTATCATGGGCCTAGCATTCAGAACATAAGCAGCTGGTGAAGTACTTTTATTCGGAAGCTTAAGATTTTAAAATTCTGAATTATACCTTACTGTAGTCTGATTGTAGTTGACCATGTGCCTGAGCGTGTGTGAGTAACTGTGTGTGTGAAAATATATTAAGTATATGGTCTGTTTACTTCAAAAAATGTTTAAGAGTTTGGAAAAAAATAAAGAAACCCATCCCGAAACACTTTGCAGTAAAAATGAAGGGCTGTGGTCTTTGTGCTCAGCAAACAGTAAATACTCCTGGAGCTGCCTCCTGCAGAGAAAAAATATATTGTGAGGATTTTGTTATGTCTTTAGCGTTAAGAGTTGGGCCAGATTTTAAGAAGGCTTTTTGTAACCATCAAATTCTACCAGAAGTTGCTGGTAGTCTAGTTCTGAAAGCTGCTCTTCAGTGGGGTCTAACTTTTCCATAAAGAAGAGCAGTTTACTTGAGTAATAAGAGTTATAAATGGTAATATTTAGAACAATTCATTAGAATTTTAAGATCAGAATTCACAGTCAGTCTTAGCCAGACTGTGTTTGGTATTTCATCTTTTATCATCACATCATTGTCAAGTGATCACACAAAGCAAGTTTTCATTTTTACCTGAAGCATACGAGCTCAAGTCTGTATGTTGGGATTTTAAATCTAATGTAATTTTAAAGGCTTTTCTTTATGCTAAAAATCCTAGATGCTTTTCCTTTGTTTCTGCCATTTCCCTGTAAGGCTGCACTGTTAATTTACATAAATTCAATAAGCAATTTAATGATTTGACGATGATTTACCACACTCAGAAGAAAATGCAATGCATTTATATGAAAGGAATGTGTAACAATGGTGATGCAAGACTTTTATTATTCCAGTTAGTAACAGTGATTTCTATTTGTAAGGCCATTTGTCTTCCAGCTTTAGTGCACACAGCAGTGATTTCTCTCCAGCCATATAAGGAAATTGCTTGTGGATTATCCAGTAAATTAAGGAAGCTTTTCTGAAAGCTCTGTGGTTTCACTCTGTGTAATTAAGTTATTGCCATAAGGAATACACAGTTAATCATGACTGCCTATTTCCACTTTAAGGCTTATGATATAGATTTTTTTCAGATTTTTTTTCATCAGAGTTTGGGGTTTTTGCTATTATTTATACATTGTTTCTTACAAGGGAGGATCTGTAAGAGGCCTTTTTATCCTTTATACTGGCTTATGCAAAGGTTTAATGATCAAAGACAAGGCTTGATACAGAGGTTGTTTTACTGAAGATGGAAAGATTTAATCCCTTGTTCCTTCTGCTCAATTAATATTTCCTTAAAATACCACTCTCCTTTTAATTGATGAAAATCTGAGATTGCAAAACATGCTAAGCAGGAAGGGCAGTGAAGCATAGTCTGTTTGAACTGCAAAGCTGTGACAGAATTTAAGAATATCAAGCTGGAAGGAGATACTATGTCCTTGTCTAATATGTGCAGCCATTGTGGAAAGCTTTGAGAAGTTATTTTCTGGTATTATTTTGAGTTCCTGGAAGTTAGGAGAGGCAAAATGTTTTGCATTGGATTATTTGTGTTGCAAGTTTGCAGCTGGACTGTTTTGCCAAAAGTATTTTTCAAAAAACGTTAAGCAGGATGTCATTTTCAAGTAATATGGCAAATTCAAAATAGAGCCACTTCCCTATAGCTGTTTGTAATTCAGAATTTTTCTTTGCAAGCTTGTGACTACTGTGCATTTTTGTAGGTCTTAAGTAGGAGGTGAAATATGATTGAAAACAAAAAGTTATTGGGGACCAAGGGTAATAAAGTCTTTGTTACAAATCTTCCTTTAAAAAGTATTTGTCAGAATATTCTATGAAAAGAATAAAATCTTTGTCTTAGACAAAAACGCCCAGTTTGAAGAAACTGAAGTTTAGAAGGACTGTTGATTTCTGAGAACTAAAAAGGAATATGTATCAAAGTGCCCTCTGAGAACAGAGTAATCTTACTTTTCACCTTTTTCTTTGTCACCTTTTTCCCCACCAGCACCTCTCTGAGATGTCCTGTGCCAGCAGACAGAATATTTTACTTGTTAGCTGACACTGCAAGGATGTGCTTTGTACTCCTTTGAATGAACAGAGACCTTGCAGGAGGAGAATCTAGTTACTGGAGCAGGAGATAGGGTTATACTAGATTAGGCATGTGCCCTCAGGTTCCAAATGGCACTTGGATTGAGTTGAAACTGTTGAATGAAAAACATGATAGTCACTGGAATGGGCCATGAAGGTATCTTCAGGCCTAATTTGGAAAAATGTCAAAGTACTGGTCCAAAAATAAATCATGTACCTGGGTGCACTGTTACGTCTGTCACGTTATGTGCCTTTCCAAGGTGTGCAGCTGCTGAGTTTGAACCTCCCTGTGGGCTTCAGCTCTGAGAGTTCTGGCAGTGAGATCCTGCTCTTGCCAATGCTCCACCTGCATGTCCTGACTGCAGTGCTGGCTGTCTCTGTGTCACTCTGTCCTCACTTCAGGGCCATATCAGCTTCTGAACCAGCTTCACTTGGGCTGAGCCCTTGATATCTCAACAGAAACAGTGTTCTCCTTTGTAAATTCTAACTAGGTATACCAGAACCATGCTTAAATTCCAAATATAGGAGTACTCTGTACTTGCAGACATTAAATGTGACAGTTTTGTGTGCCACCGAAATCCCTATCTCAAAAGAATTGATTTTTGATTCCAAGACATCTGGGCACATTTTGTGCTCTCTTTTTTAAAAACTGCCTGAATACCCATTGGAAAAAAAGTCCTGTACACACAATGTGTGCTGTTTGGACAATACTGTCCTGGAACTTCAAGGAGGGAAATGGTACTTAAATATTATATTCCAAAGCCTACTTGAGTGATGTATGTTCTTAGTGACACTGTAATTAACACTGGCCTTTGTTTCCATAATATCATCTGTGCAAACAGCAAGCTGCTCTAACTGTCCCATACTTCTTAAAGTCTTGTCCTGCTTTCCTACAGCAAAAATATAACAGAGAAAGGAGCTTGATGTAGACAATCACCTGGCTATCCAGCTTTAGCTTCTTTTGTTTAGTGAGCATTATAGTAGCTTAGGTTCTTGCTACCCTTGGGAATATGGCACTGGAGGTTCTTGCTGCCATGCAAACATCTGCAGAGGTGTTGGATTTGACAGGAGGTGAGCCCTGGCTGGAGTGTGAAATCCACTGGTCTCTGATTATCATAGTTCTCCTTACTAGTGCTTGGTTTCTCTTCTGAAAATGAAAATTAGAAATGGTTCAGTTAGAATGCATTAACTGGTTTAATTTGGATGTTGTATGTAAATTCTTCTGTTTGCTAAATAGTGTTAGGTATTGTTTAATAAGCTGTAGAGGCTGATAATGCAGGTTCACAAATAGAAGAATTAACATTACTATAAACAATTTTTCACTTTCTTTTGTTAATGAAACTTTTAGGGAAGCAGCATTTATTAGGTCTTTTCATGAAAGAAAAAGATGTTGCTTGTTTACCAGGAGCAAAACAATAACTTAAATGCAAACACTGTTGAAGGCTTCACAAAGGAAATTATTATATGCACATTTTAAATTATTTCAGTTATGTTTCTACGTTAAGAATATTTAGTCTAAATTAAAACTCTGTCTTGCACCAGTAAGTGTTTTGAACTATTAATAAATCTGTGTTATGGGGAATGCAGGAGGAAGAGAGGACGGTTGATTTGCTTGTTCCCATGCAAGAATCTCTCTTCCTTTATGAACAGAAATACATTTATTTATTTATTTATTTATTTGCTTTCTTTATTTACTTGAACCAGTCAAAGAAAAAGTACAATTACAGGAAAAGCATCACTTTGTAATAATTGCTGTGAAATTCTTGTGGTTGAAGACTATACAAAGAACTGAGTGATCCCCAAAGTGACAAAGGGAAAATCATGAGGCAGTATGTGAGGAAAAAGTAATCTGGGCTCATAAGTAAAGATTTAACAAGTGCATGCCCTGCAGATGCACGGAATAGTAGCTTCCTTTTTTTCTCCCTCCCCTTTTTTAAATTTTTCTTGCTACTGTCCTATAATTGAAAACAAAATGCCTTTTTTGTTCTCTGCAAAAAAAGGGTTGTTGGAGGTAGTGTAAAGAAGTATTTAAAAAATAGAGGAAAAGAGGTAGTGTTTGTTTTGTGATCATATCATGCACAGATAAAGGGTTTAGGAGTCCCACACTGGATACTGATTACCATTTCTAAGTAATGTAAACAAGTGCTGATGTAAAAACCAACACACATTTTTGAAAGCACTGGTTTAGCTACTTGTGTAAGTGAATAATCATGTGGGATTTTTTTTAAATTGGCTGGGTCTCATGTTTTTCCTGAATGAATAATTGAAGGATCATTCAGTGATACATTTTTGTTAATTGGAATAAAATTTCTCTCAAGGCATGTTGTGCATGCACACACACGAGTTCAGAATGTCACACATCTGAAGTTACTGATCTGTGTGCTGCTTTTATCCACAAGTACCATAACAATGGACTTGTGTTTGCTGGTGTACAAAACCTAGATTTTTCTTAGAGCTGCCTATACGACTATTGAAGTGCTTTTTGTGTCTTGCTGAATACTGTTAAAAGCAAAGCTTTTCCCTTGCCACTACTGGATTTGTAGTGCTTTAGTGTAGGGCTCGTAGGAGTCTAGATGATTTCCTGAATGTTTTCAAATGCAGTTAGCTATGTGAATATCAAGTGTTCTACCAAATTAGGAGCATTCTGGTTTTTTTTAAACTTACCAAATCACATTGTTAAAAGCAGGAATCTGGAAGTCCCTTCTGTTGCCAGCTCACTGTCAGACTTCCTCCATGACACACTGTTGTGTACCTTGGTGTTTCCATTTCTAAAATGCTTGTTTTTCTATACAGTGTTCTTTCATGTTTAAATTATTTATAAAGCACTTATAGGATTCTTGACATGAGAATAATGTGGTGAAAAAAATAGGGGTGATTATGAATTCATACTTCTGGATTTTTTGGAACCTCCTGAAGATAGGTGCCATAGAGCTGCAGTAGCATGAAGAGCTGGTGTGAAGGAGTACAGCTAACCTCATTACAAGGTGTCTAACAAGCGTTTTATTCCTTTAGGACTTCATTGAACAATTTAGGAGCTTTTAATAAGCAGCCTCTGTTAAGAGCAAAGAGCAGCTGCAAGCAGCAATGCCATTTTAAAAGCCCAGAATGGCTTTCTAGGCCTGATGCCAACTAGCAGGCATTACCACCTTCTGTGAGAGCACTAGGAACAGGCCTGCTGTTCACCAGCCTTGTATTTCTGGGCAAACATTTGGTGGGCTAATTTCACTCTCTGAATCAGTAATGTGATTATTTAAAAAATAAATAAATAAATAAAATCACCAGCTTGAAGTGATTCCAGCTGCAGGGGCTGTCTCATCCCAGCCTGGAACGCAGGAGGGCAGTCTTCCTCCAGAATGTTACTGAAATCAGCCCAAAAATACTGAATGAAACAAAGAAAACTCAGACCTTTGTCTTCAGTTTTGGAATACTTACAGTTTTTATCTCTAACTGCCATCTTATAACGCTTATAAAATAACGTTTTAAGGCTAAAAATAGTCTTTTAAACTAGTTTTTAGTAATCCAGCACTGTTGAGGAAAAGGTATATAATTGAATGGATTTTGGTGTTGAATGACATTCAGTCTCTGTGGACTGCTGCATTTACCTGACACCATAGTATTTATATTATTTGCCTACTCAGTTAGTGTTTTATTAATAGTTAAATTGTTGAAAAAAATTGAATATGTGCAAGTTGTTTCTTTGAGCTAAAGACATAATAGTTAATCTGTCGTTTGGCCTCTTTCAGAGCTGGAAACTGAAACCATTTTCTTTAACTCTGTTTTTGCCATAGTGGATTTAGTCCCTTTGCAGTTCCTGCTGTTTGCTCTATGTGCTTCTAACAAGGCAGGCTGAGAAATTTGTGTTGCTTAGAGGGCAACACAACATGACATAGTGCACAGCTAATGAACTAGCACCAAATGAAATTAGAAGTGTATTTTGCTGATCATCTTCTGAGTTTCCTTTGCCTTACCATTTCATGTGGTTTATTTTGGGGGCTTTAACTTGGCAAACTTTATTGCAAAAGAAATAAGTGATTGTTTTCAAATCAATATCAAGATATCACTAGAGAGGAAAAAAATTTGCCGTGTCTTAGGTCAGAGTTATAGCACTGACATGTGTCTTTATTAACTCAGCTAATTTTTATTGAAGGATACTTTGAATGGTTAATAGTTTCCTTATAAAGCCTTTTTTGTTTTGTGTTTTTTGGTGGGTCTTTGTGGTTGGGTTTTTTTTTTGAGAATTTAAATTGCTTTTTGAAGTAGCTGTATTTTTTCTGTTTTTTCTGACTGTAGCTTATTAAGACTATAAAAGGAAATGATAAGTATACTAATTCTTTTTGAAGAAAAATGCTTCTAAATTCTCTAGTGCTTCTGGAATGTTCTCTGCTCTAATTTTCAGGAGTTGATTATGAGATCTTAAAAATGAGTTTAGTCTTGCTACTGAAATACAAGGGGTTTTTTAATCATATTTAAAAATTTGAACTGTATAAGACTATTTAAGCTAAAGTCATAATACATTCATCCACCCAAAAATGCCTGTAAATTTGCTCTTGACCCCTGCTGGATTATAATGCCAAAAAAATGCAAACTATTAAGTTTTTGAGGAAAGGGGAGAATGCAATGAAACATTTTGTGTCATTTTTATAGCGACTTTCAGCTTTTATAATCTGTAAAAACTGAGCTTTTGTGTGAATGGAAATTAGATTTCTATATAATCTCCTGAATGCGAGGCAAGCGCTCCTGATTCTGTGGGGTTTGTATGCAGACAGCTACTTGCTGATGCTTGAGGTTTCCCAAGTAATACCAGAAGGAAAACTGCCCAGACTTGTCGGTGTTGGTTGTTGCTGCTTGTGTGCCTGTGGGCAGCAGTGAGACTAACAAGAATCAAGACAATTTCATACCACTGCTGCTTGAAGGAGCTCAGAGCACAGCAGCAGGCACATGCTCTGCAGCTACTTAATATAAACATCTAGAAATAGAGTGGGCACAGGCTCTGAGGTGCAGGCAGTTGTCTGTTTGTCACTGCAAAAAGAAGTGCTTCTTGGCCATGAGACTTCAAATTTGTGCAATGCCTATTATCACACTGCTATTCATGGTTCCGAATTCAGGGCCAGTGTTGGATGGGTCTGAGCCCTCTTGTGTCAGTGTGGACAATTGACTTCTGTAGTCTCTGCCCCTGGGCAGGTGTTACTCAGCCTTTCAGCAGCTAACTGTGGGTTTAGGTCACAGATACTACCCAGCTTATCTCTTAAAATCTCCAAATCTTCTGTGAGTGGTTGGATGGGTGTAATTTTCCAAGTCTCTTTAAAATGAAAAGACAGGGATTTCCCCCAGTATTTCACACTTACTGTCTTTAAGTCAGCATCAATGCATTGTTTTCAGTCTTTCCCTCTATGAAAGTGCATGTATAAATAAAGGGAGAACAGTTATTTACAGAAACGGCCATATTTATGACTTGGTTAATGAACCTCTTTTCCAATACTGTATGAATAGAAGAATAGTTAAAGTAGTTAATATCATCAATCTAAAATAGTTAGAGAAGTCTTAAGGCGAAGTTTTGAGATTACTTGCTGAGATCACATCTGCAATGTTGCTTTTGGGATTTTTTTACAGCATACTGGGATACCTCAGTGATCACTGGGGAAATGACTTCATGTTTTTGTTTGAAGAGCCTGAATGCTATGCCCTCCCTCAGTCTGCTTATAAAAATTACTTGTAGCATGTTTTTTTTCTTCGGTGTGTTGCATTTTTTTAAAGCCAGTATCCTCTTTAAAACTAGAATGTCAGCATTTTTAGTAGGTGTCTATAGTGTAGCTGTTTGCTCCCTCCTTTGCTCTGATGTGGTTCTAAGGGAAACCATTAAACTTGCCTTGATTGGTGGAAAATCTCTAAAGAAACTTCAGTATCCATTACTAAATGAGGATCTATAATAGAGGAATCACAGTTACTTCAGTTTTGTACTCCAGTTATTAGCACTCCATTTCTAAGAAAATCCTGCCTGTTAGTAAAGCTATGAAATGCTGTATTAAGAGTGGGAAACATCAGTCCAGGGATGAACTTGGAACATCAGGGCATTAAATGTCTGAGAGATTCAGCAAACAGGCCTCATTTGAGGAGTTAGTGTTTTAACAGAGGTGTGAATTATCTGATTCAACAAGACTCTGTATTTAGACTACATAATTGAACCTTTTATCCCCTTGTACAAAATGGCATTAGGCTTTTCTTCCTTCTGAATTAAACATGCTAGAGAATTGCCTTTGCAGAAGTTGTTGCTGTACAACTCTAACTTTCAGAAACCTGTTGTAACGGAATATTTCCTATATTTAATGTGACCATGGGTTTTCTAAAATTCCAACTGAGAACATTCAATGTCATTCCAGAAATAGGTGCAAAATAATTGCTTTAAGCACAAATGAGTTTGAAAATATCTGCCTTTCTGCAGGTAAATTCATGTACCGTAATTCAGACATGAAAAAGACACCATAAATCAAATGTGTTTAGGAATTTGTCCAATTACCAATGCAGAAAAGAAGTTCTATTCTAAAAGGAGTTTGGGTTTTGCAGTGTTATTTATGAAGAATACATCTCTCTTGCTACTGTGATGGTGTATATGAATCAAATACTGACATCTTGGAAAAGATGTGTGTACTTTTAATCATCTAGCTATTCCTTTATCTGTTTTTGGCAGATAAAGTTCAATTTCTATCAGATCAATTAAGTTGCAGCTTCATTGCACAGGTAGCCAATTCATGTACTAAAAGGTAGTTGTGAAATGTAGACGTTTGTCAGAGTATCAAATCATTGTATACTTGGGGTGGTAACTAAATAAAATTATAACTGGAATCCTGCCTCATAGGTGTCATTTAGGCTGAATTTTTACTCAAGTGGGCAATTGCAAAGACATGGAAGGGTGTAAAAAACGGCATTAAATCATGAAGTTATCCATGTAGGATAATCATTATTTTCTGTATCATAGAGATGTATTTCACGTGTGTGCACCTCTGTTGCCAACACAGCTTCTTTCTTGCCAGGCCTCAAATAGAGTCCTACTTCTTTGTCCTTTCGCAGTTTCAAACAGGACTCTGTGCTTTTCCCAGCACAACCTAAATAACACAAATAATCATATTAATGACAGAAAATATTTTCAGCCCTGATGTTTATCACTGCTGAAATATACCATGTGTAAAACTTGGGGCAGGGGAGGAGAAACTTGGATCTAGAAATTAGTTTAGTTGTCTCAAAATGTTATCTTCTCTGTGCCCTGGAGTGACGGATAAATGTGGTTTTTTTGGGCAGTGTCGGCTTTGTTGGTTAAATCTAGTTTGTCACTACTTTTGCATAGTTCTTCACTTCTGAGTATTTTGTTTTAAATCTTTCCTTTTTCAGCTTTAGTACATCAGGAATATGTATATATGTTTTTTAGCTATAAAAAATTTACAATTCTCTTGAATATCTAATCTTTTCTGTTTCTGTATACTCTTTGATGAGTTTTAGCAAAATTGAAACTCCTTTATATGGCTTTGATTGAATAGGGCTTTTCCCCCATCTTTAAACAAGTATCCTGTGAACAAAACAGTTCTAAAGAACAGATTTAGTGGTTTTCTGTTTTTCCCTGAGTTTCAGTTTCTTGAAACATATGTACAACTGTCTGATAAGAACTGTATTTTAATTTGAGTATCAAATATCTCAGTATTCAGAGCATCTGAGTTATGGTGATGATTCCTTGACACATTAGGGTAGTTAGAGAATTGTCATGTAATTGTCCATGTTTCTTTACATGAACTGGCCATAGATAGGAACCAGTTAACTTGTTTCATCCTTAAACTGTTTTCCTCCTCCCATTTCATGTGAAGCCAGAGGGCACTGTTTTTCATACAATACAAAAAATGCTGCTATTTCAACTTGGGGTGAAGGTCTCATATTGGATTCACAGCACTGTCAGTGTACTGAAAACTTTGGATTATGGTTTTTAATATGCATTTCTTCATGCAGAAAATCTACAAATGTTTTGACTCGAAATTAAATTAATCTCACTGAGTAGTCTGAGAGCCAAAAATCTGCAATCAGCATGGTTCCTACTTATTAGCTCAACTTGGAAATTTACAGGTTTCAGAGGCAGTGTAGTGTTAAGTAAGGCCACTGCCATGAAAGCGTCTTGTTCAGCTTCTTTTTTTTTTTTTTTTTTGACACTTTCTTTGTCCTGAGAAAAGGTACTGTTTTGTATGGAAAACAGCTCCTCTCTGAATGTTTCTTTAACTTTCATGGTTACACTAATTGCTTTGTGCTCAGAGTAATAGCTGGACTGTGGAAACCAGGCTTGACCTCCCTCAGCTGTCTTTGGAGTGTTAACGTGGCTCTGAAATCGACCCTTTTCCCCCTAAATTCCCCAGCCCAAATCTTAGCTTTAACCTCTTGTTTTCCCTTTCTATTCCATCTTTCTCTCTGTATTTCTATCTGTTATTCTACCTCTACTTTTAATTTGTGTTACCTTAGTTATCCCATGTCAATAAAGTAAGACTATATGAGAATGTTTTAGTTAACCACAAACTAAGCAAACGCAAAGGCTCTTCTTTTAACTGGCATTGTTTATGCAAAGCCGCTAATCTGTGAGGGCAATTTACTCGAATGTGTTCTAAATTCCTGCTGGAGCACTTCCTAATCTTAGGCAGGCCCCTGTGTAAGGGGGAGAGGAGCAGCATACCTGCTTTCACACCTGCCTGTGGAGAAGTGTTCCTCTTATTGTGTAGTAGCCCTGGTGTAGTACACAGGGCTTTACCATAAATACCATCTGTGGCTGTGGATTGCCTCTACTTCTACATTTGAACTAGCCACAGAAGCCTTTCATGCATTGCTTTGGATGTTTCTCCTTTGCTTCCATTGTCTGTTGTTACCAAAGCTCCTTCAAGGAGTTCAGAAAAAGCAGTGCAGGGTTGTGCTGAGGGCACGGGAGTCTGAGTGGGAAAGACCAGTTTGGAATAATTTTTGCACATAACCCCACTGCAGGAACGTGATTCACAGAGAATCACAATCCTGTGCAACAAATGGCAAGGTTAAAAAGTCAAGAGGCTGTTAATAAAGGCTGTATTTTAATGACTTAATTTTCTAAATACTTTCCCAAAATTTTGCTGTTGTTTCAGGTCTCAGATGAACTTGCAGAAGTGTTGTGAGGGTTGTTTGGCCTGTGTCAGGCTGTGAGTCATGGAGCTGGCTTTGTCTGGGTTGTGAACTGTGGGGGGGACTTAAGGCAGAGCTATATTTAGGAGTATCAACTGATGTCAAACTGTGGAGCACTGCTAAACAACAGTGTTAAAGGGGCAGCACTGGGTAGTTTAGGCTCAAAGTTCAGATTGTTTGTAATGCTTTTTGACTTAGTAAATAACTGGAAAAGCTTATATTTACTAGAAGTATTCTGCAGTTTGCAAACCAAGCAGTGTGAGTTTCCACTCCATTTGTATTTAGCTGGTAAAAATTATTGTAATTTTATTGTCAAAACGGTATGATTTGAAAACAGCAAGCCTAGATAGTACTTCTGGTTTTACCTGTTTCAGAATCTGAATGGGTAAGAATGTTATTTATAAAGAATTGATTCCAGTCATAGATAGACAAGAAATAATGTTTATGGGGCTAAAATGTTAACATGAAGTTTATATCAGAAGATGCAGAACACCTGCTCACCTTACTTGATTGTATTTTGAAATGTTGTCATTAAGGCCTGGAACCAAATTTAGATACCTTTTTGCATCTAACTAAACCTAAAAGAAGTAGGGTTCTTTTCTAAACTTTCTTGCTCCCTACTACCTAATTCTCTCCTGTGTGGTCTGTTATGTATAGGGGCAAAATTCAAGAGTGATTTTTAAAAGTGGAAAGCTCCATTTTCCAAGGCTGCTCCTCTGTTGTGATTGTCATGGACTGCAGCTAATGTGTTTTGTGGGGTTTTACATTTGGTTAACCTTCCTTTGAGCATGCATGTTTTGGTAGATAGTTCAGCTAATTTGGTAGAGAGAGTTTTATATTGCAGTCTTTTATATTGCAGTCTTTGCTTCTGGTCCTCTGTCGGTGTGAAAACAGTGAGATCTCAGTAGGAAAACTGCAATGGGTGTAAGGTCCCACCTGTGATGTGAATCAATGTTTTTAGAGGTAATTTCTGTCATCCCAATAAATTTGAAATTGGGAGGTTTTTCTAAGACCCTTGGTGTTGGTTTAAGTGCACTATTATTGTCTTGAATGTAGGCAGACCTGTGCTGAGACAATGTACTAGTGGGAAAATAGAAAAACTCCACTCTGAACGTTTAAGTTTTAGAGTTGTGTAAGTTAATGGATGGGACATAAGTCAGTCTATCTGTTACTGACATTTCAAGCTTCAGTGGAATGCCAGCTTTGGTCCACGTCTGTTTCAGTGACTAATTGGGTGTCTGAAACAGAATACTGAACAACAAATACTCATCCAAAGACTTGATGTTTTCCAAGTGTCATATTGATAAGATTTGTACAAATCATGCTTTATAAAATACTGAAGTATTGGGTCACCAACCGGTGTGAGTTGCATGGCTGTGAACCCGTTACTGTAAATAAAAATGCAACCTGCTGGTAGTTCTTGTTTGCACTTACACAAAGGCATTCACACCCATTCCCCACTCTTCAGCCTGCTGGAGCTGATGAGGACTAGATGGTTGAAAGCACACGTGATTGAGAAGCTCTCAAAATGGGATATAAAATGTCTGGAATCCTGATGGTTATATCCTTCAGAGCTTTTGCACAAAAGACTAATTGTTTTGTGATGTTCAAAAAAAGTTCTCTGAGCAGTGTTACTGACAAAGCCTGGATTCCTGTGGATTGGTGTCCTTAAAATCCTCAGCTCCCCTCTCCCACAGTTGTGTCCCAGTTGGCGGCGGGATGCGCGTGCTGCTCGCCAGGCAGCTGCTTCCAGGAGGGATGGATAATGATCGTGTTTTGCCTGCCCTTTCTTCGGTGAGATCACCAATTTTGGTCTCCCTTCAGTACTCAGCCATTGATTTTACATAACTTGTGGAAACTTAATTACACCTGAACCCTCTGCTCTCTCTCGCTGGTGAACTTAGTGGAAGTTGACAACATGTTTGAAAGTTGTTGAGGGGAGCCTGTGTGATTACAGGAGTTGCGTTTACTTTGGAAATGGGACTAAAAACATACTCCATTTTTAACAGATTCTTTTGTGTCCGCAATCCCATCAGGAAGTATGACATACTGTGTTGAAAGCCTTGCCTCTCGACCAAAAAGAGTCATTTCAGCGCTAAGGCATTTTTAGCAGATATGCCTCTCATTTTTAGTAAAAAAGGTTTATCTATCTGGAACTCTTCCAAAGCATTTAAAGCTGATACGGAGCAGTGGCAAATGGCCACGTTACTTCTGTTCAGAAAAGCAGCTGACTGGGTTTTTTTGTGTTGCAAGGTTTTGCTTTGTCTTGAAGCAGCAGCCGAGCCACTGCGGGTGACACTCAATACCTCATCTGTGGGCTCTGCTGCTTAGGCAGCACAAGGTCAGTCAGCCTGGCCTCCTTTGGGAGGGCACACAGGTGGGGCAGGGACACAAATTAACTTCTTTCACAACCTAGAGCTGTTAGCTACTCCCTCTACATGGATGGGAAAGGTGGAGAAGGTCTCTTTACTAGTTTTAGGAGATGCTGGTTGATAAACCTTGTCTTCTGGTTGGTGTCATCATGCCATTGGGGTTTTGCTAGGATTAATATGTTGAGTTGCCTTTTCTTGGACAAAATGTCAGAAGCAGCCTCTTAATCCATTGATAGTTGAGAGAGTGAAAATTGGATGAGAGGGAAAATTGCTTTTTATTAGATTTGTTGTACTCTGTATTGTCTCACCCAGAGTCTTAACAAAGGCTGGTGCTGGGGAGCCAGAAGTGGGAACAAGCTTGTTCTTCTTGAGGGCGGCTGTATTTGGGATGGTGTTCTCAGACTGCCTTTTGGAGTGGGGTCTCTTTTCCTTTTATCCTCTAATGCAAATGAAGAGATCAGTGACTGGTGATTTTCCTGTAAAAAAGGGAATTAAAACACAGGGTTTTCCAGATGTAGAGGTGTTAAAGCTCCAAGCTCCCTCCCTGATATCTTCTGTCAGTGTGAGGCTCATGCCTGTTGGTAGCAAATGAAGAGAACATTGTTGGGGATGTTCTCAATGCATTTAGACTCATGTGATGTAAATAAAATTAAATATTATTAAGTTTTTTGCAACAAGGCATTAAAAATCAAGATTACTTCTATTTAATGTCTTCATTTTGAAATAGAGGGATGTTTTAAAGCCCAGTTTAAGTATATGGTCCTTGGCACTAGTCTTAAGAATTCTCCTACCTTAAAAATGATATGTGTATTTTTTTCCCATTTTTTCTTGTCCTAGAGCTAATGGAAGTTAATATGTTGCAATATTTTAGGAAGTCAAAATTACGCAGACTGCAAATTACAGTAATAACTCTTGATGATACATTAACTGAAGTAATCAGAAATTAGGGTGAAAATTAGAGTCATCTTTCCTTTGGGGTAAAAGGTTTGGGGGGATAAGGAGGATAAATAGCATTCCTAACTTTTAGGGTTTTTTTGCATTTTAAATATACTTGATTTTGATATGCTTAGTTTACACAGAGACTGGCAGAATTACTTAAAGTGAAGCTGACTTTTAAAGTCCATTATTTAATATATTTTTGTGAAAAAATAAAAATACTTTTCAGTCTGAGGTCAGTATTAATGGCCCCATAATGAGTTTTTATGTAGCAGCAATTGCCTTCATTCTTTTTTTTTTAAATTTGAATGCATTTCTGTTTATTTTTAATTAATTTAGCTATTAAACTGGAGCATGTGATAAATAACTCATTATCAATAACTTCCTAGGCTGCTGATATAACAAGTGTATTTAAGACATCCCTGTTCCCTCTCATGCCATCTGTTTTACACCCATTATGTCAAATAGTCCTAATGTGAGGCATTTGAAAGGTGCTTTATTTGGTTAGAATCCTTCTGATTAATTATTTCCCAAAATATTATTGCTTGTGTAACTACAAATGAGCTACTTAAAGGTTTCTTTTAGCTTGCAGTGAAATTTTATATTCTTCTTTATCCATCTTGAAAATTATTATATGTAAAGTAAACATCAATTTCTGCATAATGCAGACTGAAGGGGTCCATTATTCATGGTGGTTTGGAAGACTCTAAGCCATATTTCCCAAGGCAGCAAAATCAGCCAGCATAAATCACTTACAGACAGATGTGTTGGGGGGTGGGGAGGTTGCCTTTAAAAGAGAGCATTAGGCACTGGGTCAGGTCTTGGAAAATTGAATTTTAATTAGTTACTTGCATGTCTTACAAGTTAACAGGAAAAATGGTCAATGGCTCAGGCATTTCCCACAGGATATTGTATACATTTGGTAATCAGTGTGCTGCTTCTGCCTGTGCTATGTGAAATACCCTCATAACTGATTATCTGTATTTGCATTTACCTGATGTATTGAATGATAAAGGCCTTATGTTCTTTTTTTTAAGTAATGAAATATGAATCACGTATATTGGGATTCTGCAGTTAAACATAAATCAGCACATGGATGGACAAAATTTAATGAGCTTTTAAACTAACTGCCATTGTCTTTTGTAATTGACACTTCTAGTAGGAGATTCTGAATTCCCTGTGTACCTGGGATATGTAATGCAGAATTTGTAGGAATATGTTCATGTAGCTTTTTCTAGGCAAACATGACAAAACCTCCAACACTTCTACAGATTAAAATTAATTCTTTGCAAGATCAGTGCCCGAAGGCTTCATTAATTTTAACACCACTTATAATTGATTCTGGGAAGTAACAGATGTTGGTTATATTTTACGATCTTCAGTTTAAGAAAAACAGAATATACATGAAATCTGCCCATTTTCAGGAGACATTTCTAAAACTGAATAAAGCCTAAAATGGCATTTGCTCTTTGGGTGGCTTTTAGACTTTGCTATAACTAGTCTGATTTATGAAGAAATCATTTGATGTTGTTGATCTGTTAGCTGCGATCAGTTATTTTTCTCTGTTGAGGGAAGCATTTGGTCAAGAAATTAGAAGAATTAAATTTTCTATTGTGCTGAAAATCCTAATGAACTTTAGATCCTTGCTCATTTGCACCTTGCCTCCAGTACTCTCATAAAAATACTAAAATATTGTATGGGGGTTTATGTCTTCCCACTGTCAGCTTAGGATCAAATATTGAATTTTGCTACATGTTCAAGTAGAAAGGCTTTGTCTCCATCACCTTTCTTTTAATGTTAAACAGTTTTCATGCTCAATCTGATAGAGCACAATGGATTCCAGGCTTCCCTTCTCAGCCTCAGGCTGCTGCCTCCCCCTCCTCTGCCCTCTGAACATTTATACCTTTCAATGTAAGTGAAATATTTTTTAAAAACATTGAAATAAAGTGAGAAGGGGTTGTTTTGATTAATAATTCTGATATCTAATCTATTCGTGATCCTATAACATGGAATCCTATTTTAATAGATTTCCAGAACTGAGTACATGTGCACAGCTAACGTTTTGATGGTGGTCCTGCAAAAATGTAGAATAACAATTGCTCTACTTTCTTCTAATGTAACTAGCCGGAGAAATTGGTTTTAAATAACTTTCTCTCCTTTTTAAAGTCCAAAATAGCAATATCAAATGTGTCTTTGCTAGATGACTGCTGGAGATTAGTCTTTTTCTTCTGCTAGCTTGAGGGAAGAAATTTGGATCTTTTGCTATATGTTCCTTTTGCAAACGTAGATATTCATATCAAGCCTAAGTCTAAAGTGTTTTACCAAACACTTCAATGTTTTCTTGAGTTTTGTTGATGGATGGGAGTGGTGGTGTTGTTTGGGGCTTTGTTTTGGTTTAGTAATTTTCTCACTTTGCCAGTAGGAGCCAGCAGTAGATGGCCAGTGCGTGTGAACAATGCAGGGAGACCTCTAGAACTACAGCTGAAACATTTCTCATCTTCACAGAAAGATACATAGAGTGTAGTGTAGTTAAAGCTATGTTGTCTAGAAGACTTTCTTTTTTTCTTAGAGGATTGTTGGGCAAATTTTTTCCTTGCATAGGATGCTCCGTAAGAATTCAGCTGATCTGTTTTCCAGTGGAATATGCAATTTCATTAGTTTATTTATAAAAGCACATTTACTAAATAAAAACCTTCAACAACAACAAATCAGCATTTCAAAAGACTTGTAGATTATCAAAGTAAATATGTTGAAACAACTGTTCCTAACTTCCATTTGTTTGGGACAACAACCATTCTGAACTGGTGCTGAAGTTCTGGTAGTAATTTTTACAAAAAAATTAAGCAAATTCAGATGTGTTGCTGTCGGGTCAAATTAAAATAATTTATTTAAAGTAATTATAAATCTAAAATTTGGTTTGTGTTTCAGAAACCCTTGCATAGTTTTGTATGGCACTAAATGCTTTCCACATGCAGTAATGGAAGCATTAATTTGACATACAGGCTATAACTGAAGAGTTCCAGTGCCTGTGTAGTCACAAAGATCTCTCCACGTATTTGCTGTTGTTCAGTATCACTGCTTTCAAGTGATGTCGAGTTGAGCTGGTGTGTGGAAAGGAATTTTAATGTGTGGGTTCAGGCAAAATATATTACATGTATACTGCTGAGGACAGCTACTGACCCTTTTATAAAACCACAGAAGGTGCTGTCCAGTGCCATTATCAAGAATGCTTTACAGTTAAAAGATTAAAGTAGCTTTATTTGGAGTAAAGATTTTTTTTTTCCTTTTTTTCTTTTCTGTGGGGCTACAAGTGCATTGATTCCATAATGTATAAAGATGAATGGGGGCCTGTTACAGATCCAAGTATGAAATTCCTGGGTTTCTTTGCTAAAATGATGCTTAAACAGAAATGTTGAAAAATCAAGATAATTTTCTTTAGTCTTGAGCTCCAAATATTACTATGGCATGATAAATGAAATAATTGTGTAGCATAAGAAAAACATGATTATTTGAAATACTTTCATCCTCTCTAGTTATTGGTCTCATTAAGCAGCTTAAGGAAATCAATGTTTCGTCTTTACTACAACAGTTTGTAAATCCAGAAGTCAGATTTGGACTGTTAACTGATCTTGGTTTAATTCTGTTTAAGGTAAATTCGTATTTTAGCAAGCAAATTTCTGACTCAGCTTTGGTGTCAGCCTTTACACACAGACTTGAGTGCAGGTTGATCTCAAGCCATTCACTGTAACATTTTAAAGATATTACTGTTTAATGTAAAGGGGGTTTTTTTACAGTTTCCTTGAAGTTGTTCGTAGTCTAGTCTGAGAAAGTATAGGAGTGTTCACAGTTAGAATTGTCAGCTCAGTCAACACTTA
Organism: Eopsaltria australis; assembly: GCA_034509425.1. NCBI lineage: Eukaryota > Metazoa > Chordata > Aves > Passeriformes > Petroicidae > Eopsaltria > Eopsaltria australis. The sequence continues at coordinate 5,108,783 of JAVTVJ010000031.1, read as the reverse complement.
GGAAATGTGTGTTATCATGCAGTCTAAGAGCCTAATGAAATATATGGTATTTTTTCCCAAAGGCACTCAGCAGAAGATAAATGATGCTTGTTTACTCATTATATGTTTGCAATCCTTCTAGAAACTACAATCTAGTAATAGGATATTTTAGTGGAACGTGCTGTTAGACCATATCCTTGCCATCCTCGCAGCTCCAAAAGCAGACAGCTTTGTTCTTTGAACTGCTGTTTTTTTCCTAAAAGAACTCAGTGGGGTGCTCCAGCACTTCTTCATCTCTGACTACTTGAGGATTCAGTAGTAAAGCATTGAGTTGCTTCTTGTGTCAGAAATTGCTTATTGCATTCAATGTCTTACCACAATTGTGCCCCTTGGGGAAAGGGAGTTTTGTTGTAATATTATTAATAATATGGCTGAGTTTACTCTCATCTGATCAGAAAGTTAGGCTCAATTTCCCCTCTAACTACTGTGAACCTAAAAGTAAAATTTTATAATAAAATCACAAATGCACCTTTATATTGAGAAACTGAATTCATGTTAATCTTCGGAGCATACTTAGGTAGAACTTGTGTTTTTGAAACTCAGGAAGAAACTGGGACAAGTGGTTCTACAGTCTGTTGGATACTGGTGATTTTTAGAGATTCAGCTGAAAAAAAAAAAACGAAAAGTGGAAAAAAAAAAAGTTGAATTAACTTTTCTGTAAAATGATTGGAAAGTACTGAGAGCAGCTGAAAACCATGCACATACCTTACAATGTTCTGTTTTCCATACAAGCAATTTTACTTGCCACAGAAACAAGTAAGAATTGAGGGGGAAGTGCACAATTAGAGATGAGGAAGGCTCATCAGCAATCTGTGCTAACATGTGGTGTGTATTATGGAAAAAGTTGATGAAATCTCAACTAGAATGTGGTCTGTGTCTTGATTTACATTCCCTTCCCTTCTAGAAACAGTTTCTAATATAGAAAGGTCAAGTTCTGCCCTCTACAGTGCCCGTGAGACTCAAGAGAAACATGCTTAAAATCTGAGGTGATAAACATATAATACAAGGTATTCTTAAACCATGGTAGCTTCTTGTCCCTACAGTTACCATCATGTAATCCCAGTGATTAGTAAAACATGTTAAGATTCCTCAAATGTAAAAGGCATACTATTGTAACTGAGTTTAATCCTACCAAAAGCCACTTTTCACTTCCAAAATCCTCCTTTCCTTTTTTTTTTTTTTTTTTTTTTTTTTTAATTAGGGACAGTAGTGAAAGACTGGAGGCTAATGCTTAAAATTTATCTGGCTGCAGTGAACCAGTATTAGTCAGCCTAATAGGTAACAGTGTGCTAATGGTATAATCTTTTGTAGTCTTATGCTGGATATTGGGAAAAGGAGAATTACTTGCATAGATTTGAGGAAGAATGATGATTGATATGGACACGTTTTCCTTAATTGTTTTATTACTTTAGTATTATTTGGCAAATACAGTTTGTTCTTCTCTTTGTTTTAGTCAGCCTTTAGCCTATTTACTTCAAGAATAAACTGGAAACATCTAGAGCCAGTCATACTTTTAAGGCAGATTTGTGAATTTGTTTTCGCATATATATTTTTAGATCACCTTTCAAAGATTTTTTTAAATGTCTCTCACAGGGCATAACATAAGTATTTATATTATTGCTCAAAGAAAATTATAGAGGTGTCATTGTGTTTGTACAGTCCTGTTGAAACAACAGGCACATGCTCACTTTGAGATTTCAGGTTGTGTAGATTTACAAAAGTTTGCATCACACCTGCAATAATTCACATGAATTATGTAGGAGTTTGCAAGGTCTGTCTTCACTGATATAGTGAAGTGCATGGAGCATTTAAACCAGGAGGCTTTACATATTGTAAGGTCCTAATCTTTCTGAGGAGGTAGCATTGATAAGAAATGATAGATTTCACTGGAGACAGAGCCTTACTGGGGAGATTAACATTTGCTTTTTGCTTTGCTTAGTTCCTCACTGTGTTAGTCCAAAGCTTGACAAGTCTCCATTCCAAAGCAGCCCGGGATTCCTAAGTGGTGATATCATCAGTGAGAGAAGATAAAGATCGACTGAACTAATGTGCTGGGGCTAGTAACAATGTGCCAGAAGTTAAAATTTAAACAGCTTTCATTCTTCTTTGTTTGATTTTTTATACTGCAAACTAAATGATTCCCTTATCTGATTCAAAAACTTTAGCATGGTGGTGATGTCTGCTTCATTTTTTTGCAACTTGAAAGAACCCTAAATGCCTAAATCTTTCTACATCAAGGGAAACTAATTACATATACCTTGAAGTTGATCTGTTATGGCTCAGATCTTTATAGCTGAATTGAGCTGGGAAAGCATACTTTAAAGGCAGCAAAATTATTGCGTAAGGTGTAGTGGTTACCAGCAAGACTTAGTGAAAAGTAAATTGAGAGTTTTCTTAAAACTCCTACTTCTGAAAATTTTAGTCATGATATTCTTATCTCTTTTTGCCATTTAGCTTCTATCATTTGTTATTATCTGGTGCTACAGGTAGGTATATACTTGATTTAGTATTCTTATCTTCTAGGGCAAGTCAGAGAAGGGACTCAACAAAAGAAGAACCCTTGGAAATCTCATATTTCACCACCTGTGTAATAATACTCCCTGAACCATTATTTGGTCTGCTTTCAAAAGCACAAACCACCAAACTCAGAAGGTCTTACTTGTCATTATCTGACAGGCTTTTATTAAGGCCTAATTTTGGAGTGACTTTTCTAAGACCTTTCAAGTAACATATTGATACACATTTGAGATCTGTGATCTCAAGTAGTATGTGCAAATTTCAGTGGGCTGGACAATAACTAAGTGTAAGATTCAAGTAACTTCATAATTAGTAGAATTCTTCCATTGATAAGTCATGTGGTACATTAGAATTAGTTATGTTACATCTTCCCCTAATACTATCCAGAAAACACATTAGCAGTTACTTAGTAATCATAGTGTGCAAAAAGAGTGTCCAAGAACCTTTATGGATTTTTTCCAACATTTGTTACTAAGAATTTGTAAATTAAATGGATTCAGCATGCCTGGACACTGCTCTGTGCTTGCTCACACACTTCAGCAATTGAAACACTCAGGCTGTAAGCCTAACAGATTTTCATGAAAACTGACAGAGTTTTTTTTATTTTTAGTGTATTATTGGTGCCAGACACTTACATTTCATGTATTTTTTACCTTCAAATGTGAAACAGAAGAGCAGAAAGCTTCAATTTTTCTTTATGACAGTAAGAGTACAGGAACGTGTTAAGAAAAGAGTGAGTCTATCTGAAGTAAGATTTGGTAACTTTATTTCTCTGGTTCACATTACACTGTGCAAAGAAGCTGTTCACCTCCCATTCTAAATCATTTTCATTTTACCAGCTGGAGAAGATCAGAATAAAATGAACCCATCCCTTTTCTCAGTCCCTGGTGGTGATGATGATCCAGCATTTGTTTTTCATTCAAACCACATGTTGAATAAGTGAAAAAGAGGAAATACATGCTGGTCATAGGTCAGGTGCAACACAGAGTTTATACAGATTTATTTTCTTTGTAGCATCTGCAATCCTGCATTTAAAGCCATTGAATGCTGTTCTGCTTCCAGTTATTTTGAGGCAGGTTTTCTTATATAATGACACTTCGGGTTTTGGATTACCCTGCTGGCCAGGCATCCAGCCTCCAGAGCTGGAGAAACGGCTTGAATCTGCAGCAGACTGGCTCTCCAGAGCTCAAACTCCTGCATGATCTCATAGGGTGGAAGCTGCTGACCCTCTTTGTTTATGGCCTCAAATGAAGAAAGCTAAGCCAAACAAAAAGCCTGGAAAAGTATTAGGGTGATAATGGGGAGCTGGGGTGAAGGACTCCTTGGGCATGTAGGAGAGAATGAGGAGGAAGGAGCTGCAGTCTACAATGTGAATTTAATTTTTATGTAGGTATAGATTATGAGCTGAAGGTTTCAGTTTTCTCATGGCATTACAAGTTACATGCTCATTTAATTTATGCTCCATTAGAACTGCAACGCTCATTGCTTATGATTGAAGGAGCATCAGGAAAAGTGATTGTATAAATTGATATCAGCTTTATTTGTTGTCTTTATTATTCAAACACTTCTAGTCATGTTTTAATAGCTTTGACTAAATTATGAATGATGTGCAGTTGGTTAGGAATTTGAAGGCAATAATTTCAAATTCTCTTAAATGTGCCAGCCAGCCAAAACTCAGTGTGCATTTACAGCAGCTATTTTGCAGATTTACAGCTAATATTTTTTTCTATATTTTTTTCCTTATCACTACAATTTAATCTCGCTTTTCTTCAATTTGTCAGCATTATAAAGTAGGTAGAATGAGAATTAATAGCTTACAATGGGATGAATTCATTTCTACAAGAATCAGTTTGGAAAAAAAGTGAATCCCAAATGGGCATGAGGGGGTGGGAAGAAATAAAAAAGCATTCTTCACAATAATAGTAATAATAATGAAGCACTGGAGGAGGATGCCAGCAGAGGCTGTGTAGTCTCTACTGGGGAAAGTGTTTAAACCTTGAGTGGAGAAGGTCCTGAGCAACTTGATCTAACTGTGGAGTTTGCCCTGCTTTGGCCTGGATGTTGGACTAGATGACCATTGCAGGCCTCTTGCAGTCTAAATTTTTCTAAATTTAAATCACCAGAATTAAGTCTGAGCTGTACAAAGGCTTGGACATATTAGAAAGGAAAAAAGTCCTCATGTGCTTTCTCTTCTTCAGGACTGTAAGCATGCCTTTTAAACTACTGAGGGAATGCAGTGGGAACTATGAGGCTAAATATCAAATGTCACACCAGAGATTTAAGTTCATGGACAAGTATCTTAACAGATACTTTATATGAAGAGTGAGGAATTTTTGAATCTTGCTTTTATAATTAGAATGACTTCACCTTTTTTTAACTCAATGATCATGGTTTTAGTCTCATTTCATGTGACAGTTGGTGATCTTTTGTTGTTGCTTTGCCTTTTTTTTCCCAATTTCTATTAGGAATAGGAGGCCTGCAAGATTTTGTGCTGAAGTCTGCAACACTGTCAACATCACCTGCTTGCCCCCCATTTACACCTCTCAACTTCGAAGCCACCCCGATTGTGCGAGTCGCTGTTGAACCAAAACATCCAAGTAAGCTTCAAGGAGAATGGGGAGGTAACACCAACTCAGTGTGGCAGCAGTGCAGCTTCCAGCCCTCAGTGATTTGGCTGGTTTATGAGCTAGCCACTGAATCAGGACCTGCCCAATGTAAAATAAGTGTATAGATTGCCTGGAGGGCAGCTTGAGTGGTTCCAGCTGCTACATCATGTCTTGGTAGGTGAGGAGACACAGGAGAAGTTGTTGTGCCCTTTTGTGACAGCTGTTCCACAAGTCAGACACTACATGGTGCTGACAGTTCAGTGTTGCTTTACTGAGAAGGTGAGAAGATCTATGGGTTCTCCACGTTTGCTGCCATTCTTTCATCTGTGTCATTAAACTTGTGGTGCAGACTTGCAGTACTGCTTCTCCTTGATGCCCCCACCCCACTTCCTGCAAAACAGAGAGTGGGATATCTCTGGCTTTATTTGAATTTCAGCCCAATTTCCATTTGTTGTTGTAGCATTGATAGAACCAAAATAACTGGCTTCATGTTCAGTTGCAAAATACTTTTAACACTAAGATTACATGTTTTTTTTTAGAGAGCTGTTGGACAGCTTGGCCACTATTTGTTTCATGTATTTGAGTAACAGATAATCATATATTGTACATCCTGCATTTGTTAAAGCAGTTTTGAAAGTATTGAAAATTACTGGTTGTTCTGAGTATAGTATTAAGTTCAAAATATTAAAGGAATGTAATTCTAGAGCTACTGACCAGTTTGGGGGTAATTTTTGTTCCATAAGAAGTGAAGCTGGATCATTTTTGCACCATTACTTTGTTTCTCCTCCTTGGTAACTTCTGAGTTTATGATCTGAACTAAATTTGTTAGGGGGACAGAAGCCTTGAAAGGTGGTTATACCTGCAGAAGTTTCCTGACAATCTGCTGTTGCTTGCAATAACAGGAAGACAAGCAAAATGCAGTTGCCCAGAGAGCTGTGTGTTGTCTTGGAGTGGCCCTCACACACTGTCACATTTGTGCATTGAGCTGCCACATCAGACCTGCTTCTAAACTGCATCTGTTTATATGGAAAAATGACTCATATAAATAGAAATGATTTCCCTATGTACATTTTACAAAATTACTGCATGTCTTCACACTCATGTCAAAATCTTCCTGTATGGTTACCATAAGCTCTAACAGGAAAAAAAAAAAGTACTCATCACTCTGTGAGCTTAAATGCAGAGAGAGAGTCAAAAAATCTTTGTTCAACTGTGTTGGTCACATGAACTAACGCTGCAATTTTTCCACTTTTTGTTTATTTTAATGTTTGTTTTTCAAGGATACTTTTCTATTCCACCCTTACAAGCTCAGCAGTAAATAAACAATATCGTATTTCTTTTAATAGTCTCCAAGTGAATGACAAGTTTAATGTCACTCTTCTTTTGAATATGAATATACATTCCTGGAAAGCCCTGGGGTATTCTCTACTGCATATGTAAAATAAAAAAAGAATTCATAATTAATTTCTTTAAATTGTGTTCATTATGAAAGGCTGCTGACTTGAGGTGTTTCTGCATAGCTTTGATGTAATCTAGCCAAATTTGACTCAGCTGTGCTTGTTCATTCTCCATTAACTTTAAGACAGCTCTTTTTAAACACCTTCATTTTAGGGACAGCTGTGATTTGTTTCACTGAAAAGCTCTCACATTCCTGATTTTTCCCCTTTTCAGATTTTAATTGCTTTAAAGCTTTCTAGTGGCGTATAGCTACTTCAGAATCCTTCCTGTGCTTTATTTGCAGTCATGCCTTCTCAGTAATCCATATGGAATACTTTTTACTTTTATTTTAGTCAAGTTAATGTTTTTATTTATGTATTTGGAGCATTTTAAGCATTAGCAATATAGAAGTTACTACACTTAGTTATGAAAGATTGCGAGGAAATGCAATTATTTACTGAAAGATGACTTTAAAAAGTTGTAGTAGCAAAGAAAGGTTATAATTTGATAATTTGTGGAAATGAGGAGTGAAGTCCTGAATTTTTTATCACTTCATTTTGATAAAATTCAGGGGTTTTATTGGTTGTGAGGGGTTCATGAGCTGTATCTGAAGTTAATTGTGTATAGGAAGCAGCATAGCATAGTCACAGTCAATAGCTGACTTGTTCTACTGAACCTGTTGTAAAGCTGTGTAAACAAAAAATGTGCAGTCCATTGAAGTGCAGTGTGTACCATGGTTATAATTGTATGATGTGAATTTTGTCATCAGTACATAAATTGTTGGTGACAAATTCTGAACACAGCTTATGTTTTCAGCTGCTGCTCTTAAACCACGCTGCTCTGTGTGACTCATAAGCAGAAAATTGCCCGCTGAAAGTTTTTGCCTATTCCTAAAATACCTATTTGTGTTTAGGCTTCCAGAAAAATGAGTGTTACTATTTCTCAGTTTAAGTCTATCCTATTTTGAATGTTTCCTTCCCAGTATTTCTTTGTTAATAATATGCTGTTTTGCCAGGTGATATGCCTCAGCTGGTCAGAGGAATGAAGCTTTTAAACCAAGCTGATCCATGTGTGCAAGTTTTAATCCAGGAGACAGGAGAACATGTGCTGGTGACAGCAGGAGAAGTTCATCTTCAGCGTTGCTTGGATGACCTGAAAGAAAGGTTAGAGGGGCAAGGAGGAAGAAATATTTTTAGTTCACTAGGTGTCTGTTGTATTTCTCTGTCAGATGGATATCTTTGATTTATATTCTGGTAAAATAGAGCTTTATCTACAAACAGCTTTTACCATTGGGTCATAAATGTACTTTTTTGTAGCCATAAAATCATCTGCAGTTGGGCAGAAGCCACTAGCTTATCACTTCTGTGCATCTAACACACACACTTGGTGCACATTCTAGAAATTACAAATTGCAGTATTTTCAGGAATGCAATTAAGAATATAATGTGGCATTTGTACAAAATAAAAACTGAGGGGAATCATGTCTGATAAATGAACTTTGAAAAATTGTAAAGCACCAAAACCAAAATTGTATGTGCACGCTCTGTCCTGTGCCTTTTCTCATTGATTATTTTTTTCAAATGTTAATCTGTTCTCATTCATGAGCAGTATTTTTTGCAAGCACACATGCATATATTTAGTATCTTCTAATGTTTCTTCAAATGGCAGAAGAACAGATGTCTGAAACAATCCCTTCCTGTAACTTCATTTACTAAAGCATTTCTGGTACTTCTGCCACATACATATACTGTCATTTTCTTTCTAAACCCAAGAACAAACCTGATGAAGGGTTGAATGTTTGTCTTACTGTATCCATACTCATTTCAGTTAATATCAGGGAACAGTAATTTCTAACGAAAATTAGCCTGGATCACTTATAAAACTGGATGTATGTTTTAATGGTTTTCCTCATTACAACTTATTGCAACATATTTTTACTGCTTCTAAAAATGTAGTATTATTTATTGATACATTTTGCTCAAATGTGATGTGTTTAAGCAAGACTGGTTGTGCCTGTCTTTAGCTGCAGTTTGCATAGTAAGATTGTATAAATGTCTCTGTTACTGGCAACAGTCCAACTCTGAAAAAAAAAGATAAAATAATACTCCATGACAGGGAAATAAGATTATAGTGAGCAGCTAGTAGGACTTAATTTACATACATTTATGTACATTGACATTCCTAACCTTTTGTGTACATGATTTTGGGGGTTTTTATGAGTTGCCTTCTAATCCGTCTTTTTTAAGAGAATGACAGCCTGTCAGAATTGACCATTTTGTATCCTTGCTTGTATTCCTCGAGAAAATGTTGTCAGTGTTCCAAACTACCAAAGCACAAAACCATTCTGTGCTTGTGGCATGGTGAGCAGAAACAAGAAACACCTGGAGACACAGAGAGCAGGGCTCCCACCATTGTCCTGCCTGACTGTGGTTCATGATTTCCCAGTTGGGTTCCAGCTCCCAAAAGGAGTTGGGAGCAGCTGTGTTCACTGTAGAGCTCATGCTCCTTCTGGATCTCTCAGGATTTGACATATTTTAGTTGCCATCACTCACACACCAGCTTGTGGGACAAGAATTGTTCCCTCTTTCTCTCCCCATTTTGAAGAAGAAGAAGTCCAGAATGGGATCCCTGTCTTGCTCCTTTCCTCGTGGATTCTGTGTAAATTCTGACAGTGGTAAACTGACACTGTTTAACTATTAAAGTGTGAAGAGGAGAAGTTGCGCTCTGAAATGTTAGTTTTGATTAGCTCTCTGTGTTTCTGTATAAATGTTAAACTCCTAAGTGCACATAATTGGAATAATGAATTGTGAACTAGGAATCAAGACAGCATTTAATAATCTTCAAATGTGACCCACAAGTTTTTCCCAGAAAATACTAGGAAAGGTTATTCAAGACAGTTGAGTCACAGTTGAAGTAGGGAGGCAGGATCCTGATATTGGCATTTATGAAAATTGCATCAACTGGGTTTTGCAGATTTGATGCTTTTGGAATAGTTACAGCAACTGAGGGGGTTTTGCTGAATTCAAACTACTTTGCATTGTCAAGATTTTAATCAGAATTTTTTAAAAGGCATGTATTTAATTTTAGCTTTCCCACTGTGTAATTTAGAAAATTATGTTCAAGTGATACTTACTGTCAAAGATGTGGAGAGACATGGAAACAACTAAAAGATCAGTCATCTATGTTCATTTAAATGATCAAATATGGATGTTCTGCTTGATTTTGCCAAATTTATTTTTTTTTTCTTCCCAATTAGTTCTTTTTGAATGAAGAAATTAGACCTTGTAAATTTTTAGAAATTTCTGTCCCAGGAGCATTGCAAATAGTAAGCATGAAGGGATTAAGTTACCCTTTTCAGAATGAGAAACAGAGAATTAAGGTAATGGCAGCATGTGGGGGATTTTGTGTTTGTTTTTTGGTATAATGCAAATCCTTGAAAGAACTGCAAAAAGGATAAATATCATGGTTTTGATTCCCATGGAAATAAAGCTTGCAATTGTATTTGCTTTCCTTCTACAACTTTTTTTATCACTGCCCAAATTTACCAGGACATAGGAAATTTTGGTTAGTCCTTCTGTTGTCACTTACTGGACCTGCTCAGTACTCATGGGTGGTTAAGAATACACAGCTCTGATCTTCGAGTCTGCCAGATAATAAATAATTCCTCCTTTTTTCTTGCCATCGTTCACAACATTTGACATACCTAAGATGTTTCACCTGACTTTAAAGCATCACTTACAGCATGAAACTTTTATAATAGTGGTTATCAGCCCCAAAGGACAAAGCTCTGTTCAGCTTTTCCAGTGCTGCATCTTCTCAGGGCATCTCCCTGTGTGAGCAGATGTGCTGGCTCACACCAAGTGTCCATCTCTGCGCTGTGTCTGAGCAGTGCGGCCAACAACAGCAACAGAAGGAGTAAAATTGGAGTAACTGTGATGTTTTCCCAGGCCTCTGTCATTTTCAGTCCAGGGCCCTTTGTGGTTTGGTTGTCAGTTAATCCTGGTCAGCCTTTCCCATGCCCCACGTGGTTTTGTAGGTCTCTGTTGCACCCTTGGAACATCTGAAGGCTTCTTGTGCTTTTGTGTTCCTTTGATCATCTTTATTCTCAGTTTTTTTCTAGTTCTGTTTCATTTGAGGGCAGAGAACAGCAGCACATATTTTCCAAGATGTGGGTGAACCAGTGATTTATGCAGAGGCATAGCAATGCTTTTGCTTTTATTTTCTTGAGTTCCTTTCCAAATATTTCTGAAGACATAAAAGGCAGTGCTTCTTTTTTGAAGTACATAAAATTTGAGTTTGAAATGCATTACCTAGTAATCTATGTTGCAATCACATTTCTTCATGAGCATCTGTTCCATGTTAAGGCCATTGCCCTACCTCCCACCCTCAAGTTTAAAACTAGTTTCAAGATTTTCAACTAACTCTTAAACTTTATTTTGCAGATTTGCAAAGGTGCAGATCAGTGTGTCTGCTCCTATCATACCCTTCCGAGAGACCATAACGAGACCTCCCAAAGTCGATATGGTGAATGAAGAAATAGGAAAGCAGCAGAAAGTTGCTGTCATACACCAAACAAAAGAAGACCAAAATAAAATTCCTGAAGGAATCCAGGTGGATTCAGATGGGCTTGTTACAATGAATACTCCAAATAAACAGGCTACTCTCAGTGTCAGAGCAATGCCTCTTCCTGAGGAGGTGACTCGACTTCTTGAAGAAAACAGTGACTTAATTAGAACTATGGAACAACTGAACACATCTCTGAATGAAGATAAAAAAACACATGAAATAAATCAAAAGACTCTTGATAGAATCACAGAATTCAAAGAAAAGTTGGAGAAAAATCTTCCGGGAAGAAAGTGGAGAAATGCTGTTGATCAGATCTGGTCATTTGGACCACGGAAATGTGGGCCTAATATTTTGTTGCATAACTTTGGGGGCTATAAAAGATCTGTGTGGCAGTGCCTTGGGAACTCTGTGAAAGAAGTAGGTAAATACAGAGACTTTGACAACAGCATAGTAAGTGGATTTCAGCTGGCTACGCTTTCAGGTCCCATGTGTGAAGAGCCTCTCATGGGTGTTTGTTTTACAGTGGAAAAGTTTGAAATAAATAAAACTGGAGATACGCTGTCCAATAGTAGGCAGGATTCAGAGGAACTTGATGCCACAGAACATCAGCAAAATGAAGATAATTCTCTAGCAAGCAGTTGCACTGATGAAGGTCCCAGTGCAAATGAACACCAGGACAGGAACCAAAGTGGCACAGACTCACCTGAGAAAATGAGTAAACACAAAGGAGAATTATTGCTTGCAGATTGTTACGGCCCTTTCTCGGGACAGCTCATTGCCACCATGAAGGAAGCCTGTCGTTACGCTATGCAGGCAAAGCCACAGAGACTCATGGCAGCAATGTACACCTGTGAAATCATGGCTACTGCAGAAGTTTTAGGTAAGACCAGGAAAATAAACCTTTGCCAAGAATTTGCTTTCTGATTTCCAAGGTGAGGTTTTATAAATGAGACTGAATCCGAAGCAATAACTTCATTAAAGGTTTTGTCAGGAGTCTTATATAATTCTCTAGTAGTATTTACACTACCCTGAGATTTCAGCATTCTTCTTGCTTATCTGAACCATAGGCATGAAGAGCAATGCTGTGCCTTTGTGAAGTGCAGATACAAAATGTTGCCTTTCTATGAAGCTTTTGTAAGACCAGCTTCAGTAATCATGAATATCAACACTGTGCCTCCTAATTAAGCAGGCTTCATGAAGAGATGGGAAACCTGTCCTATTTTTAAAGAGAGTGCAGGATCTTAGCAAATGCCATATCAAGATATTTTAATACTATGGTACAGAAATAAAATCAGGGAAAGGAATATTAAATTATTGTTGCAGTCCAGTTGGTAATTTTGTGTTTTTAAGTAGCATCTGTATCCTTCTGGTATGCAAGTTGCTCAACCCAGTGTCACTTATATTACCTTACCACTTACACCTACTTAAACTTGTTTTTATGACCTACTTATGACACCACTTAACTGTATTTGTTCTTGGAGTTTTCCATGGGAGTTGCTTGCATGTTGAATCTGATTCAATGCACCAAGATTTTCTTTAAAACTGACTTTCAATGCATTTAAACTGTCAGCAGTTTTACTTTGACTTTACTAATCATGACAGAAATTACAGTATATCCCACATACAACAATTAAATGTTTGGTTACTTGCAAAAAAACTCAGCTGCTGTGCACGCAAGCATAATGATAGTAGTCCAAAGACCAAAAATTACACTTGTTGTAATGAAAAGAAATGCCTTGGAGTGAACAAATGTTCTGTGCTGATGCATGATCCTGTTCTTTACTGGAGGTGCCCTGTAGCAGGCCTGGTAAAGGGTGTGCTGCCATGGGCTTTTTGGCACTTTGCCCTAAACACCACCCACTGTGACAGGGAACTTCGGCATTTCAAACTCTTTTCTAATGTGTAAAATTACTAATAGCTGTCAAATCTTGGCTGTGTATTGTTCCAAGTTGCTGTTCCAGAAGCACATTGGCACTGTACTACTGAGTCTATATATCAAGCTATAAGCAAGGTACCAATTTTTAAACCTCAAAAACACTGTATAAATTGCTGTTTTCCAAAATACTCACTACCCAAAAAGCATGATTGTTTACAGTGAAGTAGAAAACATGCTTTGGCTCATCAATTGTGCCATAAACCCAAATGGAAGCATGGTTTTTTAATGCATGTATATATATATTTAATGGGTGTAATTTAGGACTCAGACATGCAAGCGAATTAGTCCAGGCTAATGAATGTGAATTGTGTTGTAATAGCCATGGACGTGCACTTAGTTCATTGCAAATTCATGGGTTTAATTTTTATTGTGGGACCTTAAGCTAATAAATTGCATCCTCATTAGGAGGAGTGAAAAGCAGGCCTTCTATCCAGGCAGGCTTGGCAGCCGACACGTGTCAAACCACAGGCTTTTGTATCTTTATTCTTTCCTTTGGCATTCCATACATTGATGCCCTGTGAGGTTTAATGTATCTCCATATTGATCTGCTGGTTTCTAACATGTTACCTTCTAGGAAAGTGAGGTCTTCCGTGTTCTCAGAATATAAAGCTTTGTCCGTCAGAGTTTTCTGACAATAAACTGCTCTGAAAATAAACTGACCTGGAGCAGAGGAGAGAAACAAGGAGAGGGGGAACACAGTGTTTTTAAGTGTTTTTCTTGTGTGCTTATTATCTTGATCAACACAAATGTATTTGGTTTTGTCTGTAGAATACTTAAATCACAGCAAAACTGTTTTAAAAACATGATGCCTACTGTAAATGCAAACATGGGCATTTTCACAGCTACTTTCATGACATACACACTGTATTTCAATAGATTGAATACTAACTTGGGAAAGAAAATTGAAATTCTCCCTGACTAACTTAAGACTGAGTTTATTCACAAACCAATTGAACCCATTAAACTTTAGAAATATGTAGTATTTCAGATAAACTAGTTTTTTGTGATTAGAATAGCACTGCACTATCTGGAACAAGTACTATGTAGAGGTGTGGTGGTTCAAGCAAATTTCTAACAGTAGCTCAGATACAATTCCTAAAACACAACAATATTTCTTAGTAATGATTCTCAAATACTTGGATTTAAGAAAAAAAGCAAGTTAGGCACGTAATCTGGCAAAGTGCATTTTTAAAACAGTCATGATTGTACAAAATGGACATAGATGGATTCCTACTGCAGTAATTAATATATTAAATGTTACTCAGATGGTTCTGCACATTGTATGGCAGAATATGTTGTTTGTTTGAATTTAATGTGTCCACTTAATTGATTGACTTACAGAAAAGAATTTTAGCCAAAAAAAGTTACTCATTTTACTTAAAGCTGAAACTTCCTGAACAAATATTGATGTATTTCTCCTCATGGTGCAGGATATGAATATGTTGGTGAGCTGATGAGAATTGTCTCTCCGCAGGTCGTGTGTATGCTGTGCTGTCCAAAAGGGAAGGCAGAGTGCTACAAGAGGAGATGAAAGAGGGGACGGATGTGTTTATTATTAAGGCAGTCCTGCCAGTAGCAGAAAGCTTTGGCTTTGCTGATGAAATCAGGAAGAGAACCAGTGGCCTGGCCAGTCCACAGCTGGTGTTCAGCCACTGGGAGGTAAAAATATCTATTCACTCCATCTGTTTTGGTGATCTATTTCCTGTAGATGTGGCAGACTGGAATAATAAGCAAAAAAGGTTAAGTTTTGGTCAAGACATTTGATTAATTCCTTTTTGAAATGAGGAAAAAAGCCTTGAATTATTTCTTTTTGTAGATATGCTGTTCAGAAATTTATTTATATTTTGTTTTGATGGGATGCTTTTTTATTTCAATAGAAAATCTTTCGTAAATGAAACTGCTTCTTTATAGATGTGTTTTCTTGAATTTATGTGCCCTTTTTCATGAGCTCTCTGGTAAACTTGTTTGGAGAATGGGAAAAAAACCAAAACCACAAAACAGCCCCAACCTACCACTAATAGAAAATGAATGTATCATAAATCTAATGCACATGAAAGTTAGCCTCTTAAGGTCTAGCAGGCACCTTCCATATTCCAAACCAACATAAATTTTCATGCTTAAAAGGCAAATGAAATAGATTTCATTCTTTCAAAATTAAATCTGTTGATAGTAAGTAGTAGTGTCCTCAAAATCATTCCTTTTGGTCATCCTTGTCACTTAAAGAAATGAAGAGTTGAATGTAAAGGTGTGAAGGAAGTAGGAGGTGGAGAAACTGATCAGGAGCATCATCAGCTGAGAGTGCAGTGTAGTTTGTTGCTATGATGTGGAGAGGAGATCTTCAGGGAGAAAAAGAAAAGGCTGTAAATCAGAGCTCCGTGTTCAAGACAAACACACCTGCATTGTGGGGCTCCTCAGAAAACTCCACTGAAGAAGCTAAAAATGGCTTCAAGGGAAAAAGTCAGTGGGTATAAACTTTTCACCTTAAATTTGTAAAAGTAACTTCAAAGTCTAGGTTTCTCTGGGTTTGGTTGGGGATGTTTGTTTGCTTGTTTATTTGTTTTGGTCAGGTGTTCCTTTATTTGGTGATAGAAAACAATAGACACTTTTGTTCAAATGATGAAAAGGTCTGTTTGTTTGTTTGTTTGTTTGATCTTCTGATTTATTTTGTCACCTCAAATGTCACGTCTCTGAGTACAACCAACTGTAGATTTTTGAGGTCAGTGACACTCCCTGCAGTTGCTTACTGCTTCTCTGAAGTATGTGCTGCTTTTTCACATGGTGTGGATTTTTCATCCACAGCTAAGTTGTCCCCCTAGGTAGTATCTGTAAAGTACTCCACTAACAGTATTTCTTTGTTAGTAACTGTGGTAACTGCCTCAGGAATTTTATGTGGATGGTAATGGAAAAGGAGGACCTCTGCAAACCAGCCACGTGCTAACAAAAGAGTTGGGAAGAGTGTTTGAAAGAGTACTTGAAACAGTACACTTGGAAAAGTACATTATGTCTTGCTTGGCAGTGGTACCTTACTGGTGTTAGTAAATGCAGGCACCAAGGATTTAGCTCTCTTCCCTCAATATTGATTCATTTAATCCTCTTGTAACTAAGTCCATCCAACTTCATGTAGAACCACGAAGGGAAAAACAGAGCTGCACAGAATGCAGAAAGAAAAAAAAGAGCCCCTCAAAGATGGTGTACACACAAAAAAAATAGATAAACTGCATCTTTTGAGTATAGGGATCATGGTTGCAGCCAGTTACAGATCATGTACCTCAAACCAGTGAGTGTTGGCTGTACTGTGTACAGTAATCTTGTCAGTTTTGGATGGTCTCCTGAAGTGCAGCTGGTGAGGTATTGTGGCTTTTTAGTGGTCTTTTGTCTGAACATTGTCTGACATCAGTGCCCTAAAGGAATATCAGCCAGAAGGACATCAGTTCCAGCTAACCATTGTTCTGTGCCAGTTTCTTTAGGATTTGTAGCTCCTGTGCTCCAGCACTAAGCAAAAACCTGAGCCCTGTGGCTCTCAAGCCTCCCCTTCTATCCCCAAGCCTTGGCGTGTTCAGCCACTTTCAGATGTTATGGATTTCACATAAGAAAATGTTCACACATCATTATAGATATGCACAGGACAGGGAGATTTGAACAACTGGCAACATTTTCTGAAACTGACCTCTGGGAGAGATGATAATTGCAGCTAGTATGTTAAATACATTGGTAGTAGGAAAACCATTGGGTAAGCCAGTCACCTTTCCACCTGGGGAATCTGTCCGTGGGTTTTTGTCTCCATGAAAGCCAAGCCCACATATTTTTGTGATAAAATAAGCCTCCCATTAAGCTACTAGTAATGTTGTCTCTTTGCAGTGGTGGCAGAAGGAGTGCATGTTACTCTCACACCATCAACAGAATTGCTAAATAAATACAATTTCAGAATCTCTAGTGTTAGTATAACAGAGAAGCCATGAGAAATGGTTTGTGTCTCAGCTCCCGTTTCTTCTCTTTGTATTCTGCACAAAGTTGCATCAGATGGGCATGACTTTGACATTGTCACTTTACTGATGAATTATGGTGTAACTATCTACATGATAAACACCAGCATTTTTTTGAACCCCTATTATTTAACGCATCACTGTGTAAGATAATATAATGTGAACTTTGAGTAAACTGTTTTTCCTTAGTGTTAAAACTGTGTTACTGAGTGTGTGGCTGCTGCTTTAATGGCACACTCTGCAAACCCTTCCATGACATTGTGAATGAACTCTGTGCTGCTGCGGTTCTCTCAGTGTGCTCAGCTCATTAGCTGAGTACCTGGGACACGTATTTGTCTACACAAATTCCTTCTAGTGTGTTGTTAATCCCATTTTACACTAAGTGAAATAGTTTGGGAGATTTTTAGACTTGCAAACACTTAATCTTATGGAAATCACATGCATAGAGTATGTTTAAAGAATTGAAGTTTGAGTTCACCCTTTTATTATATTCTGTTACCATGATCTGTAGACTGAACACAGGAAGGTCAGTGATAGAGCCTACATTTAAATGAAGCCATTTTGGTCTCTGTGGAAATGATATTGCCATTTTTTTTTATTCAGTTAATGAATGGATTTTGTGTAGTTCAGATTGCTCCAGCCCCAAGGGATGGAGCAATACATATATATCGAGGTCTGTCTTGTCAGATACTCCTTTTTTATTAATTTCTTCTGGCATGCTTATGCAATTTATTCCTGCCTGTAAAAGACAGCACCAAGTAACCATTAGTGGGAGCTTTCAGATTAGTCCCAGTTGATGCAAACTAATTTTAAAAGTTAGGCAAATGTTAGGTGTATTGGATTTACTTGGCAGTACTTTCTTAGATTTCAGTAAAAACTTTCTTATTTAATTGTTTGTTTAAAATACTTACTTTGGGGATAATTATGAGCTAGTTGTATTTTTTTAAACCCTGAATTAATAACACACCTTCAGTTAATGTATGTTTTTGTTCGAGCCTGTTTCCTTTGTTCTCAGTTCTTTGCAGTTAAATCTTTTACTCAGTCATGTTACTTTATCTTAATCATAAGGATTTTGAACAAGAAGGTATTTGTGATTGCACAATCCTTAGAATAATGGAACTCTCATCCCATTTGGGAAATCTGTGTTATAAGTAAAAAAAATAATGCATGTGGCTCTATTCAGATGCTGATTGAATTTCAGCAAGATTTGTCAAAGACATCTACTAGTTGGAAAGTTGTGAAATGTATAGTATTCCTGTTAAATCACATCTTTAGACTGCCTGAAGATTGACTATTAAACACACTTTTATTCTTGAGGGTGCATGAGTGAACTGTAAACACATTTAATCAGAATTCTTTTTCATTATCCCTTCTTAGTAGAATAGTGCCTAGGACGTGCCTCAGGGCTCTGGAGAAAGGTAAGAGAAGGGCTATGTGTAATAATTGCTAGGAATATGAGACTTCTGAATGTGGAAGTTTTATATTCTGAATTTTAATTCATGCTTTTTGAATTCTAAGTCATTTTACAGCTCAGAAGATGGGGCTTAATATAGAAGTTGCTGGATGAGATTGTTAGGCTTGCATTAAACAGGAAGCAGGCTGAGGTAATGAGAGAGAATCTATTCTAGGCTTGAACTATAACTTTACATACATTATTGCACCAGTGACAGTTTAGGCACATAAATGAATTCGAGGAGTAACCTGGAACCTTTCAAAAATGAAAAGCTCATTGTTTTGACAAGGACATCTGAAGCTAATTGAAACAGTAAATAAAAGTGGTAGGGGTGTGGCTTCAATTCTCTTTCTCAATACGTGTTTCTAAGTAATAGGAAAAAATGCAGCAGTAGAGCCACACATCTCCTTTTTTTATTTCCATTTACCAAATTCCTGTTTGCAGCTACTGGCTGAAATAAAGGCTAAAGCTTAGCTGTCACTGGCTGAGACACAAACAAGGATGATGCTCCTGTGCCAAAATAAACTTGTATGAGTTTATTTTATAGCTAACTGTGTAAACGTTCATTATTACAATATATCTTGGAAGAGGAGTTCCTGTATCTAACCAGGCATTTTAAGGCCTTGGCAGTCCCCATTATATATTGTGAATGGAAGCTCTGAATTATGGGATAGTTTTAGATGCTCCTTTTACTTGCAGGGTATCTACACACCCAGTACATTCATGTAGGGTATTCTCTGTTCTGGGAGCACACTGCCAGTACCCAAGTGGCCTTGAATTTGGTTGTGCTCAGTGCAGAGCCTCTTGTGCAGCATTACCCAGCATATGACATATGGTTTTATTGAAAAACAGCAGGTAACTATTCACATACACCTCTGCAAGGTTCTGCTATTTCACCTGAAAGTAAGTTTATCCTAAAACGTTTTGTTTCTCAGAGCCACTTCAGACTTCTGAGCCATGCATATCAGCTGTATCTTTTTAAGTTGCTAGTCTGTGTCCGTGTCATTGTCATTACTAGGTGATGGACACCACTCGAACTGTAAATGCTCTTGAAATATCATTCTGCCATCAAGTTTTCAATGGTAGAAAGAATTCTGATCCACTGGAGCCTCTATCATCTTTGAAATTGTGCATAATAGTTCTTCTGATTTTTTTTTTTTTTAACAGAAAAAAGAACTTCTGGCATAATGTTTTTCCTGGCATGCTGACGGCTGCTGGTGATAGTGCCCAGTCACACTGAATTTAGTGTTGCTTGGGATTTCTTATTAAGCAGTTAACAAAGGCCATAATGTTGCTTGCTGGTCTTAAAATCTCCATCAGACAGTGTAAGACTGCTCTTTCTATTCATGGTCCAGCTAAAGCATTTTCCACATTGATGATATTTGGCTCAAAAGAAATTTTCTGTCTTCATCAGACAGTAAGGATCAGTAGGGGAAATGCTACCAGGAGCCTGGCTGTGTTCCCAAATCTGCCTGACCTTTTGGATGAACTAGGCAGATCCCTTGTGTTTGCTTTTGATGCTTCGCTCAACCTTGTTTTGCATAATTAGGCTGCCTTAGGCAGAAACTGTTTCTTACCATCATTTTGTGAAATACACTAGACAATGGGACCAGAATCACTATTGGAGCCATCTGGGTGACTCTGAAATGCAAATAATAAATCATCTTCAAATTAAGGCTTAAAATTCCACGTCGTCTTGAATTGCAAGGGGTCTGCTCTAACTCATGTCTTACTGAAAAGCTTGATTAGCTTACATAATCATTTGCAGGATTAGTACACACTCTGTCATCTATCAGTATTGACATAATATGCTCATAGTATTTCTGTTTTTATTGATTATTATTGCAGGTATTCGGATTATGTCTCTCGTAAAGATATAAGCATTTGCAGCTTGAATAATTAATGTGTAGTTGTTAGGCTAAAAGAGAGTGACATCTGTTTTGCCTGTGCTACTCTGCTTGCTCTTACTAAACAAGTCTTATGAGACTTCATTGTTTGGGTGTGTTGGTTTGAATTGTTGTTATATTTAATGAAACATCTTGCTTTAGAATGGTTTCTTCTTCTAAAGAATACCCTTCGCTTACAATATTTGAAGTAGTCTGTTCACTTCTCTTGAAATACCTAATCCCAGCTGACTACATTATAAACAGTTTTATTTATACCTAGGGTAGGCTCATAGTTCTTCAGTGAGCGATGGGACACACTTCATGTATTTGACTGGGGGTTTTATTTTTCTTTGAAGCATAATGGAATTCTATGGGTGTGTTTATAGTCATACTTTAAACAAATTATATCACCCAAGACTTCTAGAAAGTAAATCAACAAAGATTAATTTAAAATGTTCCTTAATTTCAGTGTTCTTTAATAGGAACATTTCCATCACTTAGGCATTGTGTTTGCAGTAACAGATTTAAGAACTGTATCAGTTGCTGTGCACTGATTCCTTTTCCTGTGTTGCATTTTATATGGCTGCATTTAGAGAAAATGCTTGTTTTCTAAAAGAATAAATGCTGGTCCAGTGATGGACTGGATCTTGATTTACAGTTCACTTTTTGAAAGGAATGTTTTTCAGAAGAGCCTTGCAGATGTGTAGAAATACTCAGTTGTGTTAAGGAGGAAGTGCTTTGCCGTGTACACTTGGAGGAGTAATCGTGTGTGTGCTGGGTTGTTTGCAGTTAAGGCTGATATAGTCCCTCTCAGAGCATTCTGGTGTTGAGTAATAAATAAGCATAGGCCACTGGCTAGTTCATGCTGTCAAAAAGAAAAATTCCCAAGTCCTAGAAAAATTCCTGGAGAAAAGGTCTGCTGAATTTTGTAGATACCAAGTCACACACAGTATGGTGGTATTTTAAAATGTACTTTATCATAATGCTAACCATACCATAATGTCACTGGGTTTAGAGAATCTTATTCCTAATACTGGTGCCTCTTGATATCTTCTGTGTGTTATACTTGGGACATAAGGTTTGGCTGTTTGGATTTTTGTCCTCCCTGCTCAGTGGTTCCCAGACACACACAACACACAGGCAGAGAGAGAGAGGCAGACCTTTGATAGAAGGTTAACTGAATTGCTTCAGTCACTTAAAGATTTTCCGTCTATTATTTTGAATGTCCAGTTCTCTTTTGATTGAAGTTTTTGTTGAGGAATGGTAACTTTTTTGAAAAAGTGTTGTCAAGATGCTATGACATTTCTGATTTTAAGAGGAGACTTAGGCTACATGTTTTAGTTTTGTACTGAAAAGTTAGTATATGGAAACATTTAAATAATTTTAAATTAAAAGTGGCATGCAACATAGAATAATTAATGTTTCTGGGTGTCTTTTCTGCTTTGATCCTGTGGATCTTTCAGGATCCACAGTAAATGCTCTCTGTAAAATAACTATACCATATTCCAGAAGGAATGGTCCATTTAGAGTCTAATTCATCAGTGAGGGCTGTTACAAATTCCAGAACCATCCCTGTGTGGTTCCCATGAATACAAACAATAGCTCAGGACCTAAAAAGCTTCTTAGCTGATTCCAGGAAACCCAGACCCACCATTCTGACAGTGCCCATTGTAAGGAAATTGATGACAATGCTTTGGGACCATTCTCCTTTTGCTTGCACTGTATTAACAGAGCGCGGGGAATGATGGATGCCACCTGCTCTAAGCATTTGCCTTGATTCATTAATATGATATGAATAAAGAGGAACAATCTAATTATGCCTTTGCCTTCACTCACAGAATCAGAACTTTCAAAAAAGAAAAACTTCCTACTCTTTTGTTTGGGTCACTGTGTCAGTAACACCCCTGTGTGTCACAATGGGGTTACAGTGGCTTCTTTAAGGAGATGCACAGATGATGGCCCAGGCTCCAGCTGGCTCAGCAGATCCAGCTTCCTCTTCCCCATTGCTTACCAGGCATGGTAACACATGTGCTGGTTAATTCATCTTTTGTAGTGTATCTGCTGTAGTGTATCTGCACCCTTTAGGTAAGTGTGGTCCTCTAACAGAAACTTTCTGATGCCACCAGATCTTGCTCTAGGAGCAGTGTGTAGTGGCTGAATTATTTAGGCAGGTTAAGAAGCCAAGTTAGCTCCTGAGGTAGTTCTTTGAAACCTAATTAACCTCTTCACAGCGCTGCTCTGCATCATGTAGCAGTGCGAAGTTTACTCAGGATTCTGTAACCCTGTGCTGCAATAAGTTCACCCTTGCTGGCTAATAAATACTAAATAGTACATTTAAACCTGCTGTTTTGCTGACTTTCCTGAGACCTGTTGAAGCAAAAAGAGTTCTTCTCAGTGGAAGAAATATCCAGTGCAAAATTTCAGTAGAGCAAGTCTTTCATCAATTATTGAAAGAGCCAGTCTGTCAAACCTGGGGATTTTCTTAAACATCCATCACTACAGTATCTAAATATTTACAGGTAGATTTGATCTGTAAGTTCAGTTTTGTATACTTTTGGACTCCTCTGTTATATTCATTCTTCAAGAACTGCTGCCTCGCTGTTTCTCTCTGGGCATAATTTCTGGGTGTTACATTTCTTGCCAATTAAATAAAAGACATCAAAGGGCATTGTAACAATCTTTAATTTACCAGTTTGTAGCTATATAACCTCCCTCAGTAGTACAGTCTGAAGCAAATCCATTGAGCATGAATCACCTTTTCTTCTTCATGTGTTCTTAGAGTTGGAAATTTTTGTTTATTCAGCTCTTTAGGCAGATCATGGAAGGGGAAGTCCCTGGTAGCTTTACATCATTCAGATGTTCAGCATGAGCATCTCTGCAACTTCATCAAGTCAACGTGCAATCTTCACTGCACTTTTTCTGTATTTCTAGTGCATAAAATAACAGTAAAACTCAGAGAGTAGGGACCATTCTTTTTTTATTGATATAAGTTGTCAAGGAAGCACCTTTAAGGTTGTGTGCATTGGTTATAAGGCCCCATGCAAGACATCAGTGTGGGTATGACTCAAGCAGATTCTTCTGTGGTTAGACAGTCCTTACGTTTATGGTAAAAATAAACACAGAAAAATTTGGAAAGCTGAGGTTCAGACTGTTTATTTCTGAGCTCTACTTGCTTTTGGTTTTCAGCCAGACAACCCTGTGCATAGTCATTTCCCATGTAAATAATTGGGATTGGCTGTCACTTTCAGCACGAGTAATACCCACTTTATTTAACAAGACTATGCATGTACTTAACTGTAGCAAACTAGAACTGTTTTTGTTGGTTTAGCTTTACATCCCATTCTTGCAAGATTAAACCTACAGTATTGCCTAATACAAACTAGACTGCATAGCCATTCTCCTGACTCCCCATAAAGTTTAATTTGTGTGGTTGTGTTAGGAGTTAAGATGAGGTATTAAATTAGGACTCCACAATTGTCGATGTTTCTGGGGAAAATCATCCATCTTCAGTCATCAGTTTTTAATTTCTCTTCCTGCTAGTTTGTGTAACCTGAGCTTTAGGAAATTTTGCTTAGGTTGAATTTCTATATGGCAATTGAAAGAATTTGTCAGAAGAAAAAGGTTGTAATGGTAGAAAAGGTTTATAACATTAAGCTAAAATTGGTACTTCAGGAAAATTTGTTCTCTCCTTGTCAGTTATTAGTGCTAGTGCTAATATTTCAGAAATTATTAGAGAGTAATATGCTCAGTTTTTACAACTGTTGTGATTCTTGCAGTAATTAATACTTGTCTGTACTGCTTCTTCCATGAGGATTTTGTTTAAGAAATGAATATGGTATTAGCTTTGGGTTTTTTTAGTAAAAATATATTACCTGTAACTGCATCTTGTGAGGATACCTACAATTAAGTAAAATAAGTATTTTTGCAATTGGCAATAGAACCTGTCTAACACAACATGGTCAATTCCATCCCTTCCTGATGTTCATATTTAGGGTTCTTTGTAATACCCTCTGTGGTAGTCCCAGAAGTGTGGGGTATATAGGATGAACTGGGGATAAAGGCATGTCCAGTTATTCTCTGATCATGTTAGATCTGAACTCTGTTCTAGAGCAGGGCTAAAAAGCTGCAAGAACAGCTCTGCTAAATATGTTAGAACCAGAAACAGGGATTTTCAAACCATCTGTCCAACTCAGTATTGGGATTGGAAAACGTAGGGCACAGAAAATCTCCAGTTCAGATAAATTCTATTAAAATTGTAGTGTGATAATACTGTAAATCAGGAGTTCTTCTTGAAAATTGGAAATTTTCTGAACATTATTTGGTGCTGTTTGCTGATGGGCAGTTAAAATTGCTTTGAAAAAAAAAATGCAGATAATTGCAACTGAATTTGAAAAGTTACTGTGGCTTTTTAAGGCAAGAGATGCAGAGTGTGTTTTAACTCTTCTTTTCTGCTTCAATAGCTAATTGCAGGCTTTCCAGACAACTTGATCTATTCTACTTTAGCTTCTTTACTTCAGCATTTGATTACTTGAAATATGCTAATAAACTTTTGTGCTACTTTACTCTTTTTTTGTTTGTTTCCTTTTGTAGATCATTTCCAGTGACCCATTCTGGGTCCCAACGACTGAGGAAGAATATTTGCACTTTGGGGAGAAGGCAGACTCGGAGAACCAGGCCCGCAAGTACATGAATGCAGTGAGGAAGAGAAAGGGGCTCTATGTGGAAGAAAAGATCGTGGAGCACGCTGAGAAGCAAAGAACTCTCAGCAGAAATAAGTAGCTGTGTCTGCCCCCTTTCTCTCCTGACTCAGCTAAGTGGAGTATTTTATATGCAGCAGATGCAAAATTTCAGCTGGACTTTGTTCTTTGATACCATTTTTCTTACATGCTTTGTCTGTGGCTTATGTTTTAATAAACTTAAGCCTTTACAACTTTTGTACAGAGAAAATAGTTTATTTATTGAAATAAAATAGTGGCATATTCACTGCAATTGGTCTCAATTTTTAAAATGTAATGCCCTGTTGAAGGTCCTGTCACAAGGATTAGGAGCTCCCAATTCAATTTGTTTCTTTCTGATTTGTCATGTGTAGTTCCAGTAAGAGCTGGTTAGCTAGCTTCTTGCAAATAAACCGTGCACTGAATTTAGCTCTTTAATGGTTTTGACTGTTTTTAAAATAAATTTCTGTAATGTATTTGTTTCTTATTCATACTTTCCATAGTTACCTATATGCAAATATGTAAGCTTATTAGGAATTTCTAAACTATTTCTTTTACTCCATTCCTCATGATAAGCAGTTATCTAAAGTGGTAATGTATCTTCTTCAAATCAGAGGGCAAAAATAGCGTATGTGGAAGACTGAGCACTGCAAAAAACTGAGCAAGATTTGTCTCTTTTTCCCTCCTTAGAACACACTTTATTAATAAGCTCAGTTTCCACAGACTGAGGGGGGTGAGTATCTGCGATATAAATGAGGAACTGGACATCAGTTTTCTTCCCATACTTTATGCAGGAAGTAAAGTACATCGCACTTGAAAACTCTGGAAGTAAAACAGCACTCTTGATTAGAGAGGGCTTCCTCAAATATATCTGTCTGAAATGTTTTTTCATTTTTAAACCTAGTGCCAGACAAGTGCCATTTACAGATGGGACTAGAAGCTTGCAGGTCTGCTTAAAACCTCCCACAGTGTGACTTGGCAGCAGAACTCAAATTGGGAACTCAAGTGACTTTTCTCCTGGCCCTGATCATATCAACCTAAATTCTTTAGGCAAGGAGTCTGATGGTTTTGCTTCTTCTATTAGGGTTTCTCCTTGCTGACTTCAGTTTGGTTCAGAATGCTGTGTAAACTTTCCTGTGCTTCTCCCTAGTTTCCTTTGGAAGGGGAAACAGAAGAGCCTGTGGAGGAGAGGATGTGAATGAGCTGGATTGTTTTGTCAGCACCATTTTTTTAATGCATAGTTGGAATTCTCACATAGCTTCTGATTCATTTTGGTTCTTGTTTGTACCAGACTGCCTGTGAAAACCCAGGAGTTGAAACTAGGCAAGAGAGTGTAGTTTTCTTTGTTGCATCATGTATAGGAGAGGGACAGCCAGGAAAACAGGGATAAGGGCTTTTTAGTACCTGTTGTAATGTTGGCACATAGTCCTTTGCTATTCATAAAATTCTTGAAATTGGTCCTTGCAGTAGAATCTCTTATTTTAAACCATACATAGATACATTGGGATAATGATAAGAAGTGTGTACTTTTCATATTGTGTTATTCTTTACCAGTTCTACTCCTCAAATCTGCACTATCTGTGATGTGCTGCTTCAGTAGAGCCCTGAGGAGGAAAACACTTGCAGTGCTAACGTGAGTTGTCTGTGTAGCCTCGCTGATCCTACTGGTGTTGAGACAAATAGTGTGCGTGCAAGATAAAATATTGACATGTAAACACCAATTTGATTTAGCAGCGTGTCTGAAGTTTGGTCTCTTCTCTACTTGATGTGGCTTAGTCATATCCTCTGTTGTGAGTGTGCGCCTTTTGATTTGTTTCATGCTACTTTGGATCTACTCAAAAGTAGATAAGATAAAAATTAGTATTTATGTTTATAGCGTCTATTAATAAACTGAAAAGGTTTTGGTTTTTTACAGCTGTATCATTCCATGGTTATAAAACTCCTGCAAACCATGACTAACAGGAGGAAAAAATAGATACCATGAAGTATTGTGGTTTGGGCTGTTTGACAGAGATTTTCTATTTCAACAGATGCTGTTTTCCTACAGGAGCTTTATTATTTATTTATTTGTTTGTTTGTTAATTTATCCTTTCTTCCCCTCATTTCTCCTCCTTCATTTCCTATTTTACCAAAGTTCCAACTGTCACACCCCACTGATTCTTTAGAGGAATATTTCTATTATCAACTTACTTCTTTTTACTGAAACTGCTTATCTTTTTGAAGAGTTGCTGATTCTGGAATTTGAATGAAAAAAAGAAGCAAAATTCAGTAGTGTTTTCCTGTTAGCATTTTTCATGGCCTTATAAAAGCCTTGTCCTTCACCCTTACAAAGTGACATCTCACTGTTCTCCAGTGAGATTCTGGATGCATTTTTTTTCCCAGAAAAGCTGCTGGTGTAAAAGGGTAGCAATAAATAATAATTTGCCCAGGCAGCAAAAATAAAACTTTAGTCAGAAGCCCTGCATTTCCTACATGCTTGCACAGGTTTGCTGCCCCCTGAGGAGGAGGAGAATTCAGTACTGTTACAATATTTTTTTGTGAAGTGGCCATGGAGCACATCTAAAATCTGCATGTTCTTGGGTGGAATTACAAATGGGAGGCAGATTGATCACCATCACCAGTTCAGTGCTGATTTTTTCCCATCTGTGAGAGCTCATTCCAGAATTTTTCATACAGTTCTTTTACACTGTAATAAGTAAGGTAATGAATAAATCACTGTTATATCACTGCTTTCTGAATGATTTATGCCAGTGTGAACTGCTACTCTGGAATATTTTGTCTTTTTTTTTTTTGCTATAGCAGAGGCCTCAGAGTTAGAGACAAGCCTTAAGAAGCTTCTGGGCTTTAGTGGTGATTCCATGACAGTTATATAGTTCATTGTCCCCTCTGCTGTATTTTCATGAAAACAGTAATTCTGGATTATAACTTTCTTAAAGTAGAAGAAAAAGTGTTAATCTAAAAAGGTGCCTGTGGAGTAAGCAAGAGGCTTTTCAGAGGGGTAGTACAAAATGATCCCTGGCCTTCTTAACTCAGTATGATGTTTTTATGGCATTTGGAAAACAGAACATTCAGTGGTCTTTTCATTGTAGGATTCAAGAAAATAGTTTGGAGTGGCCATCATGCAAGGCTGCCTAAATTCTGTCTTTGTGGACCTGTAAGAAGGTTGATCATGAGGAAGAGGCAGATTTAATTATGCTTAAAAAGGCCTTGACAAAGTCCATGGCAGCTTCAGGAATTCTAATCCTTTGCTGCATCTGAAGGCACTGTAACTTTTTGGCCAGACTTATCTCCTGAGCACTCTGAGATGTTATTCCTGCTTTGTTCAAAGGGGAGAATGCAAAGTCAAGGTCAGTCATGTGGGAGTAGAGACTGAGATGAGAAAAATCCCTCAAAAAATTCTTATGGCAGGACTGTTGCAGGCTTTAAGTAGTGTTTTTTTGTTACCTCTAATACATGGGTGTGACTTGTAAGTCCTGGGGTTTTTTCTTAAATCTTTCCAAGGCTCCTTTAAATGATGATTTTATAACAATCAGCCTAATTTCAAAGGCTGGTTCATTTGCTGGGGGATACGGATACATCAAAAGCCAACTGGTGCTGAAATACAGTAGCAGGCATCCTATGGAGCATTTTCTGCCTTTCATCTCTTGTCGTGGTAGCATTTACCTTTAGGAGATCAAGAGCAAGGCTCTCCAGCAGGAAAAGCTGGCGTTGCTTGTGTGAGTGACTGACAGAAGGAGCTGTGTGAGCGGCAGCTGGAGCTGCGCTTCCCCGGGAGACTCGGCACAGAGTGTTCATGACAAGTGCTGCTACCCCTGCTCTGAGGATTGAAAGCTGATCCTATTTATGAATCCATGTCTTCTCCTTGTAATGTTGCTGTCTTGCAGTATGAACAGCTTAGGAAGGTTATTTTAAATTAACCTTCCTGTGTTAAAACAATGTCTAGTCTGTTCCTATCACATCCAACATTGTAAGCATCAAGGCCAGCGAGTAGTTCGACTGCAGCTGGTGTGAAAGGGGAAGGCTGGAAGAGAAATGGAAGAATGTTGTGGGAAAAAACCCATCACACTTGCATAGATGCCTTTATAGGAACTGTTCTCATTGCATAATGAGATTGCTTTGTGCTCTAGAAGTGTTCAATAATAGATAGCATGCAAGTGTGCTCCATGGAGGATAGGCTGCCTTGACAGGCAGAGTGTATTGCCAGTCAGAGTAGCCCTTCTGTGTAGCTTTGCTTCTGCAAGGGACTGTGTGAAGAAACAAGCCTCTGTCTCCTTTGCTGTCCTGTAATTTCAATAAAAAGACTGCAGTAGGCTCATCATTTCAGGGAGCGTGGTGGAAGGGAGCTGTGCATTCCCTGCGGCAGCAATTCCCCAGGTACCAGTTCACTGACTACACAAAGCAGCTCTAAATAACCTTTTTAATCCCTTTTCTGCCAGGACCTCCCAGTGAATCACGGCTTCTGTTGAATCTTGTTGCTGGGACAGGTGGAACCTGAAGAACTGAATGGAAGTATATTTTGCAGAGTTGTTGTTCTGAGATCCACTGGGGATGCAGTTCTGAGACTGCCTGAAGGTGGAAGACCCAACATAATGAGATTACAGAGTTTACTCTTTCTCAAGTAAGAGAATACTGTAAGGAAAATTCCTTAATTATTTTGTTCTTGTGATTCTTGCTTGAGCACTCCAGAGCACGTGAAGAAGCTTCTGCTAACCTGGGCTGGCAGTTTGGGCTATAGAAGATGGAAGTACAGTAGCCATCCTGCTCTCTGATAGCTGTCACTTGTACTTGGTTTGTCGGCATCATTTCTAACAAGCCAAAGAGAAAACACTAAAACTGTGATTAACATCACAGTGTCAGTTACTTAACCATGTAGACAAAGAGGTGGCTGACCAGCTGAGCTCTGCTTTAGCTCTGGAGCTTGCAGGCAACACATTTCTTCATAGGTAACTAAAACAAAGTCAAACAGCTGCATCTTCTAAATATGTCTGAAAGGTTTCCTTGCTTTTGTGTATAAAAGTATTGATATTAGGAGTTTGGACCTGAGTAATGTTGTCATATTATGTGTGAATCACTCCTAGACAATCAAAGAATGAGCCACATTCTCCAGTCCATGCTGCGGGTGTTATGCTGAGAGTGTCCTGTGAGCAGCAGCCACAGGAAAACAGGGGCCAGAAGAGTGGGAGGTGGATATTAACTTATACCTCAGCTTGTAAGGAACAAAGGAGCTGTTCAGTGAAGGAGGTTACTGAGCAGTTGACAGAGTCACTGAAGAGTGTGAAAATCACATGTACAGTGTCAGAGATGTCCCTCAGTGCAGCCATGGGCTGGTGAGGCTCTGGCTCTGGCCTTGGTGAGGCAGAGGGACCCCCTCGATAGATAAAGGAATTTATATCCTCCCTTTGCTGCCCATTACATGGAAGTGCCTTTTGTAATACAGCTGAGCCTTTAGGACTTAGAGAGTTTTAGAACCAGAATCTCATTTTCTGTAATTTGTTGTTTGTGTGACTGCAGTTGAGTCCTGTTTGATTTCTGCCAGATGAGGATCTGGGTTTTGTGCCACTTTAATTTTGTTCTTGACTTTAAAAAGTGGCAGGTATCTGTGATAATTGTTGCTGAGCCTTTTTTCTTCCTAGGTTTGTTACTGGAGAGCAGAAATATGTCTGCAGACTTGTGAGTGCACCTATAAATAGCAGGCTACTGTACATAAGATTGTTACTGTTGCCAGCCCTGTGTTTTTATGACAAATCTTGTGATACTTTGTTTTTCCTAAAAACCACAGGTCTTGTATTTCATCAGAATCTCAGTTTTCATTTAAAAAAAAGTTTCCAGTTTGATGTTGGCACCAAATTAGAGAAAAACATGAAAATGTTTGCAGCTTCGCCATGATGGCAGAAAAAACAAATGCATACAAGAACCCCCAAATATAGTATTTTACTTTAAAAACAACAAACAAAAAATCCCAAACCACCAAGTAAATGAAAGAGCTGTGGTTTTGAGGGACAGACTCTTAATGTCTGTGTTGTGGTCTTTTACTGTAACTGTAAAAATGACTTTTGTAATACTTTTTATAAAGTGGTGGTGTGTTTTTTTCATTGCAGATAAGCTTCTTGCAAAATCCTTATTGAAAAAGAAAAGATGTTGCATCCTTTGGAAACATTGGTCACTTTATAAAACAAAGAGCTGCTAATAGTCCCTGAACAGATGCCTTTTTCCCTAGATCTAATTCTTGATCTGAGTCTGCGTGATCCAAAGCAGAAGGGCTGGAGGCTGACAGTAATTCTGCTAAAATATCGAGCTGTTGTGGGGGGAAATGCCAGTCTTGATTCTTCCCTCTTTGTTCAGTGTGTGCTGAGTTACCTCTGCCTTTTATCAGGGTGAATGTTTAAGGAAAAATTTGTTCTAGTTTCAGTTCTAGACCTTGGATTTCACTTTTTGAAGACTTTCTCATGATACAGCCCTCCCTCAGCCCCCAGTTTGACTCAGAGCAAACCAGTGTGGTGTGTGCTGTGCTTTTACTGGAGAAGTCTCAAGTCATCACTTCCTTGAAGTGCTCAGGCTGAGCCTCTGTGGGTCTGGGCAAGGGATACCAGGTGGGACTGCAAAGTGAACTGGAGCTCTCCTCCTCTCACTGGCTCCTGTGAATTGACCATTCTTCTTTTCACAGAGAGAAAGATTAAATGTTTAAATCTTGCATAACGTGATTATTCAGTGCTCCAACAAAAGGGAGAGAAATGGCAAGTTGTTGTGCTTGATATTTCAGATGTGAAAATCAATTTGAAATTACTCCAGATCAGATTTAATCATCCTGAATAAGTAATGAAATGGCAAAGAAATCATTGAAGAAGCTTTTCACTCTGCTTTTGTTGACAATAAATGCTGTTGTAGATGAAGCAGTTATCAGGGCTGAAGAGAGAAAGATGATTACTGGATAAATGGGTAAACCACTTTTGAGAGTTGTGGAATCAGAGGTAAAATTATAGAAGAGAAAATAAGAATTTGGTAAGTTCAAAGGCCTTTTTGCTACAAGAAACATTATTTTGGAAAGGTTGATGGAGTTGTTACAGAGAAGGACAGCAGAAGTAATGATTTCCTGATACTTAAGAGATTGAAATTTTGCAACATTTGTTAATTTTGAAATCAAAAGATATTTTCCATTACTTTGAGCTGTATTGGTTTTATGTTGTTATACTCTAAAAATCTGCTTTTTGGAATTACAGCAAAGTAATGGGAGCTAGTTTATTTTCTATCCCTTTTACTCCATGGATTTAACCAAATCTTAATAATTATAGGTGTATTTTCAAGGCAAAGATGGGGGCTTCCTCTGTTGTGCCGTATTTCCTTTCCTGATGCTGCTGTATCAAACTTCTTGGTGATAATATTCATCATTGACTTCCAGTGACACTGCCAAAGAGCATGCTGCTTTTCTCTTGAAATGTAAAAATAGGGAAGAACATCCCAAGAACTCACCAAGTCTGCAAAAAATGTATTTTCTCATCCTGCCCTGGCAAATACCTTTCTGAACACCACATATTTTGCTGTACAATGTTTAAAAAACGAAACGCGTACTTGGGGGAAGTGAAGTGCATGATTTGTGCATCGTGTAGCAGTGGAGGAGCTGGTGGCAGAATCTGGGGTGTTTTTTCTATGCTGATTGCTCAGGGATGTATTATATTATCTAATCAGAAGTCATTACCGGTCTGTGCAGCATTAATTCATGCAGCCCTCCATACATTGCCTCTGTTGGGTCCCTCAGGGCACGATGCTTCTCTAATGGATCACATTCCCGAGATCAGCTGATAGGGCTGCATCACTGCCCTCACCCACACAGATGAGCTGCAAAGACAGCAAACATTGGACTACCCAGGGCAGAAGTCCCAAACTGATTTTCTACACTCCCATTGCAGCTCAAGAAAACAGCCTTGGGTTTTCTTTGTTTAAAAGAAAATACAAATTAATTATCCTGGTGTTGTAGACGACATACCCGGAGTCAGCAGGTTTCGTAGATGATGGTTGCCTCATGATGGTTGTTCTTCCAGCACACCCCTATTGGTCAGTAGTGGAAAGACCTGATTTTCCAAACTCAGGATTTCTGTGCTGGGATATGTGATGGCTTCAGGTGGGCTTGGGTGTGAAGCATGTCTGCCCCTGAGCACTCACCCTAAACTCTGTGTGCCACGGAATGTTTGCCAGGCAGAAGTACTGGAGTTCTGGGACAGGGAAAACAGAAAGAGCATGAGGAATGTTGCTAAGAAAATATGGGGATTCAGAGGTGGGGCTGATTTTATTGATGTGTATAAAAAGAAAGAAATAAATTAATAATTCCTCTTTTTAAGAAGGATGTTTTGAGTACTGAGAAAATGGTTCTCCACAGCTGTAAGATGCATTTAAATCACCCAGCGGAAGCACTGATCTATATTCATGTAAATGTGTTTTGATGTCCTCTTAAAAGTTTAAATGAAACACCCACGTCCAGGAAGCTGCTTCTCTCATGTGAGAGCACAATTGCAATTCTTCCTTAAATGTACTGATAGGATATCTTTTTCACTTCAGAAGCACTGAACTTTGGCAATTTATATTTATTGGAGATGAAAGAGACGAGCTAAGAACTTTACACCAATTCTAAATAAAGAGGAGACCTTGGTTACAAATTCATCTTAAACTTACTTAATTTTTTATGAATTGCTCGTTCTTATTGCAGATGATTAGCAGCACTCTCTGTTCCGTAAAGACAGTTTGTTTTTTTTTACCACAGCACAGCAACTTCTACCCCCATATCCATAGGAAAATGTTGCAGAAGGTAGAACAACAAAAATGTGGATGTTTTCTCAGATGGTATAAACTTGTGTAATATTCTTGTCTTGGTAGCTAACATTAGTTAGCCAGTGTTGTAGCTCTTGTAGATCAGGGAAGTTTAAGTATTTATTCTGTTGGGATTTTATTCTTGGTGCAGATTGGGTTCTTGAGCAGCCTGCAGAATTTCAGTGCAGGGAAAAGCTGTATAATAAACCTTACATGAAAGGTCAAAGGCAAACCACTTTTTTAATGAGCCCCATTATTTAGTTCTGTATAGGTACCAGTGCTTCTATTTGAAATGGAACCACATTTTTTATTCACATAAGTGTATAACATTCTTTGTGTAATGTTTTAGGGGGAAAAATGGGATTGGGACCCTCGCTGAGTAAGCTTTTTCATGAGTGAAGCTCAGAACAAAACCTACAGCACTCTGCTGTATTACCTTGGGAAAATCCTGCCTCTGTAGCTTTTATCTAATGCTCAGCTTAGGCTTTACATGTGGATCTGTTTGATTATTGCCCCTTGGAGCAGATAAGTGTATGCAATGATCTCACTCTGTTGTTACGATAATTTCTCTTTGGGGATTCTGACCTTCTTCACATTTCAGTGACATCATCCTTTTTGCAGACTGTAAATCAGCAATGTTGACTCCTGACCTTGCTAATAAAACCTGCAGAAATACAGTGTGGAATTACAGAATGTTTATATGAGTATTGTGAGATGTGTAACTAACTTTTAGCTGCTCAAAACTACTTTTTAAAGGTAGTAAACATGGATAATGATAGATAAACTTGATTATATTACCTTGGATAATAGTTTTTTGTTCCTAACATGTCTGTTCTATGCCAGTCCATATAATATGCACACATACATCTACCTCAGGTGTAACTTCAGTGTTTTCTTTTAATTCTGTGATCTAAATACCTTTATAAATTAGCCTGAAACATAGCAGCAAAAAGAAACACTTTTCCACAGTGACCAGCTTTTAAATTGCAGAAACACTGCAAAAAATAGACATATCACTTTAGCCACAGCAAAATGGCCTTTATTCAGAGAAAAGGCCAATTTTATATGAACCAACAAAGACAATTTTCTCATTTAACACAGCAGGGTTTTAGTGGATGCAAAATTGCTTGCTTGCAAATGGTTCTTTCAAAATACCTCTGAATGGTGCCTATCGGTTTCTCTAGTAAATACCTTCATATTGGCATCCAGGTTGTTGCAAAGAGTCTGAAGAATTGAATATACTGACTACTGTTTCTTGCTGGGTTGAAGCAGAGAAAGCCTCTTTCCTTTGTCAGTCCTTCCATGTGTTGACTTTTGTGCATTTTACCTTTCGAGAAATCCAGGTCTGCTGTGTTGTTGGTATTCATTTCTAATGCCTAATTAATGCCTCATATAATGACATTAAAATGACCAAATCAGAGCAGTGTTTTCACCTGATTTGTGTGTCAGAGCATTTTGTGTACAGTTACTATTTCTCCTGCATGTTCGGACAGTTTCCTCTTATCTTTATATGGCTTTTCACATGCAAGAGGAAGAGAAAACAGTTCCTAAGAAGATAGGATTGCAAAGTACACACACTGGATAGCTTGGGGACTAGTTGGAAGGATGCAGAAATTATTTTTTACTGGTTTTTATTTTATTTTTACTGGTTTTTATTTTTTTTTAGGCTGGCACATGTCCTTTTTGGCTTGTTAATGTGGTCTGTGTCCTATCCTAAACTAAAGGGCAAATGGACAAAAATTGAAGCTGCTTGGCAGTAGCTGCCAATGTGTACAGTGACGTGCAAATACAATTTCTGTGAAGCTCCTATCTCTGGGATGCATTTGCACAGGAAAAGCACCATTTCACAAGCCCTGCACTTGTAATTGCTAATCACAATTTTAATAACCACATCTCCCCTTTGAGCCATGTGTCAACTCCAGGTCCCCAGTGATACCATAAATGTTTTAAAAAACTTGGCTGGAGTTGTGAAATCCAAGTGAAAGAGATCAGGTTTGGTCCCTTCCCCTTCCCTCCCTCTTTTCCCATTCTCCTTTATTCCTTGTTTTCTTGGGAGGCTCCATAGCTGTAGAATATAAGTCAACAGACCAGCAAGACTGTGTGTGCCAGTGTACCCTGTATTGATTTCTTTTCAGTACTCTCCCCAAACTAAGACTAACCTGAAATCATCATTCTACCATTTTTATTTTTGATGTAATTCTTTCAGTTTGTTGTTCTTGTTCCATGGGAGGCATTTGCCACTTTTAGCTTCTTTTAATGTTTTTAAGGAAATACTGATAACAGCCTGTCTTTGTCTAAAAAGACTGAAAAGAAAGAAGCAGTGATTTTTTTTTTCCCTCATAAGTCCAAACATTTCCATTCAGAATTAAAATTCACCTCATAGATACATTTAAAGTAATCTGGGAAGTTGGTTTTCTTTATGTTGAGAATTATGTGCTGTAGACAGTGACTTCAGTGCCTCTTAGACCTGCAATTGGAAGGCAAGTGGGAGAGAAATAATCCTGAAAAAGGAACCAGACTGGAGTCCGTTGTGCTCTTTATGTATTTTCCAGCTGGTTTTGCTTCTAACGTTCAGCATTCCTCATGGGACACTGATGCAAAGCTGCACGCACGTTTTTTTCCTCTCTTTGTGTATAACACACAAGACCCTAAAGTAAAGCAGTGATTTGCAATATTAGGAAATGTGGCTCGGTGTCCCTGTCCCCAGTGTGAACGTGCACATTTAAATATGAATGAATTTGGGCCAGAGCCCCCTCGAAGCCTGGAGTTGATGCACAGGCTGCCTGTTCTTTCCGGTTTAAGCACTGTACTTTTTTTTCCTCCCTTTGCTGAACAACAGCTACCATATGGGCTGCGCTTCAGCCAGTCAACTGCTAAATTGCAAACACTCTTTTGACTGTAAATTGAATGGGAAAGGATGTCAGTTATCGCTTTCCTCCCGTGGCCACACCACAAGAGCACCTGCAGTAAAAAACTGGCATTCATGCTCTGAAAGGCACCACATGCTGCTATTGTGAGCTGAGCAGGATCTAACCTTGGCTTTGCTTACCCCACTCCTATCGCAGCGAGGAGATGGCAGAGATAAGAGCCTCACTTCTGAATGTGAATTCACTCAGAGACACGTCCCAGCACTTATCCACCCTATTCTGCTTCCACTAAAGGAAGTAAAAATCTACTTGTGAAGATGGCTATCTGTGCTATCCTTCAGAGAGGAGTCTTTGACTCGGGCATGTGTTTACCATACTGATTTTGGAGTTGGTTATGAAATTATAACTGCTCTGTCTCTGAAAGCTCCTCACTGTGACCAGTGCAGCTCACTCACAGGATGACCTGGCCTCCAGCCTGAGTGCCAGAACAAACCTGCTCTGGTTTCACACCTGAGCAGAGGTAGCCTGGAACTGCCCCATCCCTCTGCCCAGGGCACACTGGAACCATAAACAGCACGAACGTGTGCAAGGAGAATTTGAGCAGGGAGAAAGTGCTGATGTCTGGAGCAGAGAACTGGGCAGCCCATGACAAGAGGCAGCTGCTGGGCCTGAGAGGTTCCTGTGTCGGGACATGTGTCCTGACATGAAATGTGGCAGCTGGGCTGGGAGCAGAGCGAGGCTGCAGCTGCTGCTGGCAAGGGCCTGCCAGCCCTGGGCTTCCAGGAGGGCTGGGGAAAGTCCCTCATCTGCTGTGTCCATTAACTCTTCCCTTCCTAGACAGGTAAATGTCATTACTGAACCAGCCAAAATGGTTATTCACTCTGTGATTTAAAATTACTGGGAAGAATGCGTGGTTTAATAATCAGGGTATTTTCTTATATCTGCTGTAGCCTACAGCTGCATGACTGGCTAAAGAATTAGTGTTTCTGTTGAGCTCCCCAGTGGATTGTTAGAGACATTATGGATCTGTCTTATGGCTTTTGTTCAGAGAATCCTTAAAGTTCAGCACCTACAAACAAACCCCACTCTTGAGTCACTAAGGGCAGTCATTGGGTCGAGGCTCAGTGTACTGAAAAAAGTATTACAGTGCTAAAGAATTCATGGGGTAACCAAATAACATTCACAGTGTTAATTTACAATTACTGGTTATGACTTCAAATTGTACTTTTGGAGGTTGGAGGCCTTGAGCATTTCTGCCAATTTTAAAACCCACAAAGCTTGAATACAACCAAATAATTCTAATATTAAGCTAGCTTTGTGATTCTGGTAATTATCTGGCAGCATATAACATCAAAGAGGTCATGTATTTTTATATATCCTAATGTGTAACTGCCCTTCTCCCCAGAAGAAAGTAGGTGAAAGAATCTACTGCTGTTTGAATAATCTCAAAACCAAGATGCTGATGTTCAAAAGTTATTTTTAGGAAATGCTTTCTTTTGAGATAGTAGATGACACCTTATATAATGAATACCATCTGATGGTTCATCCTTGATTTCTCTCCTAGCTCTTGGCCACCTTTTAGCATTCATGCATATTATGACTACTTTAACATTAAATATGTTTATTAAGCTTAAATTAAATGTCAATTATGATGTTTTTTTGGATATCCATTGGTGCCCTTGTTTCCTACCATCTGTGCAGTGCTGAAAATTAACAGCCCACATTTCCATTACCTGGAACATTTATGAATGTTTAGCCTTTAGTCTTTCTTTGTTTCCAGTTAAAATAATTTTGTAGATAAATCAGGCATGTGTATAATATTTGTTAATTTTTAATAAAACTTGTAGGGTTTTTTTTGGTGATTCAAAAAAGGTTTGGGAAGATGCTGTAGCATGGCTGGCAATTGGAAATCTTGTAGGTGTTCCACAGTCAAGGTTGCACCTTGTCTCTTGTCTTGATGAGCTTGTTTTTCACAACTTTCCTAGATCCTTAAAAGATAAATATGGGATGTCTTCTAGAAAAGCAAGTCCAGGTTTAGGAGAGGTACATGAATTTTAAGCAGCATGTCTGTTTCTAGCTTTTCAGTGTTTCCATCCTGACAGTCTCCTCATGGATATCTCCAAAATGTCCCAGCTGACAACATTCCAACTGATTTTTGTTTACTTTCCATGTCTGAATGGAAACTCCTGGTGAATTGTTGCAAAGTTGTGTTCAGGGTTCACCTCCATGGTGAACAGCACAGGGGAGAAAGGGCACGAAGTGGCTGGGCATCAGAGCAGGGAGCAGTGGGGGAAAGAGGCACAGGATTGTGCAGAGGCACATGAGGACAGGAGAGTGTGAAGGAATGTCAGTGTGGATAAAATGCATTGTCCCCATGTCTGCTGTCCTCTATCACCCGCAGTCCTGGGCTCGCACCCAGAGAATCAGGGCATGGCTGTGGCTGGAAGGGACCTCTGGATGTGGCCCTGTCTAAGCCCCTGCTCAGACAGGTCACCTGGAGCAGGCTGCCCATGGCAGGATCATCCCCAGCTGGGTTTTGGATCTCTGCCAGGGGTCTCCAAAGCAGCACTTTGCATTTGCATTTATGCCCTTGCCAGACAGGCCAGAATCTTTCAGAAGGGAGATCTCTCCAGAGAGGCTTTGTAAGACCTGCTGGACCACAGAAAGTCCTGGATGCCTGTCTTAACTCAGGGATGGAAGGGGGCAGAATTCCTAAATAAAGGTGAGAAAAAAATGCATGTAGGAAGGGAAGTGAGGAAAGCAGGTGTAAATGTGAACATCTGCTAGGTCTGGTTGTACCTACAAAGACGTTTCTCCTGTTAACAAGAATTCTCAGACCTTGGAAAGTCTCTGAAACATGCAGTTGAATTCAGAAATTCCTGTATCTGCTGGAGTCAGAGGTGGGAAGTGTGATACTTGTTTCTTAAATATGCTCTAGAAACAATATTAGGAGAGATGACAACTATTCCTATCCACTGTCTTTTGGTAAGGTCAGTGTGAGCTTATTCTGAATTTGCTTTTGCTGAGGAGTATTTTGAAGTTCTCAAAATTTGGGTTTTATGTGTCATGTGTGGCCCATCACTTACCTTAAGTCAAGCAGCTACTTTTATATCCTGTTTTTCTGTCTCTTGCTAGCTCTGTGCCCGGTATGGGACATCTTGCTGCAATCCTTCTGCTTTTGGATGTGCCAGTTATGTAAACAGAGAGTGGGGATAGGTGTAGCTTCCTCTGGACTGGAAGTGATGCTGGCAGCAGAGAAGGAGTTGGGCTGAAGTAACTTTCATTAGAATAAAAATCTAAAAATAAAAGTCTGAACTGCATCTAGAGGTAAGCTGACTGTTTCTTTCAAACTCTCAAGTATGGATCCTTCCTTCTTCCCTCCCCAGAATTCAAGAAAACATTATTTGTCTTTGAAAATGGATGGGTTGAGGTTTTTTTTAAAGCAAATATTTTTAAATGGGTGGTTTCTTTGGTATGCTGAAAGAAAACAAATACATTCAAAAGGGCTGAGAATTTAACCCCAGGGAAGTGCTAAAGAAAAGCCAGACAAATTCCTGTGCTGCCTCCAGGAGCCCTTGGAGTGGCAGGTTCAGCACCGTGTGCTCAGTGACACCCAAGGCTCCTTAGGCTTCTTCAGGGCTGTTGTGTGGAGCTGCCAGAGCAGAGCCTGCCTGAGCTGAAGTCAGAACATCCCAATTCAGGCTCTGCTGCCACGGGAGGAGGGGAAAAGCCAAGCTTCTCACAAGTTACACCTACGCCAGCACTTCTCACAAGGCTTTACTTTTGCTTCTGCTGCTCTCAGGGAGGATTTTCCTGCCTTTCAGTCGGCAGCCCCTGGGCATTTTTCCTCTCTGGCCTCTCCAGAACACCCCCAGCTACCCCAGGGAATTCTAGCAAGTAAGTGAGCAGCCTGCAGGGGCCCCTTGCCAGGCAAACCCTCTGGCATCCTCTGGCATTTTAACCAGATGTTACCTACATCTCCCTGCTCACAATGATAAGTGTTTCTCCCTTTTGGTTTTTTTTTTGTTTTTTTTTTTTTTAAGTGTAAAATGCAGGAGTGGAAGAAACACTAAGCAGTTAATGAAATATTTTGTATTTAGTCTCTGTTTTGTACTGTGTAACTCAGGAGTTGTCTTTAACTTAATGGTTTAAATAGGCTTACATAGCTTTTCTTACAAAAAAGAGACGTAGCCTTGGAAAGAATAAAAGAGGTGATTATGGTGGCATGAGAGGCTTTAATTTCCATGTTTCCTATTGTGACATCACTGTTTCCTCAAGTCTCTTCCCTTTGTATTTACAATAGTTCTCCTGACTGCTGAGAAGAAAAGTTTCCAAGGGCTCAAGGTTTTTTTTTTCAGCAGCACCCAGAAGTCTGGCACCTTACCCTAACCTTGTAAGTCTGCAAAACTGGCCTGGAAATTAAATAGAAACAGACTCTCTCTTGAGAGTCCAGCTCCCTCCTACTCCTGATTGGTTCAGAAACACTGTGAGAACAGACAGATTTTCTAGCAGTATCCTGGCACTTTCTTACCCATTCCTGGCCAAAACCAGAAAGTGTTAAAAAAAAAAAATAATAAAAATATATATATATATATATATATATATAGGAAGTGGGAGGAAAGGAAAGCACTGTATATTTTTAAAACACAAATCTTATCTGAGTTTTGAGAAGAGAGTTTTGGGTCAGTTATTTTGTGTGACTGGTTCATCTACCCCCTCTCCTAATCCCTGTGTTTACTGCAGAGCTTTGTGGTTTCCTTCCTCTGGTCCCCTTGGTTATCTGCATTGGCACAGAGCCTGGGTTCTGCTTCCCTTCCTCCCTGCACACCTTCGTGTCCCCAGCCACTGGATCCTGCAAAGGCAAGTCTTCATTCTTCACACTTCATTTTTTGTGATTTGCAGCTACTCAGGGGCGCCCTTTGCAGGCTGTCGTGCTCAGCTCTCACTGCTTTGCCTTCAGCTTCAGCTTGGCTTGTGGTTTTTGGTTTCCTCCCCTTTTTTTTTTTTTTTTTTTTTTGTTGTTGTTGTTGTTGTTGTTGTTGTTGCTTTTATGGCTGCTCTGAAGTGCTCAAAGAGCTGCTGACAGCCCGTGGAAAACTCAGCAAACATTTCACACAGACCACTTGATTGTCTTTACCATGCCACGTTCATTTTTACTGGGGATAGTTGAGAAACCAAGACTTTTAGGCTTTGGCTGATCTGCTTGTGCTGCTTTCAGGCAACGTGCAGGTCTGGACCTACCTGCTCTCACTGCAGCAGATGCCAGCTGGAGCAGCATCTCTGCTGCATGCAGCCCAGC
The DNA here is from genome assembly GCA_034509425.1 of Eopsaltria australis. Classification (NCBI taxonomy): domain Eukaryota; kingdom Metazoa; phylum Chordata; class Aves; order Passeriformes; family Petroicidae; genus Eopsaltria; species Eopsaltria australis. Next base: position 5,066,680 of record JAVTVJ010000031.1, on the reverse strand, counting down.
CTTTTACTCCTGTGACTGCTTCCACTGGTTCCTCATCAGGAACTTGCTCTTCAATCAGCTGTACAAGCCAAGTGCTTCCAGCTCTCCCAGGTTCTCTTTCTCACCCCAGGTTATCTAGACAGATAATCCCTCTCTTTAAGTTCAGCTGCTTCATTTTTATGGTTCCCACTATCTGTTCCTTTTTTTGCTTGTTTTGAGAGGTCTGGCAGCAAAGCCTTGGATGTTTCAACACTCAGATGATTGAGGATTTTGCCTGGTAAGTCATGATTTTGTAGGGAGGTACAAGCATGGTTTGGTACTTGCCCATCTCCTCAACTTGTGAGTGCTGTACCACCTGTAGGCAGTGTTAAGCACTTTACAGTAAACCACAGGTAAAAGCACTTTGCAGCTCAGTAAAAGGTGATCTGAGAAGTTGCCCCTGCCCTATCTCAGGCTGCCTTGTGTGACAAACCAGGAGAGGGGGCTTCTTTCCTTATTAAGGAATGTCATCTTTAATTAGGAAGTTTTGCTAAGTTCTCTTCAGCTGCAATTGTCACAAGCAGCTCAATGTGGCCTCAGGCAAAGACAGCATGTGAACAACAGAGCCCACCTCTTTCCAAATCCTCCCAAATACCCTGGGAGGCCATTTACAAGAGCTTGTTCAGCATCTGTGTTGAGTAGGGTGAGGTCAGCAATCTGGAAGTTTGGGAAATCTTGCCCCTGATCTCTTGGAACCACACCAGCTGCAGGTACTTTTGGATGCTCGTTTTGGCCACAGAGCTGTGAATCCTTTAGGTACCTTGCTTGAAGGTGCAGAGATGTCCCTTTATGTCACTTCTGTGTTAACACAAAAATAGCCTGAAGCACAAGAAGCCAGTGTAAAGGTGCACTGGCAATGATTTCAGAAGTAATTTTCAAAATGAGGAGTATTTGCTTTGAAAGCCAGTGGATCCTTTGGATACCAAACTGAGAACCAAGTGGCTGCCTCTGCATTTCTTTCTACCTCACAATATCTTCTTCATGCACTGGAACTCTGCTCTTCAGATCTTTACTGCAATGGTAGAACTTCCTTTATTCCATCATTAATAACTATGATGGATTTTATTTTTAAAATGTTTTCTGTATGTGCTCCCATCTCTTAGATTTTATTCCAAAACAGTTTTAAGGATTGCAACCTCTGCAGGAGTCCCTACAAATCTTATGACTGGATCTCATGACAACATCCTCTTCAATGTTGTTGATTAATCTTTGTTCCCTTGAAGGTTAGGAAGTTTGCACAAATAAGAAAGCCCTCTCTATTACTCAATAACCAGCCCAACTTACATCCTGACACTTCAGTGGAAAATCTGACTTGTGGGCCAAAAGAATCTAACCGTGTTACCAAAGGAGTTATGCAAGACTAAATGAAGTTTCATTTTCTTCAGACTGTTCAACTCTCTGCATAATTCACATAGTATTTTAATCATCTTTTGAAGAGTCCTTACTTTCTGAAAGGTCAGAAGTAGCCTAAAAATAGTTACTATCATCTGATGGCTGCTTTGCTGGATATGAGACTTGGTTCCCAGTAGACAAGATTTTCACGTCATAAAGCCAGAGTTATCCTGGCAGTAATTAGCATCCTTGTGGATGGGCTGATACAGAAATGCAAAGCTTCACTCTGAGCTCTTTGCTTTCAGAAAGTGCTATTTATATGGAAAGCTCTTTGGGGCAGGGACTGTCTCGTGTTATGAATGCTTCATACAACTGAATCTTGAATTCGTTGAGGCCTGAAGGCACAAATCTAATTCCAAGAATAGTATGATTGAATGGCTGTGGAGACTGAGCAACTTTCTCAGTTCTAGACATGACGTCAGAACAAGACTGAGGTGGAAGTGGGAGAACTTGTACTGTGCAGGGTATCTGCTCTTTGGATGGGAACAGGACTTCATTCTCTGGGCTTATCAATGGGTCTCTGTTAGTGAGTACTCCCAGTTCACTTCAACTTTAAGATCTCTCTGAGTACAAAAATTGCTCTTAAAATCTTGAAACAGTCTATTTCCTTTTTTAAAAATACCAGTGAGAGAAACCTTTTCCTTCCTTTGATTCTGCACTGGATGCTGTGGTTGCTGCTGGTTGCTGGTAGTGAGGACACATGCATTGACAATTGCCAAGCTTTAAGGTCACTGTAAGCTTAGGATTAAGACATCAGAAGACACTAAGTGAGCCAGATCTGTTACAGGAAATGAAGGACTTTTTTCTATACTTGTTTTGACTAAGAGAATAAAATCCAATCTTATATAACTTTTTGTTCCTTGATCAAGATGTGTAGGAGAAATGAAGATAGACCTGGCAGGCAACCTTATAAACATTCATCTTAAGAGTTGAATACCCAGATGTGATCTGGATCCAGAAAAGTGGTAAGTATCTTCCTGCTTTGAAACTGAAGTGTGGTTATTTCTAATGGCCAAGATCTTACTGCTCACCCATTCCTAGGCAGAGTAGAGCATTAGTAATGAGGAGCTAAGGTAGCCACCAACTAGAAAGGTCTCTTGGGCTCCCACCACCATCCTTCTCATTCTTCTGCACAAATGTACCTCAAGATCTTATTTGAAGATCTTTGCAAATGTCCTCACAGGCTGGAAGTTGTAATCATGTTTCTGATATTTATTACCTAACTTAATTCTAAAGATGCTATTTCCTTCCCTTCCTCTTCCTTTGCACTCAGCTTCAAGTGTGGTAGGAGGAACTCAGGAAACCCACCTAACATGTTTTTAATCCTGACCAGATGGGAAAATTAATGCCCTGGCTCTGGCAGCTGACCTGTTTGGTTCAGAAATCTGGTCTGACAGTTGTGCTGCAAACACCCAGTGGGAAAGGCACCTTTCAGCAGGGCAAGCAGCTGTGCCTGCAGGCAGTGTGGGAAGGAAGGCAGAGACTGAGGCTGCTCAGAGCCCTCTGCTCCCTCTGCTCCACAGCACAGCTGTACTGGGACTGCCACAGGCCTGCCTGGACCAGCATCTTGTTTCTGGTGGAGGACAACAGCTTTTACAGATATATTCTATATGTATATATATATATAAAAGAGTTCCTGGAGTCAGGCAGAATTTTCCCATCTGCCCACGATTTCTATACATATAAATATATATTAAAAATATATGAAAACGTATATAAAAATAGAGTCAGTTTCCTAGCTCTTGTGTCTCCTTTTTATCTTCTGAGTAGAAGGAGAAAAGTGAGATGATCTTGTCTTCCAGTCCAACCAAACACTAAATGAGGTCCATACATACAACCAGAATGAGGTTTTTAGCTGTAGATGAGTTCTTTATGCAGTTTGGGTTGTTGCTGTGGGGAGCTGCCAGCACTGGTGGTGACACAGCTCTAACAGAGACATCACCAGCCAGCAGGAGTAGCTGTAGGGAGGTAATTTGACCGTGTAGGGACAGATAGTTCCTACTGAGCCTGTGTCTCTAGTACACTGTGTACATCCTTGAAATAGAAATAAATAAGCTTGTGTCTGGATTTGGAAAAATACCATGTGTCTGTGTTTATGGCAGGAAGTTTGGCCTGGCTCCATCTCCTGCTCACCTACACATGCAGCTTCTTGTACCTGTTCAGTGTCCCTTATTGCTGCCACAGGCTTTATTAGAACCACAGTGTGGACATTTTCTGTACTCTCTCTGTAAAATGGGTCATGTTTCAAAATGCATTAGTACCTGTGGGTAAATGAGCCTCCTCACTCCTTTCCAGCCGTGTTCTGCTTTGAAACTCATGCTTTTTAGCACTTTTGAAAAATATCTGCCTACACCTGTCTCTTGGCTCCCCTCCTTTCTCAGGCAGATCACAGTACTTTAACAGAGCTGAAATAGCAGTACATTGGACATAAAATTGGGTTTAATGCTGTGTTTGCTTCCATGTTTGGTTGTGACCTCTTCTAGTCTGGATGAGACCGCAGTGAGAATGGAGTTTAATAATAAAGTGAAATTACAGAAAGGTAGAGAAGATGCCACTGCAGGTCATTTTTGTGCTATGCTTTCATCTGAGCAGGACTGAATATAGCTCTGATTCCTATTCCTGACAGCCTGTTTGACATTTATGTCTCCTGCAGCAGTTAGACTGGTCTGTACTCACACATTTGTGCAATAGCTGCTGCTCAGTTTGAAAGGAAAGGAAAGAATAGATAGGAGTCCTTGATATGCATCTAAGCAATAGCTTCCTCTCGCAGGCAAACCTCCCTGGCACAGGTCACTAGTCCACACTCAGTGCTGGGTCTTGTGCATGAGCAGCATTTAAAATTTACACAGCTTTACATGTGCCCTGAGCCAGCCGGTTTTCCATGACATTCTTGCCTGCACCTTCTGTTTGATATGCAGTGGTTAACCCTTGTGACAGTCTCTCAGTGCTACCTGTGCCAGTGCTGCTGGGCACTGCCAGGGACAGATCTGCTGACACATTCCCAGGGCAGGAAGTCAGCCATGCACTCAGCTGTTTACTTATTCCTTGTTGTTATTGTTTTAATTGCCATTAGTGAGGCACAAAAATATTTTTTCTTGATGTTTTTTCACAGGATTTGTCATGGTTTAGGGTACAGGGAGATTTTTTTTCCCCTCTGCTCTACTACCATGTATGAATGGTGCTTGGGTATGTCCCATTTCTCCTGGAACCATCCAACTGAAGGGAGCTATCAGCACCTCTCTGGGCACTGGTGCCAGCTGGTAGTGTATGGGCATATTTATCTTCATTTGATGCCACTTTAACCCTGCCCATCCTGTGGTTTTGGCTGGTTTCCTTGTGAAAAAGAGCCATTCTGTAGTCTTTGAGGTTCTGCTGTTGCTGTTGTTTGGCAGTACAAGGTGTTAGAAGGGTCTGCAGAAGAGGTTGTCAGATGAGTTAAGCTAATGGTCCCCTAGTAATGATCCCTAGCAATCTTGACTCGGTTTGGCAGTGGAAGCAATTTAAGAAGTGAACTGCTTATTAAAATGACCTTTACTGCATGTGTCTGTACTCAGTAATTGATACAGATTAGCCAGGAGTTAGTGTAGCATTTTATAATGGATTAATCCTGGAAAGCTGAATTATTTTTTTTTCTTGGGGACAGCTCAGAACAAGTCTGTGGTTGCTGCAGGCTTCTGTGTTCTCTGTCCTCTGCAGCATCCCCTCAGTCCCACTCCTTAAGGGATCAGTGCATACAAAATCTCCTCTGCAGGACACATGCACTGTGCAATTGGAATGGTACCTTGTAGCAGAAAATGCCCTCTCAACAGAGGCATAAACCCAACCAAACTGGTCTAAGGGAAAACCAGCTGTGTTGTTTAGAATAAACGGGTATCCTAATTTCATTTTATTCCATACCACACGTGCAAGCACACCAGGACAGGCACACACACATCGCCCAAGGAGCAGCAGCAGCTCTCCATGTGAGACTATTCCTTCCACGAGTGTGGATGTTCCTAGGAGTGCATGCATGTACCAGCAGAGGGCACGCAGACTTCATTAAATGGGGACACGTGCTAATTAACAAATCTCAGAAGCAGGTAGGGATCTACCTGCACCCGTGTCATTCCCAGACAAAGTGCTCATTCAGCTGTGCAGACACTGCCCGTTCCAGCAGGCTCGCGTTATCTGCAGCAGGCAGGAAGTGAGGGGGCATCAAGCATATGTTTGGAATTACATAATCCGTCGTCAAACTGTGATCATGTTTCATGTTCATGCTTAGTCAGACTGTGGCAGTGATTAGGGTTGACTAAACAGTTACTGTAGCTCCCATTTTTTCCATTGTGTGGCATCTGCTAGCTCTGTTCATCGTTAAAGTCTCGATCCAGGCAAGTGACACGGAGCGTGGATCAGCCCATAATGAACCAGAGAAAATCAGGGAGGGAGAGTCAGCAGTTTTTATAATATATTAGCACAGGATTATTGGGAAATGTGAACTTAAAAGGAAGGCTATCTGCATTTTAGAAATGGAATCAAAGCTAAACTATACAGTAGACTCCTCTGTTCTATCCTGCCTATGCACTTGCAGTACATTCATAATCTTCATAAAGGAGAAAATGAATTGGTGAAATAGGCTGTTTTATGATAATATCCCATATGTTATCAGATTCATGCAGGCAGAATCACACTAATGAAGAGAAATTGCAGTTTATGTAGGGCTTGCAGGCCTCGCCGAGGCAGATTAGCAGTGGCGAGGGTAAGAGGCAGCACAGTGCCTTGGCAGGCTGCCCGAGAGCTAATCAATGCAGATGGAGTCAAAGGGACTGCCAGCCTGATTCCCAACAGTTTCATCTCGCAGCAGCAATGACTGTATCCATCAGTGCTCCTTGATAAGACAGCCTTTAAGCTTGTGGTAAGAATGAACCCATTTGGGGAGGCAGAGGCTGAGCAATACTAAAAGCGATGACTCCACAAGCGGTGCAGGGGAGAGGTGGGTGTTTAATTTTAGCTGCTGACCTGATTTCATGCTGAATGACAAGTATCTATAGGAATCCTCAAGGGCCAATCAGTTGCTAGGCTAGTCAAGCTTTTGGAGAAACGCATTTAATTTTATTCAAGTGATGCCTTTAAGGAAGCAATTACGATTTTAGCTCTTAGAAGTTCGGACTCCTTCAGGTTGATTTCAGCGAGTGCTGAGCTGAACTTCTTTCATGTTTCATGTTACTGTAACTGAAGTCTAACTCAGTTGTTTGTTTAACATGGCACATGCTAATGTTCTAAAGTATCCCAGTTTTCCTCTGGTGTTCAATCTTTTTCACCAATATGAGAGCAAACTTGGTGCAGAATCAAAACAATTGGTGTCCTTTTGCCATTTGCATGCACATCCTGAAGTGAGGCTTAGAAAATAAAGGAACAACAGGGCCTTAACCTCAAGGAACTCCCTTGCAGAGTGTTCTTTGTGTCTTTGTGCTTGAGGAAAGTTTACTTGTGGTGACCCAGGAGAGGGCTTTCATTTTTCAAGAGGAAGACTGGCAAAGATCTCAGTCCACATATGATCAATTCCCTTGTCATAGAAGACACTCATGAAAAAAATATGAGAGTTGGGCCCACACATGGGGCAGATGCTTCACTTTCCACTGGTGATAGAATCCTGGCCACTAGGAACATTAGTCACTTGGAGTCCTTCCCTTGGGGTAGTGTGTTTCTGATCAAAAATGAAGGCTGCATTCAGCCATGAGCTTAGACTCCAATTGTTCAGTATTACTGAATGTGTAAATATTAAGTAGTAGGGCTTTTAATACTGTTAATAACGTGGTAGGAGCTCGGTTATTATGTCCATACTCTGTTCTGCTGCTGTTACTGGCTTATGTGGGTAGGGTACGGATCCAGGTTTGGTTCATGCCCATCTTTCCACAGTCATTGATTGATTTGAAAGTTCCTGTTTGAAGATCACTTTGCATTATTCCCTCCCCAGCTTTGACTTCAGTGAAAAATGGCTGGACCCAAATGCCAGGCTTTGTGGATGGGATTTGTTTGTTTTCTGTGGCTAGTTGCTGACTGGAACCTCATCTGCATGTTTGTATTGGCTTTTTATTTTCACTTGTCTCTGAATCTGTCCAGTGATTAGTTTGTTGACAGATGGCTTTTCCCTTGAATAAGATACAGTGACTAGATGTTCTGAATGTCCCAGAAGGGCTCTGGCATTTGTCCTCAGGACAATGAAAAACACCCTGGCATTTTCTGCCTTCTCTGAATTTGCCTTTCATTTGTGTATTGTATAGATTCCTCTAAGGATACAGAAAGAAAAATGTTAAAATGTGGTTATGACAGGCAAAGTAACAGGTCAAAAAAGCCTTTTCCTCAGTATAAAGAAAAGGATTTTCCTACAGTTTCTGTGTATTGCAGTTCACACTTCCATGCTTCAATGAATAAATATGGGGTTTATCACTTTTTGAGGTAACACAGCAAAAAGAAGGATAGGTTTGGTTCCACTTGCTTTGTTCTGACTGAGTTCCCATCCCTTGCACCCATGCAAATGGTCTGAGGCTCTGAGGTTGCACAAGCAATGCAGGCACTGCACTGGGAAGACATCAGGGTTTTTACATGGGTATAGTGGAAGCTGTGGGACATTTCCTTGGTGATGTGCAGGGAGAAAAGAACATAATCCAACTCTGTCTCAGATTGGAGATGCAGGGTTGGCATCTAAGGGAGAGGAGGAGCCCTGTCCCTGCTGTCTCTGTGTTGCCCAGTCTTGAAATGGAACTGCTGAAATGCAACCACTGAAACACCCTGAAACCAGGCATCCTGTGATGCTGGGATTGGTCTCTTTTCCAAAATGAAAAGGATCTCAAAATTTTAATGCTTTATATAATCTCTTGATCACATGAAACAAAAGCCTCCCAAGAGCATCCTTTCTTCAACAGTTACAGATGAAAAAGCCTCATCTGAGCAGTGCCCTTGCTGAACTCCTGTGCTGCTGCAGCTGGGTGCCAGGGACAGACTCACCCTTTTCCCCACGACAGGGAAGTGCAGAAATCCTCAAATCCACCCTCTGCTTCTCTTTCCCTGCACCAAATTCTTCAGTTTTGTAGCATGTGAGTCAACTTGTAAAAATGACTCACGAGCTCATTCCAGCCTTCTGAATTGGGAGCCCAATTAAAATACTACTTGCAATGCACATATTGAAGAGAATGAAAAGTGTCTGTTCTGAGTGTCAGGCATTAGCACAGCATATCTGAAGGCCTGTCTTGAGCTAGTCTGATACTTGCCAGCAGGAAGCCTGGTGTATAATTCATATTCGACTAACAGAAAAAAATATTTTGAAAATCAACTCAGGTTGAAAAAAATCTAATTAATCTAAAAATTGGATTAATTATAAATGTTTAAAAGTTTATTAATTTTGAAATATTGATTTATTTATATACATGCAATGCCACTCTTGGATTGAATGGTTTATTTATAACACACTGAAAAGGTGGTTTTCCTACAGGGCTGCAACAGCTGGCAATAAGCTTCTGTTCCTGGTTTGAGTTCTGAGTAGACATTGTCTGGGGTTTATCTTGGTGTCATGTGGGCAGGTGCCCTTAGAACTGCAGGGACAATTCTTCTCAATCTCTGCCTTTGGCCTTCAGGGAGCCTTTACATCAGGGCCAGCCAATCTTTCTGACATTGCCACCCACGTACCAAAATGCTCTCTGGAAGCTGATCTCATGCAAGAAGTGACAGCAGCGGGGCTGAGATAAGTGCACAGCAGGTCAGAGTGTGACTCAGTGGTGTCAGGCCTGGCTTTCCTGGCACATTTTCTTTTTGGTAAGGTGAGGACTCAGTGAGGCTGCACATTGACATAGCCACAGCATCAACTTTATATTCTGAATGATGGCCAAAACTGGGCATTATCCACAGCAGCACCACCTCAGCAATCAGGCAAAGGTCTCCGCTGAGAGCACGGAGGTGAAAAACATGTCAGCTCAGCCAGGGTGATGTTTGTGGTGTTCACACAAGGGCCTTTAACTAACACTTCTTTCTGGTGTATAAATCAAAGCACTTTTACCTCCAGGATGTTTCTGTGGCATTGCTGTGAACCTTAGGGTGAGAAGGTGAGAACTGCAGCAACAGGCAAGGAAAAGATGTTTCAGAGTGTCATCTTTCCTTTGTGTTAGCTCCTCAGTCCAGCCATGGTCCTCCTTTTCCCAGGCTTCTGTGAGACTGGGGCAGAGGAGTGGTTGTATCCAGGAGCAGCACTCGCCCCAGTTTTCCTCCCTGGTCCCACAGCACCACTGTTATAATTTGTGTCCCATTTCCAGGGCAGTGGGTGTGAAATGGGAAGATCTGTGAGCCTGGTGGGACCATGTAACCAGCTTATGGATGAGCCAAAAAGAACCCCATCTGACATTACTGGCAAAACCAACCACCTTAACTGGGAAGTGTTTCACTGAACAGCTATTCTGGTTGAAGTTCTTATTGAAAAGAAGACAATAACTAGTCACATGCTGTGGGAACTACATCCACAGGAATATATTTTTCTTCAAGTCTAATAATTGCAAAGATGATGAATGGGCTTTGTTCTAGCAAAGTTCATGCAAATCAAATGTGCACATATTGTTGCCACTTATCAGTATGTAAATAACACATATGAATAATTGCCAGTAGGTGGTAGTGTGTGGTTTTCAGATACATTTGTGACTTAGTACTGCAAGTATTTTGTGTTTGAGGTGATTTAGAAAGATCCTGTCATCTTTAGTGTATGATCTCAAACCATCATTGCTTTGAATTCAGTCCCTGGTTTCCCTGATTTGATAGTTTTGTTTCACAAACATCAGCCCATCTCAGGGAGACATATTTTGATTTTCCTTTTCATGCTTATGGACAAACCTAACTGGAAACATTTTGAAAAGTGCCAATTAGTGTGAGCCCGAAGAATTCAAATGCTTGTCTTCATTGGAATGATTGGATTGCTCTCTAGTGTTTCATTTTAGAAGAAAGGCTTTTGATAAATAAATGCATTATTTTAATGATTTATAAACTTAGAATTGCTCTGTCACAGAAGGTGTCTTGAGAATTCCTGAAAGAGCTCACTGGAAAAGGAGCAATTCAGTTATGGGACATCAGATTCTTTTCAGTGCTTTGTATGGAAAGGAAAAAAGTGATCATTTGAAAAAGATGAGGGGTTTTGTTGGAGCCCATCGCTTCCTTGGCTCCTGTGTTATTCCTTGCTGAGAGTAATTGACACCAAATCAATGCTGCTCCCCCAGTCCATCACACAGGGAGAGGTGTCCACTCTCCCTCCTGTGGGGGTGGCTGCTGCTTCTCCTGTGAGTGTGGGCCTGGCTTGGCACTCGCCTTTGCCCAGGTGAAGACCAGACCACTCCTGCAGCCTGTCTGGTCTCTCTTCCTGCCTTTGCAGAGCTCTGGGAAGGGACTGCACCCTTGTTTGGCGTAAGAAGGGGATGCCAGTGGTAAAGATTCTTTCTGTGGTGTTGCCTGCCAGGAAGCAAGGCAGAGGTCGGGAAAGGCGCTATAAATATTTCTGCAGTAACTCAAAGGCAGTGAGTGTTTTGGTTGATTTGTTTTTCCTGGGGTGTGTGAGACTGCTCTCCTCTGTGCAGGTGTCTGATTCATGTGGGGCTTCCTTTTTCTTTCTTTTCCTACTTGTTTCCTGCCTCTGCAATTGTTGCTTGCACTTGCAGCACTTTTACTCAGCCCGGCAGTCCCACGGAACGCAATTAGGTTATTTGTGCAAATGCTTTTCATCATGAATACCGTCTGCAGAGTCAGACCTTTTGCTTCTTCCTTCTGCTTCTAACCTGTCCCTCCCAAGTTTCCTTTCTCATTGTTTTTCCTTTCACTTATGTCTGCCTGCTGTTAGAGCAAGCTAGCAGAGAAGGAAGTGGGGGAGGGCTGTTTCTGCAGGGGTTTCAGCGCAAATAGCTGCATGGCTTATAATTTCTTGAGCAGATTAGGCTGTTCTTGGCATGCACTCAGGCTGAGAGAGAACTGCTTATTGCCAGGTGAAGTGAAAGTGTTTGTGCCACCAGTGTCCACGAGCTGCACTGGCAGGAATGGATCCCAGGAGCAGAATTGGTGATCCCAGAGGAGCTGTGAAGATGAGATCTGTGTCTGAGTCAGGTCAAACAGATCCCCACTGAGCCTGGGGAGCTGTGGTTGTCCTGTATGTGGAGGAAGGCTTGGGCACACTCATGGCCAAACCTCCAAATCAAAAAGCTTCCACTTCTGAATGATTCCACTTTATTGCAGCTCTTTTTATATTTACTTCTTTACATATTTTTTTTTTTTGTCTCTAAGTAATGCTTATCATCTCCATTAATGAAAGAAAATGCAAAGTGATAGAAAGAGGTGTAGGACGTGGTCACACAAGCTTGCAGCCTGCTCCCAGTCCCAGACAGTCCCAGCCACTCTAGGACTGAAATGAAATATAGTTAACCTGCCCTGTTTGCCTTTCTATGTTACCTGTTCTTAGCCTGTTCCCTTGAGATCTAAGTTTACTGTATAAAAGGTGGGATAAAATCTGATTTTGTGAAGAAATAATTTTTATTGACTGGAAGTGAGTGATATCAAGTAAGCCATCCAAAGCTGGAGCCCATTTGGAAAATGCTGAGCTTAATATTGCTGTTCTGCTTTCTGTGGTTGAAATGGCAACTGCTAGAGGCAAACTCAAGTGAGAGACATGCATACTACCCACATGTGTGACCTCCCCAATTTATAAATATACCTGTGAGTATACTGATAACAGAAAACAGATTAGTGAGAGCTGGTTTCATGCTTGGAGATTGAGTTTCATGAGAAATGTAGATTGAAGGGAGGAAATCTCAGGGTCGGAAGCTGTTGTATCGTGTGGAAGGCAAGAAACCACAAACTCAGTAGTGGAGAAGCGTTGCAGAAACAAGAACAGAGATGTTAATTTAGCAATTGAAATCAGACTTCTCAGAGACTTTTAAATTGTGTTTTATTTTTATAGAAACAAATAGTCCATCCTGGAGCAACAGGGTCTCTGGACCCTGGATGTTTCTATCTCTTCCTACTGGGTGCACTGGTGGCAGCACTGTGTGTGTTGATAGATCCCAAAACTCCTTTGAGTTTTCTATTCAGAATTAAGGAGGGGAGTGGGAGGCAGCTTTGCCTAAGTGCACACAGTATATAATCTATGAATGAATACAAAATGAGAGCTAGATGGGACATTGCTCCTGGAACGAGACCAACACATCCATGCTTCAGTACTTTAAAGAGATATTCCTTCTCAAATTATGTGCTTGTGCTTAGAGATGTGCCATGTCCCAAACACACAAACTCCCTTGACAGTGGCTGAACTGCCTTTGTCCTGGTCTAGACAGTCCCAGACTGGGGTCCAGTGCTAAGGATTTTCACCTGACTCTCAAAGTGCTTTTCCTCTGGATTCAATTTTCCATCTTGAGTTAACATGGTCTGAAAAAAAACAAAGACCTTAAGTATTGTTATTTCCATCTTACTTGGAATGTTTTCTTCCTGCTAGGGAGCAGGAAAAGCATGAGGATGGCACACTTCAGTTCACACTCTCACTCCAGCTGCCAGAGCTGTAGAAGCTGGGGGGCTTTGATAAGGCAGATTTGAGGAGGCTGGACTGGGACTTGTTCCATTACAACTTCCCACTACAGCTGTGGGGAAAATCCTGACTGGGAGCCTTTAACACTGATGGTGAATTGCGAATGAGAAGAATGTGGACAAATCTTCAGCTCACTGTCAGGAAGAAGGAGAAACAGTTCTAGAAATCCTATCAGCTTTCACCCAAGACCTTTGCTTCCTGGTGTAGACAGTGCAAGTTAAAAGTACAATTGAGGGTTTGGGTTCTGTATCTGAAGTACAATTTTGACTGGGAGTTACTAAAAGGCAGTAAAAATGGAAGCATATTATGCTTTTTTCAGAGTCCCTTCTTGGTGATTGTCATTTGAGGGATGAGGATGTCGAATTTGCCGCGTTGCACAAAGTTATGGCAGCTGTTCTGTATTGCTAGATTGGAAATTAAAATGGAGATCTATTCAAATTGTCTGACACTTCCAGCAAGCTTGAAAGCAATGCTTTAAAGCATAACAGAACTCTAATCTGGGTCCTGAGGGGTAGTCAGTAACATTAAAAGCAAATGTCTTTTTCCAAATGGCCTTTAACTGCTTTGTGTCTTTTCCTTTTTGTTGCTAAATTCTGCTTTTCATGGCAACCATTTGATGAAGTGAACAGAATTTCTGAGAATGTCAAAGACCAAATCCTAAGTGAGAACATTTCAGCAGGTCCAGTCTGTTATGATAATAAATATTTTCAGGAATGTTCAAGCTATGCTAACCTTTAAAAAAGAAGGGCTCACATTTCTATTTTCTTTCTTCATAAATATCTGGTGCCTGAAACTTCTTAACAGTTTCTTCATCTAAAGATAAGACTGGGTTTATCTGTACCTGTAAAAGGTAATGCAATCTCTTAGTTTAGGAATTTCTAGAACCTTTGCCTGTCAACACAATCAAATCTAACTTTTGGTCCTAGCACTGCTGCTTTAGTCACACCAATTTTATATAGACTAGAAAAACTCATAATAAAGGAGATTGTTCTTTGAATCACACGTAATTCCATATCTGTGCTTCAGAACTCAAAATCATCCAGCTTGATTTGTTGTCACCATAAAATGTTGGTTAAAAGCATTAATGTTTTTATCCGGTAATTCTTAATCCACTGAAAGAATGCACTGTTGACATCTCTGCAATTTTTTGTTGTCCTGAATATGCCAGTTCATCTCACTCATACTGAGCATTAATCACTAAATGTAGCATTGTGATGTGTTCAGGAAATATTCGAGGAGGCTTTATAAAGGCACACCATTAAAAAGAAAACAAACAAGACCAAGTAGATTGTGTTGCTCCTTGTGGGTGAAATTCACCTGCCTGAAGCTGAAATAAATACGTGACAGACTCTTCTGCTAACGCACCTCCAACTCCACTGCTCCCTGTGTTCTGTTTTGCTTCCCACACATCCTGTAATGACGAAGATACTCTGTTCTAAAATACCATTTGCATTTCCAGGGGGGCACTGGAAAGTACAAAGGGCACAACTGGCCCTGGAAAGAGCAGTGTGCTACTGATTAATCTGTCCCCTGGATGAACCTCGGTAAAAACCTGCATTTCCAAAATTCTGAAATAATCTGTGTACAAATAATGGCAGGAGGAGCTCTCTCTGGGATTATATGACTACATAAATAAGCAGTTCTTCAGTGCAGCATGTGGTTTTCTAATTTCCAGTAAAATGGAATGAGTCACACATGACAACAGCATTGTCACTAACCAGTGTGGCATGGCATCTGAAAAAGATAGCACTGGAAGGGTGTGAACTGCAGAGCAGATGATGGGGCTTGAAACATCTTGTTTGCTTTGGCAGAGCAACCAAAATCTCAATGCTTTCCCACAATCTGCTCCAAGGATATAGGTTTTGCTGTGCTGTGTCAGATTATTACCCTGGGAATTTGTGTGTCCTGCCTTTACCAATGGACAACTCTTGATGCTTCAGATAAAGATAAATGCCCAGACTCCCCACAGGGGAATTCCAGAGTTAGATGGTGTGTCTTCAAGTAGGGTTTACATTACTGCAGATTTCCAGGGGAGGGTTTTTCTCTTTGGTACCAAATCATAAAAGATACATCTACTCAGGCAAAAAAAAGGCCCAAGACAGCTCCCAAGTCCAGGCTCACATACCATACATATTATTTATATGTAGGTACATGTGTTGGTATGGGCCTTAGGCTGGGTTCACTCCAGAGGGAAAGTCTAGCCATAGTCATGTCTTAGCACAGGTCCAGGATTTTCTTCCTCATGTCTGGAGCATTTCTGCTTGGCTGCACAGGAGCAAAGCATCCCGTGGCTGCTGCTGCCATTGTACCCTGAGTCTGAGAGGAGGTCATGCAGAGTGTCAAAAGATAAAGGCCCAAATTAAAGGGATTAACAGGAAAGCCCTTCCCTTTATTCCTGCACCTCCAGAATTGGGGATCAAATCTTCTGGTGTTAATAAATTAGAAACTCAGAAAATTTTCTGCTCAAAAGCAAGGTGGAATGATCTAGCACTTGATCCCTGTTACAGGGCATTAAGGTTGTAAACTCTATAGTCATGAGCGACTTGTGCTTTTTTGGATCTCTTACATGAAAGTGGTGTCCCACACTTTTTCCTTTGAATATTTCTCTGAAGGAATACTTGTTAAAGCCGGGGTGGGAGTAGGGTGCAAGTAATTATTTTTCTCCTCCTGACACATCCCCAAATACAGCCATATTAGAGTTAATGGTGATGTTCTAGGTGCCCAACATTACATTTTCATTGGTTTATCTTGCTTCCTCCCTGTCAGTGTTGTCCACACTAGGGCTCAGGGAGTGCAGTAGTTTAAGCTGCAGTTTAATTCCCTGTAGATGGAGATTTGCTGTGACAGAAACGCCTGCTGTCCTGGCAGTCTCTCACATCTGCTGGAGGCAAAAGAGTATGTCAAACAATAACTCTGCCAGCAGATGTGGTTCTGTAGGGACAGTAGTGTCTGTGGTACGAAAACTCCCTCCCAAAATACAGATCTGTGGGGACAGTGAGCGTCTGTGTCAGCGACAACTTAATAGCATCTGCTGGGACAGTAATGCCTGTGATACATAAATGCATCTCTGCATCTGCTGGGCCAGTCAGAGAGAGATGTATTGTATATATCCAGTTTTACATGTGAAAATCTCCTTCTCTTTAGTTCGGGGGATTTGTTTGATTCCCCTTCCCACAGAGTTAATAAGAACCGTTTTATGTAAGAAGAGCTGAAGGTATTGGTGAGTCTTTTGCACATAGGACAGACATCGCCACATTTCAGCTGCCAAGAAATACTGCTACATTTTCTCCTACCCTGGTATTAATCATTAATGGCTTTGTTCTCAATGAACAGCCTGAGTATCTTCAATGATGCTCTTGTGAGTGCTAATGCTTTGTGGTTGCAGCGAGAGCATCACATGAGGAATGTGTTTGTTCAGAGAGGAGGAGATGCACCACAAACACAGCATTCTGACCCAGACCAGATTTCAAATATTCCTAAGCACAGGTGTGCACAGATAAAGATTTTTAATTTGGCCTCCTCTCTAGGTTAAGCACTGGACCCACGTTAGGAAGGATTGCACTGGAGACAGTCAATTTTCCAGCAGCAGCAACTCCATTCAGATGTCAGGGTATTTTGCTACAACAAAGGCTGATGTTGACGTTTTTTCTTGGATAGAGACAGATGCAAGAGCTTCTGCCTCAAGGTTATCCATTATACCGTATATTAACTAGATGTTTTAACACGGGGCTTCCTGCAGAGACAGCAGTGAATGATGATTAATACTTATCAATTAAAATCTAATCTTTTCCCATGTGTATTTATATGCTGAACTTCAACCTACAAGGCAATTCTATGACAGGAATTAGATATTCTTTTGTTGGAGAGCACTGGCATTATGGTCAGGGATGTATTATTCACTCGTTTATTATGAGTATTGCCTTTGTGCCTGGTTTGTGCCTAGGCATTGTATATAAACATAGTCTCTGTGAAAAGGAGTTTACAAACAATTACCATTAAAGGGACAATTATTTTCTCTTTCTTCATGTAGCAGCTCTGAGTAGGAGGTGAGGGATGGAGGAGAGAGGAAGCAAAGGTTGTACATGTTTTATGACCATAATTATAATTAAGTATTTGAGAGATTAAAATTATATTAAATTTTAATTATAATTTACTATTTCAGAGATTAAAACTGATTAAAAAAGACTCAAGGTTATGAGCTACCTCACTGATCTATGAGTTATCTAGCTCAGTCTAAACATACAGATATAAATCTTTTTTATTTTTTTTCCCCCTATTTAATCCATCCCCAGCAGAGCAGGCAGTGCCCACACGTGCGGTAGGTGCCTCGCAGCCTGGAGCCGCCCGTGCTGCATCGCAGCCGCAGCGCTGGCCCACGGGCCATGGGAACAAAGAGCTCCAAGCCCGCAGCCGCGGAGCGGGGAGCGCTCCACTGGCACGGGGAGAGAGGGAGAGCTGCTGCCGGGAGCAGACGGGAAGGATGAGCTCCAAACACGCCGTGTGAGAGCAAAGGAGAGGCAGAAGGGATTTTCATTTCGAACTCTGCCAGGCACAGTTGTTAAACGCCACTTAATTCAGATCCACTGTGCGATAACCCTGGTTCACGAGAGAGTCAGGGCGGAACAATAACTGAAGGAGGCCGCTCACAACCCTGGTGGAGAGTCTTAAAGTGGGCAGGTGATCTGGCTGGTTAGTTCTGATTTATTACAAAGGCATCTTTATGCTTTTTGAATTGCCTTCCATCACTCATGTTAAACAAAACTGCATTCTTATAAGGCAGTTCATCCCCTCCACGCATGCACACGCTCATCGCTCATGTCACACTTCCAGCAAAGGCACATGAAGGAAGTGATGCCTATTACAAAAATCTTTTTTGTTTTATTATACTGGAAACAAGCACTTTAGTAAAGCTGCTAGGAACTGGTTCAGGTTTATGGCACCGTACCAACATTTTCAGAGACTGATGGTGACTGTTAGAGGTGTGAGACTTTTTCAGGTTTGCAGCAAAATTGCTTTCCACGAGTTGTCCCTGAAGATCTTTGTTTTTAAAAAAATATTTTGCAAATGAATTCTGTAACAGGGAGAGGTGTGGAATTATGGGGATGAGAGTGCATGTGGAAACACCATCTTCCCCTCTTGTATTTTTTGATGTGACATTCCTTATCACAAGGGAAGGAGGCAATTCTGCAGCTTTCCTACCCCTGAGCCTCCCACCAGCTCAGAGAGGCATCACAAAGCCACTCACTGCTCTATCTCCATTTTATTTCTTGTTGTTTATTAACACAACCATACTGTTTTGAGAGCTCTGCCCATCCCTTAGTAAAAGCATTCAAAGTGGCTGGCACAACTGGTGAAAAAATGATAAACATTTTCAGCTGAAATTGGTCAGATTATGGATGAGTTGTTTATAAACATCTTGTCTAGCACTGTCAAGAGGTGGAGCTAACATCATTGAAAGATGATAAATTCTGACACGGTGCTCTGAGATTTCACTGCCACTGAATGTAGGTTAATATGGGATTCAATAGGAAATCTGGCTTGTGTATTGCTGCATATTACAGGAAACGAAGGAACTCGTCATTTGTCTGCAGATTGCTAATTGCAGTTTATTGCACATGCAAAAGGTTAATTTGGGTATGTTATCACAGTAATCACATACACTGCCTCAGAATAAACTATACCCCTACACTTACTGATTAGCTGGCCTGTGGGATTTGGGACATTATTTTGTAATATTATGGCAAATAAGAATTTTGAGTAAATGTTGTAACAGTAGGCAGCAGTGTCCTTAGGTGTAAAAAACTAGAATAGAGCAGTTACAAGTCCCTGGTATAAAATACTTTCCCCTAACCCTTAATTTAATCCCTGAGATGCATGTTATTTATTCTTTGTGATAATCAAAACCAGAAGACTCATCTATTCTAAATGAAAATTATATCCTATTCTTATTATTGTTAATGCTTTGTATTTAGAGGGGTATTTAAAGGTCTGAGACGAATTCATGACCTCTTCATGCTAGGTGCTGTATATATACACACAGTAAGCTCACTGCCCCAAAGACCTTACACTTTAATTAAATAAAGGTTGGAGGAAGGAAGTTTTATTACTTCTGTCACAAATGGGAAATGATAACAGAGAGAAACTAAAAGGACTGAGAATTACACTCCTCCTGCAACGAGTCCTGTATTTGCCTGTAATATATCCTCCCTTCCTGCTTTTGTTAAGTTGCTGTAAATTGCTAGGTAGATGGTTGGTCTCTCCTCCAGAGATGGAGTTTAATTCTGTGCATGTTTCAAGGTTTTATGGAACGAAAGGCATTCTGTAGATAGATAACACTTTAATTTAGACCTGATTAAGTTATTCTGAAGCAATACTTTAGTGGAGGGAGTGGATTTGTACGAATCTGGTGCTTGTTGCCATATGAACATTGGACTGCAAAGCTGCTGTGCTCCCCGGGGGCTGTGCTGTGGGTGCATGGGGGTTTTAAGGTACATCAGTATAACTTTTTAATTGTTATTATTCCCTGTAGTTTGTTCTTAAACATTTTCTAAAATAGTAAAAAAAGTAATAGTCCTTGAGATGTTGGAGCATTCCACAGGATTCATGGGGCTCTTGCAACACCAGTGCAGGATTAGTCTCCCAGAAATGCATCTTCTTTTCTCCCTGCTCCCTGGAAGTATGGTGCTCATTCTGAAATGCATTTTAAACATTTTTAATTAGAGCTTCTAGCTTAACATTAAAAAAATAAAGCCAGCTCTGCCTGGAATCTTGCTTTGGGAGATTTTTTTCTACAGGGGAACATAAAGATAACTTGTTTCCCTTTTTCTCCTTGTTCAGTGCAGCACAGTGATGGGTTTAAGCAGATGGGGTAGGAAGGGGAAGGGAGAAAAAACTGATAAGTCAGGTGAAAAAACAAAACAAAGAACAGGTAAAATCCAAGCACAACCCAACCGCTCTCCTCGTATCTTTTCATTTCAATATTTATGACTATTAGACTCCAACAACACTAATTCTCTACACTGATGTGTCTTTCCCTCACGTCATCTCATCTCTGTCCTGTCCTGCCCCTGTCTGGTAAATGGGTACAGTGATGTTCTGTCTCACCGATTTTAGACTTGTTGAATTGAAAAGATTGCAAAGAAGCAGACCTTGTTTTAAAATTATTATTTTATTTAATAACAAAGAGCATTATTTTATTATTATAAGCCTTATGGATCCTTGATCACTTATAAACCAGCACTGCTGACTGTGGGAGTAAATTTGTAGAGTAAGTAATCTTTAAAATACAAAACTTCAGTTTCCTTAGTTGATGGGACAAGCTCAGCACTTAGGAAAGCACATCGCCAGTGTGTACCCTTGCTAGAAAACAATCCACTGGAGCTTTGTTATACAACATTCAAACATCCTGAGGAAGTGACAGTAATTTGCAATAAACACTGTGTGTAAACAATTACCTGTGACTTGTTACACTTGTTTGTACAGGCAGCTGGCTAAATAGATCTGGGTGCACTTGTAAACGTCTGTCCCTGTCACACCTGATGCTGGGAAACAATTGCTTATTATATGATTACTCTGAAAAAGTCAGTGTTTTGTACCTGACAACTGGCAAGGACTGAGTATGGATGCTTATAGACACACGGAAAAGAGCCAGAGAAACCAAATGTGATGGTGGTGTTTTTATGACAAGGGTGAGGGCACTTCCATGTCTAGTCCTCCCATAAAGGGAGGTCTTTGTGACAGAGTACTTGACAAAAAAACCCCCACTTTTGCTGGTTGAAGGGTCCTGTGGTGGTACAGGTGAAACTAAGTCATTTGGTCATACAGGGTCCAAGAAGAGGCAAAGGCGATTTGTTTTCTAGTGGTTTAGCAGGACGGGCGTAAGATGCGGGTGACACTACTCTGGAGCAGCTGTGCGGGAGGCGTTCCCACCCTTCGGGCTCCCACCGAGCAGAAACGGGGCCGCTGAGGGGCCGGGCCAGCGGGGTGAGTGTCACCGGCGCTGCCGGGGCCCGCAGGCCGGCACCGGGGCACGGCTGCGCTCGGGGCACGGCCGGCACCGAGCCCGGGGCGGGGCGGGGCCGCGGCTCCCACCCGCTCCAACCCCGCGGCTGCTGGGGCTGCAGCGCCCGCAGGGTGCGCCGGGAGGCGCCTCCGCGGCCGCAGCACGGGCCCGCGGGGGCCGGGCCGGGCGGAGCGGGCGGAGGAGCCGGCCCATCCCGGCCCGTCCGGCCCAGGCCCGCCCCGGCCGCGGCCCCGCGCGGGCGCACTGCACTGAGGGCGGGAGGCGGCGGGGAGGGAGGGGCGCGCAGGCGCGGGGCGCGCGCCGGGCGGCCGCGCGGGAGCCGGCGGGGGGTTCCGCGCGCCCGCGGCCGCCGCCCGCGGGGCCGGTGAAGGGGCGGCGGCGCTGCCGGCGCGGGGCCGGGGCCGGGGCCGGTGCGGGGGCGGTGCCGGGGGGGCTCTGCGGCGCTGCCGCTCCTGAGCCCGGCGGCGCGCAAAGGGCACCCCCCCCACCACCCACCCCAAACCGACCGCTCCCCCCGCCGCAAAAACCCACCCCAAGCGCAGCCCCCTCCGCCGGCGCTCAGGTGGGGCTGGCGGCGGGCGCTCGGGGGCGCGGGGCGGGGGGGGGGGGGAGCAGCGGCCGGCGGGCCGGGGCCCGGCATTGTTCGGCAGCCGACAACAAAGAACGGGGCCGGGCCGGGCCGGGCCGGGCCGGGGGGGCAGCGCCGGCCCCTCCGCGCCGCCCCGGCCAATCGCGGCGCGCGGCGGCGGCGCGCGGTGACAGCGAGCGGCGCTTACGCTGCGGCGCCCGGCGCGGCCCCCGCTCCCCGCCCCGCGCCCGCCCGCCTCTCCAGAGCCGTCTGGCTGCAGCAGAGCCTCAGACAGAGGAGGGGAGAGCAGGAAAAAAAAAACGCTGAGTGAGTGGAGTGGAGCCTGGGAGGGGCTCCTTAAAGAAACGCTGCCGCCGCTTGGCATTGTGGCCGGCGAGGAACTCGAGGGGGGGAAGCCATCGGAGCTCCTCTCGCTTATCCTCTTCCCACCCCCCCCACCCCACCCCCAGCCGACAAAAAAAAAAAGGAAAAAAAAAAAAGCCAACCGAAAAAAACCTCGGGGGGGGAGTCGTTGGGGGGGTCCTGAGAACATCTTATAAACCGGATTGCACTGAGAGGAGGAAAAAAAAAAGCAAAAAAAGATACAAAATATACAAGCAAAAGGCAACAATTCCCCGGTCTCCAGCAGTCGCCCACCCTCCCTTCCCTTCTCTCCTGCTGGCCATCTGCCTTGGGTTCTCCTTTGTGTCTGATCTCTTACTACTGAGCCGAGCGCAGGCGGAGGGTGCACCACACACAGGGACTATGCCCAGCTCGCTTTTTGCAGACATGGAGAGGAACGGGAGCGGCGGCGGCGGCGGCGGCGGTGGTGGTGGTGGTGGTGGCGGGGGAGAGACCCTGGATGACCAAAGAGCCCTTCAGATCGCCCTGGATCAGCTCTCCCTGCTGGGGCTGGACAACGACGAGACGGGCTCCATTTACGACAACGAGCCTCGGAAAAAGAGCGTGAACATGACTGAATGCGTGCCGGTGCCCAGCTCGGAACATGTCGCGGAGATAGTGGGGAGACAAGGTGGGTGCCTGCATGCGAGGGGGTGTGGGGGCGCGGGTCTCCCCTCCGCGCTGCCGGGCGGGCGGCTCAGATGCGACACTGGCCATTCCCAGGAACGCTGCAGCCGTGCCGTGGTGGCCAGTGCCGGCTTCCCTCAGACAAAGAAAGTGCAGCGGCAGACGTGATGTTTCCGAGGAGCGTTATGCATCAGTTTCGAGATGCACTTTCAGCTGCCGGATTGGGGGAAAAAAATCACGAAAATAATAAAAATCTGTCCTTTCCTCTGGCTGCAAAAGTTAAGATTTGCATGAGGAAACGGGAGGAAAATGGGAGCCTCGGTGCTTTCCCCCCCCACCACCCTAAAGTTAGAAATCCTGGATTATTTTTAAGGAAGAGAAATGGAGTGGAGAAGTGGAACAATGGGATTGGAATAAAGCATCCGCAGTGGGGAATATGGCTCATTCGGTACAGCCTCTGCTCCTCTCCTTAACTGATTTTATTTTTCCAAAAGAAAAGTGCTGAGCAGGAATGTGGACTGGCGGGTGTGTTGATTTGTGAGGGCTGCTTGCATTTTATTTTATTTTTTTTTCTGGCGGTGCAGTTTTCCTGCACGCTCCTTTTTTCTTTTTTTTCGCTGTTTTTTTTTTTTTTTTTTTTTTTTTTTTTTTTTAAATTGTGTTGCCGACCCTGTGAACTGCACGTTGGTAGTTTTGGGGCAGTTTGCATGGCAGATGTGTCGGTGGCCACTTGCGATGCCTTTGGGCGTGTGCCAGGGCTGTGGGCTGACATTACTTTACACCGTGACCGAGGCTCCCGGACGAGATGCCAGCGATCACCTGGGGTTGGGGGCAATGTGTTTCGGGTGGGTGTGTTTTTTTTTTTTTCTCCTCCCTAGCTGCACCCAAACAATGGGTTGTAACCGGTTCTCCCCCACCACCTCCCCTTCCTCCCCCTCCCCTTCGCCCTCCATCTCCCGCATCTCGTTCCCAGGTTGTAAAATCAAAGCTCTGCGGGCAAAGACCAACACCTACATCAAGACCCCGGTTCGCGGGGAGGAGCCGCTCTTTGTTGTGACGGGCAGAAAGGAAGATGTGGCCATGGCCCGCAGGGAGATCATCTCTGCGGCCGAGCACTTCTCCATGATCCGAGCCTCGCGGAACAAGAACACAGCCCTGAACGGCACCGTTCCCGGCCCCCCGAACCTGCCCGGCCAAACCACCATCCAGGTGCGGGTGCCTTATCGCGTGGTGGGCTTGGTCGTGGGGCCCAAGGGGGCCACCATCAAGCGCATCCAGCAGCAGACGCACACGTACATCGTGACCCCGAGCCGGGACAAGGAGCCGGTCTTTGAGGTGACGGGCATGCCAGAGAACGTGGACCGGGCCCGGGAGGAGATCGAGGCGCACATCGCCATGCGCACCGGCGGCATCATCGAGCTGACGGACGAGAACGACTTCCACGCCAACGGCACGGACGTGGGGTTCGAGCTGAACGGCACGGGCAGCCTCTGGAGCAAGCCCACGCCGCCCAGCATCACACCCACCCCGGGCCGCAAGCCCTTCTGCAACTACCGCAACGACAGCTCCAGCTCGCTGGGCAGCGCCTCCACCGACTCCTACTTCGGGGGCGGCACCGGGGGGGGCGGCAGCGCCCGCCTGGCCGACTACAGCCCCCCGAGCCCGGCGCTGAGCTTCTCGCACAACGGCAACAACAACAACAACAGCGCCAACGGCTACGTGTACGGCGGGGGCGGCGGCGACGTCCTCTCCTCCCCGGACTGCTGCTCCGAGCTGCCCTTCGACTCGCCGCCCGGCTTCGACCTGGCGCCCGCCCCGCCGCCCGGGGCCGCCCTCCTCTGGCCGCAGTTCGAGCGCGGCCCCGCCGCGCCGCCCTCGCCCGCGCCCTCGCCCGCCGCCGCCGCCGCCTTCCCGGGCGCCGCGCCCGCCAATGCCAACCTGGCGCTGCTGGTGAGCGGCCCCCGGCGCGGCGCCGCCCCGCCCCCGGCGCGGCTCTCCCCGCCCCTGCACGGCAGCGCGGCCGGCACCGAGCACCCGCTGGCGCGCCGGGTGCGCAGCGACCCCGGCGGGCGGCTGCTGGCCGCCTCCTACCCGCTGTACGCCAACGGGCTGGGCGCCCACCTGCCCGGGCTGCCCTCCGACTCCTCCGCCTCCTCCTCCTCCTCCTCCAGCTCCTCGTCCAGCTCCTCCTGCTCCTCCTCCGGCGTGCGGCGGAAGGGCAGCCGCGACTGCTCGGTGTGCTTCGAGAGCGAGGTGATCGCGGCGCTGGTGCCCTGCGGCCACAACCTCTTCTGCATGGAGTGCGCCAACCGCATCTGCGAGAAGACGGAGCCGCAGTGCCCCGTGTGCCACAGCGCCGTCACCCAGGCCATCCGCATCTTCTCCTGAGCGCCGCGGGCCGGGGAGCACGAACGGGGGGGGCCGGCGGGGCCGGGGCCGCCGCCCGCCGAGGGGTGCGGGCTGCGGCCGAGGGAGGGCTGGGGGGTGGTGTGACAGCGGGTGCATGCTATAAATAATAACGGGCGACTCCATTCTAGTGCTAGGCTAGTTTTTACACTGTACTTTAATACGAAGCTTCCAAAACTCCCCTTTTTTTATAAACAAACAAACAAAAAAAAAAAACGAAAAAAAAATTGAAAGTAGAAGATGCTTATGATGATGACAATGGTGTGTGGACTGTTAGTAAAACGTGCTGGTAGTTCTAGGATGCTTATTACAAAATAATTAAATCTATGGGTGGATACTTTTCTGAATGTTCTTGAAAGGGCAAGAAGTTCCTGTGAAAAACCATGATACTGCAGCTTTATCAGACTTTAAAAAAGAAAAAAGAAAAAAAAAACCAACAAAACTGTAACATATCTCTTATATATATTAA
Organism: Eopsaltria australis; assembly: GCA_034509425.1. Lineage (NCBI taxonomy): Eukaryota > Metazoa > Chordata > Aves > Passeriformes > Petroicidae > Eopsaltria > Eopsaltria australis. The sequence continues at coordinate 5,041,200 of JAVTVJ010000031.1, read as the reverse complement.
AAACGTTTAAAGGTTTTAAAGATAAATTGCATTAATACAGATTGAAGTATTTTATTCTTTTTTGACTTGAAAAATTATATTTCATATTGCAAAGATGTTTACAAGTATTTTAATTTAAGTTCAGTGAACTTTTTGTAGCTGGGTTAAATCTTTTTTATTTTAGTATGGCCTTATGGCAAAGAACACTGTATTATTTTAATATCACACAATTGTGAACGGAATTACAAACCATAAAATGTGTAATGCTTTGAACAGTATTCTGTTGGGATGGAGATTTTATAGGTTCAGAAAAAAATCTTTTAAATCTGCTTCACCCAGCATATTTTCTATTCAGTGATATAAAGCATATTTTATTCTATATTATTACAAAAATGGAAATGTATAAACATATGTCAAAAGGAACTGTTGAAGCTTTCTAACATTTGTATAAATAGAATTCAGTGGAAATTACAAAAATTCTGTTGCACCACTATAGTTTTAGTATTTCTATTTTAATACATTTGTTTACCACTTGTTTATGTATATGTAGGTGACGTTACTTGAGCTTAAATGTACTTTACTGAGCAAAGTTTAAAAACAAAGTATATTTTATTTTATGATAAAGGGCCTTTAACCTCATGGTCAAATACTAATATTATATTTGCTGAGACAAGATTTGAAATTGTATCAAGAGTTTTATTTTTCTGACATTTAAAGTTCTACATAATAAAAGTAAAACTTAAGTAATGGTGCTACTTCATGTTTTTTTAAGTATTTCTATATAAATAAAATAAAATATTACAGAAAAAAAGGTACTCTGTGTGGTGATTTGATTTCATGTGCTGAGAGTTTTTTCTGGAATTTTTATTTCCTGCTTGCAGCAGTGAAACATGTTGGGAGTTTAAAACTATGTCATGCTAATGTTGCTGGAACTCATGCAGGCTTCCAGAATGCTCCTGCCAGCTATCATACCTTATAACATGTTTCTAAGGGAAAAAATAATTGGTTTTTTTAAATATATGTGTTATATTGCTGGAGTTTCCCACAGCACAAAATATTTTCTTTCATGATTTTTAGTCATGAAAAGTACTTGGGTTTGTGCGAATTGTTACTTTTGGCAGACAAAGCATAGGAAATAGGAAACTGAAAAGGAGCTGGAAGAGAAAGCAGGGGAGGCTCCTTTGTTGCGATGTGCTGATGGAGGCTCCTGGCTCTGCCATGCCCAGGGACCTCAGGACCACATCCCAAACTTGGTGTTTCTGGAGTGGAACAAGGGCTGCAGGAGCCTTGCTGAGTTCCTGACGGTGCTTCTTGGTATTTGGCAGTTGTGGCTGAGGCAATTGCTGTTGACAAGCTTATTTGACTAAAGAATTGATTGCCGTGCAGAGTTGGTTTGGCTTTGCTGGTGCCCGCTGGGGCCAGGGAAGCTCAGCTGAGCCCACGGACACACTGGGCAAGCCCTGCAGGACTTGTGGTGCTCGGTGTAGTCCATGGGAATGAAGTGGCTGTTGGCCGACACGTGTTAGAGCAGATTGCAGAAGGTGCTGCACATCACTGAATGTTTCTCTTGGAGCTTGCCATTGCCCTTTTCAGTGGGTGAGTGAAAGCAGCAAAGCAATCGCAGAGTGCGTAGCATATTCCATATGCTTTACTTTGTGCTTAGCAGTGTATGGGCAGAGCTGCTCTGCTCCCATCTCCTTTATGGACTCCAGAGCTGCTGGTTGGGTGGGAAGGGGGAGGAGGGAGGATGCGGCAGGGGATGATGGGATCTCTTTGTTTGATTTGATTTGATTTTTGCTTCTTTCATTGAACTGTGATTGTGGTGTCATCTGATTTAGAGAGTTAAAATCCCTCACTGAGTGTTGCACTTATCTCAGCAATCTTGTAGGTTTGGATGGGGGGAAAAATCCCCCACCCAAATGCTGTGGAAAAGAATCCAGAGAGTGGCAGAGAAGATGTGTTTAAATACGAAAGAGATTCAGACACTGAAAAAAAACCTTGGCAAAATTGGTGAGAGATCAGGAAGTTTAAGTCCATGTATATATTTTCTCGATGATGGGTGTTTAGGAAATGCTCTCAAAATGCGTCAATCAATTTCTCATGTCTGTGTAAACATCCTGTGCTGTTTTCAGGGAAAAGTTGTGAAAATGGCTATAAATAAAAAAGTGAATTTGATCACTTTGCTTGATTTTGAAGCCTGGTGAAACCGAAAGGTAAGTAAGATGAACAAAAAGTGAAAACTAAACTCTCCTCCTTTCCTTCCCCCTGATGTACAATGCTGTGTGTGTCCCCGGTGTTGGCAGTGGTGCTGTGGATGGCTGTGAGCAGCCTCTGGAGAGCAGCCCCTGGCCAGCAGCTCGGGGAATGCCCTGACCTGGGCTGCTGATCCTGTCAGTAAATCCAACTGGCCTTGTTGTCCATGGTCATCTTGCAGGACTTGCTGTTTCCTTTACCAGACCGTGGTGGAGACAAAGGCAATTCCCTCTTGGTCCATGGCTCTGGCTGCCTTTTCAGCCTCTGCTTGGCTGTTCCAGCCCCTTTACATGCTCCATGTGCATGTTGTCTCAAGATGGGAAGAAGGGCTGTAGTGCCTTAAAAACTGTGTTCACTCCTCTTTGGGAATTATTTTGCCTGCAGAGGGACTAGTCTGGATTACTCTTGCTTTGTCATCCAATGAGTGCCTTTTGCCCAGCCATTCAAACACGAAGCCCTGTGGTGGTGGCAGAGCCAGGGGGCTCAGCAGCATTCACCCACCCGAGGCACCTCCACTGCCCGGACCCTCTACTGCTGGCAGGGCTGGTGTGTCCCTCTCTCTCTGTTGGAAGGCGTTCCAGGGTGTACTGGCACACATGGTGTCCATGGTGCTGGGTCTCATTGCTTGCTGGGTTGCCCTGATGTGCCCTGAGCCCAGATCTGCTGCAGTGTGGGGTGTAAATCCCTCATCCTTGGCTGGCAGAGTCGAGCACAGGAGCAGGGAGTGTGGGGAGGAACGTGCAGGCTGCCCATGTGCTCTACCCTCTGGATTTATGCTGTAGGTCAGTCCCTCAGACTGCAGAGGCCATAAATCAGTGCAGAATTTGTCCCAGGGTCGGGAGCCATATGGTGTGCAAGAGCAGGAGAGGAAGAGGGATGCCCACGCCAGAGGAGAATAAAGGCCTGTGTTTGGGGCCGGAATATTTCAAAGCCTGAGAAAGGGGCAAAGTTCAGTTTCTAATTGAGTGCTTTGAAATATATAGATGTATATGGTCAATGTTTATCTTCCAGAACAAAGCTCACTTTGTTTGTCCAGTGTTTGTGTGTCGGTGCTGGGAGCTGTTCCTGGGGGTCTCCAGCTCCGAGCCTCCTCTGGGGCTGCTGGGGGTGTGGGTGCCCCTGGCACGTGCCAGCAGCCTGGCCCTGCTGGCCCAGCCCCTGCTTGGAGGCACTGCTGAGGACCTGCACGTTTTGGGGGAGTTTCTTGGTGTTCCCAACACATTTGTATGGTTCCCAGTGCGTGTACACATCATTATCTCAAACCAGGGTGCATTTACATATGTAAGAATTATTATATACAAAGTCCTAAGCTTAATTATTCCTCTGTCCATATCTTGTACTCCCCAGAATTTGCATAACAATCAGACATCAAAGCCAGAACCCTTTACTGGAAAAAAGGTCTTTCTGCTATATTATTTTAATAAAATAAATTATAATGATCAATTAAATCTAAATTTACTCTTTAGGCTTTTTTCTATGAATCCATTGAAATGAGAGTTAAAAGCAAACTTTAAATTTAGTAATAAGAATCTAGTACAGTAAGGTATTTAAATTAAATTGCTTTTTGTTTGATATTTCTCACTCCTCTCTGCCAACCCCCTCACCCATCTTTTTTTCTCCATTCTCCTTGTCTTGCCATTTTGAAAGTTGAAATGATGCTTTGCTGTCAGTGAAGTGAATGTGGATTCTGCTGCTGGAAGAGCATGCTGGTGAGTATTGTGTTTAATTGATCTAGAAATAGCAAAAAGGAATTATTCACCCTGCCTCTGCTTATTTGTGTTTCCTGTAACTCGAGTTGTCTCTCGAGTAGAGGTGATTTAATTAGAGGACAAAGACTGTTTTAAATCTAAGGTAGGCAAGGGATGCTTCAGCCTTACAGTCATTTGCATTTCTGGTTTAGCTGTTTGTGACAGTCTGCCTGGCAAGCGCCGAAGGGCCCGAGTTTGAGGTGAACACGCGCCCTGTCCAACGGTGAGTGATGTGGGAAGACACTCCTGACTTGTGTGTTCTCTTGCTTCATGCTCAGAAAGTAAATAGTTATATAGAAATGTGACCATATATACAATATGTACTTGTGTACACAGCTGACTGCATAGAATCCTCCAGAGAAATCACAAATTAGGAAGTCTTTCCCTTTTTTAGTGCATTAGTGTTAACAGAAACTTGTTGTAATTATAGAAAAACTTTTATTGTGGTTTTATTACTTAATATTAGGGTTTTTAATGAAGTTTTTGCACTTGGATATATAAAATAATTATCTCTCATCTAAGTTTTAACTTTGATTAAAAAGCAAAAAGCTTTCTCGGTCTTAGTGAGATGGGTTCTATCATGATGTGCTTCTACAGATGAAACTGTATCAAAACTATCCAGGCATTTGGTGTAAGGAATATTCTTTAATATTATCTGTGCAGACAGAGCCTGTGCAGCTCTGGCTGTGCCCCAGGTGTATTCATGCATACACGGACAGCACTGGGAGCACCATATAGCCCTGATCTTTTAAGTCTTGGGAAATAGCACCTATCATGTGAAGTTGAATTTGTGGTCTTAAGGAATATCAGGTGGCTACAGAAACCACCAGCATCTGTCCTGGGTTGCATTTTTCTGAATTTAGGGCTCCATGAAATAGGATTTAGTTCCCCCCATAAATTAAACTGACAAGTAAGGTTTGTTTGCATATATACACTTATCCAGGGCAGACAAGTAGTATTTCTCCCTAATGTGGGTCTGTTGCTTCTTTTTGTTAGGGAGATTTTTTGCCCTGTCTTTTGTAACAACTCTCCATTGCTAAGATGATGATTGTTTAAGAAAATCAGTCAGTTAAATACTTTCACATTAAGTGCATCTTATACCCCTGCCATGACAAGTGTGATTGATTAGTTGTCTGGAGAAATTTATAACCTTTGATAAGATTGCACGAAGAGAAGTACTTTGCTAGTTTTAAATGGAGAGTGGAAAGAGATTTTTGATGTTCCTCATTACTGGTTTTCCACTTGTGATGGAGATAAAATACAGTAAAGTGCTTTTCCCTCTTATGTACAAGGGCTCTTCTGCCTTTCATACCTGGTAGAATTGTGTGGCCCACTTTGTATCAGTATGAATGGCAATTGCCTTGTAAATGTGATGGCCATGAATGGGTGAATAGTCTGTCATCTCCTGTTTTGTCCTTTGTCTTTATGTTTTATTCACTTTTACCCTCTACAAAAGAGCTTTAATTTAGACCTGAGACAACAGTAGCAGTGCTCCAGTTCATTACAGATCTAGTGGCAGTTTTATTTCATTTTGATGTTCTTTATATTTTGATGGGTGTACTAAACAGTAGAAGCCATTTTAATCAAAAGAAAATTTCAATGAGAGCATGACCTATAAACAGTGGTTTTGTAAGAGTCACAAAAGTTTCTGTTACACATTTGGAAATTATTTCCATGATTTAACTGCAAAGGGCAAGTAAATCACCTCTCTCTAAGAGTTAGAAAAAGGAGTGTTTTTCAGGATCTTTAGTTCTGTTACTGAGTCATTGTATCATCTTGGCTAATTAATTTCACCTTTTCTATGCTCCAGGATTTCCATCTGTGAATGAACTAATGACACCTACTTACAGGCAGTATTGTGAAGATTAATTAATTGACATTATTGAAGTATCCTGAGGTGGAAGTCCTGATGTAAGTACAAAGTACTATTACTGATGCTTCCTAATTAATCAGCTCACAATAGCCAGCATGTGGAACCACATTGGTCTAGAGCAAACAAACACTGGATTACATTTGAAATCCGTGGGTATTTTTTCCCCAGGTTTCTGGTTTTACATGTTATTTGAACAATCTGTTTCTTGGTGAGTGTAAGAATCTCCCACCCTCCCGTGGCACTTAGAGGCGAGATGGGCTTGGCTTAGCAGGAATTGGTGGTCCCAGTGATACAGGTATCATCCTGGGAGGCTTTGCTGTGGCTACAGAAAGGCAACTCCAGCTGGTGATTTCCGTGCCTCCTCTGGTGTAACATTAGTAACACTGTGAATGCGCTGCCCTTTTTAAATGGAGGTGAAAGTGTTAGTGTTACAAAGATCCAGCACCCCAGCAGGGGCTGGGTGTCGCTGCAGGTGAAGGAGGGTGGGAGCAGCCATGTCCTACACCAGGAACCGTGGGAAGGGAATTGATGTTGGGAAATTGTTCGTGATTTATGTGGATAACAAGATCCATTCTTACTCCTCATGGCTGGGCTGCTGTTTGTGTAATGATACGGCTACAACTGTGCAGGTCCTAGACTACATGTTTAAAAATGGAAAACTAAAAAAAAAAGGGAAAAATAGCTGGAAACAGTTGAATTTGTCTGAGCCTTGCCCTAATTAAACAGTATGAAGCATGTACCTAACTTTTCATAATTTTGAGTACACAATTGACAAAAGAGGTGAATGCAGTGGCTGCCTGTATCAATTTCCAGAGACTGGTCACATTCCTAAATGTCTCGATACACTTTTTGTTGAAAATAGAAGTCACAAGATATTTTTTGGAATTATTTGTAACTGTTACACAAGCACAGACAGGGAGGTTTAAAGTTTCACAAACATTTGTATTTCTTTCTACTTATGTCACTTCTTTTAAAAAAAAGAGTCTATCACGTGGAATTATGAAACTGCTTCATGTTTGACACAGTTGAAGATGTTTTCAGGCCACAAAAATGTAATTTTCTATGAGTAATTTAAATTAAAACCCCAGTCTGGCAGAAAATGTCCTCAATCTTTGGAGTCACATGGTTCTTGGAAAGCTCTTCCTTGGCTGTGCAGGAGGTCAGACTTTTAAGGGGAGAGTCTGTGAACAAATGTGCAGTGCTGCTAATGAGAGGAATTTCACACTTCTCCCCTCTGCCTCAAGCTCTGTGTCCTTCCTGCCGGCTGCTGCCTCTGAAGCCTTTGGAATTAAATGTTATAATGAGCCTCGGCCATCACTGAGCTGGTGCAGGAACATGCTGGAGCTCTAGCTGGGGGATGGCTTCCAGAAGGTGGGGTCACCCACTCTGCAGAAACAAGCAATACTTAGAAGTGGGGTCTCCTGTTTGTTTCTGAGAGCATCTCAGCTCTGTGGCTGCCCTTCCTCTCCCCAGTGGTGATTTTCGAGCCAAACAGCCCTTTCATCATTGCTCTGGCTTAGCAGCAAAGTTGTCTGTTGATAATAGCAGGCTTCACTTCTTCCCCAGCTAACTGGTAGTCAGGCAGCCAAAGAATGGCCTATCCAAAATTAGGATATGCTCAATGCACCATCCGCTGGTGTTGTTCCCATCAGCCTAATTACATGACTTTTGGGGCAGACAATGTCTCATTGTGTGGCCCTTGGCAGCTACGGGACGCCTAATGCTGCATGAATGTCTAATGTGGAGTTTGATGGCTATGACCGAGGCTGCAGCTCCACACTGGAATTGAAAACATCCGTGTAGTTTCCATAGAAAACCAGGTCAATGGTGCTTCCATAAAGCATTAGCCCCAGGGAAAGCTATTGGTTGTACAAATCTGTGCAGGGTGGGCAGTTTACGGTGCATTTCTCTTTCAGGTAAATGACAATTAAGGAGTCAGATTGACTTAGTCTTTAGTGACCACATTCAGAATCCTAATTTATGGTAAACACCATCCCTCATCCATTTATCTCTATCTTCTTTCTATTTTGTGCATTTAAGAATACTTGTGAAGTACCTTATGAACACTGCAAGCACAATGAATATGGCTTTGTACCCATAGGTTAAAAAAAATCATTTTATGTTTTCTTTGACTGCAAAAATTTTAGGTAGAACTACCCTATCTTTATGCTTCCTGTAAAAACCTGCCTTTTTTACAGGCAAAAGCAAGGTATGAACGTAAAAGGCAATTCATTGTAGATGAAGGCTGTAATATGCTTGTTCATTTCAAAGGAGAATGTATAACTAATTACATTTTAATTGAATCTCTAACGTCAACAGCTGTTTTTAAAGGATCTTTTTAAGCTACATTTATTTTTAGTATTTAGTATAAGATCGTCTTTCTTTGCACGCATCTCTCTTCATGCATTATTGCCCTTTAGAAAGTTTTCCTTCTTTTAAAGTATCAGTTAACACTAGCACACATTGAAGACTGAGCTGGTAAAACTTGGCTTTAAGATGCTTGGCATGACTTTCTGTGTGGATAGGAAAAAAATCTGACACCACCAAAATGCCCTTTGTTCTCTTTTTCCCTAAGAAGCAAGAGGTTCCAGTTGCAGCCCCAAGTGCCAAGGCCAGCTCTCAGCTGCTGGTGGTTTATGTTGGCTGGCTGTTATCAGTTCCTCCACAAGGCAGCTGCTAATTACAGTAAATAGCACAGCTATCTCTTCAGACCGAGGGAGCTACACTGATTTAGTCCCCCCCTACTAAATCAACAGCAGCATCTGTGAGTATCCTTCAACTTGGAGGGACTGAAGTACAACTAACTGCTTTTCATGTGAAAAAACTTAGTTAAACTTAGGGTTTCGTGTATCAGGGCTTGGTTCTGTTGATTTTCCTGGGACTTAAACTTTGTTAAAATTAAGCCCACCCTCCACACCTTCTCTCTGCTCCCACCAGAGCGGTTGGTTCATGTCACAGTGAGTTTGCAGGGAACCTGTGTCTTGCTGGGCACAAGCAGCTCTTTCCCTTCACGTGCTGGGATTCCTGCAGCTATGGAATTCACCCAGAGAGAAGATACCCTCTTCCATAGAAGATACCCTCCTCTGCCTCTCCATTGCCTCTCCTCTTGAGAACTGGATGTTTTCGTATGGTTCAGAACCTTAAGCATTCCAGAAATGGAGGGAATTATCTGCTTGTGTATTGCTGTGCAGGAATATGTAGCTAATATCAGTTTACTGTTTTCTGTATAATTCTGTAATTCTCTAAGTTCTGCTCTAATTTTCTGTAAACATCAAAACCCAGTGATCATGAGAGCCCTGTGTTGGTTTTGGAAGGTAGTTCCATCGGAGATAGAAATGGCAGTGTATTTGCTAAAATTTCACAAGCAATAAATAAAAATTAATTATCTCTTGCAGAAAACCAGACAGTAGGCTCAGAAAGACTTGACATCTGAGGCTGGGATAGTAACTGATGCAGTGGCAGTAAAATAATGGCAAATCAGAAAAACCAGTGCATCTTCTAGTTAACACCTGCAAATGCACGGTGATTATGTTTTCACCAATAAATGGAGATTTGTGAGACCCATAATTTGCAAGAGAAGAGTTGACCCCTTGTGTTTTAGTGTTAAATCTCTCTTCTCTCCTTAGAAGTGCACTGCTTCTAATTTTGATTATGTTAGGAAAGTGTAAATCACAGTTAACACTGGTGACATTGCTGTAATTGCAAATATCTGGAGTCACTGTATTTGACAGAAAATCAAACAAGTTTGGTCAGATTCCTTGGAGGGGGAGTCTCTGAAAGCAGAGTAAATTCATGAGAATGATAGGAGCTATCCCTGTCCTGATGCTGCTGTAAATGACAGCTGAATCTGACCAGTTTAATGCCACAGCTTAAACAGGATTTTTAATGAAGCATGCAACAGCTCTTACAGAAAAAAAAAAGCTGCTTTTGTTTCAGTAATGTAAAGCAGTCAGAAATACTAAGATGTATGGTGTTCCTACAGCATGGTGAAGGACACTCCAGTGTCCACCTCTGATGGACAGGTCACCCACTCCTGGAGCAGCTCAAACCATTTTAATGCACAGATGGGGCAACTGAGACTAAAAATGATCCTTGGGGAGTTTGATTTAACTCTCAGTCAGTCTTGGCTTGCTTTATTAGGGTGCTGTGAAGATAAGTTAACTGCCATTAAAACATGTTTAAAATTCTGGATTGGAGAACACAATAGAAATGTGAAGTATCTTGTTATGTTAGATGCTGTGGAATTTGCACCATGGTTTATCCCTAGCATTCAACAATAATTTCTCTCCACTGGGGCAGAAAAACAGATCCAGTAAGAAATGTGCCACAGCTGGGCTGATGGAGCTGCAGTGAAACAGCATTTTGATTTGTTGTGTTCTCAGAACTTTGCTTAATGTGTTACTATTTCTTCTTGTTAGAGCTGATTGAATCACATAAAACTGAATTCCAGGAGCTGAATAGCTACATGGCATTGTATTAGGAGACATACCCATCACTCCAGGATTGCTTTCCTGGTGTCAACAGCCCGTGCTGAATATCAACAGCTGCTCTGTACCAGGGATGCTCTCCTGCATGGCTGGGAAAATGCTCAACACTGTGCAAGATAAACATGTCTGGCATGCTGAGTTGTTGAAAAGTTGTGTAACTTGACTGGTGTCATTTCCAGTAATATTTACCAGTGGACTCAATATATAGACTCTCAGACCTACTGTCATGCTGGATTACCATTTCTATCAGATAATAATTACAATTTTCATTTTTGTGTGCGTGTTTTCATAGGTGACACTTGTTTAGCAGTGAGCTCCTGCAAGGTGTTTTATCCAACCTCACTCTTGTTTTTCACCTCTCAGCTCAGGGTCGTGTACAGATGAGCTGCAGCAGATGGATTGTGCAGAGAGACTGAGGATTTGCCCTGCTGCACTGGAACTCCCAGAGTATCAAAAGTCACCCCAAGGTACCTGAGCCAACACATGCTTTCTTTCTGATCTCAGTGGATCCAGGGTTTTCCTGCCATGTACATTTGCTGCCTGGACAGCAAGGAAATGTTTCATTGCCTGTGTGCTCACACACATAAGGATCCAGAGAGCAGGTGTGTTGTGTGTGGCTGAGAACTCAGGCAACACATGTTGTCTCTGTCAGAAACATGCTTTTCCTGCTCTGAGGGCTATTCAGGTTATCTGTTATAATATCATGAGCTGGAAGAGAAAGGGGATTCGTGCCCTTTGAAGAAACTCCTTCAGATTCTCTTCTGTCTCTCTTCAATGTGATACACCACTATTTACATTTTTTTTTTATTTATCTCTTTTCCCCCTTCCTCTTGCTCCAATCTTTCAGGCAGTTAGTCTGGCTTTGGGCTTGCTGGGGGATGCACATTTTCATTTCAATGTGTTACTGGAGTTTTTGGTTCTGGAGCAGAAGCCAGTCTGTCTCACAATGGCTTCTCTTTTCATTAGACACTGCCAGGTTAATAAATGCACTGATGCTCTTATTAAAATTATATTAAAAATTATTATAAAATTATTTATTCGTTTCCTCTATACTATCTTTAAGCATACACCTGGACTTGGGAATGATCAGTCATGTTTTTTTCATGTTGTCTTGCTCTTTCTTTTCTCTTATTCAGCATGGAAAACCATGGTGTTGGCACTGGACTCACCCCTGGAAACCAGTGTTTCCAACCTATTTATCTGCATGAATTGTCTTTCTGCATTATGTTTTCTGCTTTTCTGAATAAAACCTTGAAGATGCCATCACCTTTCTTTTTTTCCTTCCTGACTCACAAAAATATAGGAAAACTTTCCCATTTACAGACCAGCAAAGAAGCTACCTGAGTGTCGAGTACTTGCAGGCAACAACGAGAGAAGTCAAAGTCAGAGAAAAGAGCTGGGTGGAATAAAATTTTTGAATCCAGACCTTCCAGTCACACAGTGAGATGTGTTTTCAGAGAAATGAGCATTTGCAATCACCTGAATCACTTGCTGGTACCTATCTAAACAGGTGCTGCTAAACCTCTTAAATTCAAATAGTTTAATTTTGAGGGAATACCTACTGGTACAAACCAGTCTGGAGACACTCTTCTGCATGCAAATGGTAGAAGGGAAGGCTTGTTCAGAAGTACAAATGTAACAGACAGAGGAAAAGGGGGGAAAGTGAAGAAATGCTGGAAAAGCAACAGAGGGAAAAACCAAGTGTTGGGTAAAAAGCCTTTCTTGGAGAATTCACATCACTGTAGTGACTGCAATGAGGACCACCAGCACTGCCCTCTAAAAGCAGCTTGGTTATTGGAAAAGAAAGGAAAATTCTCTATCAGATTAGTTGGTGCTTTAGATGGCACAAAACCAGGCACTTTCCATGCTGTAAATTTAATTTGCCTTTTTTTTTAGCATAAAATTTGATTAGACTCCAGGAAATTCCTTAGAATTTCAGGAGAAGGGATGTGATGCACTGCTGGGGCATGGCAAAGGTGCATTTTCACAGGTGTTCTGATCATTAATGAGGGGCTGTTCATGATACAGGTTATCACCTGGTGAGATAAATGTGATCTGAATCAAGAGGCAGTGCAATCACACTTCTGTCAAATTAGCCTGGATGAATGATGCAAAGTTTATGCAGCTTTATGTTTTCAGATTAGTTTTATGCCTGTTGTGGGAGGACAGCTGACAGTGAGCCAGGCAAGGTTAGCAGCTGATCTGGTGTAAAGTCTTCCAGTACAGAGTCACCCCAATAAACATTTTTAAAATAAGTTAGCAAAGGCAAAGTGAATTTACATTGGCCCAGTGCTCTCCATCCAGTGGTCACAACATTGTGTAATACCATAAAAGCAGATTTAGCTTCTCTTTAGGTCACCAGCATAGCTCCCTGAGGTTCAATTTTCCTAGACCTAAGCAGGGGCTTAAGGTGACCCCAGGCTGAGCTCAGCACATCAAGGGGCAGCCTGGCAGCTACCATAAATGTGTGTGTGGGATGAGCCTCAAATTGCATCTTAATGGTGATGCTTTTTTTAGATAACTGTATGCAAGTTATAATTCTGAAAAGATACCTGCAGATGTTTCTGGTACAACAAGCTGGAGAAGAATGAGCTCCCCTGAAATGGAAGGTTAATATTTGAGCTTGTGTCAAAGTTGGTTGCATTCCCTGGAGGCAGCTGTTAAATCTCTGCTGATTTCCAAGTGGGCTTTAAAGGCTTCCTCTACCCAGCTCTGTCTTCCCTCTGTGCCTCCTCCAAGAAAGCTCTGGCACCAAAAGAGGCCCAGAGCTGAGGGAGTGGATATCCCATGTGGGATCACTGAGCCCAGGGTGTTATTCTTTATTCTCTCAAAGATGAAAGTCATTAAAAGTAAAGATGATGGATAAGTGGTGTTTAATCAAGAGCTGTCTTTAAGTGGGTTCAATTGTGAAGAGGCAAAGGGTTAGAGAGGCTAATTTCCTTGTAATAAATGGGCCCACTTAAATTTGATCATTGGAAAAGGGTAATCCATGTTTTGTGGAATAAGGAAATATCACTGCTAAAGGAGCAGAGAATTAATTTTCAGTGGTTTTCCCCAATTATAAATTTGTGTCAGGGGGGCGTGTCTCCTTTATGCATGAAAGACAATTTGGAATAAATAGAGAAGCTATAAATATTGGTGCAGCATTTTAACCCCCCTGAGTATGGCCCTGGTGCCAGGTTTGTCTGTGGTTCCCCCCCAGTGCTCCATCCGATCACCCACTGCTGCCCCAGGGCTTGCTGGGGTCCTGAGAGAAAGGGGCTGTTCTGGAATTGCACCTGAGGCCTTTCCATGGTGTTCATGCTCATTTCTGACAGGTGTAACTGAAGAGGCTTCACAACCTTCTGTTGTGCAGCTTTGGTCAAAGAGTTCTGTATGTGATTGTGTTAAAAGGTGTTTAACACAAGGTTTTGGGCATTCCCCTTCCTCCCCCCCCGCAAAAAAAACTGACCCAGTGACTGCAAGAGAAATTTCTCCCTCCAGTTTCTCCTAGGAAAGCTTACACAGGTGTGTTTTTGTCACAAGCCTGCTCTTGTTCAAACCTGTAGAGGAAAAGGGGAAATCGTGGCAAGGACCCACCTGCTTGGAGGTGCCACTCTTTTCTTTTGTTTAGCTGAGAGCTGGGGAGGGCTCCGGTGACTCCTTTCTCTTGCTTTCCTTATCTTCATGTCACAAGAAACAGCTGCAGGCATTGCTAGAGCAGATCTCAGCCATGTGTTGTCTCGGTTCAGGGTGGTATTGCTTCCAAACTGTTTTTTTTTCCCATGACAATACAGTGATCACTGGTGAGAATAACTGAGCTGTATGGCAGACAGCTCCTTCCACCTCTCTGCTGAGGAGGACCTTGTTCCAGTGGAGCTGTTCTGCCTCTTCCTGGGAGTCTACATGACATCAGTGGAGTTTTCAGTCGTGCAGGGTGAAAATGGATTCTGTAAGAACAAAGTAGGTTCACCTTATAGATAAGCTTTTAAACTGATGTTTAAACTTCATTTTCTGGCCTCTTTGAAGTGAAAAGAAATCATCCAAATAAGAGATTTGATTTGACTCAGTTGTGTTTTCATTTTCTTTGTGATAAATGTGATTTTCCCTTTCCCTCTCTGGAGAATGCCTGTCCCTCCTCCCATTGGAGCGAGGCAGCACTGGCATCGGTGCAAACCTCCTTGCTCGGGTTTCCCCACTGGGAGTTTTCCACCCTTGCTGCCCACACTGGCTCTCTAGAAACCACCTTTCTTTCAAAATCCCTCAATTAAGTGTGAATGGTGCCAGGAAAGAGCCTGACCCCGTTACACTTTCTCTGTGCCAGACCTGGCTGCTGGCTGAGGAGCTCTCCATATGGTTCAGCTTTTGCCATTATTCCCGTCCTTCCCAGATAAGCTGACTGACCCAGGAGTCCACTTGGCCCTGGCACAATTTAAGCTGCACGTAATCACACGAGAAAAGTAAGAGTGAAAAGCCAGTGACAGTGTGGTTTCTGGGCCAGGCATTAATTGGGCTGTGGCAGAGCTGATTTCAGGTCCCAGATCTGCTGCAACCACCATGTGTAATTTTAGGAGGGTCACTTAACGCCTCCGTGTCTGCCTTGCTGGTCTGGCTGAGCAGAGGGAGCAGTGCTCCTGCTCAGTCCCACAGATGTGCTTTCTGCCTTCCACCCTTTGGGGCAGGGCTGCTCTTTGTTCATGGGCCGCCCAGCATGATGGGGATCTGATCTTGCTTGAGGTCTGTGCAGTCTCCAGTAATAGTAACACAGACAATCAGTTAACTGACTCAGAAACAAGTGCTCCAACAATATGCCTGTGAGCTTTCTCTCTTCATTGGGTTTCATTATGATGTGTTCTTTGTTTGATTCACTCTATACCTCTAGGAACATTTATTTAGCTTATTTATGACATTATGGTTTTCTTAGAAAACCAGGGCATGGTTCTGAGTAGTCAGATGGATAATGCCTTTATTCATGTTGTTCCTCATGTAATAATTGTAGCCTTTACAAATACCTACTTCAGGCACTGAATGTATTAAAATTCTTGCATAGTCTTCCCTCTCTCAGATACGATGAAATACCTTCTGCTGGCTGATTTGGACCCTCTGCTCAGGCTGTGAGAGCCACGTTCCTCCACACTCAGTGCCGCTGTGATTGCCAGACTTCCAGTGTGAGTAAGAGAACCTGGTTAACAGCAATTCTATGCACTTTATTTTTCCCTTTCAGAGGTTATATCTGGTTACTGTGTGACTGGAACAATGAGACTAACCTCAGTTTTACTGTAACAAAGCAGCTATGAGCTTTCTGGGTAAAGTATATTTTGACTGACATACAAGTAGCTGTAGCTTTGCTGCACAATGGAGAAAATTACTTCATTTAACAGCTTTCTGTGCCAAGAAAGAAATAAAACAGTTCTGAGAATGTTGAAGATTTTTTTCCTGTTTTAATTTTAAACCTTAAAGAAAAAGCTGTTGCCATATAAGTCCAAGTCAATGGAATATATAAATCTTTAAAAAGGTTTCATAAAGTAATAATGATTTTAGTATATGTACCAAATGAGATTAAAGAGCTACATTTGGTTCTAATACAGAGTTTCACATTCAAAAGGACCATCAGTTTCCTGTTTAAAATCTACTTATATTGAACTGAATGGAGTTCAAACATAATGCCATTGTATTTCAGACATTTATCTTAATTTAAAACAGCTGAAAAGCATTAATAACAGAGCAAGGAGATGCAGAGGTATAGGCATTTCTCCCTCCCTTCTCTGCTTTTTAAAATAATGAACTCAGATGTAACATGCCCCTGCTTATGCTGTCCTGCCAGTCTGCAGAGGACCAGGAGCAGGGTGTCAGCCCTTTGAAACCATAGCAGGAACTTTCCTTTGGAAGAGCTGAAGGACATGAGGGAAACTTCCTTCACCAAGTGTCCCTCTCTGAATGGGAGGGGTCAAACAATGATTTACTGGGGCAGTTTTTACCTCGAGCATCTTCAGAAGGCATTTGCAGTATAGGCAGAGCAAACTGGAACTCACCAGCCTGAACTTCCCCACCTTGTGGCTTCGATCCCAGTCTCCTCCTTTCCATTGAAAATTCTCCCTCTGCCATGACTGTCTTTAAGCATATAACATGACAGATTATACCATTGTGGATTTTACATGTCCTTGGTATGAATTTCACCTTATCTGTTGTAATTCCACAGAGGATTGCTAATTCTGTGCTGGTCGAGCTGTTCAGAATTGTTCAGCTCCTCGGAGCTCTCAATTACTGTCAATAAAAATCAAAGCTGATTTCTGTTTTCCTATTTGGAGCCTTGTTTCCCAGGAGGAGATGGTGAGTGGATAAAATGAATGGTAAGGGCATGAGAGGTCAGTCTTAGCACACCTACTTGAAAAATGCTAATGGAGGCTGGGTCAGTCTTGTTTCAGGTACTGTACAAAGACAGAGAGGAGCCAAGTGCTGCCTCTGAAGATCTCTAACATAAGTAAGCTTTACAATAATTTTCCAGCCAGTTTTCACACTAGAATAAATTACCTCGAAACTCCTTCAGAATGATAAAGGAATCATCCAGTTTGATGTTCCTCTTGCATGGGAACACCTTTTCCCCAAAGATGCCTGATATCCCACCAATCAACATATCTGTCGAGTGGAATAATGTGAGAATATAGCTTTTATTATCAGGTTCTTCCCAGGGAGCCTGGGCTACTTTGTAGTGCTATATTCTTTGCAGTTCTCAGAATCATGTGCATTAAAGGTTGCTTAACAGCTGGTGAGTCACACAGCTTGTTCTTTGAGCTCAAATGCTCCATTAGGGCACATCCACTAGAGGTATTTTAACCTTTGAAAAAATCAATACAAGTGGCTTAAGCATTCTAGGTTTTAAGGGGGAAAAAAAAAGCAAAATAAACCAACAAAACGGAAGACTCTAAATAGCAACAAACTGATGTTTAATAAATTAATCTCTCTTCTAGAGGATGTGTCTTAGGGGTGTAGCATTTGCTAAAGAGCAGCAGAGTTCTTGTCTAAAAAGTCACTCTGCTTGGCCATCAGACAGAGCTGAGTCTGGAGGGAGTGAAATGTCTTCTGAGTTATAAAAATCTTTAGCTCATTTTCTCAGCATTGCAAAGGGGGACAGGCAAGGCACTTGGAAGAGTACTCCCTAATTTCACTGGGGAGTTGGTCCATTTCTTAAGCCATGAACTGTATTTACTGCAGATAATTGCAAATATGGCTTTTGTGTAACAGTCCACAGTGCTTGACTAAGCAGTCAGAATGAGAGATAAATTCTGTGAGCAGTGTGTATTTCCCTCTTGTTTAAATGTACCTGATGTTAAACGAGTTGAACTTGTCCTGCTTTAGCCAAACTCCTTGAGGAAATGAAGTATATACTCCCACTTTCCTGGTCAGTGCAGGGGCTTCTCCTCTGTGATATAACTTGTTGGAGAAACACTGATTTGAATCAAATTTGACTGTGAGATGAAGGGCTGAAGGATACTGCAGTCCTCCAGATTTCATAAGGAGAAGCAATCCAGCAGAGGGAAAAGAAATCAGTGCTTCCTTTAGGGAAAATACTGCAGAGTTTGCTCAGTTGATTATTAGGCACACGAGAATCCAGCCCTCTGCCATGCACTCACATGGCACAACTGAACAAAAACCAGATTTCCAAAGTGGTGCCTGTGGAATGAAACCTTTGCATAAAAAGGCAGTGGTTTGATTTTTCTCTTATGATATAACCTCAGTCATTTTATTTCTCACTAGGCCCCCTTGGGTAAATAACCTGGTTGTATAATCACCAGCCCCATCTCAGAACTCCTGGATTGCCTCTGCTTTGGGCTCTTGGCATTGATTTTATCCTCAGAACAAGGTGGAGGAATCTCCCGATGCTTCCCACCCCCCGAGCCAGCTGGGTTGGGATGTGGCCACAGCTCCTCTCCTTGTGTGTGGCTGAGGGCTGTGCTGGTGGCAGGGCTGGCTGGGAGCAGCTCTGGGTCACTGTCCCATGCTGTGGGCAGGGTACAGACCAGCAGGGGAACCCTGGCCACGCCAGCTGGGTTTGGATCCAGCCACAGCCTCTGGATCGTGAGCGAAGTCTGTGACCAGCCCTGGCAGTGACAAGCAGTTTGTTTTTAGGACATCCAAAGCTGCCATGTGGGCTCAGTGTCCCAGGTCTCAGGGAGTGGCCTCTCTCTGCTCAGAGCAGAGCCTGGGTGTGGTGCAGGAAGAGCCATTTGGCTGTGCTGGGGTAGGGGCTGTGCCACCGTCCCCACCTGGCACATCCAGCTGCAATGTGTGGGAATGGGTGAGGATTGGAGTGGGGAGAGCCCTGGGAGAGGAGAATGTTCTGGTGCTTCATGCCACCAGCATGTCAGAAGAGTTAATGGCAGATGTGGTTGTGGAAATGTTCTGTATTTTTAGACAACCTTTAATTAAGACACTCTGTATGTAGCAGCGACCAAATAATATCCTGCCACTTGAAAGCTGTCAGGAGGGAAAAAGTGTACAAAGCTTCCTGATGCAGCCCTCTTTATTTTTATCTGAAAGTGAATTAGGAAACCTTTCCAGTAACAATAACTGTCCTTTCACATGAAATGATTTATTTAATGCACACTGTAAATACTTAGGGCATCTATATGGATTTATACTTAACCCCTTTCACTTCACATTGTTTAATCTAGCCTCATATTAAAAAGATTACATCTGAAAGCTGAATGGGTTTTGTGATCCCAGCCTTTTCTTCTGAGGCTAATGTTTTATATAATTATTTTGATACAGCAGATTTTTTTTCCATCCTTTTGTTAACCTTTGTGAGGGGTGAATAGGCCTTTCAGGGATTTCATTTGGATTAAATGAAGAGAAAACAAATGTACAGGGTACAATTCTATTTCAAACATAAAGATGCCTTCATTAATAGCATATTTATTTGCCTATAGGGTTAGAAAGATGTAAAGTGGTAGAGGATTCTCTAATAGAGCACTAGTTCTTGCTTTGATATCACAGAGATAAAGTTTATCACATAAAATTTGGCTTTAATAGAAAGCAGTGAGGTTTCAGTAAATCAAGATATAAGAAATTTGAAAAAGACTTTATAAGCATAATTTTGACATTTCTAGAATTTTGATACTCATCACTGTTAGGATAATCCCACTGTAAGTGGTAATTAGATTATTATTTAGCCATAGTATTGTGCACACTTACAGAATTAAATTGGTTAATATATGCAAACTACTCCCAGCTTGCCTCCCAGGCTGTGCAGAAGGATGACCAATACCCACCCAGGCTGGGAGTGGAAGACAGTCTGAAAAATTGCAGCAGCAATAAATCTTTGTGCAGGTGGATGTTCATTTACAGACATGCTCTGTCACCTGTGGAATTACAAAACCTCCACAAGGCAGAATCAGGCCCAATTTTGCCTTCTGCAGGGCAGCTTATGTTCAGCTGGAAGTGCACCCGAGTGGAAATGCTGGCAGGTGTGCTTATTTTCTGCCTTTTCAATTCAGTTTCAGCGTGTCTCCTTCATTCTTGTGTTTTGTTAATTTTATTGTCGGTAGATGCTTTGATATGCTAATGTGTGAGGAGAATTTGCCAGCAGTTGCACAGGGGGAGGCAGTGCCTGAGCCTGGAAGGCTGATCAGGATGTTCCTGCAAGTCCACATTATTCTGCATCACAGCCAGCAAATGCCATCCTGCTTTCTGCTGGGTACCTGTCCCCAGCTCACTGATGCCTCCTGTAACAGCCTCATCCCTACTGAAATTATGCAAAGCATCTGGATAACAGCATTAATATATATTCTATAGCAATACAAGTGAAGAATGCTAAGGATATCTGTAGTCAGCAGTAGTGCTCAGAGAAATTTATCTTGTGTTTTCAGATTCCAGCTCTTCCAGGCTCAGGTGCAGAAGCTCAGTGGAGTGTCCTCCGTGTGTGGGAAGGGTGGTAGGAAAAGAGGTGACAGGTTTACAAAAACAGAGGGCTGAGGTATGTGCAGGCCAGTCATCCCTTGTGTATATGGGTATGCAGTGGTTTTAGGAGTGTTCTGCACATGAAGAACACAAAAACAAGAGAAAAAACCAGCAGAAGAGCATGTCCTATTGCTAAAAGCACAAAATCATAATTACTTTTTAATTCAAATGCTCTCTGTGGTTCTGCAAGCTTTTTTTACTTCTCAAACACTCACATCTTTGTCAGGCAAAGGACAAATTGCCTGATTATCCTGTTTCCACATGTGATTTCTAACACATCAGTGCTTTACAGTGGATCGAAAACCAGAAGGGGAAGAAAATGGAGGATCCATTTCTCATGTTATTTTTCAGAGACTCTCTTCTAATATCTCTGGGAATGGTGCCACATATCACAAATATCAGCATCTGAACCAAATCTGATGCCTTTGCTCACACTGAATAGCACTCATTTCTGGAGTGGACCTACAACAACACTTGAAAGGTGTTAACCACAAAAATGCTACCTCCCAAAATAATTGTTCAGGCAGTGATATACTAGAGCCAGAAAGCAATGAGATGAATAGCAGTGCACGTGATAATGATTGTTACCAGACACATGAGAATTTGACCCTGAAAGGCTCCTTTTTGAGCCCCCTGCACAGGTGGTTAACAGAGGTTAAATGAATATTATTTCAGAAGGACCCATTTTGGACAAAAAGTGATATCTTCTCTTGGACTGGCTCTTACAGAAAAGCTCATGCTCACAGCTGTAGGCACACAAGCCCTTCTTCAGGGCTGATGCTTGAGCCCCAAAAAGAATCCATTTATAAAGTAAAGTACTTTGATTTCAGTGGCAAAATACCCAAACTATCCTCAGCAGTGTTGGTGTGCCTGGACCCAGAGCAAGCTGGTTACCTCTGCCACCCAGGCTGACTCAAAATCCATCCTGGAAGAGCAACTGGCATATGGAAAGGGGAGGAAAGATACAGAAACATCAGAAACTGGAACAAAGAGACACTGTCTCTGCCAATTTTGGTAAAAATAAAATAATAGAGCTGTCAGTGTCCTGGGTTGCTAATGAGCTGTGATGGGTTGAGAAACCTTCATTAATTTTCTGTGGAGGTGAATAGCAGAGACCAGCTCCTGATGTGTTATTTCAGTGTAACCAAGGGGTGGGTCTGTGCCTCAGACACATATTCATGAGCTTTATTAGAGATATTTTGGCGAGTTCCCTGCAGCTGTAAAACCCCTTCAAGAAGCTGGCTGAAAACTTGGCTTGCATGAAGCTGTTAGCATCAGGCTCAGGGCTGGCTGGAGCTGGCTGTGATAACACCCAGGGCAGGCGGGTGTGCAGCTGTTGCACCTCTGAGCTGTTACCAGTTATGCACGAATCCACACACTGTGATTAAGGCAGATATTTTTCCTGTTGTCACCTGAGCTGTGAGAGCAGCTCTGAAGGAAAGAGGTGTCAGTTGGTCACGCTGTATTTTGGCTTCTCTAGCCAGCAGACAGTCGAGAAGCTTCTTAGAAGGCAACATCTGCTCTAACAGCCTCAATCAACTAGTTAAAAATGACTTGCAAGCTTGCAGGCAACTTTAGCTTGATGGTACTGAATAAAAAAGCTCTTTATGCTATTTTTCAGTATTTGTTCAATATCACAGAGTGCTCGAGTTTGGCTCTAATTACATTTCTATGCAGCTGAATAGCAAGGGGCTTTGTGGCAGCTGAAGGTGATCTCTAGAAGCCCCATAGCCTGATGTGCTTCAGTTGGGATGAGCCTGTACAGGGATCACTGGAAGCCCAAATGCTTTCTGGGTGAGGGGTAGAGGTGTGGGGTGGGGTTATTTTTCCTTTTTCTTTCCTCCCCCACCTCCACCTCCTTTCATTTTCTTCTCCCTTCCTTGCAGGGCTGTATGGTTCAGCTGGGTTTAAAAGTGATTTGCCATGTTCTTTCTGCCTTTATCCAGGCTGCAGTATACCTCTGAGGATGTGCTTTTTAGCTGCACTTTATTCTTATCTCCAGGAGGTTTTTTCCTCAAAGAGAGGCTGTAGTGATTTTTCTGGCAGGATGTTGCTGTTGTAGCAGCAGAGGGCTGTGGGTCCTCACCAGAAATGTCAGCCCTTTGCCATGAGGCAGCGAGTCTGCATCTGCAGTGCTTCTGATGTGAGCTATCATGGCTTAGGGAAGAGATTTTGACAGGAGGTAGCACTTTAGAGGGTAAGTTAAAAGCATTATGCACTTGCTTCACTAAACTGGAAACACGCTTTTACTTACGGTACCTGCTAACAAAGAATTGCAGTGACTAATCTTCATTTAGGGGCTTCACTTTTACACTGCACTCAGCTTGTCACTTGAGATGTGTCTAGAGAGCCTGGCTGTGCCCACTGAGCCCCTGCACGGTGCCACCCTGGCACTCAGGGATGGTGTTTGTGACCCTGGGAGCGTCACAGGGTCCCATCACTGCCTCCAAAAGCATCCCCTGCTCGTGCCACGCTCCCCTGGGGCAGTGGGTGTTCCACTGAGTCAGAGTCAGCTGAACTGCTTTGTTAGAGGCTGCTGGGCTGAGTTTAGGGCTGGTCCTTGCTGAGCACAGCTTTGGTTGCTGGCAGCTCTTGGGCTGGTGAGCCAGGCTAAAAATTGGGACTTTGGTTGAGAGGGTACCAGTGATCTACATCTTTTGATTATTCCCACTGTTATTGTTGTCTCTCCCACATTAAACTTTTGAAAATCCCTCTAATAAATACTGCATGCCTTACCCCAGGGAATCTTTCAGTAAACCTGAGAGGCCTTGGAAACCACTTCCATCAGGCTCTCCCTTACCCAGGTGGATAGGAGCACGCCTTATTTCCAGGTGGAAATCAGCAGACCTTTACTGTGCAAAACAGATGTCTTTTGGCTTTCTAGGGAAGCAACCACCAGGAAATTCCACAGTACCTACCTGGAACTGGAGGTGTTTTTGCCACAGCTGGGTATTCTCTCTGTGTTTTTGGTTGCCCATGTCTGCCCAAGGGTTGGTGGTGAATAAGGGCAATCAATGTGGCCTGTTTATCTTTGCCCTTCAATTTCCTTCATTGCTGCATCTAGTCAGCAATGTTTTCTGCCACCTTGTCACCCCTTCAGCACTTTCTTTCTTCTGTTCAGGCTGCATTTTTAAACATTTTTGGATTCTCTGGTCTCCTCCAGCCCCTTTGTCCGCATGGATAAATGGTTAAGAATAATTTGCATGATGCTATATTGAAGTTCCCACCTTGCTGCTTGCAGAGGGGCTCCCCTCCAGCCTTCAGAGCAGTGTGGCTGCAAGCACTGTCATCCTCTTCTATTGTTGCACTGAGCCCCTTTGTGTGTGAGCTCCTTGCAGCAGAGCAGCTCCTTGTCATGATTTACCTGAGGGCTGATGGTCACAGGGTGTGCTGTAAATCCTTCTGCTGGCCTGGGTCACACAATGAGGTGTGCCATACTCACACAGTGACACGTGCTCTTCCTCTAGCACCCATTACATCAGGCAGATAAAGATTGACGCCGATAAGAGCCCGAGGAGAGGAGCTGTGCTCCAGCCTGAGCTCTGTGCCCTGATGTGGCAGCAGGGAGGGAGCAGCCACGCCAGGGAGTGTGGTTCCCTCCTTGCATTGGCTGGCAGGTGTTGGGCTGTCATCTTCCACTTTCCTCTTCGGAAATGCAGCCCTGGAAAGGAATTCCCATTAACAATTATTTGGTTTGTTTGTTTTTGTTGTTGTTGTTTAAATCACATTTGGCTAGTGGCTAGTAGCCAGATCACCGAGACTGCATCTCCACAGAAATGAAAACTGCTTCACTGGTGTGTTTTTCTTTTTTGTTACCTCTTATTCATTTGATATGTACTTACTTTACCTTTTTAAGAAAAGAAAAATCATAGATTTCTTTATTTTTAAATTTTCCCCATTTTTTGGCAGTGCCTATACACCTCACACATGGTTCTGCCTTCCTCTGTGCTGTAAAGACAGGCAATAGGGCAGCTTGGAAGGACGTACAAGATAAAATATCTCTTGCATATTTCTTACCTGAAATGAGCTTTTTGGGGCTGTAGCTTCTTTCTCTGTTCATTTATAGGGTGCTGGCTGCAGTGGGATGATCTCAAGCCTGTGTTTTACAGGAGCTACTGGATGTACATCACAGCTCTGTTTTGTTTCATGGCTCTCTTGATACATGAATTGCTGATTAAGACTTTTCAAATTGTTTGAAAAAGCTCTTAGTGCTGTGTTATCTATTTATGTGACCTTTCTACTTGCAGGCAAAATATCTTATCTCCTTTCAAAAAAGCATCAATTACACAGTTAGGATTTTGAAAAGAATTTTAAATTTTCAGCTGCAAAATTCTCCTTTAAGGATAGTCAGGAAATGGGTGTCTAATCAGAGTGCTTGGGAAATCCCAGCATTCCATGGCTTATGGCCACCAAATGGGTTCTGTAGAAACCACATGTGTGGAATAGGCAGGTTTTGACTTTCAAGCCCAGGAAGGACATTTGCAATGAGATTTTTTTCTGGGAGGTTTCAGTGGTCTTTGAGAAGTGACCATTGATGTAAGTAATTAAAAATTTAGTGTTGCTTGGGGATGCTAAATGAAAATAGGTTATTAAACAAATGTTACTGGAAACAATTTATGAATAATTATCTCCTGAATAATCAGGAACATTCAACTGAAAAGAATAGATATGTCATTAAAAAAAAGAGAGAGAGAGAGAGATGGGATCAAAAGGGATCTGGAATTAACATTCCTCATTATTTTAATGCCAGAACATGCTTCTGTATTATTAATAGATGTTAAAGCTGCTGCAGATTTTTCTGACTGCATTTCTACAGCTTGAAGAATCATAATCATCCTAGGACTGAATATCCCTTTCTGAACAATGACACCTGTTTTACCTTCCTTAGTTTGTCTCTCAGAACAAAAAAGGTCCTGTAAGGTCACCTTTGACTCAATCCATATCCAGGGCATTTTTCTGTAGTTTACTCATCACAGCCCAGGCAGACAAGCTCTCAAATCTTTTGAAAATTGGATAGTCAGATAACATTTTCCCCTCTCTTATAAGCATTTCACAGTACAGCATTTTATTTCTTACGTCTTTTAATGGTATTTCCTTCCAAATGCATTTTTCTCCCTATGTAACATGTCATTAAACTACAGAGCATTTCAGCCTGGACTTTCCCCAAGTGTTATGGCCTATTCCCAGCCAGCCCTGTGAAGTTGACTATTATTCCTCATAGCAGGGTTTAAAAATAATTGCCCAGCTCCATTTAAAAAAAGGCAGTTAGACAATGATTTAGTCCAAAAGGCGTATTTATCTGTTACAGAGCTGGGTAATGATCAAGATCTCTTTGCCTATCAGGTCACAACTGAGTGGGATTATTTCCATGTGATTATTTCCATGTGTTGGAGGGACTGGCAGAGCACCCAGGGGTGCTGCCCTGAGTGGGAGCCCTGTGGGTGCCCATCCCCAGCCCTGCCCTGGCCCAGGCAGGTGGCACAGGCGAGCCCTGCTCTGGGATGCCCCAGCTGGGGGCTCAGGTGGTGCTGAGCAGCAGGGCTGAAAGGTGCCTGTGGTCACTGACATTTTGGGAAGGGGCATTCCTGGAGATGCACTCCTGAAATCCTTGCAAAGGAATGATGCAAAGGCTGGGGAAAGCAGCCCTCAGCTGTGGGAATGCTGCTGGGGTTTTTCTGGGTTGCTGTTTAAGAGCTCTGTTTTATTTGAAAGAAATGACTGCAGTTTGGATGTGATGTAAAGTCCGTTGAAGATGAAGGAAAGGCTAATGTTGCATTGAGTGAGCTTTGCTAATACTTATTTAAGAAGACTATTTTTTTCTTTCTTTTGGTTTATAAATTAATTCTCTTGGTTTTCTTTTTAATTGGTGAGACAGGAATTCAATGGGCTGAGTGGCATTAAATCATTCAGAAGATATTTAAAAACTGTGTTTTCATGGAGAGCTGGGGGATACTATCCTTTCCTGGTGCACTGAATTAATCCTGGAAAAATAACAGAAATTAATGTAATAGAAGGACATAACCAGGCAGCCACAGTTGAGAACAGGTTGTTTTACTTACTTGCCTTGTGATTCTGTGGTAGAAATATGGGATCAGGTAATAAAACCAGAACACACTCCCACTTAAATGAATGGAGCCATTCATTTCAAGGACAGCTTCAGGGTTTTTAAGCTAGCAATGTAACTGACTGAATTCCCTACAGGCAGATGAACCAGTGGAGGAAAAATGTTCAGAATAAGGATTTCAGGTTACAAGCTATAGTCTGTTGATTTGGTATGTTTGTTTTGTTTAGATTTGTTTTGGGTTTTTTCCATTTCTCCTTAACTGCTGAGGCTAATTCCTCTGGTGGGGGCAGGGAGGTGATGGAGAGGGGAGAGCTGGGTTTCTTAGAGAGAGGATGATCTTTGTGACCACATCCTTCAGTCTGCAGAAGCAATTGAGCCACTAGAGCTCTGCAATTCTGAAATTAACCTATATCCAGTAAAACGTGGACTGCCTTTTCCTAGGTGTGTGGAACAATCCAACACAAAACCTCTCAGAGTGAGACCAAAGCTCTTGCAATAGGAACAATGAAACAATATGATTATGCTTTAATGTAATAATGTTTTAGGAAAACAATAATGAGCAGGTTTCTCTGCTGGAGGCAGGTCATAAAGATAAGGGTTTCTGGAGCACTTCACTCCTTCCAAGTGCTGCTGTGTGAACAATAGCATCTGTGATGCTGAAAGCAGATACAGAGGACACTTAACTTCTGCTATTTCTGCAGGAGGCTGGTTTTGTCTGTGGCAAGACTCTCACTAAAGAATAGAAGAGGCTTCACGTGACCCTTTTTCCCCATTCAGGGTAATGGTGTTTTTCTCAACAGGTTTTGAAAGGAGGGGAGAACATCCCCTATTGTCAAAATAGACCATTGCAGGAAAATAAAGGTGTTTCAGATAACATCTGAAGGATGTGACTCTCCTGTGGGAACGTCAATAGCAGTGCAGAAACATGGCATTATCCTTTGCAAGCCCAAAATGCAAGCAGTGCATCATCCTCCACACCCTTTAGGACCTTACTTAAATTTGCTTTTGTTTGTGATTGTGGGGAGTGGTGGATAAGTGGATACTGGTTCACATTTTTGTCTGAGTCACTTGGTCTGTCCCCTTCAACACAGGAGAGCAGAGGGAGTTGGCAGGGCTTTTTTGGATCATCTAGAATGTGAATCAGGGAGAAGGCATCCCACTTTTTTTTTCCTGGAGGAAAGGAAAAACCATCTCGTGCAGTGGAAGCAGAGAACAGGAGGTAGCAGATGGGCTCTCCCCTGCTATTAGATATCACTGCTGCTTCACCAGGCAAGGGAGACACTTGGAGGCTCAGCAGCATTTATTTTTTTCTCCCTCCACACCATAAACTCTCAGTGTTTCTAGCTCAGGTTATCTCATGTGCTCACTTTGTCCTCAGTGAAGGGGTAGAAAGGGTCCCTTCACAAGCAGAGGGGATTGTGCAGGACATGAGCCCTGCCTCAAGTGTCACAGGGCTGTTCCAGGACTTCAGCAAAGGCTTTCCTGCTACCGGTGCTGCTGTCACCCCGTGTTCCTTCTCCCTGCCCATCCCTTTGGAGAGCTGTCTCTCTGTGCCTGTGGGCTGCATGATCTAATGTGGGCTTGTGGCATCTTTGGAATTTCCCAGGAAATTCAATTTGGACTTTGGCAACTGCTTGGCTTTTTACATGAAGCTGAAAAAACTGTGGGGTTTTTCCCTCTTCTGGGCACATTTCTTTGTGTCTGTGATCCCTCCTTACTGAGGACCCAAGATAGCTCTTATATAGGGAGGTATCATTACAAAAATGAGTGAGAACATGGGGAAAGTGGTGGTTTCACTTCTGGCTGTATTTCTGAGTGAGCTTAAACATGCTCATTTTGTACCTCCAGCCACTGTGGAAGAGCAATGATCCCATCCAAAACTGAGATAGAGGGGACACTCCTGGAACCACAAGAATGGAAGAGCAGTTGCAAGGGCAAGGAGCTCAGCCTCCAGCTCCAGCCAGAGTCCCTTGTGCCTCAGTTGTGCCTAATAAAGGTTCAATGTGTTTTTGAAGCCATCCAATGTTGGTGGCACTTTCCCAGCAGCCTCTCCCTGAGTTTCCCTATCCTTATGTCCATAAAACTTATTTCTATGGTATCTAATGTTTTTTTGGAGTATGAGCCCATTACTCTCTGTTTTATCTCCTGCACATGTGGCGCAAAGATGCTTCCTTTCCTTTTGGAAACGTAAAAATTCTATGTATTTATTCATATCAGTTTCTTCTCATTAACCTCCCTGTTCTCAGCCTTTTTTATGTCCCTCCCTTCATTTTCCTTTGTCTCTTGAAAACTAAAATCCCCTTTTCATCAAAAAGAAAAACCAACTGGAGGGAAGAACCCTCTGAATATCAGATGAGTTTTGCAAACCTTTGCGCAGCGTCTCAGCCCTTTGTCTGTCTCCTCTGTTTAGACAGCAAGCTCTTCAGAGGAGGGGCTCCTTTCCTGTGTTTGTACAAGTGCTTAGCAGGCTGAGGCCCTGATAGAGCTGGGTTCCTTGGGGGCTATCATAATGCACAATAATAATGAACCATATGTTGGGTTAGCCAGGAAAATACTCAAGCAGTAGGCAGATTTTTCCCTTAATGAACCAGGTATTGCTGAGACAATGCAGACCATTTCCCTTTCTATCCCACTAATAATACATTTCACTTCTAGAGGAAGTAGTCCTAGGGATAGTGACGTATTTTAAGCTTTGTGGGCCTTATTGTTAGTCTCTGAATGTCTACAATATATTTAGAAGGAGGTTTCTGGAGTATGTTGCAAAGCAGGCACTCAGGAGTTATCTGTCACATCCCTCATGGGGCAGCAGTTATGGTGTGGGGACAGCCCTGGCCTCAAACCTGGCCAAAGTGATGAAGTATCTTGGCTTGGGCTCAGCATCCTGCCAAGCTTTATTGCATTTTGGATTACTTTTGGTTTGGCTCACTGGCTGAGCAAGTTTTTGTCAGTCTGTGAGGTGCTGCACAGGCGTACCCCCAGCACCTACACACAGTGATCATCCACTTCATGTAGGGAGCAGCCTTGAAGTGATCAGCCTGTTTTAGAGGGATCTGTTCGGTGCCACCAGAATTGGTTGGTTTAGCAACCAGATGGAAACTCCGATTTTTAAATTATTTTTTCTTTCTTTCAGATCCAGAGAGATGCTATCACCATGTTTTATTTCACTCTTACCAGATCTGTCTTATTATCATCAAAATATTTTGAGCAAAGTTTTAGGTGTGTAACAACACTTAGAAATGTTGACACCAAGATGAAGCATTTAGACTTTTGAGGTTTTTTTTCTGAAAAAAAGCTTGAAATTTTAATTTCATGAATGTTTTTCAAATTGTCCTGAGTTAAAAGCAAAAGGGATACAAGGTCATGTTTAAAAAGGTCATGCTTAAAATATTGGAAAGGATACCAAGATGACCCAGGTTCCAGCCAGAGGCCTTGTGGGACACTTGAAGTTTCTCACTGTCTCAGGGTGAGCCTGGCAAGGTGATGGTTGATGCTGGCATGGTCACCACAGCCACCCTGCCCTGGCTTGGGTGTGAATCTGCTGGAGCTGCCTGAGGCTGCACCTCTCTGCTGCCAGAGCTCAGTTCAGCACGAATCCCTGGGAACAGAGGGAAGGAAATCGAGGATTTGCTGCTTGGTAAATCCTCCCACTTGCCTCCTCCCAGTGGAGACATTTGTGATAATCATGGAGAGCGCTACCACTCCAGCCTGCAATAATAACCACGGCAGCGCTCGCCATAATTGCCTCGTGCCCAGGGGAGGCACAGGGCTCTTTTCCTTTCATCATTGTCTTCAGCGCTGGGCTTGGGTTTTGCCTTCTTCTGGCAGTTAAATATTGCTCCGTGTCATCATCTTGATTTCCCTCACCAAGCAACACATGGGGTTATTTTTAGGTGGGAGAAGGGATGTGCAGGGCACTGTGAGATGCTGGGGTGGGTATTTATGAGTAAATTTGAACAGAGCATGATCTGCATGGTACTGTGAAGTGCAGATCTGTTTGAATCGAGAGAACTGCTTTAGTGAATTTATTGTTGCCTTTGATATGCTTTTTATATGTTCTTGTCAGAAGCTGAATTAAAAAAAGCACTGCAGTTCAGTGTTAGGCTGTAAAAACATAAAAATCTGGCAGAGAAAGACCTGTCATCATAACTTTCATCATGTTACAAATCCTTACTTTGCCACATCTGCTCATTACATGAGACGGGCAAGAATTCAGAGCAGCTGAGCTTTGAGAAATTCTGTTGCAGAAGGTAACAACTGATTAAAAGGTCAGGAGATGGCTTCAAAAATATTCCTATGGTCTCTTAGCTTTATGAATTTCATAGGTGGGATGCTGGTCGACCGCAATGCTGCACGTGTTTAGATACAGATTAGGCTGAGGAATGAATTAGAGTGAGGTGTAAAACAACTGAAATGTAAGCTGTGCAGCAAATGTACTTTTAAAAATGGTTGGTGTTTTTGTACAATAAAAGGAGAAAAAAGACCATGGCCATTTTGGGAGCACAGTGGGTGAGATCAAGCATGAAAGAGTAAAGTTAATGGTGCTGTGGCAATTCATCTTAGCTGATGATCTTGCCTATGGGCTTTAACTCTGTTACTTGGTCAACAAATGCGATTGTAGTTATTATGTTTAAGAGTAGCTATGGATTTTCAGTCAGAATGATCTTTGCTTTTGTTTTTACCATTATTCTCTTTCCATCTGAAATATAGTCTTGCTGCAAAAGCACTGTTGGGCTGCATCTCCCCTGTGCTGCCAGTGGCCTCTGGAGGCAGCAGGGCAGTCCCCGGGGAGGTGGGTGGGTTCCCCCCTGAGCAGTTGTGCTCCCTCTGGATGCTGCCCCCAGAGGCAGCAGGGCAAGCAAAGGGCTGCCCCCCTTCTACTGCTCTGCCTGAGCAGCCTTCCCTGGTGCTGGAGGCTTGCAAATTCCCTGCAAAGATTCTGAGATTAGAAGAATGTTAATTTTAGTTTGATGTATAATTTCGTCTCTTAAAGAGGTTTGCAGCAGAAGGAGAAAGGTAACATAATCCAAGGAATCCAGAAGGTGGGGATTTAAGAAAATAGAAGTCTCAAGCATTGTGCTGCTGGCTAGTTACCATAAAAAAGAAAACAAGATGCTGGTTGTGTGTTTGTCTGGGCAGATGATTTCACGGGCTTTGTAGCTTGTGCACAGAGGGAAAAGGCTTCCTTCGAGGCAGTTTGCTGTCTGGATTTTAAGGTCTTTAGCCTGAGTCACCTGGACAAGTAACTTCACAGCTGGATGGTGTCAAGGCCACTTATAGCCCTCCTGTGGCTGTTGGGTTTTAAATGGTGCTGTACACAGCCCTGTGTTGCAGTTGCAGTATCCCCTAATAGATAATATTTTAAAATGTACAAAGATACATTTGGTATAAATATAGCTCACAGCATGAGGCACTGAATAAAACATTTCTCTTCACTCATCGGGGAGGATCATGCATAACTTACTCTTGGATCTGCTTCATCATTCAGGCGTTGGAGAGTCACCCCTAATTTGTGAAAACATATGGCTTATTCTACCCTTCCACACTGAGGATTTGTTCAAGGCATGCTTGCCTGCAGTCTTGTGTTCACCATCTGGATCCACCTTCTGCAAGTCGAGGTAATTGGGAGTTACGGCAAGGGGGAGCAGGGAAGTGAGTTCCTCCTCCTCTGCTAAAATGGGAGGACATCTCTTCTAAATCTTGGCTTCATTACAGCCTGATAGACTGAATCTCAGAAAAAAAACCATGGACCAGGCAAATAGCCAGGTTACTGAAAACACATTTTAGCCAATAACTATGAACTATAGAATCATTTAACTTTTTTTAGACTACATCTTGATTAACTACCTAGCAACAGTGAGTGAGGGAAAACTTGCTGTGGATCCAGGAAGAAAATGTTTGGTATGTCACAGATCTATTGTCTGTCATACATCATACCTCTTGGTGGATGGAAGCTTTGAACTCCCATTGTTCCTGTTCATTTTTGATGGAATAGGCAAATCTTAGACCCCATATGCCACAGTTAGGCAGGAGTTTTTCTTGGAACAGCAGTGTGTGGCTTGTTCAGGTTTCCCCACTTGTTCTAATGCTGGACACACAGTTCTCTCTCCTGGAGGGAGCCTCGGCATGTGGTCAGAGCCCCCCTGGGTTGGACAGGCTGCATTCCCAGAGCATGCCTTAGGCTGGGCAGCCCACAGAGACCTGTGATGGGAATTGTCATTGCAAAACACCAAGGTTTTGCTCAGTTTTACTGCAGTCCTTCAGCTGCCCCTTGATTTTTATACAAAGAAGGTGAACCCGTAGCTCATTCTGGCTTAGAATGCAGAGTCTGAAATGCTCAGTTCTGCTCTGAGGTGCTTTGTACTGCCAGTGCTTTCTCACCTGGGATATTCCTAAGCAGAGAAGAAAATTAATATTGGCTTAAGTCATCCTTATACTACAGGAACTGATTGCATGCTGTATTAGTAGCAATGGTAACAGTTAAAACACTTTTTTAGAAAACCAATTGCAGCTTGATCCTTCACTGTTGTCCTGGTACAGAGCCTCTGGGACACAATCTCTGTTTTTTTCAATAGCCATAACTTCACCCAGGTTCTGAAACAAGATTTCATTTAAGTTAGTCCTGGATCGACAACAGGTACAGAACTATATGTCCATCAAGAATGAAAACTAAAAAGCTTTCTTATGATGTTGTAAGCCCCTAATGATCCATTTACTGTCTGTGTGTACAGCACAGAGTCTGCAGTTAAAGCTGTTTTCTGTGCCCAACTTCTCTACCCTGTGTGGTTTTATCACCTGGAATTACCAGGAGCCCTTCTCATCAGTAGTAACTCAGATGGCAGAACAGTGTTCACCTGAACTGTCTGCATGGGAGTCAAACTGGAGTTTGCCCACTGCTTGTGAACCCAGCCAGAATATTTAAACAGGAAATGGGTCATACAGGGTTGAGCTGGGGCTGGGGTTTGCATATGGTTGCTTTCAGGTGGGTGATTTCTTTTATATGTTGGAAAGGGTTCTCTGTGGCCATGTGCACGTCATGCTTTGTCAAGATCTATGAAATACAGGAAAGTGGCCAATTTAACCCCACAAGTCCCTCTGGGGTGGTTCTTCTGGTTCCCTCTTTGCCACAGCTGAAGGAGTTTGTGTGGAGGAAGCCTGTCCTGCCTGTCCTGGAGGCCACTGCTGTGGGCTTGCTTTGAAGACACTCTGGTACATTTTTTGGGCAAGATTTCACCACTGCTGCCTTCAGTTCCAGGCAAGATTTTCTCTTTCAGGGCTGGCTTTCAGGTCCTCCTGGGTCTGGGAACATCGAACACGCATGAAGAAATATATCACTTGTTTCAAAGTTGAGAGGAATATAAAAATATTCTGCACTGGCAATGCCTGGGAATAGCTTTCACAATTTCCTCTCCTCACCACCCCCACGTATTCCTTGTCTCCTGTGCCTTTCTGCAGGGATGCTGCGCAGGGTTTTGCGTTGGCTGCAGCCGGCTGTGTCCTCCATCACCCAGCTACTCCTTCACACCATTGTGTGTCCCAGGGAATCACCCTGCACAGCCTGAGCTGCAGGGTGGGAGAGACAGAGGTGAGTGGGAATATTTGGTGCCTCAGGACAGTGAGATCTTTCTTCCTGCTCTGGGGATACATGAGCATAATTTCAGCCTGGGAGCAGTTAAGGGTATGTATGACAACATTGTGCCTGTCCTGGTCTACCCTCTTCATTTCCTTCTCTCTTAATCATAGTGTTTGAAATTATTAAACCAGATTAAAATGCAAACTAGCACCATAATCAAGCAGAACAGAATGGCTGTTTTTCATGAAATAACATTAAAATAAAAGATAAATAATTTATGATTAAGTCTCTCGTCAGCTTTGGGTGGCCATAAACCAACACTAACGAGCTACTGCCCAAACCTCAGGAATTAGTGCAGCCAGGTTCTCCTTTCCAGGCCCCAAATGTGTCCCAAATAGCAAGATGCTTCATATGCCTTTCTTAGACCATCTTATCATAGAATTTTTATGTTTTTATGGAGTTTCGAACTTTAAAATAGCCTCGTTTATATGAATTTGAAGATTT
Organism: Eopsaltria australis; assembly: GCA_034509425.1. Lineage (NCBI taxonomy): Eukaryota > Metazoa > Chordata > Aves > Passeriformes > Petroicidae > Eopsaltria > Eopsaltria australis. Next base: position 5,006,786 of record JAVTVJ010000031.1, on the reverse strand, counting down.
ACAGGGGTACTGAAAATGTTCATTATTTTGCAAATGTAAGTTTTTATTAATGAACTCTCACAAGACACCTACATGCCTGGTTAGTCATACCCTTGGTTTACAGAGAGATACATCAGGGGGAACAAGAAGTCATGCAAAGTAGGAAGGAGGACTGACTCTGGCTTGGCTTACCAAACACACACATTCTGGATTATTCACATTTCTGAAAGGCTTTGGCACCAGCATTTTCTGTACTTGGAGAATACTTCTGAGACAGGCAGGTCATAGCAATTTAAAATTGTTGGATTTATTTTTATTGAAGTTTAATTGAGCTGTAAATAAGCATCTGTACCTCCAACACAGAAATGAGACAGAATAATTTTGATGAACCTAATGAATATAATCTCTAAAATGGTAGGAGTATGTTCATAGATATAAATTTGATGGGCTGAATAGCCTGAGAATACTCCAGGAGTGCTTGGAGGAGCTTCTCTGTGTTGAGATTATCAGTTTTTTCTCCATATGGATGGATGTAAATGGAGATTGATGGGAGGAGCTGTTATTGTAATGTACCCATTAGGATTGTTCCTTTGTTTCAATATGTAAATTGCATTTTAAAGATGTGAAGCTAGTTTAAACCAAATGAGATGTATAGATTCTTTATGTTCTCCTTTCCTTTCAGCTTCTGCTCATCCCCATGTAATTTTCAGGAAGAGGTCAGTAGTTTGCAGGCATTACAGCACAGAATGCTGCAGAAAATTTCAGTCTTCACCCATGTTTTGAATGGATACAGCAATATCTGACTAAAATATACGTAGTGAGAGGGGTGAGGAGATGGTGATTTGAAGAGGATACTTTGATTTGACACATTTGGTTTGGCTCTGTCAGCCAGTGACACTGCTCTGGGACACGTGGGAAGCCCCCAGCTCCCTGTGCTGCTCCAGGTGGCTCCAGAGATGCTCCACAGGGTCTGCCTGCAGAGCTCCTCCTCCCTGCCCTCCCTCCTCCTGCTGCTGCAGGGGAGGGACATTCACTTGCTTAAACACATTTGGTGAAGGAAGGTTTTATGAATTGGCCAAGGCAGTCAATCAGATTCAGTTTTACTCTTATGGGTGGTGTCCTGTACAAAACAATATTCTGGACATTCAGTTAAAACGGGGGAAGTTAGATTTTTTTTTTTTCCACTGGACATGTTATTTGCTTCAATCTGCATGCTATTTATATTTGTAAAGTTTAGTGCTTGTGATCTGTTTACTTTCTCACTCCAGCTCATTTGCAAGTTGACACAGGATGTTGCATTCTAACTTGGGAAACAATTTGATTTTGATACAAGAAGTAGATCGATTTTAATTCCCAGGGTGACAACAAGGTTACTAATTCTACTGGATATCTCAGAGCCATTTCTTAGCAGTGTAAGGCTGTGTCTTCTCTGCCACAGTAAATTCCATACATTTTAAGCTCTACACCTGTAATTATTTTTATGCTTAGTTGTTTTTTTTTTTAAATTATACCTCTTATAAATTCTTTGGCAAATCCTGATGTCTGTGTTGGAGCACACCAATCAGTGCTAGATTTCTTGGCAGTGAAATGTTATTCATGCTGTGTACATAAGCTCCACATTGTCTTAAAGATTTTGCAGGTAGCTGGGAAAGACAAGACAGGCATTTGTCTTGTGAAAGAAGCTTCCCATGTGATTTTAGCTGAGCTCTAGATTTTGGAGCCAACTTAGCATTTAAAGGCTAGGCACACTTTAAAAAAATCCAATTACTATTTTGAATAAACGGTAGCATTAATTGCAGTCAGTTCTCTATAAAAGGAATGAACTACCACTTAACTGCATTTAAATACAATTATACAAGAGGATACAAAAATGTATCTTGATTAGACAGAAAGAAATAGTTCAGGTTAATTCTTTTCTTTGGTAATGAGTGAAATTTATGCAGAAAAATTGCATTATCCTGTGGAGCTGTCATTGGCTTCTTCCTGTAGTTGCTTCTCAGTCTTGAAATAGATATTCAAACACCCGTCTGTCATTTAAGCTTGGAATATTTTTCCTTCTCAGACAATAATTCTCTGCACCCAAAGTTGAAAGCCTTCCAGCTTTATGCTATCTCTGGTCTGTGGGGGTGCAGGTAGGAAGCAACTGTATAAGTTGGCAAGTACATTTCTTCATGGTATAGTTTGCAATCAAGTGAAAATGAAACTATTTCAGTTTTGGTTTGTTTTTATTTTTCTTTTTACGAAAGGTTCAAACCTTTGTTAAAAAATTCCAAGAGCTAATCCAGGAGGGGGCAGGAAAGAAAGGACATGTGTCCCAAAGCCCTGTTAGGGAATGAAAGGTGCTGAACAGAACTATTTTCTGAAAGATTGAAACCTGGTGTGTTGTGTGAAGTCTAATTTTAGACCACATTATGCTGCAATATGGTATCAGATTCAAAGAGCAGCAGGTGTCAGAGAATCTGCTAGCTGACACTCCATGTTACAGCAGAAAAGCTTTATTAAATTCATTTTCTAAGCTGCAAATAGGACTCTGACATGGTGTGAAATTCAGCTAAACTGAACTTCTTCAGCTCCTGCTCTAGCATGTCGTGGATTTTCTGTAATCGCCCACTGTGATCTGGCTAGCCCAAGTTTGGAAATGCTGGCTATCAGCCTTAGCAGGAAAATGCTTTGCTTTTAAGCACTGTGTGCCTCCCACCCACAACCTAATGAGTCCTCAAGGGGGTCTGAAATGAGACAAAACCCAATCCTGAACCAAGTGAGGACAGGAAAATCTATTTCATGCCTTTCTCACAGAAGACGGGTCTAACTCACTGAGAAATATTTTGTGATGTGGCCAGGATTATCTGGATGAAACAGCTATTTTTATTTAGAATATCTGAAATACGGCTATACTCTAATTTCTATGGATGAGACGTTTTCCTGAAAATTTAAAAGGTTTCTCAGGGTAGAGAGACAAAATGTGTGGACACAACAATGGCAAAGTTGTTTCATTTTTTTTTTAAATGCATGTTTTCTATATCAGTGCTGTGAACAGCAAAGGCACCCTGGCACGGGAAGGGCTCTGTCACCATGGGCTCCTTGCTGCCACCTCTCCTGCCCCAAGTGGGGCTGTGTGTGGTGGGTGCTGTTTTGGCAGCCAGAGTTCTGTCTCACACCTGCAGCTCTGCACTTCTGTTTAAGCTAAAGGCTACAGAGAGTTGGCTCAGTGGCACATGGGCTCACAATGTCTTCCAGAGATGGATAGAGGAGCGGAAAAAAAACCTAACTTGCAATGCTTCTAATTTTGACAGTGTGGTGCCCTGATTTACCTGTGGCTGTTGTGTAAGGGGAACTCAGCGCCCATAGCAATAAGGACAGGGTTATCAGAAGAGTTGCCACTCATTTTGGGCTGTTCTGACTGGGTTTAAGCATCCCTGAAAGCGTTGAGAAGCAGCAGAGAAGATCAAAAAAGAACTGTCAAAGCTCTGAGCCTGTGGAATTAATTCAGAGAGCTCCCCTCAGACAAAACAGTGCCAGGTAAAGATGGTGTTTTATACAGATCAGATGTGATCAGCTGGGCATTGCTGGCCATCTCAGGGAGCAGCAGAGCACAAATAAAAGGGAGATGTTCAGGCTGTGAGATAAAGTGCTTTCTTTATTTTTTGGGAGGGGAGGATTCTGCCCTACCTCTCTTTTGAAGATGATTCCGTGTCTAATCTCATAAAGAATAAAGATAAATAGATAAATAATTTCTAGGGGTATGTATAACAGACGGGTTTTCTATTCACAGTTTGGGCCCTAGTCCTTGTTGGGAGTCTGAATGGCCTTCAGCCTGTCAGGCTGCTTTGCTCAGAAAGCAGCAAAGGAATGTGGAAACAAAAAAATTATGCAGGGAAGAACTGGAAAATGTAGGATTTGTATACAGAACCCCTTCACAGTCTGACTGGCTGGTTGCTCCTACAAATTGTGGAAGATCATGGTTTTGGGCAATGCAAGGTATTGCTTTCTGTTATTCATTCAAATTCTCACCCAATATCCTGATTTACAAGTTATACACTCACTGACTTACCAAAGCTAAAAAAACCAAATCCTAAAATACTTTCCACATAATTTTCAAACACAGTAGTTGATTTGATTTAAAAGTGCTTGTCATGACACATAGGAATGTGTCATGACACCAAGCAATGACCTGATGCAGGGCTGGAAAATCAGCCCATGGGTGCACAGGGGCACCTAAAAGGTGGCTTTGGCTTTGTAAGTGGTACAGGGATGGGAGCTGAGCTGTGTGGGGTCTGAACAGTTTGGATTTTGACTAAATGTGGAAGTAGGGCCAAGTGGCCTTGTCAGTTTGTGGGCAAACATAAGCAAGAAAATCGTAATAGTGCAAACCCTTCAGAAACATTCTGAAGCTACTTTCAGTGTAACTGTATTGCTCCATGTGAATTACTGAATTCTTTATTTAAATGAACCTGGAATTCTGACCACATCCTCAAGTGAGGCTTTAAATGCAAAGTTAAGAACAATATTTCTGGGTGAACTCTTCAAACTGCTTTTCAAAGGCATCTTCATGGGGTCCTGCTACACAAAATGCATCAGGGTACTTACAAGAATTAGTAGCCAAAAATGCCATGCAGGGGGCTGTGGTACCCCTTGATGTGTGCAGATAAGAAGGGTCTCTTGCAGGACTAACAGCAATAGCTGGGTTTTATTCCAAGAGGCAGAAACCCCTGTATTTGGGATTGGATTTTTTATTTTGTTTGCCATTTTTTACAAGAAAGTAAGACTTTGGACTGAGTGCTTTAACAGCATTTTGGAGAAGGACAGCCCTAAGTTAATTTCTGGCTGGTTTTGAAAAGAAACCATCAACATCATCATATTGTGTTTTCAGACCATATTATGTGGAGGAAATTTGTGACTTCATCTCAAAGGTGACCTGTTAAGGAAACTTTAAAATTGGCTTCTGCTGCTCCTTTTTGTTTTGTTTTTCCCTTTGGGTTTTAAAATGTTGCACAAAGGTCTGGGAAGCTTTGAATATTCCCAGCTTTCTACTTGCAGATTTTTTTGTTATATTTAAAAATAACACTAAGTCTGCTGTTGCTCTTCCCCTCCCCCCCTTTTCCCTAGACAACTCCTTGGGGATTTCAAGGACAGGAAAGTGAAACATGGCTCAGAGAGTCAGAGGCATTTAATTTTTAGAAGAACTTCCTTCTAAGCACTTGGATTCAACAGGTGTTAGTGCAAAAAGCAGGATTTTGGACCTGGACCAGCCTGGTTTGACATTTCTTCTTTCATCTTCTTTTGCAGTTATAATTGCATGAGTTTTCATAGGTTTGGGGTTTTTTTTTAAGATAGACAAATTATTAACTTTTAAATATAAAAATATTTTCTGTGCTCTATAATTCTTTTAGTACCTTCACAAGTTTTCTTATACACAGATAAGAGGAAAAACTAATTAATTAAAAAAATAATTATTAAGAGAAGCCTCCAGAAGCTCTAGGTTAGGAGCAAAAGTGAAATGAGCAGAAAATTCACAGCCTCCAGAATAAATACAGATATTTGTGACTTCCCAAGCTACTCTCCGGGTGTTGTGCAGGATCCAGTCCTGGGCAGCCGTGCTACAAAAGGAAACCATTGCTGTGTGACTGACAGAGCTGAGGAAAGTTACTTGTTTATGTGCAGTAGGAACTTTACATTTAAAATGGTTCTGAGTGGTGGCTTAACATGCAAATTTAGGCAGGGAAGTAAAAACAATTTGTTGTCCCCAAGTGTCCCAGCAGCGAGGAGCAGCCAGTCCCAGTTACTGCTTGATTTTGGATCACCCAGGCCAATGGGGTGAGCACAGGAGGCTCTTGCTGCTCTCACTCTGCAGCTGTGCTTGAGGTGCCTGCTGGAAAGGTGCTGCCTGGGAGGTGTGTGAGCAGAAATGCTCAGCTGGCTCCGAGCCTGCTTTCTGCTTATGCCTTGAGGGACTTATGGAGAAAATGATGTCTGGGAGCAGACTGACACGCAAAGCCCATGGGTCATACCTGGTGATCCCTCTGTGTTCTTTTGGCTGCCTGGTTGGGATGCTAACATAATGAATTTTAATTGATAAAGAAAAATCTTTTGGTGGAAGCATATTCTCAGATGGGGGAAGGATAAATTACAGAATAATTCATGGACTATTTGCAGCTCTTGAGAATTCAGCTGATCTAAATAATGTATGTTTATACATACAAATTGTGTGTGTGTCCCTGCATATTTTAAATGTTTGATTGTTTCAGATTAAGGAACAAGTGCTTACTGTAGAACACTGGAACACTTGCCATTTTGGTTTTAATTTTTTGCTATTATTATGAATGTCACACAGATTTTCCTTGGGATATTTTTCATACCTGCAATTATTGCTGGCCTAAAACTATGCAGGCATGGCAGGCAGACAGCATCTACTTAAAGCCTGAAGAGGATCAGCAGAGACAGGGAAGTCATCATCCCCCAGCTAATTAGGGATGGAAAGGTGAGGAAGATCTAGTGCTGCCTCCTTCTCTGCCTGCCTGTCTGGTGGGCTTGCTCCAGTGCAGGCTGAGCTGCTGGTCCCTCACAGAGAATTAAATGGCATGATGGATTTGCAGTGCCTGGCTCTGGCTGCACTGATGGCAGTGTGGTCCCAGCGTGCTGGCACAGCCACAGCACAGCCCAGCTGCCTGGCAGCAGGGGAGCCCTTCCCAGCTCGTGCAGATCTTGGCCTCCAAAATCTGCCTTCTTGTAAGTAAAGGAAGAGTTGCTCTCAGCTAGAAGAACAGAAAATAAACTGTTGTGTTTGCAGTGCGTGTGCACATGCGTGCAAATGTCGTAAGAATGACCCGCTGCTTTAAACTTAGCGTGGGGAAGGGTTAAGCAGATGACAGCAGGTACTTGGACATGTAACTGAGCTCCTGGATGGTGAGAACCCAGACACTGGGAGGCCCAAGCTGCTAAGGGTTTGCTTCTGTGGATATGTTCAAACTTCAGTCGGTCATTGACTCTGAAGAAACCTCTGAAGGTGAAGAGGATTTCACTGCACAGTCAGGTCAGGGGGTTCCAGAGGCTGCTGCTGTGTGTGCAAACCGTCAGCCTCATCTTCCAGTGCTGCCTGGCCTTGGCTGTGCTCATCCCTGTTCTGATCAGGGAGGACAGCACATTGCTGTAAATGTACCTACACTGTGTTGATCTGACAGGGCATCCAAGTACAATATGTGGCGAGTTTAAGAAAAATCATGAATTAATGGAAATTAATTGGGAAATCTGAAATAGGGATGACATGAGATCTGCTGTTCTTGACAAATACCTGCAGGTTACATGTGCTCTCTGAAAAGGCCTGAATGAAGCAATGATGAAGGATAAGCAGTTGGTAGGGAGCTCCCTTGTGTAGGGAACCTGCACATCTTGCTGCCCTGAGAAGATAAACAGGGAAAGCTGCACCATGCACTGAGCCTGAGGAGGTCTGAGGAGGCCAGAGCTGCAATGCAGGGTCAGAAACATCTGTGGGAGTTCAGGCTGCCTTTGGATGATTAGGGAAGAGGTCTGCTACAGTGGTTTTTCTTGGACAGTGTTATAGGGATTCACAATTTATTGCACAGATTGAAAAGAAAATGCACTCCTAGTGCAAAACGCTGGGCTGAAGTGTGGGAACAGGGAGGCAGCTTTCTGAGGTACTTCAGGTTCAGTGTTTTGCAACAGTTTTGTTGGAGAAGGGGATGTGGTCCAAATTTAGGTTAATTTATTTCCATGTCAGGATAGCATCTAGTCCTAACTGTAAAGAACAAGTGAAGATGGGTCCTGGAGAGATAGAACTGGCAGGGCATGGGCAGGTGACTCCTGGTGCCTTTGTGGATCCCCAGCAGTGCCCAGGCTGGGCATGTCATACACAAAGTACAGTAGAGGAGGATGAACAGAACAAACTGACCCTTGGGGGGAGCTGGGGGGAGAAGTGGGACTGGTTCCTTTGTGATGAAACACCAGTTTCACCATGAAGACCCTAGTTTCAGGTCATTTCAGACTCAAGCACACAGGGTGAGGGTGACATCAGGCCAGCAGGTGTGTGTCCTGGGTGCTGGGGTGGTGGAATGACATGACTGGTTTGGGGACAGCCACAGAGATGGACACCAGCCCTGTGGCAAGATGTTCAAGGCCCAGTGAGGCTGTACCTGTGAGCTCAGGGCATCCAGGTCACTGAGCATTCTCACAGAGTCACTGGTTTTGGTCATTACTGATTTGAGCCAGATTCAAAGCAACAGCCTAGAGGCAATAGCTGTGATTTTTATAGGGCATGATGGCTTATTTAAATGCAAAATTCTGGCAATAATGCCTTCATCTTAGCACAGTAAACTCTCAATATCTGCCTCTTAAATAGCCTTGTATTTTAAACAAGGTATTGCTAGTAACCAGCATTTACTATTAAGTGTAAACAAGTCCCAGAAGTCCTGCCAGATCTGTGGTTTTTTCTAATCTGCATAGCTATTAAAACTCCTTTTTTTTCAATGCTGGCTAGCTACATTTTAGGGTCATGTTGCTGTCACCCCTGCTGCTCCTTGCAGGTGCAGAGTGGCTTCCCAGAGAGATGGGTTTGCCACAGCCCTACCTGGTACCAGCACTGCCAGGGCCCCAGGAGGTCCCAGTCTGAGTGCTGGCTGTGGCTGCGTGCAGATTGCACACAGAGTTCAACTACCAGATGGGGGACACTAAATCTGCTTTGTCTAGCCAAGAGCTGGCAGACAGAGCACCACTGCTGCTGTCAGCCAGAGAAATACTGAAAATTGCTCAATCAACATAATTCATGGAGCTCTGTGGCAGGTCTGCAGCCCCGCGGGGCAGTGGGGGAGTGCCAGGTCAGCCACGGAGCTGTGTGAGCCCATGGCCCTGCTCCCCTGCTTGGGGGGCGCAGCTGCCTGCTGCTGCCCAAGTGTGGTGGCTCTTGCAGAGGTACTTTCAAGGGGAAAATACTGAGAGTGACACTATTGCTCAGTAACTCCTGCTTTGTTTGCAGAGAGGGGTCATGGCTAAGAGCTCTGTCCCTGATCCCTTTTATGATGTTGCCTTAAAGCACTCTGAGGACCACTGAGATACTGGGCTGCCCCACCCCTCCAACCATCCCTGCTTGCCATAAACCAGAGACTCAAGGTGAGGGGGAAATGGCAAACAAGTTTAAATCTTTATGGGCAGAGCTGGGCAAATACTCTGGCAAGTCTCAATCATTCTTTCAAACAGAGGGAGGTTTAATCTGTGGTATTGTATTTCCAGCCCTTATTTGCTCATCATGCTCTGTAGCAGTGGGGTTTCCAGCAAGAGAGCCTTGAGCAAATGGAGCCTTCAAAGGTCCTGGCAGCAGTGAGCAGCACTGCAAGCTGTGGAAATGGGCTGCCGCATGGTGCTGGGCAAAGTGGGCACTTGTGTGGTGTGTTTGAGTGTCCACTGAAACATCCTCTCGGGGCAAAACGTGGAATAAGGGGCTGACTCTGAAGAGCAAGCACCTGGTGTGCAATGGGGAGCAGTTCACCAGCATCATTGGCCCTGCACTGGCGATAGGGACACATAGATGCAAATCAAACTTTCAATCTTTTTAAAAATACTTAAAATTGTGCTTTTCAATCAGCAAGCAATAGTATACTGCACTTTTCAGAATATGCATGATATTTTTTGTCTTAAGTGTAAATTATGTAACCTGGTAGCTCCTTTTCTAGTCCTGAATCCTCCTGGAGATGTTTATCTAGCATTTAAGTGTAAGGGTGTCAATGTTTGTAAACAGGCAGGTAAATCTGCATATATGTGTTTGCATTTTGGTGCAGTCCTGCTAATGTCTAGCAAAACTGGTTTTTAGTGTATTGTATAGAATATATCTTGCAAATACCCTTAAAGGTTCAATTACAGAGTCAATTCAGTGGCTATTAGCAATGAAACATAAATGCAACTTCACATTTTTGCCAGCTGGCTCAGGTAACATGTTCTCATCATCTACAGAAGCACAGCGTTTTTCAATTCTCTGGCTGAATATTAAAATCCAAAATTAAACTGTAATTACCAAAGGGTTTGTTGGCAGTCTGCAGCCAGACCAAGGAGGGTTCCTCCCTCCTGTGTGACCTGCAGGAGCTCTGTTCTGAGGCCCAGATCTGCAGCTCATCACATCTGCTCAGGTGGGGCAGACAGCTGTCAAGAAATCTGTGTTTTTGCAGTACCAGCAGGAAACTGGTCAGCAGATTTCATCAGCTGCTTGATTTATATGAATGAATGCAGATTTCTGTGCCTTTGATCATGGCAATAGTTTTGAATTTGTTTTAGCCTTTTTTCCACTTCCGTCAATGGCAGCAACTACTGTTTGTGACCATATCTGTATTTCTAGACCTTGTGGGGATATAATATTTTCATCTGGTCCTGTGTCCATCCCCACAAACAGAGTGGTTTTCTATCTTTCTGTCCCCTGCATGTCATGCCAGCACTTTCCATAATGTAGTCCTCTGCTTGATGCCATGACAGAGGTACACAGAGATGTCCTGTAAGCAGCAGTGCAGAGAACAATAGATTACTGCCACACTAATAGAGTATTTCAGTGAATAGAGTGGTAGTGCAGTGTGTTTTATTAGGTGATTTGTTTCTGTTAGTGGCCACTGGGTGGAGGAAAAACTGAAAAAGCTGAGAGCAGGAGCACAGCTGAAAGTGGCCTGATTTCCAGGGCATTCAGGGCGCCTGCAAGTCCTCCTGTTCTGCTGACAATGCACAGCAGCTCCTGAAAAATCAGAGGATTTCTTTAGGTGCCTGATTCTGAAATATGGGACTGGGCTTGTGATAATTCCAAGGTGCAGTTTAGCAAAAAGGTCAAGAAACAATGAGTGGTGACTGAGAGAGGGAAGCTTGGGCAGTGTGAGGTTGGCATGCTGAGCCAGCACCAGTGGGAACAGGGCTGGGGAGGGAGCTCTTCTAAGAAAAGGCAACACTTCTGCCTGCTTTTTCTTTATAATTCTCTTCCCTATTATTTTAAGATCTAGGCAGCAGAGGATTTGCAAGAATCAGTGGGAATGTAACTTGGCTGTACAAATACATTTGCTGACTGCGGGATGTATTGCATCTAGAAATTAACTGTGGGTACAATAATTTAAAATCCTGTTCCTTTTGATCCCTCCTGTTGTATGTTAATCTGAGGTTGTATGCAAGAAATTACTGTTTCTAACCTAGTTTCCTCACTCTCCTGCAGGCTGGGGATGAGACTAGCCCCTTAAGTTGCTGCTAACACTTCTGCAGCATGGGCTTAAAATGAAAATGAAGCAGTTGCTTGGAAACCCTCCTCCTCTTTGTGCCACTTATTTTACTTTCTCAAGATGTCTTTTTCCAGACTATTAATTGTAAGTGGCAAAAATATTACAGGCGGAGCTGCTGGTGTCTCTTACTGTGAAGATTGTGTAACAAGCCCCTGGTTTGATTGGCATATGCTTTGCCAGACTTGAACCCTTTTGAACAAAATTTGGAGGGAATTTGCTGTGCTAACTAACTCCCTAAACTCTTTAGGAAGATGTAATCCAAACTGATGCCTGAGAATAGATGTAGAGAACAATACACTGACAAAAAAAATGGAGTGAACTTTGAAAAGGTAGAATATTTCAATGCTTTGAAGAAAGGATCTGAAACTTGGTGAGGAAGGGTTGTCTGGCTCTCTATTCAGGGATATTTTTCTTGCCATTTCTAATCTATGACCATTTGGTTCAGTTGTAGGCATTTCCTTAACTTACAATTTGCACATGTTGCATAGGGACAGCTTTGGTATATTTAGCAGCTAAAACCAGAACCAATTTCAGCCACACTCTGGACTGAGCTGAAGTCAGCCCTCCAGGGGTTATATCTTACTGAAGGGATATGCAGAAAGTGGATAAACTATGTGCCAAGAAATCCTGATTCTAACACCTCTGAAATTCTGAGTACTTCGCTTTGCAACCTTAATGTTCTTACTGGGTAGTTTTCTTGTGCAAAGTATATATTTTTAAACTGGGCAATTTAAGCATCAACTGCATATATCTTAAAATTTCTGCAGTATGGGAATCTAATTTTTCCACACAATTTTGTTGCTGTCAGTCTGTTGGGAATTCCAATGGGCATGGGATGCTGTATCTTTGATAAGGCGGATGTCAGTGCCAAAGGCTGTGAGTAAAATTTAAAGTGTATGGATCCATAAAACGCCTCAGGGTTACCCCTACTATCTGTAGGAAACAGTCCTACAGAGAATACTCTGGGACTGGATAACTCTGGGAAGGCAGTTTTCCTGACACTGGATCAATGATTTATTTTATTTTGGAAATCTCTTCTGAGCAGTAGGGTGGGGGCAAGATAACTCTGGAGGGTTTAGCAGCATGAGATCTGTTGTGCAACTAAGCAAATAGCTGGGCAGTCTGGTTACACAGAGTTTCAAAAGACACCAGGCATGCAAACATTTTTTTGAGTAAAATAGTAAAATGCTGTTTGTTTCAGTGGCAGGGAGAATATGATACCTACCCTAAAATTTTTGAGTGGAAAAAAGTATTGTTGGGAATCCCTGAATTGCAGGAATTATTTGCTATAAAATCTGCTGTATTTTTGGATGTTCCTACAAACCATGTTCCCCCTCCTTGTGCTAATGCTAGTGCAGTGTAACTGGGTGTTTGGAGGCACAGGGTTATTTTGTGTTCAACAGACCCTTGTGTCTTTCTGGGTCTTGAATCTCTGAAATAAGGGCAGGTTGATAGGTATGTGTGGGCTAATGGGGCCACAAGACATCATTTGGATAGAACAAAAAGGGGGCAGAAAATAGACCACATGCATTTAGGGCTTTTTATTTTTTTACTGTAAAACCTGGTTTAAAATGGGTGCATTGCTTTTTAGTCCACAAAGGACTGACATCCATCTGAGCCTCCTGGTTCTTCTTCTTTCACCTGAAAATTTTGTTTGGAATTTGAGGACTTTGGTGATTTTTGAAGGTTTTAAACATCTGGAAATCCTGGAGATGCAGTTCCTTGCACAGACTGTGTGCCCAGGCAGCTCTACATGGCCTGGAGACCCATTTGGCTGAGTGTGCTCTGTCCAGAGCATCTGGACCTGCTCCTCCCCAGGATGTCCTGGTTAGAGGTGCTGCAGCCCAGACCTTCCAGCCTGAGCTCACAGATGCTATGGCTCCAATTTCCACATCACAGAGAGCTGGCAGGACTGCACATCAGCAGTGTTAAAATATGGCTGAAAGCTGCGTGCATCCGTCGGGATCCGTGTGCTAGCATTCCCTGGCTCAGCAGGGCTGTGATGAGTTCTTCATTAATATTAGCTCTGGAAGGAGCAGATGGTGCCAAGATCTTGCACCTCAGAGCCAGAATTGCAGTTTGGAGCCAGCTGTATCGTTTTCATTAGCTTGAGCTTCACAGGCCCCTTCTAGCCTTCATTTACCTTGGTAAGTGGGATGAGAGTGCCAGCTCAATGAACTGATGTGTTAAACATGAATAACATGTTGAATGATTATCCTAAGCAGCAGTACTGACTGATGAGGTAGTGCCACATTCCCAGCCTCTCTCTAACTGATGGCATATGTTGCTTTCACCAATAAAATCTGTAGACTCTAGAAAACTGGCTCTCAAGTTGCCTGGAGAAAGCCATAAGCAGCAGCAGGAATGCTCAAGGGCTGGGTGGCAAGGGAACCTCTGGCAGTTGTGCATAACTGCTGCTTGGATGGTGAGACCCTTGAGACGAGGTGGTGGAGAGGCAACCTGGGAAGAATGGATGAGATCAATGTTTTGTACTTGTATTTTTGTGTATTAAATTGGTGAATGCTGCAACAACACGGATTTCATAATACCATGACAATAGAACAGAAGCATATTTTAATGATATAAAGGTCAGTGATAAAATGAAGATATCTAATGAAGGTAAAGACACTGTGGTGAACCAGTGCAGCAGAATCCTTACAGGTAGTGCAGAGAAGGAGATGAGAAATCAGAGGATCCTGGTGAAAATTATGTAAAGGCTGCCAAAATAGAAATAGCAGCTTCAGGTTGCAGTGGTGTTGTAGGGATTCCATAGGCTGATTCAATTAACTTGACTCTGCTTAAGCTCACCAGGAATGTGTTCAGACACATGACTGAAGATTCAGTGTGTGTAGCTTGCACCAATAGCAAATGGAATTTTGAACATTTGGCTTAAATAATGCAGTGTGTCATTTGCTTCCCAACACGCTCTAATCTGCTTTAAAACACAGATGGGTCATCTCAAGACAAACTTGAACTGTCCTGTTCATGGCAAAATAATTTAACTGAGAAAGGATATCTCCATCTCAATGTACGTTCATTCGTCTAAATGTTCTGACTCTGGCACAGAGCTCCTCTTTTCCAGGACCTGATCTACACACAGAAGTCAATGGGACATTGCTTTCAGCTTGGCAGGGGCTGTAAGCAGTGCTGACAAAGATTATTGCTCTTGCTACACTGTAAATTTGGACAAGCTAGCTAAACAGTGCAGTCTTTTAAGTGGATGGCTGTGAAAGGTTTTTAAATCTTGTCTATTGTCCATTAACGGCTTTCCCCTGTTTGTTTTTTCTTGTTGATCCAGTTGGTTTGATGCAAATGCAGTGAAACCATCTGGGAATACAAAAAAGTATCAGAAAATAACTTCCAGAACACTTAAAAAGGACTCTCTAAGACTTCAGCTAGGTATAAAGGGCTCTTATGGTAGCATTTATTTTTTTTAAAAGGGGACTTGTTGATTATTACAGTGCCTGGATTTAGCAGAGTGTAATTTATTCCTTTCCTTAACAAGTGGCAATTAAACACAAAAGGTGAAATACATCCCACTGAAGCCAAGGGCAAAACTCCCACTGTCTTTGGTGGGACCAGGAATTCACTCAAAGCGTTCATGGAGAAATACTTTGAGCACGATGGTTTAAGCTATGCTTTGTGGTAGTAAAGAGCTTTTATTAAGCTCACAGCTCCAGATATTCACATGATGCATTTGAGTGATTTTTTTCTGCACTGCTGTTTTTCCAGCTACTAAAGGGCACGTACAACCCATAGTAAAAGGGGAATTGATGGCTCTGTGTACATATTTCTTACAGGTGCTCCAGGTACCAGTCTGTGTCTGTAAGGTGGAGAAAATTCCCCCCTGGTATTTTTGAGAGGAAAATCACTGGGATTAACTTACACTGGGACCACCTTAACCAGGAGGAGCAGTGAGCCTGGTTCAAGAATGGATCAAGACTGGTTGGTACCTAATCCCCCACATAGTTACTCACCTCCCAGAACAAGTTACTCTGATCCCCCCCAGATAGTTACCTCCCAAAGTACTGTTAGTCCCTTATAAAAGCAACCCTTCAGCCACATCACTTCTTGCTTGCTAGGGCTTCATTCAGAAGAGAACTATTGACCTCATTAGTACACTAAAAAATGTCTAGAAACATAAAAAATATAATTTTTGGGAGGAGGAGAGTACCTAAGAAAATTATTATTTTGGTCCAAACTCTGCTCTGATAGCAAAGAGTCTCGTAGGACTCCACCATGCTTGCCTGCTGCAGGGGCTGCCAGGGGGTTTTCAGCCATCAAGGTCTCATGAGGAGGGAAGGAGGACAAAAGAATTCCCAAGAAATAAATAAAGCACAGCTGAGGGGCAACAGCACAAGCACTGCTCCTAGAACTTGGGAGCTCTGGGGGTCTCTTGGCTGGTCACTCACGGAGATGTTGCTCATTATGGGAGCAGAGCAGCCAGTAAAGAGAAAAAGAAATATTTAACAGCAGCAAAGCTGGACATTCATTTCACCCCAGAGCTGTACTGTAGCCTCCTTCTCAAGACAGAAAAGAGTGATGAATGTAAAACCTGCCTGTAGAGATCCCCTCCTGAAGGGCATTACAAAAGCACTGCCCTGGGAAGGTATTTACATCTTTAAGCAGAGATCATTGTCCAGCATGCTTCAGTTCCAGCACATGAAACTCCCACAAAAACAGCTTCTGCTGGATCTCACCAAATAAGCCAGATAGTTTTGTGGCTGGCTGGGAAAGCAACGTTTGCCAGTGTGCTTTGCATGGAAAAAAGAGGGTCCAAAATGGGAGAAACTACAGCATTCTGTTGAAAGCTTATCCTAAGAGGATCTTTCCTCTCAGGTTCAAATGCCAGTAACTGGGAAGTCCTTTCTTTGCTCCATTTGACAGAGTGAAATGAAACCCCACAGCAGTAGAAATGAGTGTGTGGGGTTGTTCTGGACACCACACACCCCATATCATGCCTGCATGCAGGGAAGGGGTGTTGGTCATGGGACAGACGACAGATTCCCTTCTCCCACTGGTATGTGTTTCATGCCTTTGTCATTCTTAAAGAAATTCAGGTTTAATATTCATTCACACTCCGGCTGCATGTGAGCTATGGTGGCATGAGGACTCAGGCTCTGTGGCTTTGGCCTTTTTTTTCCCATGTAATTGGCATGAAGATTGCCTTGGAGAGGTTCTTCTGGCAGAAGCCAGAGGATCACTGAACACACACTGCAGCTTTTTGTGTTTAAAGGTAGATTTTGCTTCAGGAAAGCCTCATGAAGAGGTCACCATTTAGACACGAGTATTAATAAAGGGTTTTTGTGTTTCCAAATCATTCTCTATGTAGTGAAGAAATTTTCTGTTGGGAAAGGGTAGGATAGATATGATGGGTTGGCCCTGGCTGAGTGGCAAGTACCCACCAAAGCTGCTCTATCATTCCCCTCCTCATCTGAACAGGGGAGAGAAAATAGAACAAAAGGCTCATGGATGAAGATAAGGGCAGTAATTGGGAGAGGCAATGGGCAAAAGATCCACTGCTCAGTGTTAAAGAGCAGAATGATCATGGGGAGTTGGTGGTGTTCTAACTGTGGTGGAGGGATGAGGTGTGTGTCACTTGCCCACTTTCCTTCCGTGTTAGAATCACATTATTTTGTTTTTGGTGTAGGAAATCCTTTTTTGTTGATGAGAATGAAGATTGTATGGTGAATGTGGATTTTAATGGTAATTCTTAATGTTTTACAGAGGTGAGGGGTGGAATGCATTGGGTCTGTGTGGCAAGGTTTTGTGGTGGGGAGGCTACAGGAGCACCTTCTGCCAGAAGGGAGGAGTGGGGGAAGGTGATTCTTATGATTTAGTTTCATTTCTCATTATACTACTCTGATTTGATTAGCAATAAATTAAACTAATTTTCTCCCAAGTTGAATCCTTTTTGCTCATGGTGGTAATTGCTGAGTGATCTCCCTGTCCTTATCTCAGCCCAGGAGCCTTTAGTTGTATTTTCTCTCCCCTGTGCAGCTGAGGAGGGGAGTGACAGAGTGGCTTTAGTGGGGTCAACTCCCACAAGACAGTAACAGTTTTTTCATTTAGTATTATATTAAAAGTATACAGTATGGTTGTACAGAGCAGAAAAATTGTGGTTTTGTGATATACTCAAGGGAGTAAAATAGGGAGAAAATACATTTTCATCTAGCAAGACTTGAAATATGCATCCACTTCAGGTTTTTTTAATAATGTTCTTAATTTGCAGCGTGTCATTGGAGGGCAGCATTAGTTATTGTAATGTTGTATTTATGATGTTATCAGTAGCAGAGCTGCAATACGGTTTTCACCACAGAGCAGAACTCAGATTACTGGGGGTTTAACATGAAAGCTCAATAACAGTAATTTAATATGTACTATGTACAATCAGAGTGATAATTTTTTTCTTTCAGCAGGAAATAAATGTGTTGGACCATTAAGCCCAGTTCTCCTATCTTGTTCCCCATTTAGAAAATAATTATACATGGAGGTCCTTGTTGTTCTGTGGTTTCATTCTACGCAGTTACATTGGATTTAGTGTTGTGACACTGATTTATGTCAGGAAAACATCGAGCCCAGCTGTCAAAGGCAGTACCTTTATGTGGCCATAAAAGTCATGGAAGAAATCATATCAGGACATCAAAGGTATTGACTGTATTTTAATATAGTTTGGCAAAAATAGAAACTGGAGGATTGCAGGTAAAGTGTGTTTACTCTTTGGTCTTTGACTTCTAACTTCTGGTTCAGTGCAAACTGTCAGAGACCAAAATTTCACTGATTTCTGAAATATTTTCCAAATGAATTTATTGCTCCTGATACGTGCTGTATTAACAGCCTGGAGACTGAAGCCTTTTAATTTGGGTGGATTTCAAGGTTCCCACACAGAGCCTGATTGCTTCCATTTTAGGGAAGGGATTCTCTTTGTCCCTTGTACAGTCCCAGGCTTTCTGATGATGCTCAATAAATAATCACAAATAATGATAAAGCCTAACAGGATCTGTGCAGCTGCCTTGGACAGGGTTTGGGGGATGAGACCCACCCTGTGCTGGCTCCCAGTGCTGCTGCACCTCTGCTGCCTGCTCATCCTGCACCTTCTGCCTAAGGAGCAGCAGAGCAGCTGCTGGCCTGTGCCTGCTTCTTGCAGGACTCTGCAGCCTGTTCCCTTTTTCTTTTCTCTGACAGATTTAGGAATCCCCATCTTAAAGGAAAAAGGTGCTTTCTGCCTGCTGCTAAAAGCAATTTTTAATTGTCCCTTCTGGGGTCAGGTAGCTTATTCTAAACCTGAAGCTGGATGATTTTGATGGCAGAGCTGTCACCACAGGTACTTGTCCAAGTACTTGATATGAACTAAAGAATGAAAGAATTGGAAAGTGGGAAAATTCTTAAGCTCAGTATGACACAACAAGGAGTCAGGAAAGTTTCCCATCCAGTTTCCTCCCAGACTTAAGGATCAACCCTGGGTTGGTTGGTGAGCCAGGGTAAAAACCCCAGGGAATCCTCTGCTCCTCTGAGGTGTCAGCCCAAACGTTGATACCTGGTGTCACCATGGGATGGTAGCACCTTGCAGGAAACACACACATCTTGCTGGATTGGTCTACAAAGTCTTTCCCCACCCAGGAAATTCACTGGATATTGTCAATGAGTAGAGCAACAAGT
The DNA here is from genome assembly GCA_034509425.1 of Eopsaltria australis. NCBI lineage: Eukaryota > Metazoa > Chordata > Aves > Passeriformes > Petroicidae > Eopsaltria > Eopsaltria australis. The sequence continues at coordinate 4,987,899 of JAVTVJ010000031.1, read as the reverse complement.
GCCTTATATAGGGGATTAATGTTGGCATTGGACTGAGCTGTATGGCTTTGCTAAAGTCAGGATGTGGGAGAAATGTGAAAAAGCTGAGCCAGGTTTTTGCCCTTTGAAGACAGGGAAAGGTCTGTGCAATAAGCTACCCTTTATACCAGGCTAAAAAGAAATCATTCTTTCTTATTCTTGTCAAATTGGCCCGAAGTATCACTGTGAATACATCTAGCTGTTTCCAGTTGCCTTTAACTGAGCTAGATATTGAATATTTGAGTTCTTTACAAACACAAGATGAAATTATCATGATTTTCCAGAAGGCTCACAATGCATTATAAACAATTCAACTGAAGGAAAGTATTTATTAAGAATTTCTGAAACACTGTAAAGATTATTTCCTTGTCTGAAGCTACAAAATGCCACAGTATCTGCCTTCACAGGAACAATCCATTCCTGGCTCACAGGCACTTCCTGTGGGAAGGCAAAGGACTGTTCCTTACAGCATTCAGTATTCAGTGTCTGCTGGTTCTGGGGATGGTGATTTGTGATAGTTGTTGGTATGTGTTGGTATCTTATTTATCAGTGGCCAAAAAACAGATATTAAACTTTCAAGTCCATTAGCAGGACTTGGGCTCTCGTGCTGAACTGATTGACACTGCTGCATTATTAGAGTTGGTGTTCTTCAGATAAAACAAGGGAGAATTTTTTATTAACTTCAATTACATCTCCACCTGTAAAGAATTGCCTTGTTTCTCTATTATTAATGAAGTTCCAGATTGCTTTTTTCTCATTTTCTGCCCTCTGTTCCCTCAACCTCCCACCCACTGGCCTGCCAGCTCAGCACACTTTTGATTAGCAGGAAAAGATTTTGTCTGTCTCTAATGTTACGCTGGTCTGTCTCTCTGCCCTTGTGGGAATCTTGTGGGAATGAAAAAATCCAGTGGCATTACAAAAGGAACCATGAAGACTCCTAATGTCATCCTGTTCAGCATTCCCCTTCTTAGTAAAACAAGCTTTAATATTCAGGACATTGAATAAGCTGTAGGGAGTGCCAATTTCTTGCTTGTATACTTGTTGCATTGCCAAAGTCTCTTTGGCTCTCCAACAGGGATGCACAATAGTAGAAATGAGTAAAGCGAAATGCCAGACCCAGCTCTGATCAAACTCTGGAGGAGTTTTTATTTAGATTTGAACTTTCTCACACCCATTGCTATGCAATAGTTGCTGGTGCTTGGTGGCTTGCCACAGCATAAATATCATATACTGGAATGTGTTTAGCTTTAGAGGACTACCTGGGAAAAAGAGCCTTTCCAGTTGTCATGCTTTAAAAGGTCTGCTTCAACTCTGTCTCCCCTCACCCCCTCCTTCCTTGCCTTTTAACACCTGCATGTGAATATAATAAAGTGCAGATTGAAGCTGGTCATTTGCAGAGAAGGAAGAGCCCTGGCGTTGTAATTGAGATGTTACTGCCTGCCTCCATGGCACATATTAGCTGAATAAAACATGCAGTCAATAAAGTGAAACAAAACAATAAAACTAAGCCCTTTGGTGCTCTATTATGGGGTGTTATGCCAAATAGAAACCTGCAGTCATAAAACTGAGAATGAGAGAAACCTTACACTTTCAAGAACAAAGGCATCCAAGCATCAAGTTGGAAACAGCACTAAACTTCCACTCTCTCTGCACCTGGAAGCAGTTAGTTTTAAAAGCCATACTGCTTTATACTGTTCTCCTCCAATTTAAATAAGGCCTTCATGTGTTCTTGTTAGATGCTTATACAGAAACATGGCTTTAATTAAGGCATGCATTGATCCAATTCCAAAAGATACATTTATTTCAGAAGATAAATTCATTAGCCATGGGCATAAAAAGCTGGTGTTCTTACTGAGGCGATTCCAGCCTTGGGAACGATGTTCTGTCTCCTTTCTAAGTGTACACAGTGCCATGCAGCTTTGGTTTGCATGACATCAATCAAATATACTGTATCCTTAAGCCGTTTGGCATAGTTAGTTTTGAGAAATAAAGGCAAGTTGAAAGAAAATTAAGATGTATAAGCATGGGAGGACAGATGTTTTCAGCTGTCAGATTTCACTAGCATTTATCAGTAATTTATGTGTGATACTTAGCTATGGAAAATAAATCCTGATGAATAATTTATTGAAATATATGAGGTTCAGTAAATTGCCTGGACACAGTAGCAAGTTTTCTAAATGTCTTTGTAGGTGTTTATAGATTAAAGATATTTTTTCAACACTTCTTGGGATGTAAATGAGAAACCGCTCAGGGACATGGCGTGTTTCTCATCAGATGGGCATGACTCGATCTCTGGTCTTAGAAGCTGAAAAATGTATAACATTTTTAATAGTTCTTAGCTTTTTAAAATTTATTCCCCCAGATATCCTCCCATGTGTATTCCTGAAACTTCTGGGCGCTCATGGAATGCATAAAATAAATAAAAAAAAGTTATACAAATCAAAATAATTGCTTATTACCATCTCTTTACAGTGGTAAATGATTAAATTATTTATACAATTAATACAGTTCAAGTAACTATAAGAAAGGAAAAGTTGCAAAACTATAATATGAAAAATTAGCAAGAGTCAGAAATTTCAAAAAATTATTTTTTTCTGCCTTGCTTTCTCCCTCTCCCTCTTTTAGATAGAATTTTCTATAATGTGTAACATATGATTGAGAGAGATGCTCAGAGTGGTGCACCATTTTCTGACAAACGCTTTGGTAAAGTCTGGCCTTTTTCCATGAACTCCTCAGGCTTGAAATTATTTCAGGCAAATATATTCTTGACTATCTGCATTCACAGGAAAGGCCCCATCTGACTCCTGACCACTTTCATGCTTGATGTTTTTCATGGGCCTCGTTCAATGTCAGGGCACATGACAGATGTGCCTTGACTCCAGTGAACTCTGAACATGGCACTGTGGGTTCAAACACTCACAGGCCCTGGGTCACTGCTGTGCCATCTGCTTTCCATGGGGCTGCAGGATGGACATCATTGCACCATTTACAGGGACCTGACTGAGTGATCAGAAGTGCTCCTTGGTGACATTTATCTCTTCTTTGATAGTACTGTACTGAGCTAAGGAAAAGGGTGCTTCTCCACTTTATTACTGCTCTTATTGTGTGACTGCCTCCTTATCTGCACCCTTTCTTGAGGTGGAGTTAAACAGTCAGTGTTGCTTTGTGTTTCTTGCTCTGTATAAAACTATTGGGCACTTTGCAACTCCTAAATTTGTGGCTTTTGAGCAGTTCAGCACCAAGATTTTAGCCACAACACGGAAGAGGTAAATGAACCTCTGAGTATTTTTTCACAGGTATCTGTGAATGCAGCCATCACAGGACTGGATAAATGCTTGAACCCAAAACACTGAGCTGGTCTTTGTAATATCAATTAAACCCATGACCTGAAACCTGGTGACATTAATTTTTCGTGTCAATTGCCTTGCTGGTTCATTTGATAATTTGGTTTTTTGTTTCGAAGGACGCTAAAGAAAAACTAAGCTTCTGTTTAGGAGATATTTTCTGTGTTGTCCCATTATTTATGTCCTTACAGCTTTTTTGTGTTCAGGTGACTCTTCATGCTCTTTTCTCTCTGAAAATCAGTCTCTCAATTAGTATGGATACAAGCATACTACATACAGTGTACATTCATGTTCAGCATTGAGCATGCAGTTAGCCAGTGAGCATTTAAATGAAGGTTACAGAAGGTGGACTATAGAATAACATGTAAAATTAAATAATTTGAATAGTTTTCCAAGTTTCCTTTTAAAGAACTCAGCAACACACACTTTACTGAATATTAGAGAGGATTTTATAGACTAAATAATGGTTTTTCGTGTACATAAGTGCCAGCATGCAGATTTACTGTGGTGAGCTGCAACATTTCTTCCTTGGAGTAAAACACAGCCTTGCTCAACATCCTCCAGTAAAATAAGCATTTTTAAAGGACTGAAGTTACAGTATAATTCATAGTTCTCATTTTAAGCACTGAATTTTCAGACCATTTCCCTCTGTTTTCTCACTGGTGAGGAATGCTCAAGGACCATAATATCAGCACGTCTCCTATAACAAAGTTAAACTCCAGAAACATTTAACAAGGTGAAAGTTCTAAAAATAGCCCATTTTCTCCAGCCCACACATCACACACCTGTGGGAGAACGTGGCCATGTACAGTACATTCTACACTTTCTTTCCTCATTACAAATCAAAACACTCTAACCTAGCATGCAAAACATGCCTTGCCTATATTCATTAAGTCAAGAGACTTATTAATTCCAGATGTAAACCATTCCATTTATGCTTCTCAAAGCTGGAAAGGGCATTTTCCTGTGCCCGTGTCTGGTTTTCAGCATGTGATCCCGTTCTTCCACATTTCCTGGCTGCACAGTGCACCCCTGAAGGTTTGTTGCTTCAGTTGTGCAGCCTGTGCAGAGGAAAGGCACAGCCATGTGTGAGGAACTCAGAGAGTTCAAAGCTTTTAACTTACTCCAAAGTGCTTTCAAGATATTTGGTCAATCTTTCCCTACTTCAAATGTACTACCTGAGTGTTGATAGCCCAGCTTGGGGCTGAAAACCCTTCATTGTCAGTGGGTGTTTTCAAGACATACATGACAGTTATAACAAGCCTTAAAAAGAGAGAAGTTATTATTGCTATATGGTACTGGGTCTGCATTACAGCTAGAAAACATTTAGATGTATACAAATGGAGAAGGGTAGAGAACCACTGGCTCAGATGATTTGTTTTCAAAGTGAGGATCAGCTTAATCCTGAAACACTTTTGTGTGTTTGTGGATCTAGCTAATTTCTTAGAAAATATGTGTTTAATGATGGCTTTTTGCAGCTTTTTACCAGGTATGTTGGTGGTAATTTCTTTGTGAATAAAGATAACCTCCTAGAAATCACTGCAGCTGAATTTGGGGTATAGGTGGTTTGTCTGTAGTAGTAACTAATAAAAATGGCCACATTGCTTCATGCACTGATGGTCTTTGTCACAATTAGTTTAAAAGTTCTTCAAGTAATGGAAGAAATGGGTCCTTTAGTCAGTTAGGCATGGGTGTATTAGAATAACTGACTGCCAGCTGACAGTAAATTTATCTGTGGTAAAGTGTCCATGGAAGAAGATTTTAGCCATAGTCCTTCTTACTCAAGAGGAACACAGAATGCTGGTTTTCTGTGAAATGGGCACTGGGTGTGCCTTGGCAGCCCTCAGAAAAACTTCCTAACCCTGCTGGGGCCTGACTAAGCAGCAGTGCACAGTAAATACACGGCTGCCACTACTGAAATTTTATACTTGTGCTGATCTGCACAACAGGAAAAATTGATTTTGATACTAACATTAAAAAAAAGGGGACCAGAATTGGGAATATATGGATAAACTCATAAACAGCTGGTCTTGGGCATAAATTTTTACAGGAGGATTTTTCAGGTCAGGGATTGCTGCTTTGATGTGTGTTGGCGTCGTGACTAACACTGAGGGGTAGCAATCTGTGCCTGGGGCTCCTAAGTGCCATGGTAAGACAAACAACTGCTAAATTGCCCCTGCTGCTGCTAGGTTTGTGATATATCTGAGCACATAAGTGTTTATAAAAATTATTTACTCCATATCTTTGCTTTCCTTGTATTTCAGGAGAGTGCTTACACGAGACAGAGAAGTAGGCTTGTGAACAACCAAGTGGAATAAAATTGTCACAGTGTTGCCGGCAGACTTTGAAGTTAAAGTGCTGTGTAAAATTATTTCCTTGTTTTTCTTTAAATAAGAATTTTTTTTAAAAGTGTGTTTAAGGCATAAGTGAAAATGATTGTTTTTCAGAAACATGCTGGAGAAAATTAGAGACTGATGAGTTACTGGAAAATAGAAAATTAGAGACTGATGAGTTACATGATTCTTAGGTACAGATCCAGAGGATGAAGTTGGGAATGGACTTTTGCCATTGCAGGTAAGAAGTCCTTTAAATTTTTTTAAATGTTTCATTTGACACACTGAAGTAAAACTAATAGAGGAAAACAATTTTTTCAAGTCTACTGTATACACAGTTTGGAGATAGTAATCTACAAATATTTCCAGTAAGAACTTCAGTTGTGCAGCTTTGGGTATCATAAAAAGTGAGGATTTTATCGCATTTTCCAGCTATTTGTTCTCCAGTGGACCTTAAATGCAAACTCTAGAAAAAAAATGCCTCTCCTGAAAAGTTTTTGTTGCCATTGAAGCACTGTGTGTTAACAAATTAAAACAAACATTCCTTGTAGAATTTATGGTTTGATTGCTTTCAAAGATGGAGTGTGGTGCTTGCAATAAGACCTTTTTATTTTTTTTACTTGCACGGCTTGAATGAAAAAAAGTTATCATGTTACTCATCTATAAAAAGAGATGGGAGATAACAGGGCTAACATTTTCCACCGTGTTACTGTAATACTGTAAATTGGGATAATCCAAACTGTTCATTAGGAGCCTTTCTTGCTACAGGCTGTCACTGAACATTCCCATCCAGCAGTGCCCATGAACAGTGAGATTAAAAATAACCAGTGGGGAAACAACAAGATGAGAAGGAGGTCGAGGATGATGAAGATGTCTTGGGAGCAAATTCCATCTGCATGGTGCTCTTAAAGAGCTGGGGACTACATACAGTGCATTAGCATGTTAAAGTGCCCTGGAGAGGAGCCTTAAAGCAGGAAACTGGCTTGCTGATAGCTACATGAACTGGATAAAGGTTTGGAGGGCCCAAGCACTGTGCCCCTGCACAGCTGGTGTTGGATGCCAGTGCTCAGAAATCTTCATGCTACTTTTGAGCAACAAGCGAGTCTCTACTTTGAATATGAATGAGTGAAGTCAACTGCCCCTTAATTTATACACATTGCCAGAGACTGTCCCAGGGTTTGGAATTAAATACTCCAGCACAAATCTCTTTAAACCTCTCCTAAATAAGAAATTATGCTAAAGCTCTTTAGTAAGGAGGTTCTCCCCCCCTGTTGAAATAAAAATCAATTATGTTTGCTCTGCTGTGAACAATGTCGCTCCGTAGCCTTGCTTTCTAATTGGGTAATGCCTTAATGACCTGCTGGGAGGCTGTGATGCATTGCTTTGGACCCTCTCTGCAGGCTCTTAGACTACCAGTCAGATGTCAATGAAGCTTGACTCAATAGGGGTCCTTTTTCTAAAATTCCATTATTCATCAGGGTTTATGCACTAAAATGATCACAAAATAAAACCTTCACATCAAGCAGAGTTAAATAGAATTATGGATGCTTTGCCTCATTGTTGGGCTTGGAGATTGTCACTGGATTAAAATTAGGTTCTTTTTTATTTGTTAAATTTGATGAAACCATTTTCTCGGTTTTGGGTTTTTCTGTTAAGAAGCATTGAAAGAAGCAGCTTTAAAGGTGGTGGATTTTTTTTAATAAGGAGGTGTATATGTATTTTAAGTGAGTCTTATCTGTTCCTGTTTATTTTAAACCGTGAAACAAATGTTTGAAAAAGTATTATTCACTGTCAGTGAGTGATAAGCATCAAACCATTTACTTCATTTAATAGCTGTGTTGAATCATTCTGGTTTTCTATCAGAACTGGGATAAATAAGATTAAAAAAATCTTACGCTTGCTTTATATTTCCTTCCTAATGTCTACTGGAGACTAGTAAAGTGGAATTTTAAAAACAGTTATTACAAAGATGGTGTTTGAAGAGAACTGCTGGCTCTGGAGGACTCCTTTTCCAGAGCAACAAGGACTTTCCTCTGCCTGGAGAAGATGTTGTCTTTCCATACTGACAGCCTGAAGCTACCTAGCTGTAAGAAAGGTAAAATTAAGCTGGGAAAGCATCTTTCCTATTAAATATGTCCATATATACACTTATCTACATGGATGCAATTTGAAAAGTAAAAAGAAATGACATTTTTATGTTTCTGTAGCAGCCTCAAGGAAAGTTTTACAGCTATTTAAACACAAATCTGTTATGCAGTAACAAATTAAGAGTTTCCAGGGCAACTGCAGGTAACAATTGATTCGTACTACCTCTGGCACACACTCCACCTTCCTAACGTGACTGACTGAAGTGTTGTGTGAAATACATGGATTTTCAAATTAGTAAGGAAGTCAGTCATATCATTACAATAAAATTGCACCTTTCCCTCAAGTTTATCAGGTTAGTGAAATGTACAAAAATACCATGAGAAATAAGTAAAATGTGTAAATAAGTGAAAATTTTAATTGGCTTCATTTTTCAGGTCCATATCTTCTGGAAAATTCTCTAATTCATAAACTTTAACCTTCTGGTTTTAAAACAAGACCAGAATTAGGATCTGCATCAGCTAGATATTAATTTTTCATCAGAACCCTCCCTCTTCAGAAAGATGTGAGATTTTCTGCAGATGCTTCACCTTCATCTCTTACCCTGAACTCACATTTTCAACAACCCAGTTCTTCCTGTCAGAGCTCCCATGTCCTTGTCTCCTGGTCAATACCACCACCTTTCCTTTTAACAATTTTTAGTGCTACACTTTGTATACTTGTCTAGCATATAGACACACTCTATCATTTACAACCTATCAGCTGCAACATATAGGATCTTTTCCTCTTACTGATTATCTGTCAGACGGGGGGAAATGAATTGATGTTTCCTTCCACACATGAAGGAGATTGACACAATTGTTTTCCTAAAACCTTGGAGAGCTGCATAAAAACCATGATCCCAGTCATTCAGACAATACATCTTACTCCAGAATTTTAAAGTTTTTTCATGTTTGCGAAGGTTTCATCAACATCTGCATCTCTTCAGCGGTGAACTAGGTCATGAGAGATGTTGTCCTAAGTAGAGTTTCCTGCAAGCAACTTCTTTAAAAGCCCTTTTTCTTCTTTGTTTCTCACTGCCCAAAATGCTGCATTAAATTGTCTCCAGGGACAAACACCCACCACACTCACCACTGGCTACACAGGTTTTTCAGACCAACGTTGCCCAGCCCCCAGATCTGCTCTATCTCTATGCCAAATTACAGTGATAAGTGTTGAAATCTCAGAAGTTTGCAGTTTCTTAACATGAAAAGCCTGTAATCCTCACATGATAGATTGCACCTTGTCGAGAACAAAGTGTATTTAGAGTAAGTGGAGACTTCATAGTTTAGAATTGATCAATTACTGAAGGTGAGAGCATGAGCTGAACATTTGGAATGCTACAGGCTCACCAAAAGTTGTTTTTAGGAATTTAGAGAGGTCTGTTATGGGTTCAGGCCTCATGTTTGATCTGTAAATGCTAAAAAGCTGTTCTGTTTTACAACACCACGGCCCCACCCCTATCGTGCAAGAACCATTCTCTGCACATCTAATTCTAATCAGTAAAGTAAATAAACTTGAACTTGGAATACTCTCAAGACCACTTGCTCATGTTTTCATAAACACTTAGGAAAGGACCCAAGTTCCTCATAGCTGATATTAAAGCCTTAGCTGAAATACTCCTTCCAGCCATCCCAAGCTAGAGTTTCCTCCAGTACCCTCTTGGAGAACTGTGGGACTCTGGAAGGTGACAAGACACTCCACAGGAAGCCATGAAGTCTTTTGGCCCTGGAATGCAGATCTGCAGAACTCATTAAATTACTTTATTCATAATCCTTCTGGAGGTACCTTTTCCACTTTCCTCTTCTCTCCCTCCACCCTCCTGTCCCAAATATCCCTGTGGTCATTGGCCTTAAATAGTTGCATTTTAAAGCTTTATCAGGCACAACAGGAGAAAAGCCTGGCTTCTATTTGAAATGGCACAAAGTAACTACAAAAATCAATATACAAATTATGGGATTGCTTGGTATTGAGCTAGAGTTTTAATGATTATAAAAAGTTAGTGGGCTGCCTCACAGCACAGACCTATCTGCTCCTCAGGGAATGAAGGGTGACATTTAATTTTGATTTGCACAGAATTTTATGGAAGGCTACTCTCTTGCTAATGGCTGAAGTAATGGCAGCTGTTTGACAAAGCCAGGCTTAAGACTCAGGGTCAGCTCAAATCTTGACATAGGGAGATTTTTGCTTCCATCATCGTTTCTGGGTGTTGTTTCTTTTAAATGTCACAAAATGTCTTTTTTAATGTGTGAGAATTTATCCACTGAAACCGTAAAAACCTGAGGGAGATCACCCCAGTGATTGAGATTTGTCTGAGCTCAATCAGTACTGAATTTCTTACAATAGTACTTAAGTGATATCTAGGCCTAGTGCTGTCCTCTTTGCAAAGAGGTGGGTCACCATGAAGGACCAGATGCTTAAATTACTCTGAATGAAGAAAAGAATTTATAATCGAGACAGCTTTTTATCAACCTGTGGAGCAGTTCTTAGAAGATCCAAAGAAAAAAAAAATAAGTTTTAATGAGAAAATATGTTAAATTCTAACTTATTTTTAAACATTCTCTATTTCTATCTTATGGTATGGGTTTTGACTCTTCCATTTACCAATGACAAGAGGTGAGATCTACCCAAGTAAAAGAACTGTTGTGGATTTTCAACATATACATAGCTTCCATCCCTTTTGTTCCACAGTCCCACAGGCTGTGAAATAGCAAAGAGAAGTGTCCTCAAGTGGCACCTTTTTCTCTTCTGAGCAGGAAGGTTGGAGCAGATGACCCAGTGTGGTCCCTTCCAGCCCGACCCATTCTGTGATTCTGTGAACAGTTTTCACACATTGTAGAAAATGGGGTTTAGGTATTTAGTAGTATAAGGCTTCCATGATTTGCATGCTGAGCCATAGTGAAGCTCCTTGGATTTCTGAGCTGTCAGAGATTGTTTTCTCTGCAGCCTGACTACTCATCAGCTCCCCACTGAAGTCCTTGGGGTTCCCTGGGCACCCCCATGAACATCAGGGCCATGTTACAGCAAACCCACTATGGTGTGTCTCATTAGGTCCAGGCTGAAAATCCTGGATGTAGCTAAAATGTCTATGATGTCTCATCCATTTGATCTCAGATTTATATCAGGATTTCAGCTGATAATTTTGCAGAGTTCTTCAAACTTCTCTAATATCTTAAAAACATGGTCTTCCTTTTGTGTTAGACTGGGCTGTGATAGAAATGTTTTGGTTTGGAGCTGAATGACAACTTCTCATCTTTACTTTTCTTTGCTTACAGAAATGTTGACATTAGTAACATATGCCTCCAAAGGATTTTGTTAAGTTTTCAATTAGTGGATTTGTAATGAATAGATTGCATATGACATCACAGTTTTTTCCAGGCCAAGACACTACTGTGTGAGATCATATTAAAAATCCTAAACTGAATTTACAGTTACTATTTTAACTCTTAAAAGAGCATTTATAGGAGAATAATACTTTCCTGCTAGAGTGCTGGCATTTTCTGTGTCTCAGACACAATATTTGGTTGTGCAATCTCTCTACCAAGTAAAGCTCTTGTAGATATGTTTGCTACAAGGTTGTTTTCTATGAAAATATTACCTAATATCACCTAAACATGACTGGAATGTCTCTGTACTAGGAGATATCAATTCCTGTCTTGACCAAGAAACTATTGTGAATAAATGTGAATAAATGAGAATAAATGTGAATAAATGAGATTTCTGCTGTGTCCTTCCTGTTTTCTTTCAATTCATGTTGTAAATGGCTTTCTTTTATTGCTTTTATTGTCAGGAACTGTTTGTGATTGGGTATTTTCTGCTGTTCACCATGAGATGTCCAATGCTACAGCTACATTAAGACATAAATCAGTGCAGTAGTTGAAGATCAGTTGACTAAAGATGTTGGTGCTGAGGCTTTTGCATCCACACAGTATGTTCTTTGGAGATTTTTCTTCAGAATAAATGCAGTCTGGTCTCCTGAACTAAACATCTTCAACCCAGGAGTGGTGTGTAGCTGTCCCAAGAAGCCGCTATTGGTTCAAATCCTTATGGTTAACACTTGAGAATGAAATCCCAGTTCAGTCCTCTCTGGATAAAAGTTTTTCAAATAAAGGGGTTTTGTTGGGAAATGAAAAGATTGAAATATTAAAAAAAATTTAGAATTAGGATAACATTTTAAAATATAAAAATATTATATTTTATAGATGGAAACTTTCAAAATATGTTTCAAAATATTTCACCTTGGGTTGAAAGATGTACCTGACCTTCTTTGTTTTGATTTGGTTTAGGTTGTTTTGTTTGTTATTTTTGAATTCTTTCAAACAGCCAGTAGTTTCTGTTTCAGATCAATTTTTTCCTGATGTAGTTTTTTTCTAAACCCTAAAATAGGAAAATCTATTTATTCACTTGCTGTTTCTCCTATATGTAATTAATTTCAGATGTCAGATCTTAAATTCTAATCTTCACCAGGGTAAAGCTGTGTCAAAATTTTCTGTAAAGCAGTTTTGGTAAATCAGAGCATTACATAAATAAAAGGAATAAAGCTCAGACTGTAACTGCTTCACTGTTCTCATTATGATCTATATTTTAAAAGGATGTATTTTAAAAGGATATATTTTAAAAGGATTCTTGTGCTGTACTTTTGCTTTCAGCCCAAACCAAGAATTTCAGACCCTTGACAAATGTGGAGAGAAATGAAGTGAAAGTGAATGCTCTTGCTCCATCCCCAGTTCCCCCTTTGGAAATGAGCTCTGATGGGGTGGATCTGATCGTGCATGAGCAGAGGCTCAGGGGAGAAGCCCAGGGCTCTGCTGGATGAGCTCAGGGGGCAGCCTGGAGCAGCACCAGGCTTGGCTCTTTGCCCTGTGCTGCCCCTCCCTGCCCTTTGTGGGGCTCCTTGGCCCTGCAGGGACAGACACCCCTGCAGCCTGAGGCTCAGCCTCGTGTCCAGGGCATCCCACTCTCTTTGGCAGCTTCTGCTGAAATGTCAGTTCTGAGAAAAACTGATCTGCTCCTGCTGCATGGCTCTGGAGGGGGACACAGGGCAGGGCTCAGCTGCTGGTTGCCTTCTCAGGAGTCTGCACAGCAGAGCTTGGATATTGGCAGCCTTAATTGAAGCATATGAGAGCATCTTTCAGCATCTGCAGTCTCTCTTTGAGTGTGTATTTTGGAAAGGTTATTTCGTAATTTACTGTACAAAGTATTGGAATATTTAACAAGGAGCCGCTCCTATGCTGTTAACTTGCAATCCCTGAATTGGAAATCAAACTGGAAGCTAATTCTCTCTGGTCCTTTAATATCTTCTACACTTAGAACAAGCTCCATCGTTAGAGGATATTGAAATGCTTTGCCAGGGGGATGCTTCCTTTCTGAGGTATTACACAGAGATCTGGGTTTGAGAACGTTGACTGATTTGTCCAATATCAGAGTTTGGTGGCAAAATTTAGCTCCCAACCCCAGGTCCAAGTGATAGTCCTTGCTATCTCTCTCAGGGATTAGTTGATTTAAGTAAAGTGTCATAAAGCTATTTGAATGTGCTAATAATTCTGAACTACCCTGGAGTAGCTGGCAAATCTGCAGCAAAGAAAGAAGCAAAGGAAAGACAATTGTCACAATTTTTACATCTGAATAGAGACAGAGCAAACTGCACCAAGCTGATGAAATGGGTAAAATGGTCCTAGTAAGATTTTTACTGTGCAATCCTGTTTGACATAATCAGTGCTCCTGGATTTTGTGGAAGCTGTTCCTGGATTTCATCTGCCTACAAGGAGACAGAAATGCTCTGCCCTAGGGAGAACAATTGAGGGGAAAAAAGTGTTTCTTAAAATCCACAGTAAAAACCTCTCTGCTTTATCTAGAGCTCATTAGAGAGTTTAAAGGAAACTCAATGTCGTGTTTAAATGCTTTTCCCCCCTCAGTTTTATAGATGGTTAAATGGCACACAGGTTGTGGCTGTCTCAGCCATCAAAAGCTAAGAAAGGAGGTTAAAAGACCCCAGGGATCCTTCACATTAATTACTACCACTGTCAGTTGGTGTGAAACCATGTTTGGGCCTTTTAGAAAGGAAGAGTGTAATTTGTGCTTTCAGTTAGGGCTGAAACAAATCCTGCAGATACTGATGGTATATACTCACGTGCAAAAATGACTAATTTGTTTCCACTGAATTCTTGTAGTTAATCTGGAAAAAATTTATGGGAAACCCCCTCACCCTACCCCAATAACTCCAACTGTATTTTAGCAACCTGAATTGGCAGTCTGTAAAACTGGCTTGAATTAATTGGAAGCCTAATCCACGGAAATTAGCTAAAAAATGCATTATTCACTCCAGTGTAGCAGCAGGGAAGAGAAATGAAAGAAGCAGAGAGGAAAAGCAGAAGCAGCACCTAAGGCAAAGGGCTGTCATTTGAATTTCATAATCGAGGGTGAGACAAAGACACCTCTTTGTCCAAGTAAACTACCTTCTGAAAGGGGAAATCTGAAGAAAACAGAACTGTGCAGCCTGAGCATTGGGGCTGGTTGGACTCTGCATCTCCCATCATTTACAGTGGTGCACAAGAACAACCAAAGTGAAATGAAATTTCTATAGCACAGCAGAGCAGTGTAAGGGTTGCATTTGCTGCCACTCAATGCTGACTGAGAGACACACACAAAACAAAAACTGGGGTGCACCACAGCAATAGAAAGACTGATTTGAAATCCCACACCTGCATCCTGCCCCATTTGATGACAAACCAAAAAGAGACCTTGGATGCAAGGAACACCTGGGTGTGTGCAGAGAAATGACAAAGACCAAAAAGATAGACATTTTCGAGAGTACACAATGACAATTATCTTGGCAACTGGTAATTATCTTGTACTGCCTACAAAGTATATCTCAGAAGGTCAGAGGAGTTTGAGGCTGTTTCACTGAATGGCCTAGGCCCTGAGCAGGGCACTGCTGCTAAAACTGGCACAGCAAGGTGGGAGAAGGGCTGGCTGCAGGCTGAGACAGCTGAACTGATCCCTGGGCAGAGACAAAGCACCAGGGCTGAGTGCAGGAAGGGACTGGGCCATGCTGCTGGGCAGAGAGGGGCAGGGTTAACCTTTTTGGCAGCAGTGAATTGTTAGATCAGCCCAGGTGGCATCTGAATCCCCACCTTAATGTGCCCTACCCCTGAAGTTTCACTTGGCTGAGTTACACTTGTCCTAAAGTGTTTTGGTATTCTGTTGCACGGTGCTCATACTTTCCTAAAAGATGCCATTGAGTCTGCCCCAGGAAGGTGCTTACTTTGCCTATGGGAATTTGGCACATAGATCTCAGCAATCCAATGTTTCAAAAAATGGAACTCTTCGTTAGAGGTGGGGAAACCAAGAACAGAATGGTTTGCAGAAACACAAAGTCTGATTTTCATACTTCTCAGCTGCAGCACAGAGAAAGTTTAAGCACACTGCTGGCTTATTATTTTTAATTAGTGTTACATCCCCAACACACTCTGACCTGCTTTTCGCCGTGCCACATACATGTTTTATGATGTGTAACCTCCCAGTGCCTGTTTCTGTCATCTATAAATTGTCTGTTTGCAGTGGTGCTGCAGGCACAGGTGTGGTGGGGAGGAAGAGGAGGAGGCTGTGCTGCCTCCCAACTCCTCCCTTGTGCAGCTTGTAATTCCCATGTGAAACTGCTCCTCTTCCTACCTGTGCACACATCCCAGGGGACACCTGGAGGTTAATTAGTCAATGTTTAAGAACTGCTTTAAGATCTTTGGATGAAAGTGCAACTGAATATAAAA
Source organism: Eopsaltria australis (assembly GCA_034509425.1). Lineage (NCBI taxonomy): Eukaryota > Metazoa > Chordata > Aves > Passeriformes > Petroicidae > Eopsaltria > Eopsaltria australis. The sequence continues at coordinate 4,972,314 of JAVTVJ010000031.1, read as the reverse complement.
TGATTGAATTAATTTTTGGGTTGGTGTAATCCTCACAGAAGTGAGGTAAGATTATCATAGTCCATACCTACTTCCATGCTTGACAGCGTAAAAATTTCCTTTCTGTAACTGTATTTCTCCCTTAAAAACAAGGAAATTATGATTTTCAGGAAGGAAAGGAGGAAATGAATACTACTGTAGTCCTAGTTCTCCATTTCTACTATATTAAAGATCCTATTGTGCCTATAGTATTAAGAGTTAGGGAAAGCAAAAGGAACAGTTTTATCAGCCACATGGATGTGATTTTGTTATCAGCAGATAGAATTATATCTTGGTTCTTCTGTTCAAAAAGCCAAACAATAATGTTTAATTAATCCAGGTTTTACTGCTACAACCTATGAGTTGTCCACCAGTTTAGTATGTCATATAACTCTTGGATATTTTTTCAGATATGTAGATCCAATTGCTAAGGCAAAACTGAAATTCTGTTTTGTTTTTGGTTGTTGGCTTGGGTTTTTTTAATTGCTTAATGTGCTTGGGCAAAGGAAGGACAGATTTTTGGGTGCCTTTCTGGTTATATATTTTAATTAGGAAAACCTTTGCTATCTCCCAGAAGCAGCCTGCCACTTACTGATATTGGAGCGTGTGGCATTTGTACTCTGATTTTGTGAGAAGACACGTGCCAAATTCTGTACAAGTTACTTGGTTTAGAGACTGAAGTTCTGTGTAGAACTTCCCATTCCAAGGGGAAAGGATACCACGATAGCATTTAATGAATTGTGTACCTACAAGAGCAATATATCTCACAAAATGCTTGGTCACCTGAGCTGCTTGTCCTGTAAATGCAGCAGCAAAAGCTCTGCTGCTCCTCCTTTCCAAAGCATGGCCAGAACCTGCAAATCAGCTTTCAAAGAGAAAAGGTGACATTAGACATAAGAGGGAAACACGTGCAATTGTGCTGGATTGCCATTTTGGAAGCTTGGTTGTGATCCCAGGATTTTTGCATTAGTTTTGTTAATTTGAAGGCCGTCGGTGACTTCTCTGCTTCAGGATCAGACTCTAATTGCTAAAACAGTGACCTTAGCATGGCACTTGGAGATCTGCTACCATCCTGCTGAGGAAAGAACTCTGTCTGCTGTTTGATTTTCAGTTCTGCTGGACAGCAAGATTAGCTCTTGACTTAAAGAGCTAATAAAGCTGAACAAATGGTTCATTCATCATTTATTTATATCTGTGTTCATAGCTTGAATCTGGGTTTTTGGGGCTCGTACTGCAGATTCTCTCATTCCAGGAGTTTTCCAACATTCTGCATCTGGTGCTTAGGGCTGGGGAGCAAAGCAGGGGATGGTGGTGGTGGTGGCTTGCCCCAGCAGTGCTCTCTGTGCTGCGGTGCTGTTCTGTGAGTGCCCCTTCCACTGCTGGGGTGAGATGGATGACCTGGGGAATAAACAGATGGAACAAATAAAAACACCAGAGATCTGAATGTGAGGGAAGAACTGCTAGTATGGATGATCTTGTGAGACTTTCCCTGTACCCTGGGAAAAACTGGAGCCCTTTTTTGAGATGATCTGCAGAATCATTATTGAGACTTCTTGTCCCTGTAAGAAAGTAACAGCAGTGACAAAGCACAGCTAATAAAGGAAAACAAAGAGATAAGGAAAGGTGAAGTAGTGAGACAGGAGAAAAAAAAGGTTGAAAGACAAGAGGTGAAAAGGGAGAGAAAGGTATCAGATTTCTTTTGGCATTCATGTGTTCTGTATATAGAGTTTGAATATATTTTCCAGAAGAGGATTTCCCCTTGCATTTGCAATTCAAAGCTTCTAGCAAATTCCACTGTTTCCCTTGGCACTTCTTCAGCCTCTGTGGATTTTCCAGTTCTGCTTTTTAGATGCAGTGCAATTGTCAAACCGTGCAGCTTTATTTTTTCTTCCCTGAAGTAATGTGGCCTAAGGTGTATTGTGGCATTCCTTAAGTTTTCGGTTCAAAAACTGCAAAAGTGCAGGGACCTTGTTCCCTTGTTCCCCTCTTCCCTTCCCTTTATAGTTTAATTCATGGATGGTCTTTAGGACTACTTGGTTATATGACAGTGTTTCCTGTCTTTCTTCACTTTATTCCCTTGCATGAATAAGTGGATAAAATGATCTGGGATTTTCCATAGCATGGGTGGATGGTGATATGCAGCTATTATGTTCAAGGAAAATACCAGGAATGGGGAGGTTGGGACATGCTTATAAAGTTAATAAAATAATATCAAAGGGGATGATGTATTTGGGATCACGTGCAGAGAAATAGAGACTTGCTGCATTGCTGCCTTGGGAACAAAAAGACTTCTACCCCACACTGCAGCTAATTCCATCTCCCCTCTGTGCCTATCCAAAATGTTGGTTTTGGCCAGTCAGTTTGAAATCACACCAATAAGAGGATAACCAAAGTTGTCTAACAGTGAAGAGTACAGATGGTACTTTGCTTTATTTTTACTTCTCCTAGAGTATAAATTTAATGATTTTTAACAGAGCTTTGCTTTACATGCACGCCCTGAACAAGCTGAAAACATTTCATATTTGTCAAAGCAGGACTGCAAAATAAAACTGTGATCACTAAAGCCTGGATATCTGGAGAGAATCTTTATGGTGGAAGCAGAGAAGTAATTAACATGTGGCTCTTCAAAAGCCCACATGCAGTGAAGATGTGTTAAGAAAGTGAAAATTGTTTCAACTTGTTCTGAGGTGAAGAAGGATCCTGCTAATGGATCCATTACAGACATGCAGTAAGGGTTTTCCTAATCACAGCTGTGATGGGCTGGTGAAAGTATTTGGGATAAGCTGCAGTAATAGCTAATTGTATGTAGAGGCCCAGCAGCTCGGCCAGGCAAAGGGTTTCAAAGGGCTGCATGGGAGAATTCACTTCACAAGAGGCTCCTTTCAGACACTCTCCAGGTTTGGAGCTCCTTTCCTTTTAGTACACATTCTGGGAAAGCACTTTTATAATCCTCCTTTAGAGTTATTGCAGGCGAATGTGGTGATGGTTCAATGAAAAAGCATGAAAACAGTAATGGAATTTCTTTTCTTTTTTCTTCTTTTTTTTCCTTTCTTTCCTAATAGGCCCTTTAGAAAGTCAGACCATATGTGTCGAAGCCTTATTAACTAGAGGCCAGGTTTGGAAAGAACTGTGGTAAATTACCACGATGAATTTGAAAATAAACTTAGAAAGCACAGATTTGAGTTCTAAATTGGTACTTTAAAAAAAAAAAAAAATCAGACCTATAATTGCTTGGTGTCTTATGACATTTCAAATAATGTTTGGTATAATTCTTATAAAACTTAAACTTATTAGGCAGAAAAAAATGTAAGGAAATTAATAGAATGCTGCATATTTCACTCAGAAATAGCTTTCTTAGAAGAGAACTATAATTTTACATTCTCCGTATTTTAATACATTTATTGCAGAAAATTACTTTGGTAGGCTATGTAAATGTTCTAGATGATCTACATATGAAATACAGAAAAGTATTAAACTTATGTAGCTGAAACTTAGAGGAAGCTGGGGGTCAAGGGAGAAGCGTGTCTAAGATGGCAAGAAATATCTGCCCTCTTTTGGCCAGCTTTAGATAGAAGGAGAAGAGAATGTAAAATAACAACAGAGAATATAATGAAAAAGCAAATTTCAGATTTTTTTTTTTTTTTTTTTTTTTTCCTGGAAGTGCCACTTCAAAAAGCTTGGACTGGTAACCTCTCAGGCTGAGAGGAATCCTGTCACTGTTGTACTCCATGTGAAACTGCAGCCTTGAAGTAATAAAAGATTCTTTAGCATTCTTATCTTGGAGTGCATCTGAGTGCAAATACCCTAAATTATGGAAAATGACAACCTTTCAGTGGGTAAATTAATTTTAGGCGTGAATTTTTACTATAATAAAAGGCAATGTTTATATAGGAATATATTTTTCTCTATCTGGATAGTTTACTGGTCATGCTAATTGAGCACAGCTCTGTTTCTTGTGGCATCACACAAATTAGTTAGAAATTCTACTGTGAATTAACACAGATTTGGCTACAGATGGAACGGCAGGCAAGTCATCATCATTATTGTTTAAACCTCTTAATGTTTACAACTGTTGTTTTAAGTCAGATTTGTTTTTAAACAAGATGATTGTGAGAATCCTTTTGTGTTTCAGAGATGAAAGAAAATGAGCAAAGAGTCAGTTGTGGCATGATTTAAAAAAAAAAATAACAAAAGATTGCAATATAGGATCTCTGCTGTAAGATTTCAGTGATGCTTGTGGAAAAAAGATTGTTTCTATGATTACTTTTTGTAGAATTATTATTGAAAATCCCAGTAGTAGCTTATTGCCTGAGCTGCTGGAAAAATGAATGGATTGAAATGTTTGTTAGGTGTGGAATAAGTAAACTCATAGTGTGACAGTCTTGGCTTTCTCAATTACTTCCAGCTTATCTTAAACAGGACACTGATTATTGAGCTCCCAATTTAGTCTGAATATCTATTCTTTTATTCTCCCATAAATGGGACTGAATCCTCTTGTGCCAGTTTCTTTTCTTCAAAAAAATCTGATTACAAATGTGGGCTAAGGAGCACGTTCCAAGGCCTAGGCTGGTATTGGAAATGTGGGATGCTGGAGTCCCATGAGTTTTGCTGCTGGTGAGATAAAGCCACGTTTGGCAAAGAGCTGAACACAGGAGGAAGTGAGGTTTGGCCTTGGCACAGATATCAGATGATGAAATTCTATAAAGCCCCACCATTCTAAGCATTAATGTGTACATTAACTTCTGCACTCGACATTTTTTCATGGACTCAATAGAAATTCTCCTCTGTGCCAGTCTTGTTTGTATTTTACAAGAGGCAGATAAACGACTGTTGAAAAAAATAAACAAAAAAATCCCCCAGGCTACAGCTCCCAAAGAGATTCTTCATTTCTGAAGAGGGGGTTTAATGAAGGGTAACAGTTTGTGTATGAAATGTATTTTTACTTTCTAATTAGAGTTCCAATTAAGTGGCAGAATTGCCATTTTTTGCCTGCTGGGCAAAGCTTTGCTTATATATTGGACACTTAAGTTATTTTCCTTTTTTCAACTATGAAATCCTGTCCTCTGAAGTGGAATATTGATAAAGTGAAAGGGGTTGCTCACAGATCAAGTGCATCTCAGCAGGCTGTCCATGCTTTCTACAAGCTTTGATTTGGGAGTGATTAGTGCCATGTCTGACAAACTAATGCTAACTTAAAATCCCTTCTGTTCTTGACCCCAGTTCTTAAGAGTTCATGGAAGGTACCTGTTGCAACTGCTGTGTTTGTAGTGCAGGCACACACACATTTAGAAAAAGTTCTGAGCACCAATCAACACATAAACAACTTCTGGTCTTGTCTGATTGTTGCCCATAAAGAGATTTATAAAGAAGAAAGCAATGAGGCTTCTGAGAAGCCTTGGTTGATTAAGAGCTCTGTTATTGGTATAACAGCAATAAATGCAGGACTGCCTCAAATTAGACACTTAACTAGTCACAGTGCTGGCATTTCGAACTTTGGGACACTTTGAGGTCAGGCTTCAAAGGTGATGCATTTGGTAAATATAATTGCTGTTCAGTATTAAAATGTCAGAAATGTAATAATGAAACAACAGGACAGGGTATCCTGGACTTGATGGGATTAGCTACTACACATAGGTTAGATGTGAATTCCTTCCTTTTAATATTTTAGGGAGCCAAGTCCTGTTTGACAGTTTTGCTTCTGGAGGTTTTTTTTTTCCATGATGAATCTCTAACATCTGCCATTCAGCTTGTTTCTGCCTGGCCAAGAAATCTCTAGGAATTCTGCTATGTTAGAGTAGTTACATCACTGCAGAGGGAAGATTGCTGAACTTGCAAGCTACTTGTTTCTGCTGTGCAAGCATTCAATATTTCACATGATAACTTTAATAAATTTCATGTTTCTGTTTAGAGAAATGAGCCTAATAATGAAACAGATATTTAGAAGTTATTTTTAGTGAACATTTAACATGACTAGGGCAAGTTTCAGGCAGGTTAGTAGGAGGTGAGAAGTTTGCAATGTCCTGAGGCGTCCAGTTCCACTGATCTTTCATATGTGATTAAATTGCTGTTTCTAGATGGAAATCTTGCCAAATAGCTGCTGGCTTTTTTATATAAATTACACAGATGTAACAGGGCAGAATAAACTTGATAAGCTGTATGAAGGCAAAGTGCAAGTTGCTTATGCTCTTCTCTTGGCTAATTGCTCCTATTCACTGCTTAGCAAGAGCTCTCTCCTGTCTTTTTACTGCTGTGAATTGCTTTGCGCATAAGCAGCGAGACTTAAAGAACATTTTTTGTAAGAAGATGCAGCAAAATGCTTCTGCTTCTATTCTTTTTCCTGTTTTTATTTATTTTTAAATGGAAGACAGAATTTTGCCCTGCTCCTTAATCATGGGGTTCCTTTTCTGCTAGGCAGCCTTGGCTGATGTGTGGATTCATGCTCTCACTTGTGAGACTGTGGGATGGGAAAAAGCAGAGTAGCAGGTAGCAATGGCAAATGACAAGCAGTTTAGGCAGGAGGGTCAGAGAAGCTGGAGAAGAAATGGAGCTGCTGTGCTGCATCCTGCTGTGTAGGAAATGTGGTGACACAGGAGTGAGTGTACAAGTACATCACCTTTCTGCAGCAGCCTTGCTGTGTGAGAGCTTTTGCCTGTGACCTTCTCCCTGCCATTTCTTTGGAGGGGTACAGAAAAGGACAGCAGGGATGGGACAGAAAGAAAGAGCTATTCTCTCTGGTATGGAAGTCTATAATTATTTCCTTCCCCGTGATGGTGGTGTATTTTTAAAGGTAGCTTCTCACCTCTGGGAAACAGAATTAAATGCCCAGCTTGGCCCTTTTCTGGAGGTGATCCTGGAGCGTATGGCAGCTCTGAGACCAGGCACTGTGTGCTGGAGCTGTTTAGTCATTATGTCCTGTAATCAGTGGTAATTGCCTTGGGTGCTGTAGTAGTGCCATGTGAAACTGGGTAAACACAAACCAGCTTAATAGGACCTAAGTTAGTATGAATAATTAAAACATAAGCAGAATGCATTCATGGCAACTTTCTAATTCTTCCACTCTGCTTTTTCAGCTCGGTGTTGTTGTTCAGTGCTCTGAGGAGGGTGTTCCTGGCAGCCCCCTCGTCCTGTTTGCCTTCCCCCTTCCTTGTAGGTCAGGAGGAAACAGCAGCTGCTCCTCCTCATGGGGCTCCCAAAATGTAATGGGGGTGAGTGCTGCAAATCCTCTCAGGAGGTGGTTCTGAGAGTGGACTTACACAGGTGGCAAGCCACGGCTCTTTTCCATACCCTGGGAACTGTACACAAATTTCCTGCTGTTTTCAGGCTTATTCAGCAGGGATGTGAGGCAGGGGACAGTGGCAACACTTGTGGCCACTGAGCAGCTGGCTTGGGACTGCAGTTTGCAGCTTCTACTTGCAGGAATTTGCATCAGAAGATGACCCTAAACATTCCATCAAGACCAAAGTGGCAAGTTCTGTTCCACAGACAGCAGTGAGGCTTTGCTTTGTTCCTCCCTCATTTACTAAAAACTCTTACTGTGTCCTCTCTGGGACATGGGTATCTGTGCCAATTTTGAACCATTTTGAATTGTCAAAACAAGTCTTGCTGTCTGTGTTGTTTTTTTTTTTTTTTTTTAATCTTTGGTGTCCTTGTGTTACACAGTTTTTGTTTAGACTAGAATTCTCATCACTTGTGTTTGAAAATTAATCTGAAAGTAATTTAAGTCTGTGCCAGTTTGGTGAGTGTATCTCTGTGCCCCAGCACAGTTGTCCCAGTGAGATCTCTTATTTCTCTCAAACTTTTTCTTGCTCACTCTGAAACAGGGCACTTTCTAAAGGCACATCCCCCATGTGGTCTCACTTTCCATTCCAGTCTTCCTGCTCCATACTGCAGCTCTGACTGGGAAAAGGGCTTGAACTTCCCTGGTGTTGTATGGAGGTGACAGCATCAGCCAGCAAAGGGTCAGGGCACTGGGGTCTCTACAGCCCCAGCACCTGGGAATAGCACAGGCAGGAAGGTGAGCCCAGAGTGAGGACTGACAGAACTGAGAGGTTGGTGTGGGAGCAAACATGGAACTTTAAACACGGCTGGAGCAAGCGTGTCCCTGCACAGATCCTGAACTCGGTGTTTTCCTGCTGAAACATGTCTGGGGATTGGAATGTGAGTGTGAACAACAGTCTGATATATGTTACTGCTTCTTAGTGTGAGCCACTTCTTAAAGAGTGATCTCGGAGACAAACACACACTTACAGAGCTACTCTCTGCTGCACCTTTCAAAGAAAGAAAATGTCCTGCCCTCCTTTGTCCCCAAGAACAAACTCAGGTGAAAAAGTCTTTAGTTGCTCTAAAGTTCTATCACAACCTTGTAAAACAAAACCCTAAGGCCCTTCTGTTATCATCTCATTAGAGGCTTAAATGAAAGGAAATTGAGAGTTAAGGTTGTATCTGGCTGAGTCATTGTCTCAGACTTACATACATGCAAGCAAATGTGGAATATTATGTGTTTAATACTCAAATGCTCTGACAATTTGACTGTTCAGTTCTTGAAGGCATATAGGAAATACAATACTAAATATTGGCCATGAGGGTATCACAGCCCTGTGGTGGAGGTGCCAATAGCCCTGTATCTATCCTCCAGCCAATGTGGTTTCTAATGCAATAACCATCACAGGAATTCTGTAACTATTCAATATCCCTATTCAAATAAGCTAGGTTTAATTATAGTTGAATTCTGGTCTTCCTCAGTCTCGTGAGTGTTCATATTTTCTGGAGGGTGGGTTTCAGTTACATTCTCTCACCAAAGATATTTAATAAGTATTTAAAACAGGAGTTCCTCTGGCTAGAAGTTCAGCCTCCAAGTACAATGTGATAAAGAACTCATGGAGAGGACAAAATCCTACAACCTCCTTTCAGCTACACGGTGTGATAAGGTCTTCCCTGACCCTCCTTTTCTCCTGCCAGTGTGGGTTAGGAGACTTTGTATGTAACCCTTGACTTTTAATCCAGTTCACTCAGTACACCTCAGAGCTGACATCTTAAGGAGTCTGATGTGCCTTTGGCTGTGTTTATTTTAAGGAAAATGGGCGTTTTTCTTGGGCTACACTCACACGCTGATTGTGTGTGGCAATTTCAGTTTAAAAAATTGAGATTATGCAAAATCAGCCCATTTTTTACATCCTAATTGAGTTTCATGAGGTTCCTTGACAGAAAAACTGGGAGTTGCCAGTATTCTGCTTTTCATTGCTGTTGGCCTGTATTTGGGGAATGATATGTTCATGAAAACTAGAAAGAAAACAGCCATCCCACACAATCATCACATCTCACAACCTGATCCTCCTGCAGTTTCCCATTATCTTCATGCACCCAGTTTTTACATTAAAAATGAACAGATACTGCTGAGGAAGGGTAAAAAACCCTCAAAACCACAAGGATGCCAACACCTGGAAGTTAAGACAGGCAAGTTCAGATTGGGCAGCCCAGTGTTTTAGGATATTGTGCACCCACCTTTTCCCACTTCTGTGCTCTTATACTTGGGAGTGTGGTGTGAGCCACAGACCACTGCAAAAGAGGTGTTTGGGATTCCTGTCCCCGCCTCCAAACTCCCCCAGGGAAAACGCCTGTCCCTATTCCCAGTACCTGCACAGATGAATTATTAGAATTTATTGTGTAAGAAAGTGCAGATTACTTTGTGTGCAAATGAGACATGAACTGCCTTAATTAAATCCCAAGAACTGATTTATTTAAAAGAAACCCCAAAAATGCTGAAATTTGCAGGGTCATAGTCATAAGGAAAAAATGTGTGATTTGTTTAAAAAAAGTACACCAAACAAAACCCCAATTGTTTTCCCTAAATTGATTGCAAATGTGCAAGTATAAGTAACATTTGGGTTTCTTTAACAAACTCCCAAGTGATTCAGCAGTTGCCAAGGTAACGGTGCTACTTTTAATAACAATAAAGAAAGCATATAAAACTTCCACACTTCTCATTGTCTAAGATAATGCTGCACTGATGCTGTAATAACATTATTAGCATGTACTTTCTTTTACTCATTGAGAAGCATGTCTGGTTCATAAATTGGCTGTACAGTAGCATCTCCCACAGTGGGGTCTGGGCTCATCAGGGCTCCTGGATACTGCAGGGATGTGAAGAAATATAAAAGTATTTTGCTGCTCCAAATCCATTTCTTAGAATGACCTTTTTGATTTTTGCTTTCTGAGGCTGTCATTGTAGCTTGTGGTCGCCCTTTATTAGTTAGCTGAATATTACTGATCTCTTTAATGCAAAAGTATCAGCATAAGCAAGTCCTGCAGATAGGCTTCAAGACCAAGCTACACCTCATAAAACATTGAGAATGCTCTTTTATTATTCATGGGAAGATGTGTATTACCAAAGAAAACTTAGTTTTTAGTACTAAAAATTGTTGTTGTTGCATGTTTTAGAGCTGCCCTGTTCAAGTCTAAATGGATGTCTTCTGTTGTGCCTTTTTTTTGTACCACCCCCACCCCCCCCCCGAAATTTGAGCTTCTCGTGAACTTTGGCAGATAGCTCAATGTGGTTACTCTGGATATAAACTCCTAGGTCTGGGTGGATTATTTGCATTCTGAATACTTGACCTCATGTTTCATTCTAACTGAGTTTTCCACCTCTCTATCAAGATTTTGGCACTTCACAAATGAGAGAAATCTGTTTCCCTGCTTATTTCTGCAGTCAAATCAGTGATTTTTGTAGATAATTTTTCTTCTGGTCTCTATAGTTGTGACAATGAGTCTTTTAATAAAAAGGTGGAAAAAAGATTCAAGTGCCCTTCACTGGAGCTGTGGAGTATGTTATTTTCTTTTTAAAAAACAACCCTCTTACAGCTTTTAAATATTTTAGTTTTGAGGAAATTGTGTGAGTAGTTATAGTCAATTGTGTGCTTCCACCTGGGGTTCTGGTTGCACTGAAGACACCAAAGGTTAATCTAGGTCTCTAAAGGCAGGCTATTCTAAATTAAAAAAACAAACAAACAACCCCCCTCACGGGCTGGAGAACATGAAATGTGGAAGGAGGAATCACTTGCCCATTTGCAGTCTTTGCCAGTACTGACTCCCTTGGCTGGTCATCTCTCACCAGCACTTAATGACTCAGGGGAGGTTCACTAAAGGATTAAATGACAGTTTCTGTCATCTACAGAAGTGTCAAATTCAATGCAATAATGTATTCTTGAATATAGCAGTTAGTGAGAATCATGGAGTGCTCCCAGTAAATGCAAATGTTGCTCCAGTCTTTTAGAAAGGACATGTTTATTTCCAGGACATCTTCCATAGCTGCTGACTTAAGGCCTCCAAACCAACCCTGATGTGGACACAAGGCTCTGAACCAGAGTCCCTTGCTCAGCTGTGGATATTCTGAAGGTCTTGAACAGATCTTCCAGTAGGAGGGCACCTTGAGCAGCCAGGGCCCAGAGGAGGGCATGGTTTTTGATGCACATCCATAGATGTCACAAAGCACTGTATAGAGCTGAACATGATGTCCAGGGACATCTCTTTGCCCTAATCAATGCTGCTGGCAGCACTGGAAACTCCCTGTTATGTTACAGATGTGAGATCATTTGTACCACCTCTGTTCCTGCTTTGGTTGTGCAATGTGGGTGGTGTCTATAATGGAAAGATGGGATACTTTAGCATCAAAACTGAATGCGTTTAAATTTGTATTTTTTACTTTGTCTAATGGTTTTCATTACATGAAATAAGAGGCTGCCTTATCTGATATAATTTTATGAGCTTATTTTATCCACGACAGCATCCGTTATTCAATATTTATCTTAGGTTAGCTGTGTTAATAGAGAGAAACTTATCCTTGGGCAGAAAGTTTGCTGAAGAGCTTTGGACCCAGCGAAGTCTTCCTTTTATTTGGCCTATATACAGGACTCTGTTTCAACTTTATTTTGTCACCCAGGTTGTTTTTTGCTTACAGGAGGATGCATAGGGGCAGGGATTGTCTTTTCTGGTTGGCTTGCACAGTATCTAGGACAGTGTGGTCCTTGTCCCTTGTGTGGCCATCCAAGCCACGTTGTAAAGCAGGTAATGGGTTACTGCAATAGAGAGGCACAGCTCAGGAGCTTATTTACTTTTATTTTTAACGGATTATATTTCCAGGCAGGTAGAGCAGAGCAGTGGTGACCATTAATAATGATCTATTATAAGAACAGACTGGAGCAGAGAGTGTAACTCACACACTGACTGAAATACAACAATATCAATTTAAACTCTGGGCAAGATAAAGAGTTTATTAATCTGTTCACCTCTGTTCTGTCAAAACTTATTTTTAGGATAAGTATCTGGTGGGCTGTATTTCAAGACGTGCAGAGCAGGTTTTTCTTCACAACAGGCTTTGTTCCCTACAATTACAGTAGAGAGTGCTTGTGCTTTAAAAATACCCCTCACCAAACCACTCTCTAAAACAAAACTATATCACATCCTGCCTCTCTGTCCAGGCCTGCATACACCAAAAGTGAAAATCTGCCTTTTCCAGATAAATTGGTTGTTTGTTGGTGGCCAAAGACTGATGTAATAGCAGACTGATGAATTCAAGATGTAATATTCCCCATCTTTATGACTTTAATGTTTGGCTGGCATTCATCCTCCTGTTATCTGGTTTTACCTCAGTGCAAATATTGATAATATTCCTTATATAAGAGAGTCAGTCCTTAGTCTTCCATTCTTCCTTTATTTCACTGCAGTTGTCTCTTGGGTATGTGTGTTAACACAATGAAGCCTGTGGCTTGGTCCTAGCCTGCAGCAAAAAAAGAAAAGTGTGTTTTAGCTTTTTTTTTTTTTCCTTTGGCATTTATTGGTAAGGAAACGAGCATTTTAAAGTATTTTGAATTGTCTGATTCTCCTTTGTCAATGTGCAATGTGCAATTCCTGTGCTCAGCACTCACCTTCTGAACAATGGCCTCATTCTTTGCTGAACACATCTGGGAGTTGATCTGCTAAGGAGGTGTCACTGGGTATTTTACCTGCTAATGTTGATGCCGGTGATCAGCATCCTGTCTGCCACGGGCAGGCACTCCACATCTCACTTTGAAATGCAAGGCAGTGTCTGGAGCCAATCAAGTGATGCTGGAAAGAAACGCTCAAACAATGTCTTGGAGAAAACGAGGCTTGCAGGGCTAAGAGGGAGAGGTTTAACTCGGTGTCAAATGGTTCTGAGTTTTACTTGGATTGATGGGCTTCTGCGGATTCATTAGTGGATCTGCCAGTAGGATGCTGCTATATTAAAACACAGGCCTGCCCAGCCTTGGATGGAAAAGCAGGAAATAGCCTAAATCCAGTTAAGGGCTGAGTTATCACAAACGTTTGTCCTTGCCTAATTAGGAGTAACACTGCAATAGTAGCCTGGAATATACAGGCTAAGGATGTGTTTGAGCCTTTCCTGAAACACTTTATGCTCAGCAAGAAAAACAGTGGGAATTACTATTATTTTAACTTGTAGTTGGCTGTGAATGGAGCACTGATACTATTTAGATGTTTTATCACCAATGATGTAGTAACATATTTGAATTCAAGAGAAGCTCAGGTGATATTTTGATCAAGTTTCAGTCAAAGGTGATGCTGTTTGGGGCCAGAGATGGAAAATACTGCCTTTATTTTTCAGTTGCAAATTAAGCTTGCTACTCTCATGGCTGCTATTCGCTGCTTTAGTCACAAGCACGTTTTGCTTATTTTCAACATGAGCTGCTTGTTAACTGTTCTCTTCTATCTGCCCTTCGTGGTGGATGCCTTTTCACTTGGCTCACAGCATAAGACTTTTTTCTGGATGGATGGCAGAGGTTTTTTTCTTTACTGCTTGATTATTTTTCTGAATGACCAGTCACAAATAAATAATTCAAGCCATTTTAAGTTAACTTTCAATAAATGCTGCATCACTGATATCTATAGAACTGTTCTTGTTTGGAAATTCTTCAAATACCCTGTCATCACCTTATCAATTAGTAACAAAGAACAGCACAAGCCAATGCTTGTATCATTGAAAATGCTTGCTAACAATTGATTCTGGAGTTTGATCGGCTCTATCAAGCAAATAAAATTTTCACAGATCAGTTGAAAGTAGTTGTTTTTATTTAAAAAATTTCAAGCGATTCTTAACCAACCTAAGCTGTTCTGTGCTGAAGAGATTTAAAGTCTCATCATAAAAGCTGGAAAGGGCTGGTTATGAGAGCAGCAACCCTGTTACCTGAGAAGTTAATTAGAAGACAGGATGGACTGGTCAAAGGGTCTAGACCTGTGCTGGGAGCAGGAAGCTGATGTAATTCAGCTTTCATGGTGTCAGAATATGAAAAGATGAGGGTGCTGAGAGGTGCTTAGTGTGTGTAGACAACAAACTACTCAAGACTGCAAAATATTCAGGAGCAAAGATAGGGTTGGAAAAAACTGTCTAGCAAGTTGAGATGTCTGAGGTTCATTACTGCTGTCATTGAGTGGTGCAGTCCTGTTTTACAAGGTTTCTTAGAAAATATTTTCTATGCTGTGCCACGAATGGTCGTGCCAATTGCCTTAAAGAGAGCCTGTGACTGGAATATGTAGAGTTGTGAATTTTGTCTGATCATAAATCACTTCACTAAACATGGTGTGGCAGTTACTGACAAAGATCAAAGATCGTTGGCAACTGTGTGTTGTTCCTGCCAGTCGGTTTTTTAGCAATGTTATAAATTGCCTTCTAAAAAAGAGGAAAAGGAATTAAGGATAACCATTCCCAGTGATTCTCAGAACATTATTTTCTCTTTAACTTGATAGTCATTTAAAAACTATTGTACAGGGATTTAAGAATGAAACTTACCCAAGGAAATTGTTCAGAAGAACATTGCCTTTAATCACTCGAATATGATAAAACTAGGTAACTGGAGATTTTTGTGATGAAAATGGTCATGATTGGGGTAATACTGTTGCTACTATTTATTGTTAATAGTTGAAAAGGCAGTTTTGAAACACTGAACTTTGGGACTAGTGCTGATCAGGCTTTCATTTATAACTGGGGGAAATAAAGCTCTGTATTCCTGATAATCTCACATGCAAGCAAATAGATTAATTTAAAAGAAGTCTGAGATTAAGAACGGAGATGAAAATCTGATTTACAAACATTTTATAAATCTTACTCGGGAAATGAGGTCTATATGATATTAGTATGTGCCATGCAAGATAACTACATTTTCTGGAAGATCAGGTAATGCAGAAACAACATCTGTGGTCAGACTCTTTGCTGTTCTGGTGTCTTTGATAACTCGTACCTGTTAAGGTCTTCCTTGCACTATTAATAAAGAATCTGAGTGCCAATGCTGAACTTCAAGTGAATAAAAAAATAGCAACCCTTGGGTCAGTGGAAAGCTGCCTTTTCTCCAATGGCCTCTCTGAGACCACTGAAGGCAGGAGGTCAAGGTCGCTGTTCTGATTTCAAGATGCCTTTTCTAGCTGTGAGGGACAGCTGCTGGACTTTGGCTTGGGATGTTTTCTCTAAGGAATGAATGGACAAATAGCCTGGAAGGATGGGGAAAAGTGATCTATTGGTGCAGTCACTGGAGAGGTTTTTGTACTGTGGCATGTGGTGGGTAAGGAGTGGCAGAAGAGGGCACTTAAGGCTGAGGAGCTTGTGCACAGATCAGGAATCCCCCAGACAAGCTTCAGGCATGAGAGGAAAGGCTTTTGAAGGATTAGGGTGTACTGGGGAGAACTTGCTGCAACTCAGATTCTGTTGCTTGCTTTGAAATGCAGGGAACAGCCAGAAAACTTTTTTTAAAAATATTGTCACTTTAAAATTCAGTCTTGCTTTTTGGTGGAGTTTTCATGCTGATGACATGGAAAAATGTTGCATTGCTTGTTCTTTCTTTGGGTGATTCTTTGTGAAAGTGTGTCTGTTTTTTATGTGAGTGTTATCTTCTGCAAGCAGTGCTGTCAGGCCAGCTTGTCATGTTGTTAGGGAATTTTGGACTGGCTGGTGGATCATACTGGTAATACTTCTAGCTTAAAACCCTTGGGATCTGATAGAACTGAAACATGTTCCTCTCCATTTTACTGCTCAGTCTACAATTATTTGTGTACTTTGACTTGTTCCTTTTTTTGTGTGTGTTTTGACTTCTTTCTCTTTTTTTTTTTTTTGTTTGCTCAGTAGTCCCCTGGGTACAAAACAGGTTGCTGCTGACACAAAGTGTGCTTCTGTGGCTGTCTTCAGCCTGGGATGTTTTCCCCAGGCTGGAGAGCAAGGCAGTGTCCCTGCATTGCACTTATGGCAGGGCTGTCTTGCTGGCATTTCACAGATGAAAACCCATCCTTTGTCCTTTATTCTGAACTCAAGAGACTTAGTTTGGGGCTTTTTTTTCCCCTCAATGTACCTGGACTCTAAGGTGATGACTATTTTCCTTCATGGGTCTGGTTGAATATGGCATTCAGGTTTCTACTCCAATATTTATTCCCCAATAGAGTAAAATACTTGCTCTTAAAAGGCTGCATATTCCATTGGAGAGTTGGTTTCTTCTTGGCAAAGGGTGAAATGGAATTTATACAGAAAACCAGTAAAGATCTTTGAAGTGTGTATAACGAAGTGTGTCAAAGATACCTTTTTACTTAGACTTTAAGTAAGGCAGATTTGAACTTTAACTTTCTGCTTTCTCTTTATGACATTCAGATCAGAAGGATAGTGAGATTACACCAAAATGCTTTTGTGTATTTGTTATTCCAATGTTTCTTGAAAGACTCGTACTGTCAAGTGTATTTGTGTGTGAACTGTTTTGCTTTTCTTTCACTTGAATGGAGGCTTTTGTTTCAAAGGCCAGCACAAGTATGATTTGAGTATCTTTTTGTGAGGCATTATTGTAAATGATTTTTTTTTTCTAGGAAACAGCATGTCTTACTTTCATTTTCTGTAAATAAAATTGCCAGGCTAAAGAAGAAAAATCTGGGCTTTCAGTTTAAAGAGATCCTTATTTCCATAAAACTGTACACCTATAATTATCAACCAGTGTTGTAGCTGTTCAAGCTTTTATAGCTAAAATGTTCATGCCCTTGATTATCTGACTTACAGTAGCAGAACAGGCTATTTAAATCTTTGTGATAAAATGAATTGAGCATCATGGCACTTAAACCTCTTGAATATGAACGGATTTAAAGCAGAGACTTTTTGAAATGGTGCCCACTCATGCTCCTGCTATTCATTGTGCTCCTCTGGCTCCTTCTCCTCTAACCGCTGAAAGTGCTCAAACATCTGGTCATTGAAAAAACAAGAGTGAAAACACAAGTATTTGATTTAAGTGATGTGTGCAGTGTTCTCTGGGATGAAAGGAATGCCAGGAGGATGGAGTACAGTGCTATTTGCTCGAGGTACTTACGGCTCTCCTGGAAAATTAATTTAGTAACCATTTTTGAAGAGAGGTGTGTTTTGAAGGGAGGCTGAGCAGTGGTGGAATTTTTTTATTCACCACATTGTGAAAATCTTTAGCTGCTGATAAATGTAAGGCTGTTGATCTCTGTAGGGTTTATAATCTGCTGCTGCTTTGCCATACTCAGCTCTCCACTGCCACTCTGCTCATGCCTGGGAGCAGATTGCATTTGAATTTTCAGGAAAATTGTATTGTATTGGTAGGATGGGCACAGCTGCTGCTTAGACTTCAGTAATTTTTCAGAGTAACACTTGGTTTGCAGGGAGTTACATGCAAACTTGATGAGGAAAATATAACCACACACACCTTCTAATAATGTGAGTGACTCAAGGAGCTTCATTGTTTGAGATGATTACTGTAAATAGGACAAGGAACCAATATTTACTTTTGCTTTTATCTCTTCCTTATTCATAGGAGCTGGCAAAATTAGGGAATAATTAGAATCTTATTCCAGTATAAGGAAAATTCTATTAGCATGTGGTGTTTTTCTGGTTAGCAGGAGGAATCTGCTTTAAGAAAATGCTTCATCCTCACCTCTTTGTGAAAGTGAAATATTACCTCTGACTTTGGTGTGGCTACATCTGTTGGAGAGTATGTATGAATAGGTAAATTATGCTGGATGCACAGCCTATAAAGTGGTTTTGGGATCATAGGATGAAAGTTGCTGTATGAATGCGAATTAAGTTATCTGATAAACCATAGCTCTAGGGCAGGGATGAGGGTTTTTGGGTAAGGCAGTTTATTACACCCCTCTGTAGGCACCAGAGCACTGTGGATCCAGTTCCTCCTTGCTGATTAATTGACCTGGGTGATGTAAGCGCTGCTTTGTCCTGCTGAGTGACAGGCACTTCTTTGGGCACATGTCACTGTAACAGCTTTAGGGACACCCTTTCAGTGACATCTAGTGGGTTTAGATTTTGCAAAAATGAGTGTTGTGGTCTTCACTAAAAAAGACTAAATGATAAATACCAAGGGGTGAAATACTTCAAGCCCTTCCAACCCCTAATTCCAAGTGCTCTCGTAGGGTAGGTCAGAGGCAGGAAGGTGCAGAGCCAGAGGCAAATATTGCTGTTTGATGGAGCCCCAGCTCCTTCCCTGTGGAAACCCTGTTTCACTTACTCCTAGGATGCAGGGTTTCTCCTGGGGGATGATTCCTATTCCAGTGCTTTCTTGTTTCCTATCCTCTTCTCCCTAGCATTGCCACTCTTCATTGTTTTAGTCTCCCCTCTAAGAATTTATCCATTCTCCTTTAGAACCTGAATCTCAATTTTAGCCTCTTCTCCTTTATCCCATGTTTTCCTCTAAATATCTTCATTTCAATGCTTTAGTCTTCCCCAGGCCTTAAAGGTCTTCTGACAATAAGTTTCATGGAAAATCTAGATTCCAGCTTGTCATCTGGGCATGCTTATGAAAGAAGAGCTGCATTAGTAACTGGAAGCTCTCTGTGTGCTGTGCTCTAGGGAGATGATACACATGAAAAATATGCCAAGAAAAGATTAGTCAAGGTCAGGGGCAACCTAGCCTGGACTTGTCTGGGTCAAAACATGCCTCCTATTTCTAAGTGCAAGCAAAATATCTATTTGTAATGTTTTTCTAAGGCAAGGACATTTTGATTTGCATTGTTGCAAAGCTTTTTTGGCCATAGGTAGAGGTAGATTGCTCCGATCAGATTCTGCTCCATAAAGATGGCAGATAGGTATCTCTTGGGTGATGCAATTAAAATCCACCTCCAGCCCCCTTGCTGTATTCACCAGCAAGCCAGTGGCATCACAAGCAGCTGATTCTTAGGGCTGTGTAATGAGTAACACTTGTGATTGATTTCCTTCTATTTTTGTGGAAGGCTGATGTATGAAATTTGTCAGTTTGGGATCCCTGGAGCTAGGAACGTGTCTGATCACATCTGCTGGCAAGCAGAGACCAGGGGGGTGTGTGAGACAGAGCCTGGCCATGGGTTCAGGTGACTGCTTTCCACAGTTATTTTCTCTGGCACTGCCTGAGAGGAGAAAGTGGGGAAATTCTGAAAACCTGTTTTGCTCAGTCCTAGGCTGCAAGGGAAGGGCATTCCCTCCCACTCTTCCTTTTCTTCCTCTGACAGTCCTCACCTTCTCTGTCTTGCCTTAGGGCTGAAAGGGGTCCGGAGAAGAGAAAAGCTAATCACCACAGGAGGAGTGAAGTTGTACGTGAGGTTGCGCAGAAATTAAGATGGGATTATCTGGAAGGTGGAAAGGAAAGAAGAGCAAAACTCTTCTCGTTACCCCAGTTTTGGTAATTTTATTTACTCCATCTATACACTCAAAAAGCAGCAACCCTGCAAATCTTGCCTGTACTGATTCAGTGGGTTACTAATTAAGGCCTGTGAAGGTTTGTCAGTCAAGGCTCTATTGACCTGTAACAGCGCAAAGATATTTTGAAATAAATAATTGTTTGTCAGTTTTCCATTGCCACCTGGCCCCTCTCCTGGGTGTCTAAACATGGAGCCTGTTACAACTGCAAAGATATAACACTGTAGTTCAAGGAATAACAGCCAATTTTGGTAAAATTATCAGCATCCAGAGAAGAATAACCAGGAAATTATTTATTTACTGACTTTTAACCTTTTCTTGTTGCTGACTGCAGATAACCTGCAATTTGTTTGATGCTAAATAAAATCTATAGAGACTTGTAAACCTCTCTTATATATACAGGGATATACAGTTACTTGATAATATTGAAATGGAATATTATGGTTCCAGTTTATTAAGAATACAAATAGTGTTTTTTTGGTTTTCTCTAAAAGTGTTCTGATCTCGTAATGTTTCTGCCATTAAACTCATCAACTGGATTATTCCTGGAAGATGAACAAAATAGTTTATAAAATCTTTATGTAAATTACTTCCTTTAATTTGAGTGGTTTTGCATGAAACAATTTTTTTTGGGGTGATATTTTAACCTAAAACTAGCTGCTTGCCAAGCTCCACCTTGACCTCTGTTTACCTTTGAGGGCAGCCAGCTTCTCTATTCATCATTTTATGCATTGAAATTAATGGGTTCTGGCTGGTTCAGCAGAAAATGTCTAGTTTCCTGAAAAGCACCCTGAGAGGCTGTTTTTACAGTACCCTTTGTGCTTGAACAGACATGGTAAGTACTAGAAAGTCTCACTCAAGCTGTTCTCTTGGGACTTCCAGCTCTGCTTTGCAGACAAATGAATTTTCTGAACTTTTGGGTTCCTACCCTCACTGAATCTCTGAACCTCTTTTGAAGCCTGCCGGTTCTTACAAGAAACCTTAGTAGAGAGGAGGTTTGTTTATGAAAGGATATATTAGACTCCTTCATTTGCAGCCAACAAAAGCAGCTCTCTTTTCCTGGCTGTTCTAATTGATTTTTATTTTTTATTTATTGTTTTGAAGTTAAACAAGCCATAGATTAAAACCCCTTCAACCTACGCCTCTAGATATTTTTGCCACACAGTAAAAATGCAAACACTAGTGCAAAGAAAAGGCAAACCACCAAAGCTTGGAGTGCAATGCTCCTGCAGATGCTTAGTCTGTGCCTGTTTAAATCGTTCATGACTGCAGCTCCTCTGGGGCTCTGCTGCCATTGCTCTGGGTTTGGGATATTGGAACCAGCAGTGGCAGCCATGTAAGAAATGTAAAGCTTGTTTTGGTGCAGGTATGAGTATCTGATTGAATATAAAAACACCAAAAGATTATTTTTCAGTGGATTTTATCTAGTATTCCACAGGAGGAGTTTAAGAAAGAGCACACTGTCATGGCTCAGAACAAACAGGTAATTCCACTTTTGACCCCAATTCTTAAACCCAGAGAAAAATGACAAAAATCCTATTAAAAACCTAAAGCTTTGAATTTCCTCTTAAATTTCATCACAAGCTAATCCTTGTAGTGTTTTCAATTTGGTTAGACCTTGGCTAATTGTCAGTCTTTCCTCTGTCCTTCTCCTTCATGACTGCATGCAGCATTTAATGAATTTTTAAATGTATGTCACATATAGGTCAGGTCACTGAAGAGAATATGAAACATCTTCACAAGAGAAGCAGCTTTTACCACAGTCACATCAAAGCCATTAGGAAAAAATGTGACTTATTTTGGCATTTATTTTGGGTTGCAACAGTCCTGTAGAACATAACTGAGTTTGAATCTGCAGCAAACACAGTTTGGTCTATGTACATTTATAGCCCTCTTCACACTTTTGTGCTTGACAGGCTAAAGATCCTGTTCAGCAAAGCAATGAAGAGAACGATCTTGTGCTAAGCAGAGGGGTTAGGGCTGGTTCCTGAGAAGGTTCCTGTGTCCCTATGGCCAACCCAGTCCTGACACTGGATCTCTCTTCCCCACAACCTTTAAATGAAGGTCATTACTGAGCTCC
The DNA here is from genome assembly GCA_034509425.1 of Eopsaltria australis. NCBI lineage: Eukaryota > Metazoa > Chordata > Aves > Passeriformes > Petroicidae > Eopsaltria > Eopsaltria australis. The sequence continues at coordinate 4,950,526 of JAVTVJ010000031.1, read as the reverse complement.
TGACTGCCTTCCCCCAGTATAGGGGGCATTGAACTGCTGCATGTGTTCCTGTGCTTGGTATTCAAAAATATCAATGAGTTAGAGCCAAAGCTGGGTAAACTCACTGGCATTGGGTCCATATTTATTCCTTATTTATAAAAGAAAATTAAATTTAGGAAGAAAAGGTGGGAAGAAGCTGTAGATCTTCATGAGGAGACTGGAACAGAAGGCTGATCATGAAAATCAATAGAGTTATTGTGTGTGCAGAGACTTCTTTCTGAACAGATAATATTTTCTTAATTTCTTGGAGCCCATAAATTCATGCATAATCTTGGCATAGAGCAGTATCTTTTTTTTTTTTTTTTTTTTGTTCACAATGACATTTGTTTAATTTATTAGTAAGGAGATAACTTCTGTTTACATGCCAAGAAGCTGTCTTTGGAAATTATACAGTTGTCTGCATTTGGTGTTGCTAGATAATGGGATTATGTGAAATTTAAAGTATACCCATCACTATTGCATACGAGTGATGAGTGCATATGCAGTGAGATTTATGGGATATGCTACAGTTTGTGTAGTATCATGACCATTTCTGTGGTCTTTAACCAGCAGTTGCTTGGCTGAGTATTCTAAAAAGCAAAAAGTAGGGGTGTTGGGGAGAAGTTGCTTTACCTAAATGTTCTTTGGCTTTCACAACACCTCATGCTTTAAGGAGGTCTTGTATCACACACCACACACAAGCACTCCCCCTGCTAATGTGTGAGGAATATCTGGTAAATGGTGACACTTTCTGAAGGAACTCATAAGATCATGTGAATTAAAATTGATAAGAAGTGTAATCTGAGTTAGTTCTGCTGTAGAAACTGAATCAGTCATTAGCTGTGAGGACAGAGCACTTCGAAACAGTCCATTAAGGCAAGAGATTGCCCAATTAGATATTCACGTGGCAGTTAAAATTGCATCAGAATGTTAACCACTTCCAATTTTTAGTCAAATGCCTTTTTAAACTTCGACTGAAATGTTCTTAGTTCTCACTGCATGGCAAGAGAGAAAAAAAGTGCTTGAAATACTTGTTAAAAATAACCAAAGCCCCACATCCACATTAATTTCATGCCAAGTTGTTCTTTATGTAATTTGAAAGGGCTGTGATATTCAGCTTCAAGTATTGAGAAATTTAAAGGGAATATTAATATGCCCTTATAATATTCCCGTATGAGGGAAAATGATGCAAAGACTTCCTTTGCAACCTGAGATGTGAGCAAATGTTTTGAACAAACTGATCTTCAAAATTTTTGATGCTTTTCAAAGTTTGGGGTATTTTGGTTGTTTTTTTTCTTAAGGCAAGGGGAAGAAACTGTAGTCAGGCACTCCAGTTTAATTAACCTTATTTTAAATAAATTTAAATGCTATTTGTAATTCTCTTGAAGAAATTACAGCAATCACTTGAGGGGGATGGGTCTTCACACTATGGTCTACAAATGCTGTTAAATTCAGTCTCCTGAGAACTGTTGCATTTTTCTGTGTTGTTTTGGGGTTTTTTTCCTATCTTCTGCTTGTTTTTTTCCTTTCTTAGGTATTGCTTCAGTAAACAGACAGCTGAAAAGTACCTTGGGCAACTAGAGCCATGGATTCCCCAGAGGGACACATCAGTAGAGTAGTGTTTTTCAGTAAGGTTAATATGAATAAATTAGACATTAGAACTCTAGAGCCAGATATTTGCAATTGTCTAGTGAAACCAAGACCATTAAGGCACAGGTGAAATTTCCTGGAAATCTGCATTTGTGCTCCTGTACATGCCACACAAACACAGTGCCAAGGGTATTAGGGCAATTCCTTCAGGAATGACAAAAATGCTGTAATTCTGAGGCTGTGCTAAGAGATGAATGCTTGCAGGGATGGCCATTTTAATGAAAATGCCAGGGCTGTTGGGTTTAGGAGTTGATCACCATCTACAGATGCTTTTAGAATTATAATCCCAGCATTGGTGTCAGGGCTATGTTTAGAAAGCTTGTTTCTAAATGTTAATAGGAATACTCAGATTTAGTTAATTTGAACTGTCTGCCCTGAAAGTTTTGTTCTGCAAAGGATCAACTTGAGAATGGCTTTACCCCAAGAGAGTGGTTTTTATTTTTGTTTGTGGGGTTTTTCTGTAGGGGCTTTTTTGACGTGAAAGTGGAGGGAACTCCTTTTTACAGGCAGTCAATATGTTGATATTGACTGATTATATAACATGTAATGATATTTAGGTACAGATGCTTGCTAGGGTAAGGCAGGTCCTCAATGACTGACATTGTAGAGTGTGTGCGTATTTTGTTTGGGTTTGGCCTCTATGTGTCAGGATTTAATAAGAAAAAATGAACAAAATGGGCTGTAACAACACTCTCTGTGATTATTCTGGCAAATGAGGTTACTGTTTTTGCTTGAAAAGTCATAAGGAGGATTGGGTGGGAAAGAACTGGGGACGATAAGTGTTGTCATTATTTAATTTCTAATAGAAAAAACCTTATTTGTCCCTTTACTGACACTGAGATGAGTGTTCTGATCTAGTGTTCTGTTGTGCAAATGTACAGAGAATTTTCCTTTCTAGGGTACTGTGGCAATAATCAAACAGTATCTGTGGGTCTGTGCTGTGCTGACAAACAGGAATTAACAGAGAAACTGTGGTCAGTAGCTTTGTTCAGCCCTTCTGTCCCACACCTTCTCTCTCTATCCCCAGGGTAAAATGGTGTAAATTACCCCTCCTTGTGCTGCTCTTAATAAAACTGAAAATGGAGAATCTGTGCAGTGCTTGGCTTCACCTATTCTTTTATCAATCTCTTCTAATGCCATGTATCTGTGTTATTCTCTCATTTGAGCAGAGAACTTAAAAATCAGCCTCTCATAATTTAAATCCTCTGTTGCTTTAAAAATGGGCAATGCTCCCTTTACCAAAGAGAGCTAATGAAAGTACAGCTCAGTGGAGAAATGACAAGTGTAGTGTTACTTTTTTGTAATTTTCAGTAAAGGACTGGAATGCTATTAAACTCTTTCACATTTGTATGTGATATCTTATGAATTAAATGCTAAATTGTTGGAGTGAGCAGAGGTTTGATGATATTTCAAGTTTATGTCTGTTCTGGCATTAGGCTGAACATCATGGAAGAAAAGTAGTATGCCAAGTTAGGATCTGTAGAAGTAAATATCCATAAGCTCTTGTGATGTCTGACTTTAAATATTTCATTTTTTCAACTTTATAAAATAAACAAAACTTAAGGAAAAAATTTCCTATAACATAGCTGAAAAAAGCATTCAGTATATGGTTTCAATTTAATCACTGCTAAAACAATCTAATATAAGCTGTGAATGTTATTAGATTGTGGCATTAAGGGAGTCCTTCACTGGGCTACCTATGGAAGTCAAATAACTTTCTGGTTACTTTGGATTTAAAAATCCGAAGTGTAGTGCAAGGCACTCCAGTAACTCTTTCAGTGAAAAAGCAATGATTGAAAATTATGGGAAAATCATTCAGACTTATGCTGAAAGATTTGCAGGTGCAGTAGCTGTATGCTAGAAGTGCAAAGATGTCTTTTAGTCATCATTCAGATATGTTTCTACCAGAAAAGCAACACAGGATTTTTTTAAAGATTATAGAAATGTTAAGTAGATGTGGCAAACATAACTTGTATCTACCAGTATTGGATGGGGAAATGGAGATTCAAAGCTTTAAGCAGACTTTAAAACAAATAAATAAAAACCTCTAAGTTTAAGAGATTCCTGAGGTCTAGAATGTGACTAACATATAACGCCTTTATTTGAGGGGTCAAGTAACACACTGGAAAACTTTAGACTGCACTGTTTGATGTCATTCAAGTGGAAAGTCTTAGAGCTGTTTTAAAGTTTAAGTGAATTTTAATGGCCCAAATGAGAAAACACTTGGAAAAAAGGTCACATGATTAACTGTTTACCTCCTGAAGTCCAAAGCAGCCCCATTTGCAGTCTGCAGAGTAGTATGAAAAGCCAAAGAGATCCTTCCAGAATCGTGAAATCTCTGAGGAAAGTTGTGTAGAGATGATGCTGGACATTACAAAGTGCTGGCAGCTCTTCTGTTATCAGTGTCTTGCTGCTCTCAATAGAAGCCAGATGGCAAAAGTTCTGTATTGAACATGCTTAAATTCTTTAAAGCTATTAAGAGAATGGGGTATTGGATATCTGAAAAAAAAAAAAAATTAAAACCTCCACAAACTGAACAACCCAATTTACTTGGTGGGAAGGGGAGGAGGGAAAGGACTTGAGGCCAACTTCAGAAAGGAAATTGGAACCATCAGTAAGCCTTACAGGTTCTGAAGGGTCTCTGTAGTGTGAGATTTCGGGATCTATGGCGGAATCCAGGCTTTACACGTGTACCGTAATTGCCTCTGACAATGCTGTACAAAGCAAGGATTCCGAGGCTGAAAATCAATGAAAAGGCACAACAAATGCTGAGGCCTCCGTTGCTGCAATTAGATACAGGAGATCCAGATCATTTAAGTTTCTGCTCATAAATTGCAGAACAGTCAGTTAGGAAGTTATAAAAGGTGGGAGCCAGTTTAAAGCATTGCATATAATGGGTGAGATTCCAGAGTGTGCTGCCCAGGAAAGACACTTTCAAGTGAACATAAAAATCCTTGAAGTGCTGATCCCAACATGCACAGCTGCAGCAAAGAAGGCAAACAGTGCTGCTGCCAGAGGACTGCAGTGTAAATGAGGGAGCTGCCATTCTCGTTATCTGCGGGTTAGAGCATGAGCACAGGGTCTGCTCAGTGTATCTTTGACAGGAAATAGCCACTCTTAATGGGATATGAGGGAGATGAATCCAGCTGGCACCATAAATCTGGGAGGTGTTAGTAAGCGTAAGGCAATTAGGATCCTTTTCACTGCAGAAAGGAGACAGTTTTATTACTTCTTTTAAAGTGTATTTCTTTCCTAAGTGATATGGGTGCCTGTTTTGAAACTGTTTCATTTAAATACAGGAATGAGTGAGGGAACGTAATCAGAACAGGATAAGCAATCTGAGGTTTTGAGTCAGCTATTTTGCACAAACATGATCCAAGCCAGCTGCATGATAGTTTTAAATTATTTAAAGTAGGGTTTGGTGTGTTCACCCCTAGTGCAGAGTGTAAATTCAGGCTTCAGTTGCAAAAGTTTTGCTTGGTAGATGATAATTAACAGCTCCACACTGTGCATTCCCTCTTCCCCTGCTAATCTTGGCCTCCAGCACATCTCACTTGCCAAATCCAGTGATAATCTTTTGGATGCAAGTGGCATCTCTTGGATTAAGTGCTCCTGGGTAGTGCGTGGCTCTCCAGGCATCATGGAATGGTGGTGGAGGAGAAGGTGGGTGGGAAGGGGAAGGATGTGTGCACCGGCTTTAGAAAACACTGGCAGAGCTGACATTTGCATTTAGCTTGGAAGAACTTGGTTTCCAAACTTCAAACTCTCCTCCCTCCCCTCTGCTGGCCCAAGATCTGATGAAATCGCCAAAGGCAAGTTCAAAGCTCCAATTAACAAGACAGATAAGGGGCTCTAAAGGACCAAAGTAGGCACTTCCTGCACCAAGAGATGCCTTTCCTGGGGCTGTGCTGGTGTTTTTTGGTGGGTTTTGATGGTTCTTTTCTTAAACAAGATAGGTCTGTGTCCATTTGTGGGCAGTTCTGCTAGAACCCTTTTCTGTGTAAGCTGGTACTCATTCTGTGTTTTATAACATACTCACCACCATGGTATCTGAGCACTTTGTTCTGCAACGGTAACTTAAGAGTGTCTGTTAATGCACACAATCATGGATTTTTCTATTACTTTTCCCAGAAGGCCATTACCTATTTTTCTGTACCAGCTGTGGACTTCACTACAGATTTAACTCCCACCCCCTGCCCTGCATCCCAGCTGGAGGAGATGGTTTATTCAGTTTTCTCTCTTTCAGAACTGTGCAAATTCCTCAATAAACAGGCTGTCACACTTATGTACAGCACACAATGAAGTGGTTTTTTGTTCATATATCCAGACTACAAATGTATCGCTATCTGCAAATTGTTTAAATTCTTCATGCCCTGCCTTTGGAAAGTCTATTTTAGGACTGTTTTATATGAAGTCTGTGCCATGGTTCTTAGTTTTCCCCCACCCTCTGTATTGTAGCTTGACATGCAACCCAGATGCTGAACCATTATGGATATTTAGTCATATATCAGTGGAAGAGCAATTTAATGTGGGATGCTGAGGATTTTGTTTTGCTGATTCGTGATCAGATTTTCCTGAGCCTAAGAATAAAAAGGGTTTTTCCTACTATGTAAGAGCTTCAAATTCCCCTGAATCTGAAAAATGTTTTTCTTATTCACATTGCTGAAAGTGATTTCAGTAATTCCACTCTGATCTTAATAGCACTTGTTCTTACTCTGTTGCCTACGTATTTCTGATCCTTGCTGCACCATCCTCAATGTTGATACAAACACTATGAGGGGGACCTATCCCTCTGGGCATGCCTGTAGGTACTGGAGGTGTAAGTGTTGTCAATGAGGTAGCTTGTGAAAAAATTATGACAGTTTGTCAGGAAACAGTAGTTTCTTATATCCATGGGATTGCACTGTGTAAATCAGCTCTTTTCATTTGCTGAAGTTGTATGGAATGATCACACTGACAGCTCATTTGGCTGCTCTCTAGTTCTGATTCCTCACATAATCCTGTAGCTTGGTCAGTGAACAGAGCTTTGAGCTGTTCTGTACACCCTTCCTCACATCTGATTAGGACTTTCCCCCTGAGAAAACCAGGGGTATAAAACCCTTGGTTAAGCAAGAGTTTATTTCACAAGCCAGAAATGGAGAAAACTGAGTAATAGAAGAGTGACACCAAATTCTCCCCATAACTTCAGGGAATCTCTGAATGGAAAAATTCCAGAAGCCAGGGATATCTCACTTATGGTTTTTTTTTTTTTTAGAAGAAATGAGAAGTTGCACTTAGGAAATGGAAGATTCAGAATACAGTAATACAGACTTTGGGAAATGATCAAATGGAAACTTGTCTGCAACAAATTGCTTTAATGATCAGCATAAATGTGTTTTAATTTGGATTAATTACAGCCTGGGAAGACTTTGCTCCTAAATAAACTTCAGGAAAATGTCATCCATAATGAATATACTAAATAAACTTCAGTATAAATAAATGGGTCATGGCTCTCCTACCCACTGAAGACTTGCTGTGTTTATAAAATGTACACAAAGCCCTGCATATATCCTGTACCTTAAGGTATTTACGTAATGACAAAAGATCACTTTTTCATTTTCCAACCATCACCAAGGGATTGCAAAGCAATCAAACTTTAACAGCCAATTAATCTCTCTAGATGATGTTTGTGTAGCACTTAACCAGTTTCAGTAAATTAGATCCCTGTGGGCTGGGCTGTTACATTGATAGAAATGTTACTGCTAGCTGGAGGCATTCATTTACTAGTTTGTAAGAACAGCAGTATTGAGAAATCCTGAGCATATGGAAACAAACTCCCTGCACCTTTTAAACAGAAATGCTGTTTGTAAAGAATAGGAGGTTCTGGGAGTTGCCCAGCATGGAGCCTCGCTAAACTAAAGCAGTTTGTCAGTGCTGTCGGATTGGAGAGACTGCTGTTAAATTCCCTGTAAGAAACTGAAGAAATCCATTGGGAGGCAGCTGTGGCTAAAGAAAGATAATTCATTGCAATAGCATCCACTTAAGCAAACAGTTAAAGGAGCAGGTTTGTTTAAAGTATTTCTCCTGTGCATGTAGGCAAAACACACGGAAACAGTTTTTGGAAAAAACCTCCAGGAGCACAAAGTTTTTGGTATACGTAAGATAAAAATCTATCGGAAAAATATCATCTTGAAATTCAACTGGAAATTTTTTTTCCATGTGTTGGTTCAAGGCATCTGCAGCAGCTCTCAGGCTCCCTGTGTGCCAGTTGAAGCCCACAAAGCTCCAAGGGGAGAGCTGCATGGCTGATGCCTGCATACCCATGGCAATAAAGCTCGTGGGGTACTGGGCTCTCTGCATGCTCCTCAAGGATTTAATTGCTTCATGATTGCTGTGCTAGGTTAATGTAAGGGTTCCCTGGTCCCTTATGACTCCAGAGAAGGGTTCTGGGGACCAATGGATGAGTTCAGCTCTGCTCCTTGCTGTAGTCAAATCCAGCTGGAAGCAAGGCAGATGAATGGCTCTTGCCTGCAGCTGCACTGGTGCTGCGTTCAGGATGCAAACTGGGAGAAAGGACATGACTGGAAGTGTTTAATTAACAGTTTCTGATCCACAGAAATGTCAGGAGGGCTTGAGGGAGAAATTAATTCTTGGCAGGATGAAGGCATTTGGTAAAAGTCAGTCTAGATTGCTGCCCTTGAAGCAGGTGTGTAGAGTTGGTGACATGTGGCTGGCATCACATACTGAGGCTGGCACAGGGGATGTGGAAATTCTGTGTATGGTTGGCTTTTTCTGGTAGGGGTCAGGAAGCATGTGGTAAGCTGGAACTTGGTGTTAGCTGGGAGATGTCAGCCCAGGAGTGTCATGGCCAGTTCGACAGGAAGATGGTTTGTATATATTTTAATGTCTGGTGAATGTGCTCAGTGTAACTGGATGCCTGTCTTGGAAAGGACAGGCTGCCCGAGCCCTACTCAAGCCTGCAGTGGTCCTTTGGTTCCCAAAATTCATTTGCTGCAAGGTGTGTGTGAGTATTTGAAGACTATAAAAGCTGATCACCATTGTGGGGGTGTTTGCTGAGGAAAATCAGGGCTATGAGCACCTGCTGAGGAAGGCAGGTGGCAGCAAATAGGATCTGACCTTTTGGACATGATCTTCTGCTCTGCTCCTTCTGATAACTTATGTTGTCATGCAATGGCTCGTGATGTGGCCTGACCATATGGAGTTTAGCAGGAAAAGGTTTAACTAGATTGTTAGACAGGCAGCACATAGAGCTGCAAGGCCAAAGAGATGATAAAGGAGGTCTGATCCCGTATCAGCAATGTTGCCATTGCTGAATTTGCTGATAATGGCTTGGAAATTGAGGAATGGTTCAGGCACCTTCAGAGGTCATCTGGCTCAAGCCCTTTTTGCTCTCTTATTTTTAATTGACCCTTATTTCTACTGACCTCTTGTAGGTGTTACTGTTCTAGTGCCTTTCAAGCACTGCTCAGGACATCTGATGAATTCCGGGGCATGATAAGTTTTATCTACAGTTTTAGGTTTTTCCTTGGGCAACTGGAAGGATACTGGGAAAATTCCAGGCATTGGTTTACCTAACAGAGCAGCTTTCATGGAAGGAATGAGAGGGCTGTTAACCAGGTAAGCAGAAAGCAGCACAGGCTATGTGCATACAGGAAGAGCAAATGCATAGGCTCTGCCTTCCAGTATTTTAGCAGGACTTATGCTGCAAATGTGGATGTTTAGATATTTTAGTTGAAAGCAAAATAGGAATTTCACTCTTCACTGTAACAATTGTGGGATTTGCAAGACTGGACAGGAAGGTTTTTGAGTGTGGATATTGTGGTCAAAACATAGTTTAGAACATAAGGAAGCCTGTAGTATAAATGTGCTATTCATTACAATTTTTCAACAAAGATGTGATCTGAATGGCTGGTAATGAAATGCTTTCTTAATGCAATGATTTTCCTTACTGTTTACATGCACAATGCACAAGTTTGGATAGAGGCTCTTTTTTTTTTTTTTTTTGAGAACAGAGAAATGACTTTGTGTATTGAGTAAAATTACAACTTCCTAAAATGACATGCTGAGAAAATAAATGTATCTAAGTGATACTTGGCTCTAGGGGTGAAATGAAAGAACAAAACTACAAGACTTTCTCCAGCCAAGTGAAGTTCTGACAAGGTCATATAACAAAAGCATAATAATATCATTCTGGGTTTCTAGTTATCATTTCAGTATGTGCTCTGACCAGTGAAAGCATTGCTAATTTTGTTTTCCACAGCTGTCCTCCATGTCATGAGTTTGTATTTTTGTATTGTTGGATCTTGCTCGCTTCCAGATATGCCTGTTTTTGGTTTCTTCCATACTAATGAATAGTTTTGAGACTGTTAAAATAATTCTCTCAGTGTTTCTGCTAGAAGCAGTGAACAGACTACTTCTCTGCAATTTAATATCTGGATGGAACTTTGAAAGGTTATACCATGTATCTGCTAAATATCTTCACTCTGCAATGTAGGCAGGCAAACACATTTGATTTTGTACACCATGGGTTATAATCAAGCACTGTCAAAACAGGAGTGAGTGGTGTAAAGATTCAAGAGGTGATGCTTCCTCCTGTTCAGACAGTAGACTTTTGCAGAGCATGTTAATGGGGTGTGAAGCTGCAGAGGGAAAAGCCTGACAGACACTTCAGTGACTCTTTGGGAGGTCGGTGACTTGGGAGGCTGCCAGCCAGGAGAGCACAAGCTGACCCACTACTGCTTCAGTCACTATGTGCCTCATCCCACTGTCACCCTCATCTTCATCCCTGCAACTCCCCCCCAAAGCAAACCTCACATTTATTAAATGTAATGACTTGTGGAAGCCTTTAATGCCTGTTGTTATCCAAGGCAGGGCAGCTGGTGTCTCCTGGAAGAGGCCAGGCATACAAAATCCAGGTCTATGGTGCAGGATGCCTTAGGGACAGCTAAACTTATGCTGAAGTTTGATCTGCAGGACCAGTCCCGGAGCAATGGGCTGGTAATGTCAAGCAACCTTTAGGCTATTCTCCTCAGTGCCTGAATTAGAAAATTAAGGTTGTACTGATATTGGGAGCATTTACCTTCCATTTTTTTCAGACTTGTATATCACAATACAGAGTCTCAGAGCTGATTTTCCCATGAACTATATCTCAAATAACAATTGCCATGCTCTCACACTCTGCTCTTTTTCTTTATAACAGAGCAGAGTGTTCAACTCAGTATCAGTTTAGTTCTGGTGGGGTGTGTGCTTCTGTCATGGTCAATGCTCTTACACCAGTGGACACAGGCTTTGGTCTCTGTCTATAAAAACTTTCTGACACAAAGGCCTGAAGAAAGGCTGTGTTCACCATGCCCAAAGACAGTCACACAGAAAAGTGCTGGGTTAAAATGTAGGGTTTGGTGTCAGAGCTGTAGGGGGGAGAGCACAGCTCCTTGGATCAGGAGCTTGTGGGGTTGGGAGGCAAAGTTTCCTGTTTGGTGAAAAATTTTGTGCAGTTTCTGGCAGAAATTCTTGGTTCAAAGAATGAGGAGGCTCTTTACATCAACTTACTTGTATGAAAAGCCTTCTACAATGGGTTAGGCCATATTATAGGGAAATATTGTGTTACTTCTGGGCTGTATTTTTAAGCCTGGTCTTGATGAGACTTGTTTGAAAATATGAAAACACATGTTCATCTTGGTTTGAATCTTCTGCCCAAGGCAGTGGAAGGAGTTAAATTTGTTAAAACAGAGTTTTTTAAGAAGGCATAGATTTTTCTTATTCTCTTCAGACAACGTGGCATCTACAGAGAGGGGAGTGAGAAAATACCCAACAGCCCTATGTTTTCTGGAATAAAAATTCCGCACTAGGAAAAAACACATTCAATCTCTTATGCGTGTATGTGTGAACAACAGCAGAATTCTGTGCCCCTGGGACTGGCTCCCATCCAGAGGCTTGCTTACACTGCAAGGGGGAGCAGGTGGCATCTTTGCACCATCTCTGATTTCAGATTGCAGGTTATCTTGGGGGCAGCTTTAGCTTCTAGCCAGGGCTCTGTGGGAGCCTCTTGGCACACACCATCTGGCAGGAACACTGAATCAGCCTGGGCTGGTCCTGTCCTCTGGCTGAGGTGGTGGTGAAGAAAGTACTGTACAATTCTTTTCTCTATTCCTATGTGCCAATTCAGATGACCTATTGGCTGGGGAAACTGAGGAATTTGCCCATAGCAATCTGGATCTGAATGGGGTCTTCAGAGTTGTGCTTTGAAGAAGTGTTCTAGCGCTTAGAAGTGTTTTAAACTCCAAAACTGTGTTGTGATGGTTTATTCCCATCTAAATCAACTTTTTCCCAGTCTGAATGAGTATCATAGTTCTAGTCTCTTTCAGTGCTGATGACATTTTCTATCTATAATTGCCTTTTTCTTCTAGAATTTTCTTGTGCCCAGTGTTCTTTTGGGAATAGAAGCAAAGCTGAATACATTTTAAAAAAGTGAAACAAAACTTGCATGCCACCATCCAAGTGTGTAGTGACAGACACTCCAAGGTGTGTTAGATTTCATTCTCTGCTCCTTGGAGGGCTGTTCCTCTGACTCATTTTTTCCTTTGTTGATGAACACTGAGCTGACACTTCCACGGGCAGGTTCACAGGTTTCTTTTCTGAGTGGCAATAGCTGATCTAATAACTGTGTATCACAGTTGGATTGATTTCCCCATCATGCCTGCAGAGCATGACTTTGAAGTTACTGATGTTGAATTCCATCAGATAAGGCCTCCTGGTCTCAGCAAGAACCTTTGAGGACTGGCCAAGGAAACCTAGAAGTCACAAGACAGGGAATAGAGTTATTCAGTATTTTGAGTTGTTGGCTTTTGCCGTATTGCTTTCATCTCTTCACACCTTTGGGTTATTAAAGGAGTTGTTGAGAAGGAGTGGGGGGCAGACTAGATTAAACAGTGTTAGCTGTTCACTCCTTGGGGCCTCTAGGTGTGACTGTATTGGTGAAAAATGATAAATTTAACTCCCAAGCCCAGAAGAGGTCTGAGGGTGTAGTAGTTTAGGGTAGTGATCCACCCTAGTGTGATGTAGAGCTTGGGGGTGCAAATGGTCTTCCAGCTTGGAAAGAAGATAGACCAAATGCAAGTATCCTGGCACTGACCCTCTTAGAAAAGCCTGACTTGCTCTACACAAGTGAAGAAATTTTAAGCCATTGCATAAGTCTAATGACCTCATAAGGTCTTACTGAAAATAGAAGATGAAATAGCAAGAAGTTAAAAATTGCTATTGCTGCTAATATGTTTTTAGAAGTTCTTGATTTTGTTGTGCTTTCTCATTGTGTATAGTACCTAGCCAACCCAGTGCCACAGGCTGATATTCATTAGTATTCCTATTTATCTTCAGTAAAAATTAGTTACATTTGAAAAAGCATGTGCACAGGATACGTATAAACTGTGTCCTGGTGTTGGCAATTCTGTTGTTCATGCTTGTTAACTTTACTGTAGCCTCAGGGCTCTCATGCTGACTCTGTTAAGCATAAAGCACTGTAACTCAGAGTACTGTTTATGTGTTAGGCCTTTAAACTTATCTTTACAAATATTTCTACTAGTTTTACTGTGTTCTCTACCTTGCAGCAGTTCTAAGTGTTCAAACTGTACAACCAACACTCCCTCATTTCCTCCTTTTTCCCAGTCTTTCTCTCTTTCTTAAATTTTAATAAAGCAATGGGAAACAGATCAAAAAGGAAGAGATTTTATACAAAGATGATGAGGTTGGTAATGCCCATGTGTGAATCGTTTCAGCAGTTCTGTCTAGGGTGGGGAAGGGAGGCAAGTATTAGAAACAGGACAAATCTATTATGGTGGTCGTGTATCACAGGTCCAGGGAGAGAAACTGGGTCTGCTTCAGCTTCATTTCAGCAATGCTGGTCTTAGGAGAAAATCCAAATTCCACCTTCATTAAATGTATTCTATAGTGAAAGGGCATCAGTAACAGAACTCTGATGAGTGCTTACCTGGGTCAGCTGTAAGGTGGAGAGTTCCAGCACACTTCACGTGCCTTCCATGGGAACTGTGGATCCAAGAGCTCAGTAAATGCAAAAGCATCTTGCTGTAGTTATGGAGGCTCAGCTGTTGTAGGATCATTCCAGGCTGCTGCTGCTGCACACACTGCTGCTGCTTGCTCTGCATCATCCAAGGCAGGGCTGGGATCTGCAGAGTCAGGGAAGGGGTAAGGAAGGAGCAAGTGACAGACTTTGTGGTGGGCTGGGAGAATAGGCCTGTGGTGTTAGGACTGGAGGAAAAAGGATGTGATATTGGGGTCCTGACTGGGGAAGGCACGATATGCCATCTGGGAAAGGAAGAGGCTGCAGCTCAAGTTTGAGGATGAGGTTTGGGCAGACAGACACAGAGCTGAATAGAAACAGAAGATGCTTCTGCTTCCCTGCTCTATTTATGGCCTTTAATCTAAGACCAGTTCTGTTTCCAAATCTGTCATACTTATCTCTAGACAACAACAGAAATAAAATATCAGTGTAGCTGATCTACTTTATTTTCGAGTGTTTGTACACTCATCTGAAATTTTAGGGAGTCTTTTATGGCTTATTACTTTAGATTGCACCTAAATTTGCAGGACCCTGCGTTATACTGCAGCTTCTGGAAGCCAATGTCAAAATGTCTTAGTGAACAGATTTTGTGATACCCTGTGGGTATGCAGGTTTTGCTGCTGGTGCACTCCAGGACATTCAGCAACAGTGGCTGAGGTGGAAACCTTTATTACTTGAGTATTCAACTTTGACTTGGCTAGGAGCTGTGATTTGAAGGATTAATAAAAAAAAAATCACCATCAACCCTACTCTTCCTCCCCCCCTGCCTTAAAAGACATAATGCTGGGTAAGCCACCTTTGGAGGGATGCACAGTGACTGGTACATGTGTCATCAGTTGATTTTTGAAAGCCCTGATTCCCAGTTCCTAAACCGACAGGATACTGAGTAAGTGAAATGCCTAACAAAAACGAAAATGTCTGTCAGAAGTATTGCAGCTTCCCCCTGTAGGAGGGTGTTTTAAATGTGAAGCTTCTCCTTTAAACATTCTGTGTGAAAGCTGCTTAAAAAAAGAAAATGTTGAGGTAATATTGCTGTCTATTTTGAACATTTTTTTAACCTTTCAGCTCTTGGTATGCTCTTATCTGTGTGTGAGATCTGCACTGGCTCGGAGAACGATGGTGGAAGGCTGAATGTGTGTCCATTTCTATGCATCTAAGAATTTAGTCACAGGCAGCATAGACAGTTATGTAAAATATATCCCGAGGAAAAGCACTACGGTGTAACTCATCTCATGATGAAATTCTTGAAATAAAAATTTAAAATGTTTAGTTGAATCTTTCTGGTGATAGTGAGCTCTGCACCTCTTTCCATGAACTCCAGAATCCTTTAATCTTTTGCATTTGCTGCATTTGCACCTACTTCAAAGCATTGCTGCAGGCGTTGGAAAGGATCCTGGCACTCGGTGGGAATAGGGCGGGGATGTGAAATTCTGTCATCACTTGGAAACTGCAGCCATTTCTGAAGTGCCAGTGTGATCTATCTTTACAAAAGGGCAGCAGCATTATGCAACTAATTTGGGAATATAAGGAAACGTGTCAGTATTGGCTGTAGTTTTAGTATGTTTTTTAAAAATAAAAAAAAACCCAACTCTTTTTACTGAGCAGTACTTGCCAATCTAAGGAGAGAGCTGAATATAGTATGGTAATGACTGCTGGGCATCTCTGTGGATAAATGCTAATTTACCTTGTGGTTTTGAAACCAGCTGTAAGATGAACCCTGGGTGCAATCCAGCCACTGATGTGAGGGTCTGGTGGCACTGGAATGTAACAGAGGCTCCTGGAGATGAGCTGGAGGAGAGGGGGTGAAAGTGTTAATTTGAAGAGGCAGGGCTGTGTTATTTTTAATAAAGAAGGTAGTCTCAGTTTTAGCTGTTATCACTTGTCTGTCAACTGATATTTTAAGAAATACAATCTACTTTAGGACTTGCTTTAGGTGAGCTGACTTAGCATGGTGGAAGCTGAGGGTGGCGATGCTTTACAAGAACCGGTCTTATGTTCCTGACACCAGTACCCCAAACTGTACCCCAAACCTCCTGCTGACTGCTGTGGGAATGATCCAACTTGTAAAGAAAACATTTGTCCTGTTTCAAGATTGATATATCTGTATGAATACCCCCGAAAAGCATGTAATTCACAGATATCTTGGTTTCATACTGCTTTATATTTGGAAAAAAGTTCAGTTGTCTCAGTCATTAATGGCATCTGCTTACCCTGAGTTGTGCTTTAGCATATACATCTGCTGCTTTGACTTGCAAAACTGCAAGATAGTGCTTTTCATTCAAAGAATTTAATTGTGCAACAAGCTGCAAGGTTTTTATGGTACTTAGATTGTGTTTTATTTTAAAGGCTGTATTAAGAGCATTATACAATTAAGTTTCAAAAAACCTAGATACTATAATGTGTTTTAAGCTGCTGGTATGGTAAAGAATTATAATTCTCAGGTTATAAAAAGTGACTGAACTGCTCCTAAAAGTGAAATCCAAGTGCAGTATAGCTTTTTGTTTTGTAGTGCACTTAAGTGATGAATTCACGTGGTGCTGGGAACAGAAGGCAATTTCCAAGGTGCTTCCAAGGCTGGGGAAATATATATGTTTTTCCATACTCAATGAGTTTTCAGATAACTTGTACCACCAATCTCTCAGTAAAGCTGAATCTGTTGGAAGAATGTCTTTTGGGGATAAAACACATTTTTAAATCATGTTTGGACCTCTAAGTTTTTACTGTATTTCTGCAATAGTTCTGTAAGCTCTTAAAATGCTGCTATGTGTCCATGCTCCCAATTAAAAAATACCTTAATGTCAGAGGAAGAGCAGGAATCTCCAAGTAAGAGCTGGGAGAAATATGGGTCACAGTGTCCTGAAGTTGTGTTTTTCAATTGGAATGGCACATTCAAGGATTGCAAAAGTAACCTATATATCTCTAAATTATTTTCCCTGGAAATTTACCTCCAGTCTTTAATTGCTGCTGGAAAGGGAAGAACTAGGCTGCACTTTGATCTGTAGTTAATAAACTTGATCTTGGTTTACATTTCCTTCTGTTATGGAAGATCAAAGGACAGTTAAAGCTGAGACCTTGGATTCTGCATGTGTAATGTGATGTTATTTTGTGTTTGGTGTTGGAGGCAGTGCTGCTTCCTCAAGGCAATAAGCTGGGAAGAGGTGGCTGTTGTTGAGCCTTTGTGATAAACACTCTGTTCATGTTATAGATGCCCAAACAGAACTTGATGTGTTCATACCTTATGACTTCTCTCAGCCCAGTTACTTGGCAAAGATCAAACAAGCAACAGAAAAAAACCCAGCAGAAAACCAACTTACATCTTGCTCAATGTTTTATTTTTATAAAATCTCTCTACAGGTGTTGTAAAATCAATAGGCAATCTATAGTAATTGCAGTCAAAAAATAGTATATCCTTTTGCTTAAAAAAAAAACAACCTTAACACAACATGGCCCATGCTGACATGAATTAATTTACATATAGTACTACACATGACATCCTTCACGAGGAACACATGTTCCTTTTAATTAATCTTGAATGTTGCACAGACTCTGACTTGCCCAGGCAAGAACAGATTGAGAGTTACTGTACATCTGTACAGTAAGAGATCAGAATAGCATATTCATTCCAGTTTTCTACCTTTCTGCATAGATGCATTTTACAAGTATTTTAATTGCAATATTACTGCAAACTTTTTAACTGCATGATTAAAATAGGATTTTAATCAGGAGACTTTATTCCACAGACAATCTGCTAGGTAACCATATGCAACATAGGTACATTTTTGTTGCATGGCTCTATGAGTTGTGGAATTAGTAAGTGGAATATTCTATAAGCAACAATAAGGACCTGGGGGAATCAATGCATGCTGAAATAAAATTGAGTTCCTAGATGATTGATATATATATACACACATATATATATATATCTACCATCCTCTCGTTTTTAACTCTACTTAATACGTGGACATTGTCCTCAATTATTTTGGATTTGCACATCCATAATTAGGGTTTTTTTTAGCATCTATTTTTTTTTAGTGTTTCCTGCATATATCACTTTATCTGGTATGATGCAATAAAAATGAGTTGGTTGGAGATGGCTGCTATATTACATTATTAGAGGAGAAGATTGCAAATACAATTTTAGCACCTATTAATATCTGGTTTTCCTTTTCTTTTTACATTTCCCAGATTGCTGTACTTCGGTAAGAATTGCTTTTTTCTTTCCTCAAAGCTGCAAAAGCTGATCTTGTTGGACTGCAAGCAGAGCATTGGAAGAATCTAAGAAACATCAGTGCTGTAGGATTTGCTGGTTTTACACTGTGCCAACAAAACATGGCTTGTGGTGGGCTCAGCAACTTGAAAGTAGGAAAAGTTTGGCTGTGAGACCCCTTGGGAATCCTGAGCACTGCAGGCACAAACCAAGAGGCCAAGATCAAACCCTTGGCAAATATTCCACCACAGATGCTGAATGAGCAGAAAGGCTTCTTTTGGTGTCATTGCCACTGCTGAGCTGGCAGAGGGGAATGACACCCAAAAATCAGCACTTCCTGCAGTGAGAGCTTTCTGTAGAACTGTGCTGAGCATTTAGTGTGGCCTCTGTGGGGCTAATGGCACCATGTATTATCTGTCCACAAAAGTAAAAATGTTTTGAGGAATGTCTAAGAATTCCCATTTTTGTCTCACGAGGCAATGTAGGAACAGCTGTCACCAGGACACGGAGAAACGTGGACCCTCTGGCTGACTGTAACAGGCTGGAACTTTGGGTTTTGCCAGCCCCAGCTTAATGAGTGGTTTTGAAGCAGAATTGTTCTGGGGAAGGGCTGATAATATAAAAATATATCTCATAGGTTGGTTTTTTTTTGCTGTAAATTTGTAGTAGGAAAAAAAGGAAAAAGAAATGTTAGCACTGCAGGACTGCTGGGAGTCAAATTTTCTGTCTCTTGATTATCTTAGCAATTTGAACAAATACTCTCCTCTGAATGTCTGGCATTCCTAATTATTGCTGTAGCTAATTTGTCTTGTCTTTTTCATATTATTTTATTACTTTGTCTGATAAAGTGTATTCTTGTATTTGAAAACAGTGACATGTAGCTTTTTATCATTCACTTTTTAATGACTTTTTTTTGCAGATTTACCTGGCGATTAGTGCCAAGAAAAATAATTTTTCTCAGCTATTTTCCTACAGTTGAGTGGTATCTCTCCTCTCTGGGTACTTTTATGAGCTCAGAAGATCTTTATTGTTGTCTCAGAAGGTCTGGAAAGCAAAGATTAAATTTCACTAAGGTCTAATCAGATTTTCATAAAGTTGAGCCAGAAAATGAGGTTGCTTCTGTCTCCATTTTTGACTGGTTTGCTCTTTATTTTTTTAAATTGCATCTCTGACTTCCCTGCTCTGGTGATCACACACTGGAGTCACAACATTGTCTTCTCTAGAGAGAGGAAAGCTGCAGGGAGCTGCTGAGGAGCTCAGTGCAATGGCAGAGTTCTTGCTCCTGCTCTCCTGAAATTTTTGCGGCACCCTTCCACATCTGCACTGGAAGGGCAAGGAGAATGTGAATTCTTGACTGCTCTTGCTGATTTTCCTGCTATAATGGGGAATATGGTGATGCCCTGTGAACATCTCTAGAGAAAACTGGTGTCACAGCAGCAAGGGGGAGTGAGCAGCCTTGTGTGACGTCCTCTCCCTGAGCACAGGCAGGAGCACTGCTGGGGGAGTTTCTGCAGCCCTGCAGCAGGCAATGCAGCTCCTCTGGCCTCAGCACTTGCAGCAGCCCAAGGTCTGTGCTCTGGGGGAGTTCAGGGTGTGAGTCCAAAAGTGTGAGACTTTGCAGCACTGGTCAGAAGCTGCTGCTCTCCAGCTGGCACTTCCCTGACTGTGTAGGGAACTGATTTGTTGATTGCCCACTAGAAATGTTTTACATTTTTCAGTTTTCTTCAGACTACTCTTTGGAACTGAGATAACAGATAAGAAGTGTGAGGTGCTGCTTTTCTGGTATCCATGGCACAACTCCTACCTCCTTCAACAGAGCTAACTAAGTTCTCTCTCTTCCTGGTCCTTCTGTTTTTCCACTTGTTTTTCTTGGGTTTCTCCCCTGCTTTCTGCTGAAGGATTTCTCCAATGTAGGCAGAAAAGGGGTGGTGGTGTGTATTTTCTCAGAGTATTTATTAGGTGCAACAGTGATGAATCAAATGGTCATGGGAGCCAAATATGTAATAAATAAATTCTATTACACTTTTGACCAGCTGTTTAGCTACATGGGATTTTGGATGTGCAACAGGAGCAGAGGGTGCAGGTAGGAGAAGAAACCAACACTCTTTTTCAAAGACTATTCTTGCCCCACTGATTTATGGAAAAGCAAATCAATAGAATAATGCTGTCACTAAGTCTACAAATGTTGTTAAAGGCAATAATCTCTAACCAGAAAAAGGAAGAATTTAAAGATGTATCTTGCAACACTGAGGCCAAAAGGCCACCTGTATGCTATGTGCTAGTGCTCAGTACTGAGTTATTTGCCCCCTTGATGAATGAGGGCCAAATTTTCTTTACAGATTGTACCCATTTAAACCCAAGAACTTTTCTGGGTTTAAACTCAGCTTTTCTGTGATGAGTTGTCACATCTGTGCACTCAGGTGACAAGTGTGTCACCCAGCAGGCTGCTTGTGATCGCTGTCCTGTCCAGGAGAGCTGTGTGATGTCCCACAGCAGGCAGGCAGCCCTGCAGGGGCACAGCTGCTGAGATGTGATATCCTGTGTGCTCCCTCCTGTTTTCCACTGAGTGCACCCCTGGGAGCAGCTTGTGTGGAGAACCCACCTGCATCTTCGTGTTTGTTCCCATCCCCACTCTTCAAACACTGTAGAATAAAAATTATGAACAAACCAGCCTGGCAAACTTGGCAGATTCTCACTTTATTCATGAAGGCAGATCTAATGTTCCCTGACAAATTGTTCCAGAGAAACTGTCTTGTAAAATACAGGATCTGCCAGTTCCTTCATACCAAACCATATTTCTATTAGGACACAGTGTTAATGGTTCACTGGAAAGTACAATGCTTGGTGCAGAGTGAATCTGAAATCATTTAGCATACTTGATTGTTAACTGAGCTAACTATCCTGTGAGTGCATCGGCTGCCATCTGTCCATTTGCTTGACAGCCTTGGAGGGGGGATAATCTTGGGAGCTGGCACTGGTCCAGTTTGCCTCAGGTCTGCTTTCTAGTGTTTTTGTAGCAGATGTTGTGCCACATGCCCAAAGCTGCTGCCTGTAAGCTGCTGTGTGCTCAAATTTTTAATTTTGGGGGGTGCCTGACTGTCTTTGACACAAGATTTGCATTTATCTTAGCAGCTCCTTATGGGGTGCCTGTGTTATAAATGATAATCTGATGAAAGAGCCAGAGCCAGAACCTCTAGGCTTCTGTCACAGGATTTCTGATGGCTTCAGTGGACACTGGGCTGGACCCTGACTTGCCAGTTGCTAATGTATTTTTTACCCTTTTAATGATGTGCTTTTGGAAGTATGGCACTTATAAAACACTTAGTATGGGATTAGGGATCCCTCAAGTTTGCACAGTGCTTTTAAGGAATTCAACAGTCCTTACTTTTCTAAGATGCTCCTGAACTGTTTATATACATAGATCCTTGCCTGTTACGCACAGGGAAACTAGAAATTACACCCAATTTTTCCTCCTCTGTTATCTTCCACAGATAATATCATTCCACTGAAAGCCAGTTGATCCTAAATTAATGTAAATCAACCAAGGTAAGGTGAAGCTTTAGGAACTGCTGTGTTTTTCAATTCTGTGATTAAAATGCTTTGCTCCTCCTGTGCAGCTTGGTGGTTGTCAGCAGAGTAGCAGGAGGGAATTATCATCTTGCTGCAGCAACCCCTGCTGCTGCTGATAGGGAAGATTTCTTCTTCTCTCATTGCTTGCTTTCATTAAGAAAAAGCAAAAGGGGAAAAAAGTCAATTAGGCAATGCAACATGATGGATTTCTGTGCATTTGCTGCATGTCATCCATTTCAAGAGGTTTGGTATATGAAACTGATAAGTGCTGGGTTATCCACAAGATCTCTCTTCCATCCTGGTCTATATTTCCACCTGATCACTTTGTTTGGGACTGCCTGGATGAGTTCATGGAGGATGAAAAATGATTTGACTGTGCCTGTTCAGCTCTAAAGCAACTGCCTATAGATTTGCTTCTGACTGTGTGTGTAAATAAAATACAGTACAAGAGGTGACCTATTTTATGTGTTAGGTGTGGGAAACTTTCCAATCTCAGTAATTAATTTATCACCTTTCAGACTTGTAAATAACTTGTAGGTTATTTTTTCCACATGTGGTTTAATTTGCCTTTGTACAGTGTCTGTGCTTCTTTGAGCTTAAAATGTTTGGTTCGGAATCTCTGCTTTTGAAAACATTAAAGGTGTACAAAATAAAACTATGATTACAACACTCAATCTCCTTAATTAGTTTCTATTGTTCAGTCTGTTGAATGCCATTTGCCTGTCAGGGAAATGCATCCCATGTGCAGGGAGCACTGCTGGAGTGCTGCAGAAGTGATGGGTTTTGAGTATCTTGAGTTTTGGGAAAGGCCTTCATAATATCTCTAACTAGAATACTGACTAGGTAGTTAATCATAATCTAGGATCTCAGGCTGAGAAATGCTCCTGGTTCATGCTGTGTGTGCAGACATCTGTTACTCAGCAACAAATGTCACTCTCTTTCCAGATGAGTTATTAGCAAATGTTAAAAAGACAGGTATACAGTAAAAGTTTAATGCCTATGAAATGACCTGTGAGGCTGCAAATGCCTTAGCATATGGAATATAATTCTGAGTAATAGAGATGAGCATTCCAGAGTATTTATGATGATTAAAAAAAAAAAGAAAAATACTGCTGCCATGTAAAAATGAATCAAAGAATTCAATTTACTGTTCCGGCAATGCATGCTTTACAAATGTACATGCTATAGTTTATGGAGGCATTTAGCTGAACAAGGCAACAAATGTTTTCTGGGAAGGAATATGAGGCAATGCATTTGTCTACAGCTGAAAATGTGTACTTGCTTTCCTAAGGATTGGAAGTAATCTTGCTAAAGCAGAACAAGAAACTTTTACAATATCAAGATGCCAGTGGAGAGTGGACAGAAAAACTTCATTTAAGTAAAGTGAAGTTATGACATTTATTGATCTTATAGGATGAAATACTTCACTTCTCTGGAACTACCAGCATAAGAATAGAGTTAGAACAAGCTGTAGCTATCACAAGTATTTTATTTCCTATACAATGCATAGTTTAAGTTACATAAAAACAAGTATCTGCAGTATTTCTCTAAAATATAGACATTAAATTCTATAGTATTTGCATCAGGACAGCTTCTCCTGTTCTTACCTGTTAAATCCAGAGACAGATGTTGGCAGTTCTGGTGCACAAACGCTTGTGCCAGTGCTCCAGGATGCAGCACCTCTCTCTGTGCTGGGTGTGCACTGGGGTAGATTAATCATGGTACAGGTAGTTTGGAAGACAGGCAGTAAAAACAGAGAACTTGAAAGTTTTTGTAAATAAAGCTGTGTAGAAACCTCACTTTATCTTCAATCCATCCTCCTAATCCTAAAGTCAGGCACTCTCCTTCTCCCTCGTCTTTTCTCCATTGCTTAGCAACACTCATGGGTGAACTTACTTAAAGCAGAGCTTTGTTCCCAGATGTGATTTCAGCAATATTTGGAGGCTTAATAGTTTTGAGATGTGAAAATCAGCCCCCTTCCTCCCCACCGCCATTAGCCTACTCCACTAAATAGTCTTTCTTGTTCTCTCCTGCACCCCAGGCATGTTTCAGTTTTTGTCTCTACTGTTTTGATCTAACCAAGAGAGTTGTGGAAAGAGGGGGGAGGTTCAAATAAAGCTTTAATTATGGAGGGCACACACACAATGTGCACAACGAAGCTGCGTGTTGGGAATAGAATTGGAGTGTAAATGCAGAATGGGTCAAGGAAAGAGCTGTTATTTCTCTCAACTCAATTTGATTTTTTTTTTGAAGTTGAGATTGAATAAATGGCATTTTTCATGCCAGCATTTATGTGCTGAATTGCTATGACCAACTGCATATTACAATATAGCCTTGAACAATCATTTTAACTAGGGAGAAGCTACAGTAGCTAATTGCTTCCTACACATTTTTTCTAATCTTGGCAATCCAGTGACATATCAGCACTTCCTAGAAATGTTCAGTTTGCCAGGCTAATCTGCATCTGTATTTAGTCCTGTTTCTGGAGGATGATCTGGTTTATCCATTCTGTTTCCTCTTGTTTTCCCTGGCTGCTTTTCTGTAGTTCACTATAGTTTGAGTTACGGGTGGGTTTTGTGTGTGTTTTCTCTGCAAGCCAGAAGATGTTAATGCACGTCTCTTTGATCTTAGAGACAAGCTAGATCACTCACCAAGGAGACTTGTGTTGAAATGCAAACATTTCCATTGAAGTCTCTCTCAATTTATGTGCAGAACACTATGTTTATATGTAAAAGCTGGTGGTAAGTCTTCAAGGGTTCCATTGCTTCAACAGTGCCAGAACCACCTTGCTGATATTCCATTGAAAGTTCCTGTGTTTTGAAATGGAAGACTTCCCAGGCATGGAAAATCTTGGAGCTTTTGCCAGGCAGAATGATCTAATGTAAAGTCTTTTATGTTTAGGCCTCTCTTATGGGCTTTGAGGTTGACACTCCAGCTGAATTATCAACTTTGTGAAATCAATGATTTTGGAGGGGCTGCTGCCCAGAGGGGGTGAAGTGCACACTCATGTGCTCCCTCAGCTCCAGACATTTAATGAAAGAAGCCACTTTAAAAAAAGCATATAAACTGCAGTGGCAAATACTTTAGCATTTTTTAGGATAGTCACAAAACAGATTCTGAGAAAAGGCTGTAGAATTTTGACTCTGAGAATTATCATTTATCTGTAATCTGCTTGATTCAATGTATTTGTATAGAAATCAAATGAAATTCTGAGTTACAGTGTATCCTCTCAGTGTCTTGTGTCACAGAGCTTTGCTGTAGGATCCGGTCCTTTCAACAGGAGGATGAATTAATAAAGACCTGTGTATCCCTATGTGAAGTTATTTATAAAATAAGAGGATGCCTGAAAGCATTTATGACAAGAGTAGTGAAGAACTCTGTAATTCTTTATCTCCTGTGTGCTAGCTGGTGTGTTCCTACAGCTGCCCATTGTTTCTCCAAGAAAATTGTGCTGTTCCCTTCATAATTTTTCATGGTAGCTGTGTGGTTTTTTTATTTAAGTGTTGGTTGTTATGAGGAAGAGCCAAACAAATAAAGGAAAGAACCAGGTTGAGAAGGTGAGTTCATTCTTTTGTCTGAGGAAAGCAAGTCAGCTTTGTGTCATTCTTAACATGTCAATTTGATAAAAATACACTTTTTGATGGATATGTTAATTGTTTAAATGTGTGCCTAGGGGATGTTCCAGACAGTGAAGTTCCTCAGGTGCATTCTCCCTGCTTTTTCAAGAGTTAATTTGCGACTGAAGATACCACTTGCTATGCTGCACTGTTGTCCAAATTTGGTCTAACAGTGCTGGATAAGTACAATATTTGCTCTGTGTTGTTTTCATACCCTTTTGGTAGAAGTGGTTTTCAAAGGGAGGTGTTAAGCAGTCTTTGGATTACAGTCCTCTAATCTACCTAAACTGCTGTAGGAGTTACAGTGTTTGTATATGAAACCTCACAGAGCCAAAGGGACCTGTTAATTGCTTGGGTGCTGTCACAGCTGCTGATGCTTTGAAAGTCAAAATCACTATTACTGTTAATGGTTTAAAAAACTTTTTCATTAGGTACTGATTTAATTTTTCGCCAGAATACATCAGGAATTGCTCAGC
Source organism: Eopsaltria australis (assembly GCA_034509425.1). NCBI lineage: Eukaryota > Metazoa > Chordata > Aves > Passeriformes > Petroicidae > Eopsaltria > Eopsaltria australis. Next base: position 4,924,915 of record JAVTVJ010000031.1, on the reverse strand, counting down.
TGGGCTGATGTGAATGAAGAGTAGAACATTTTTACAAATATCTACCCATCAATCAATTGTTGCTTGCTTGAAAGCAGATGAAGGGGTTGGGGTGTTGCTGGAATCAGCTCTCCCTTGTAACACCAGAAGTTCTCAAGCTGCCTTGCACCGTTAGGTAGGATAAGGCACAGTGATGAGGCTGAAGATAAAATACTTAACTTATGCTTTTCATGTTCAAAGCACTTTCAAGACAGTATCAAATTAATCTGTACCACAGCCTGATTAAATATTCCAAGTGGTTCTCCAGCGTGGTTCCTGTCATTATCAGCACTTTCCAGGTGATGGGATACTCTGCCTTTACTCTTTAAATTCCTGCTACACTTTGTCAAAATCCTGCTGACTTTGCCATTCTGGCAGAAACCCTGAAAAACACTGCTTTTATTTGGAATAAAATTAAATACTTGACTTTGAGCATGTGTGGAAAAACCCGGCTGGAAAAGTAAGTGGCGAAACTCAAGGACTGTTTTCTGAGTGAAACCTTAAGGATTACACTGGAGTATCCCTTTTGTTTTTTGTTCTAAGGGTCTGGATTAAGTTGATGATAATTGTGAACTGAGATTATTAAGCTTTTTGGGGAAGGATCCTAAACACCTGGATTGTAAAGTATGATTGTTACACTAGGTGTTTCCAAAACATGTGCATGTGTCCCATCATCTTATCCCTGCACCCTATTTTTTTTTTTTTTTTTTTTTTTTTTTTTTTTTATGAAAAATTATTCTGTGAGTTTGCAAATTGGTTTGAACAATCAAAGCTGTGGGCTTGGTTTGTTTGGTTTGTTTTCTTTTCCTCCAGAGAAGGCATTATGCATCTGGAACAATCTGCTGCACGTGGAGCTGTCATGTTGTTAATTTTCCAGCTCTCTGACCCTCATGACTTCAGTATGTTTCATATCTTGCCTTATCTCTGTTGTTGAACTTTATGGGAGAAATGTGTAATGTTTGTGTGCAGCTGAGGACAGAGGGTGGACTTGGACTGAGCACAGACTTAAATGCTGTTCAGTTATAAACAGTGTTTAATTACTGCAAAACAGAGCTGCTCTCAGACACCAGCCTTGGTGCTGCACACAGAAAATCTCCTGGATGACATCTCAAGGGGAGATGTCACCTTGCTTTTGCAGGCAGTGATAGGTAAAGGCAGGCAAGGACACTGATCTTTCCTGTGTTTTAAAACAGAAGAACCAGTAAGTGACATGTGAAATCCTTCAGTAAGCTGGTTCTGTGATTAACTGCAGTGAAAACTTTTGAACCCTTTCTTAAAGAAACTTTCACGTGTTGTTTGAACACCCCTGTTTAGGGACTGTGTCATTCCCAGTCGGAACCAGCCCCGTTTGGTGCCGGGTTCTGGGCAGCAGGGATGGGCTGGGAGCACTGGCACAGCCCTCCTGTGGCTCCCCTGGTGTGTGCACCCTCCCGGGAATGGGCTGACACTGCCTGGGCCAGAATCCTGCTGGGATCACACCCCAGCACCCTACAGCACCCAGTTATAAAGGTATTGCAGAATTTTGGTCATTTCCCTGTTAAGAGGTTAGTGTAGATAAATTCTGCACCTCTGTGTGTGCTTTGCTCGTGCTTCTGTTACACTTGCTGCACCTTGTGGCTCTAAGGAGGCAGGTAGAGAAAAGTGATACTAAAAACCCAACCAACACTTTGGGTTCCAATCCTACAAGTTCTTAGGAACGTGCCAAACTTTATTTATAGACAGCTGTATTTGTCCTGTTCTGCAAACTAGATTTTGTGCCTAAGAATCCCTAAAAATTGGGGCTTGAAGGGATGTTGCTCTACTGTAATAGATGGTTTTGTCAGTCTTCAGTGGGAACAAGTGAAACAGGTGAGAGGTTTTTTTTCCTAAAATGGTTGCTTTAATGAGGACATATTGTCTCATCAATTTTTAAGCTAAACTCCCTATAGAAATCAAAGAAGTGTTCTGCTGAAAAATCAATTGTACAGTCTGACCCATAGTTACTGCCTGTCAAATGAGACTGAACTGTTCTGTTCTATGGCCTCCATCACCCTTTATTTTTTATTATTTTTATATTAAAGCAAAGCATGTGAATCTCTTTGGAACATGCACTGAGGTAAAACCATCTGATGGCTGAGACTGCTTCATTTCCTTTGGCTGTGCAGGATAAGTTAGCTCCCTGTGAAGCTTTACCTCCTGCAGACATCAGAATAGTATGTGAAATATTTAACATTTTAATTGTGTGAGGCTTCATTGAAAACCTTATTTTCCTTGCTATGTGCCATTTAGAGAGGCAGTGCTGAACTATTGCTGAAAATGGGAGCCCTGACAGACAAGGGAGTATGGTGCTTGTTTAACAAAGAACAGCATGCAGACTCTGTAATGCTTAAGGCTAAATAATTCCATTTTCTTCTGTAGATTCTGTTTCATTGCTTTAGTGTCTGCAACACATGAGATTTTAGTACTCAAGAAAAAATTTCAAAGCCTGCCTAGTGCAATGTCATGTGCAGAATAACTTAGGTTTTGCGTAATAGATGTTAATTTTTAAAAAATAAATGTGATATACAAAGCATATAGAACTTGTAAACCCCCCTCAAACCCCCAAATACTAAACTCCTTCAGTTTTCATGTCTCATGTTATCACCATTCATATAAAAAAAGTATGTTTTCAGGGGTTTGATTGGTTTTTTTTTAAATTTCTAGTCCAGAGAAAAATTATCTATCCACACAAAACCTGTTATAAGTTCAATAGCTGATATTTTTTATGACAGATTGAAAAAAAGCATCCTCCAGGCAAAATCATTCATTTTTGCTTGATCACCATATTGGGAAAATTTGACTCTTTCACATGGGTGAAAAATGACTTTTCATAGCAGATGTGCTTCTTGTGCTCCACCCTCACTTTTAGTCACAAAAAATTTGTTAGGAAAAGATCTTTACTGTTTGTGTAAATTAAATTTTGCTAATAGCTAATAAATATATTAAATAAATATAAATAAATCCAGCTAATAGCTCATGTCAGGTGTCCCAAGAGCATTCATCCCTATGAAAATCTGCAATAGCTTAATTATCCAAAAATGTGGATTTGTGGGACTTTTTGCCTTGTAATTTACTCTCCATGCCAGCCCTCCAGCCCTTTGAGTCCCTTAATCTGTGGTTGGGTTCTCATTCTTTGCAGGGACCATTGCATGCTGCAGTTATGTGTTTTAGGTAAATAAACCCTGGTATGCTGAGTGTGAAATCAGCACATGGCTTCTCTATCCCAAATCCAAAATGTTTCCGTAACTTTTCCTTTTTTTGCCTGGGTCTTCCACTGCAGTTTCCAGCTTCAGCAGTGATTAGAAGAAGAAATATCAAAAATCTAAATAAGATTCCTGGTATTTCTCACCTGGATGGATTGTTAAGTGTGGGGTTGAGACTGACAGGTGGTATTTCTATGTTCACCCCAATTTCAGATTCACATGGTTTTGTATAAAGTTCAAATAAGGCCCTTTGTGAATTCAACTTGAAGCACTTCTGAGGTTCAACCATCATCACTGATTCCCTTTCTTACTTTGACATGCTTGTAATTCATTTTGTATCTTGTACACTTTATAAGTGCAAGCCTCTTAACTCATTCTGACTAGGTAGAAATTACAGGGTAAAAAATAAACTTTACCTGTGTTCCAGCAAGAATAATGATGCAGCATTTATGGATGAGAATGTCAGCATATATCCATCACTAATATGAATTTTCTCCAGTGATGACCTGTGCAGAGCTGTAAACTATATAAAGATATATGTAAGGTCCACAGCTAAGGTAGAATGTGCTAGAAAATAGTCCAATTTCAAAATTGCTTTGTACAGTGTTTTGGTACAGATTGGGCCAACTTGTTTGGTGTGAACACTTCAAAATAAATTTTTTGCTCCTTTCTTATGTCAATAACTAAGTATGTTCCTTTCTAGACAAATAACACAAAATATACTTTTTTTCTGCTGTAAATAATCTTTGAGGCTAACTATGGGTAAACTCAGTGACATGGGGAAAAGATCAATTCTAGATCTGTGCAAAAACCCAGTTACGTTCCCTCTGACTTTGGTTAAACTAAGAGGAATCAAGCATCCAAGTAGCTGGAATCTTAAAAGCAGTGCATGAGGTGTGGCAAATGCAGATCTCTGTTTACAAGAATAGGTGAATGTCTACAGGGGAGAGATTGCTGTGGTTTTTTTTGTTTGTTTTTTGGGGTTTTGTTTTTTTTTTTTTTTTTTTTTTTAACAGAAAAGGAACATTCAGAGAGCACCAAGAAATGTGTTAATATTCCCTGAAAAGGAAAGACCTCAGGTGCAGACCATGCAGCAAAATTCTTGTCAGTGCAGTCAAAACACATCAGAATGCTCTTGTTATAGACTCCTGCACTGTTTATATGAGCTCTGTTATCCATCAGTGCACAGCTTCACCTGCCTTTCCCTGGAACTGGACAGAACTTGCACAAACACTGTCACATCCATTTGTGCTGCAGGAATTGATCATCAGAGCTGTGGGCATGGGTGGGCAGCTGAGGGCACTGCACCTTCTGTTCACACTCCCGATGAGTCCCTCTAAACTCAGTATATTCTATGATTTCTATTATTTCACTCTCTGGTCATCAGCAGTTCAGTAATTTATTTTCACCCTGTTCAGTGTCTGTATTTTGGTCTTGGCCTTGCAAATGGTTCTGGAGTTACTGCTGCTTTTGTTAATCTCTTCTACCATGGAACTCTGTTTTGGGGTGATCTTTGGTTGATAAAACATTTTTGTAGTCCAAGACGACCGATGTGATCCAGTTTGCATTTCAGCTGAGCACTTGAGTCTAGAGCAGAGTCTGGTTTCAGCAGCTGAAGGGGCAAAACACACATTACAGTCAATGGAGGCTGTCAAGGGCTTGGGACTTCTAAAAATTAGGCAGCTCCTTTTATTTTTACATCTCTACTTTAGTGACTTGTTAGATGTACTTGAGTTTAAAAAGCATTGGTTGGACTTTTTCATACAAGTTATCTCTGTGAAAAGATCACAAGAAGAAAGGGAAATGGGATGCAGTAATTCCATGAATGGAGATATTATTGTTGCTAATAAACAAATACATTGGCAAAGCACGTTTGGGTAGAGAAAGTTGGCAGGGCTGAAATAGATGTAAAGATTAATCTTTTGCACAATGTGGTTAGAAGTGAAATGCCTCTGGAAGCATATGAGGATAATAAAGCACTGATAATAAACCTGGAGAGAACACAACATTTTATAGAGAAACCATCTTGCTGATTTCGAAAACAAGGAAGGAGAAAGAACAGGAGAGGAAGTGAGACTCAAAATGAAAAAAAAAAATCTGTGGAACTGAATGAAATTAGAGTTTTAAGGTTTGATTAAAAAAAACCCCAAACCCCTTTTCTCTCACTGCTTAGTTGTTTTCTGCTTTGGTTGAAATAGTCTCTGTGATATTATCTCTGAATACTATGAAGGGTTTGTGTCTAGGAACCAGCTAGCTCATGGGATTTCCAGAATGACTGGAAGTAATCTTGCAGTATAAATATCCATGTTATATGAGGTGCCTTATCAGCTGACATGGGTGAGGAGGCTCACACTGTGCAGCCCACAGGAGCGAGCCCTGGTGCCTTGCCTTGCCAGAACCTTCCAGAGTGTGAACTGTGTGGCTGTGCACCAATAACTGTGCAGCATCCCCACCTTCCAGGGAGGAGATGATTTGATTTGTGATTGACATGAGTTGGAACAGCATAACTGGAACAGGAGCTCAGAAGAGTTTATGCATCTATGTATACACTTCAAACATGCAAATCAAAGAATAATTATCCTAACACTTTGGAAACAGAAGAGAGAGCTCCATATTACACATTAATGCACATGTTTCAGCAAGATGTGTAAAACATCTGCAATTATGAATGAATGGACTCATTATTCTACCATGTGCTCACTGTGCTGTACAGAAAGTAAAAATAAATCTTTGAGACACTGCTATCATTTCCTTTCTCGTCAAGAATTTACATCTGGAATCCTCATGGGATCTTTCAGAATACCCAGCGATGTAAAATGATCTGCCTGACTAATACAACTATTGCATTACACTGGTCATGGCTTTCTTATGGTCTAATTGTTGTAGCCCCTGAAACGTTAGCCACTGGAATGGGGAGATACTGATCTCTGTCAGGTGACAGATATTAACCTTTTGTTAACCTGGATCCTTGTCTTCTAAAGAAGGTCTTTTATTCTAAAGAAATGAGGCTTCTCTTACCAATGATCTCAAATTGAAGTATTTTTGCCTCTTTTTTTAGCTAACAAATTGTATGGATTTATGGTTTTGCACATTAAATACTCCTAAAAAAAACATAAAGGTGTTATGTTATTTTACAGATCTGCTACATTTTCATCTTGAAATCCTGTTTAACTTTGAGCCACATGGATAATCCTGAAATAGCTTTCTCTGCTTCCTGTCAGACACATGCTTTCATTCTGCAGAAAGCAGCAGGAGGCCTTTTGCTTGTTTGGAGTAGTGCTCATAAATATAAAATTGAACTGTACACTGGAGTTTCAGAACGAAGGATGAATGTTAATAGATCACACACAAATTGGTCTCTGGAAGCAACAGAGTCCAAGCATGAGGTCTGCCAATTGCCAGGCAAAGAGCAACCATGGTGTAAGGCTATTTTGGCAATGTAGACATTTCATGCAACAGTCGTACTAAGAAAATGTTCCCAAAGTGCTTGATGACAAATTAGTGGGTGGGTTCTTCCAGAGAATGGAGGGGTTATCTTGAGATTTAAGACATTAATGCTTATTTGTTCAGTACTTTGTACTGAGATCTCAGCAAGGGTTTGAATAATTCCTTCATGTTACTCAAACTGGTAAATCTGAAAAAGAATACATTTCTCTCAGTATTGAGACTCATGATGTGCAGACTTACCAGGGGTTGAACTGTAGGTACTGATTTCAACTTGTGTTTTGGAAATCAAGATAAAGTTCATATATTGAAGGCAAATTACATCTTTTGTGGCTTCTCAGTTTGAGAAACTGTATGTTGAGCATTGTGGCAGAGACCATATGAAGTCTACCACATGACTGTTAGTGCTCATAAAAAACATTAGATCTTGTTTCCTTCATTTTTTCAACCTGAAAACTTCCTTTTCTGATAGTGACAATCTGATGTGAAAGTAGTAGCATGTACAAATGTATGTGAAAAGTTTCTATGAGATATTGCAATTGTAAAGGAGGAAGAGGTCATGCAGGGGGAAATAAGCTTTAAATGCTAAAGATTTTGAAAAGAAGAAAGGAAAATATTGGAATGATGCTGTTTTATAGCTAGCCTACCTGTTTGATTGTAGCAAAGGAAGAACCTTAGACCAAGATCAATTCAAAAGGACAGCAAATCAGACTGTACTTATTAACAGAACCTCTCTGGAGGAAACAAAGCTCCAGAGGAAGGTACTCCTTGGAAAATTTTCACCCTTTAACATGATAAAAAGATAATTAGGAAGTGTTTCAAATTGAAATAAGATGACATGTGGAACAGTGGTCATGGAGTGAGAAATTAAAGCCCTGTGAGAGAATTGTGTCCAAAGCCCACATTTTAATGAGAATTTTTCTGACACTTGGGAAGACATTCTCCACTTTCAGGTTCCATGAGAGTTCTGATCAAACAGGACTCAGATGGGGTCTGTCCTGAAGAGCAGTACATGTAGATCAGATTATGTTGCTCCTTCGAAGAGCTCTAGGATTATTTTATTATGCATGAAGTTTTTGCAAAGCCTTTGTAATTTGGGTAAAAGGCCCTTATTAAGTGTAATACACCTAATGAATGATGCAATGAACACGTTAATGTCAAATATACATTCATCATAAGCACAGGTGAATAGTTACCTTGTTTTCTTAAGGAAGGTCTCATTTAACCAGTTTATGCCTATGTAAAACTGTGTGGAAAGCCTTTAAAAAACAGAACACGATTGGAGTTACTTTGTTTTGCGGTTTGCCTTTGTCTGAGATCTGATATACTCCTTGAGTTGAAGATACACCCACACTGGTTTTCCTGAGTTGACTTCTGATGTGTGCTTTTAATCCTGTTGTACCTGGTTATTCAGGAGGCCTAATGGATGATAGAGCTGGCATTCCTTACTATTTTGAAATAATTCTTTTAATCTTAAGAACAGCTTTCTTTTACAACTGCAATAGACAACATCAAAGATGCCGTGGTTTAGAACCTGAAAACACTTATGTACATTGTCAGTATTCATTGAAGTGTCTTGTTCATGCCCTTCAAATGTCTTTTTGCATATCATTTCACTAAGATGTGTGGATTTTAAGCTTTATGGCAACATAGATATTTTTGTGATCTTGCCTTTGTGGCAAATGTTTAATAGGTTTGAGGGTAAGACGGTTTCTTCCAAAAGTGTGGCTGGAGTTAAAAGATGAATAGTTCTATGGATGAAAGATCTTTTGGGATAATTGGATTTTGTGGTAGTTCAAAATAAACTATGCAGTAATCTGTAGAGAAAGAAGAGGAATATTCATGCAGGTCCATCTGAAAGAATAGTAGGAGCAGCAAAACCTGTAAGTCTGAACTCCCTGGATCTCAGCAGAAAAAAAGCATTCACCAAAGGCCTGACCTAAAGTCTGCTAATTCAGTTAAAAGATTCCTGATAATTAAAATGTGTAACAGATGGTGGATACTGAGGAAAGGTGAAGGAAGCAAATGTGACTGCAGGCCAGATTTGTGGTCCCAAATGCTGAAACTGAGGATTGATCCAGCCTGTTTGCTGACACAGGATAGATGTGTCTGACTGTGTTATGTGCACAGCTGTCTCTGACTACAACAGACAGAGAAGACATGTATTTGGGGGAATTTTTTGACTTAGTTTGGAGCTTTTTCTCTGCCTTCAGCAGGGCAGAGAAAGAAGAAACAAAGCTGAAATCATAAAGGCTGTGTTAGGAAATGATGTGCTTTGGTAGAAGATTTAACTTCAGTTAAAAGTGCTTGTTAGATTAAATGAAAAACCTTTTCCAGTTTCTTAGATAATTGTCCATACCTGTATGATAGACCTAACAGGAGAATTGTCTTTTTCCAGCAATTAACTTTTAACTTAAATTCAGATCTAAGTTCTAGCTCAGAAATCTGCTGAGCTAGATTTCTATTTTTTTTATGGCCCACTTTATCCATCTTAGTTTTACCAAAATCCCTGTGCTCTCTCAAGAATTTCCTATCATGAGGTAAGGAGGAAAGACTGGAGTGAAATTTGGGCCCAGTGAGACTGAGCCTAAGACAAAACAAGGAAATGGTGTTCCCAAAAGAGTCTGGCTTGCATGGTGCTGGTGCCATGGCCAAAGTTTTCTGAAGTGGTTACAAGACATATGGGAAGGGGGAAGACTCGCGGTGGAAAATAACCTGTCAGTACCTGTGTCCTCATCTGAGTGGTCATTTCATCCCTGCAAGGTTTCTAAAAAGCAACAGCTGGCCTTGGATCTAATATATTTATATTGTATATATTTATATTATATTTATTGCAGCTTCTCAGTTGGAAAGGGTAACTCTTGAAGAAGCACTTAATGAAAAAAACTGCATTTAATGTATGTACAAAGCAGTCAAATATCTCCCTTGAGAATACCATCTAATGTCTTAAGTACAGGAGTTTGACTGGAACACATTTGTTCTGAAACACAAACAAGCCAAGCCTGTGTTGTCCTCCTTATGTGTATTTATAGCAGGTCCGTTATGAAAGATTTCCTTGTGCATTTATTTTCCCTTTGGTTCTGTTCATTTTAGTGCTGTGGCATGAGAGCTGAACAGGTAATTTTAGTGTTGTGCTGTCTAGGGATGAGATGGGCATCTATTTTGATTTCAGTGAGCCAGAAAAGGTGCTGCATTTGTTGGCAAATAAGCAATGTTTATGCATCTCTGTCACCCTTCAGACCAGGAAAAATGATGAAGTGTGACTAACTCAAGAGCATATCATATTCAGTGATTCTGTACTAGAATAGTTTGTGACTGTCACAGTCTCCCATTTTAGTTCTTCACATGAGACTGAAGACTTTTTTCTCCTGATTAATGAATCTGCATTAAAATTCAAGCGTTTGCCAGGGCTCCTGGCAAAGCTTTGTAAATGTGTCTGGGAGCTCTTCCTACTTCTCTGGACACAAGGAGCTGGTAACTTCCCTGGCACTAAAAAATAGTCTCTGATTGTGTTATCCAAGATAGATTCCTTGGGCAAGGAGAGCAATGCAGAGGAAGAAGAAAGGGGAGAACATGAATAAAGTTGTAGCTTTACATCTTAATGTGCTTCCAGTTTATTCATGATAATACAACCCAGAGCAGAGAAACAGGGAAACCCAGCTTACCAAGATGGTGTTTAATCAAGGCCAAGCTCCCTTCCTGTGCTTCACTCTTCATGAAGGTACAAATTATCCTGTGAAAATTTCAGGTCAGAAATGGAATGATTTAGCTTCAAAATGTTAAATAATAGTATTGAATTTCCCTGTGTGCTTCTGCCTTACACAGGTGAACATAAAGTGGGATATTGTCCTGAATTGATGTACAATACCAGACTAGACTGGAAAAAGGGAAGGTCAATAGGGCTGAGTTTGAATCTGTCCTGTGATTTAAAAAAAAAAAAAAAAAAAAAAAAATTATTTTATTTTTTTCTGGGGCAGTTTTTCTTCCTCTGGTTGCAGAGGGGTCCCAAAACAGTTGTTTCTTTCACTGCACTTTCTTTCACAGGTGCATAGCTGCCATTTTCCACTCTGTGAAATAAAGTGTAGGAGAAAAATGGATCCTTGCTTCCCTTTAATTTTGGCTGTGATAAATATTAGTGTGCTGTGTGCAACTTTAGCAGCCAAAATGTGGAGGTGGCAGCTACCTCGAGTGGCTGTGGATCACCACTGTGTCGGTGTGGTGTAACACAAATATCCTCAGCACTAACTCTCTTTTCTGAATGTGATGCAGAGGCTCCTCCAGCAGAATGAAGGTGGGTGCAGAAAGTGAGATAATGAAAGAAGAGGCAAAAAAAGTAAGGCAGAGCTGTGCTGAGCCAGCATATGAGACTAGAAATTCTAAAATGAAATCATGCTCTAAGGTTTTGGTTTTTTTTTACCAGGGATGGCTATAAAAGACAAAACCTATTTGAAGTGGTGGTTGGTGCTTATTGGGAGGATTCAATTGCAGGGAGAATCCTGGAAAGTCCTTCAGTCATAGCTCCTAAAACTTTATCAGCTTGCCCTATATTGTGAGGCAGAAATAAACCACAGAGTTCTTTGTTAAGGCATATTTTTTGATATCCCTTCCCAATATTTTTGGAAAGGAAATGGCAAAAAGCCATGAGAAGTGGCTTGAAAACACAAAGGAAGTAAAAGACACAATGCTAAGATTGAAGCAATTGAAACATACAGAAAAATACAGAAGAATCCTTGAAATCTCACAAGTGACTTACAGAAATGCTTTGGATAAGTTGAATTAGTCACACTCTCAGGAAATTTTGAATGCTGTCATCTTTTTATCATTGGATTCCATGAAACCCACTGGCTAAAATATCAAACAAAAAGAACTTTTTTTGCTGGAGTGTTTTTAAAATCTTCATCATAAGACTAACAAACCATAGCAGAAAAATCTCTATTCCAAACATGTCCAAACAATGGCTTAGCACTCTGAATATTCAATAAGTGAGTTGTCTCTTTATTAGTTATTATGCTTGGTATCAATGCCTGACAACTGCTGTCACCCCATCGAATTGTGCTAAATCCTCCTAAACAAGACACCCTTGCAATAAAGCTTGACTTGTAATCATTTTTTGGCAAGCACATCTTACAATTGTTATTATTCTAACTGCTCACACTCACATACAGCATGAGGTGCCAATGTTTTCAGTTCCAAACATTAAAGATGTGGTGATAGAGAAGGCGAACCCTTATTAATTCTGAGAGATTTGCTTAATTGGGACACAATGTGAAGATTCTCAACAATAATGACAGATGATGAGGAATAAATAGGCATGGCAGGAGAGAGGCAGTTTCTGGTGTGAATTTCCCTTTGCTTCTGTTTAATTGCATTACATACTGTGGGAAGTATCTGGAATATGTGTCTTCTAGTTAATTTTTCTTGACTGCATCCATCTAGCCACTGCTCCTGGACATTTTAATGTTTGATAATACTCTATTTGCATATGACTGCACATCAATAGCTGTCATTAGAACCAATTTACATACATGATTTGCTTCTTGAAGTGTCAACGTCTGAATTTTATCTAGAGACAGGAATAGGGTCAGGAAAGTTTAATTGTTTGTATAATGCAATTGAAAAGGCTGGCAGGAATCTAGGGCAATTTTGGAACATCTGTCTTTAAGTCATCAAAAATAAAGCACATAACAGCTGTGATAACAGCAGGATTATGATTAGATATACAGCATTCACCATCAGCTTGAACAAGCACTGGAAAACAAAAAGGAGCTAAATAAGTCAGTTTGGATAACATAACAAGAATTTCTAATAGGTCTTTGGGGTTTTTTTACTTTAAGAAGTTTGTATGTAAATACACAGACAGAAATATAAAGAAAATATTATTTTTTTCTAATAGGAGCTTACATTTATTCTTCAAAAGTAGACCTCGTTGCCCAATAGCACAGTAATGGAGCAAAATATTGCTTCCCACTGACTGTATTGTGTTTTATGTTAGCAAATCCTGCTTTAAAATTGCAGCTACTTGGTCTTGTTCATGATTTCTGCTTAAGGAACCATGAAACACTTGTGACTCATTCTCTTTATAACATAAAATCATCTTTATCTGTATCTTTATTATGTCTTTGTTTATTTGTTATGATTATAAGTGTAGTGAAAACAACTCCTTTGGAAACAGTGAGCTCTATCATGCTCTTTTAAAGACTTCTGTATTATTTTTAATTATTTTTAAGTTCTTGTTATTTTGTCCTGCTTGGTACTTGAGTTTCAGTTATTTTGTATGTGAATGTTGACATTGTTTTTAGTGTATGAACTACTCCTAGTTCACACTATGGACTCCTAAGAAGAACTTCAGTGAGATTTCCAAAAGTCAAGTCGATTGTTTGCAATCTGAAATTTTTTCTTAATTGCAGGACTGATTGTAACACATGAGGAAGTGTTAACTATTCATGTGATGAATTACTTTTTGTAATTTCTAGTTAAGTTTGTAAGTTGATGAAAGCTGAAAATATAAGAATATCTAGTTACACACACTTAGTTCAGAATTTTGCATCTGTAACTTTTGGATGCCATTGAGATAAACTTGACTGTATGACTTTACATGCAGTAGACAAATACATTTTACATTTTATAGTCACCATATGAAATAAGAATAAATCTGAAGAAAAATGCACAACTTCAGCATTCATTTATGTCTTCTACTTAAACTAATTCATGAGGATTGGATACATGAGTAATGACACTTCCAAAATTAACACAGTGGTTTGTTCTTCTGTCAGTATGAAAAGTCATTATGCTGCAGCAACACAGGGGAAACTACAGAATGCTTGTAAAAATATGCAGCCCAGAGCTGCTTTCTTGTCCATAAATGATTGCTGGGTTAACAAATTCATTTCAGTATCAAACCAGAAGTCTGCCAGCAGCTGAGCTGTTAGGGTGTTCTGTGGCTGTCTAACTCCACACTGAGCTGTTGGCTTTGCAAGAGTGTTTTTGTTGCTGAGATGCCTCAGCAGCTGCCCCATGAGATATAAGGCAACTTGGAGCCTTGGAATCTGACATTTATTTCAGATACCCAAATCACTGCTTCATTTATAAGCAGGTTTTGGCATAGAAAAGCACCAACTGCAGAGAAGGATGTGTTTTATGCCAACTAGTTCTTTCCCTCGTAAGTGTCAGTGCACTATCATGTCATAATCAGTGTTTAGGAGATGCACTATTATTTTAATTCTGCAGGCTCCATAGAGTTTTCTCCCAGATCTTTCATACAACCATAACATCTTCATTTACAGCAGCAAGTGCACGTAAAATTTCTGCAAGGAAAAAAAATATGCTGCTTTACTGATAGCCAATAAAAGTAATTATCTAATCAGTGTTCTTCAAAAGGTACTGAGGCTGTGTAACTCTGACTCATGGAAGGCTTTGGGTTGGAAAGGCCCTAAAAGAGCATCTAATTCAACCTTCCTGCCATGGGCAGGAAGACCTTTCACTACACCAGGGTACTCAAAGCTTCTGATCTAGGGTATCCACTCAATAGACAATCAGACAATCTTGTATCAGACAGTGATGTGGCAAGGCACTCTGAGACCCTCTCTTGGTTAATTTTGATTGCAGTGATGAAAATCTGTAGGTTTTTGACCAATATGTCATATGCCAGCCAGGAGTTGTTTTCTAGTTTGTTTTCTCACCTACCTTAAGGCTGCTCTGATTCTGAACTACAGCAAAAAGACTAGTGAACCTCTCATTTTTGAAATGAAAATGAAACAGCATGTGGGAAGAAGTAAAGTATGCTCATGAATTTTGCCTGTAGATCTAATACCATGCCAGGCAATGCTGACATCAGCAGCTTCCCTCCACAACATAAGGATGTTGCATGAGTTCATTTCCCTTAATGATAATAGTTAATAGCTTGGGGAAAATGTGTGAAGGAAAGGCAATTTATTCTAACTTAGATTAGCCCAAGTTTGATTTTTTTTTCCAAAGTGAACTGAAATATTACTATCTAATTGAGTAAAGAGGTCCACACAATTTATATTCATGTAAGTACAGCAAATGTGTTTCCCTGAAGTAGAAGTGGTAGTAAACTGCCCAAACTAAGAAGTACCTGGGATACAAAAATTGGGAAAAAACATATCACAAGGTCTTAGTTGTAGCAGATTTTTTTCTCACCAGCTGTTGTCTTCAGATCTTTCTTATATGTTAGGACATCTGTGCAACTAAAGCCAAGGATGTCCTGGAACACGAGAGGTAGACAACTGCTGACCTAGCCCATATTGCTCAGCCTCTGAGAGTCTGCAATGACATGACATGATACAAATAAAGACATAGAAATAAGAGAGGTTTTTGAAGTTTGAGCTGAAAAACTTTGGGAGTAGAAGGAAATAATGCAGAAAATCAAAGTGTGTGCAGCTGGGGCCAAAGCAGAGTTCAGTCAGAGGAGGTAGAGATGAGTGATGCAGCATGAGAGAAATTAAGAGTACTTTAGAGGAGACACAGCTTCACTGGCAGTGCCTCAGCAAGGAAGATGACTTTTTAAGAGGAGAAAATCTGCATTTCTTGCAATCTAGAGCAATTTAGTCACTTCATCTCCCAAGTAAGAAACTGCAACTTCAGCTTGTTTCCCTGGTCTGTACCTCAGGATTTTGTGCCAGCTGGGATCACACAACACTGAGGAGCTGTGTCTTAAAACTGGTTTCCAATCTCTTCCTTCTTGCAGTGTGACTCTGTGGAAACTGAGCACTGATGGCTGTTCCCAGGACGCAGCAATGCTGAGGGTTCTGTTGTGTCAATGTAATCAATATCTGTTCAGTTGGAGTTAAAATTTCAGGCACTTTCTGGCAATGCCTTCAAAATGGAAGTCTTCACTTGTTGTAGGGGTCTGGTGTATGATGTGGTCAGAGGAACTGGACCATTCTACTTTTGCAGCTGATGTTATGTCTTTAGCTAGTCAAACTACATAAAAGAATGCCTTCATTTCTTTGTAAAGGATTTGAGAGTTAGCTCTCTTCTACTTATCAAACACACATGAATGGCAGATAATTAAATGATTTTGATTTTATTTTGTAAGTCTTGGAAAAGGCTTGTGTAAGTCCTAAGTATCATTGACAGCTCTGTTCAAAACATAGCAGTTTTGATTCAAATCAAGCCTCATAAGAGATGGTCATGTTCTTGGCACAAGGATAAGACAATAGGATGAATAATTATTTTGCTTGTGATATCTCTAGGCACAGAAGACAGTTACAATCTTCTTTTCCTTGGAGAGAACAAGGAAAACACTTAAAGTGATACAGCTGCAACTAGAGAGAATCTTACTGCTCAGGTGGCTGGAAGCATAGATGGGTTGTTCAGTGTTTGGGTTTTTTCTTTCTTTATTTTTTTTCCTAAGGTTTTAATCTTCTGAGGACACATATCCTCATAGAGAAGCTACTGCATCAAATCAGTATAGTAGTTTCATATACCCAGGTTGTTATATGTGGCTTATTTGGCTTCCACAGAAAGATCAGAAGCCTTACAATCGGCAGATGTAACATTGTCCTGTTTTATTAAACCATGAATGTGAGTGGGATGTTGGTGTGCTGGGGCTCCTGTTGTGCCAGAGCAACTGTGAACCTCAAGGCCATCTAATGTACAAGTTTATAGCAGCACCAGAACCCAACATTACTTCAAAACAGGCAATGTCAATTTTTGCTCTCAAATAGATATAATGGAATGGTGACCTCAGCTGGCTGCCAGACCCAGCTGCTCTCTTGATCCACTTCCTCAGCAGGTCAGGAAGATGAAAGATGAACAAGCTCAAGGGTTGAGATAAAAGCAGTTTAATGAGAAAAGTGAAGGCTACATAGAAAGCCAAAGCAAAAAGAGGTTATTTATTCTCCACTTGTATCAGCAGGCAGATGTCCAGTCACTTCCTGGGAAGCAGGGCCCCAGAATGTGTCATGGTTGCTTGGGAATACATGTGCTTTAATCACAAATGTCCCCATGCTCCCATCCCTCAGCTTTTATTGCTGAGTGCAATATCACAGGCTAAGGAATAGCTCTGTTCAGTCTGGCTCAGGTGCCCAAACTCTGTGCCTTTCCATCCTCTTGCCCTGGAGCAGCTTGCTGGCCTTTGGGAAGGGTGGGTGAGGTTGGAGAGAAAGCCCTGTTGCTGTGTGAGCTCCTCAGCAATAGCCACAGCCCTGGTGCATTATCACTGCTATGCCATCACAAAGGTGCTGTGAGGAGAGTTAGGTCCATCCCAGCCAGACCCAGTATGGCTGGTACTGAAAGAAAACAGCTGAATCTGAAAATTCCTGCTAACCAGGTTTCATTTTCTCCTCCTTTCCTTGCAATGGTACTGATTTCCTTATAAATTCATCTATGGTAATGTCCTGTGGCTCTGAGGAAGAGTGAGCCTAGAGAAGAGGGCATGTCAGGAAGCACACTGTGCTTACTGTTCATGCTGACAGGGATGTTTGGAGGTGTTGCAAGTATCTGCTGGAGCAGTTCTGAGAATGGCAAGTTGTGGTTGTGAGCTAAACCCAACCCACAGCGAGACCAGCAAACCTCAACAGTGACTTTTCCTAGATGTATTGGGCAGTGCAGCGTTGAAGTCAAAACACAGATACTCTGCTGGGACATGTAACTGGAAACAGAATGAGTGTGATGATGTGTTTGTATGCATGACTTTCTCATGAATGTATATGATGCATATGTATGAATCTTTCCAAGTTGTTGAAAGTTTGGAAATACAGGTGTAAATTAAAGCAGTTCAAGGTGCTGTCTGGCTTGACTAAAAGTTCATCCATGAATTTCGTTCACAAACTGTGCTGGCAAGCAGACTTATTATTCACTTAGTGAATTTGGTCATTTTTAGCTCTGAATCTTTCCTTATGCAGACTCATGCAGGTTATGCACTCTGCATTTTTTTGTTGAGCTCGAAAACGAAAGGCTTCTGAAAGGATTAAAATGTTTTGGAATGAGTTTCTCCAGTCACTGGAGCACCAGTCCCTAAGAGCTCTCCTGCATTTATGGAGATTAAAGCATCTACTGATTAGTGCAACACTTTGGAAATTGCATAAAACTGGTTGTGAAGGACTCTTGCAGATTGAGAGCCCGATCCAACAACTGCTGAAATTGATGTAAAAATGAGCATTAGCAAATGCCACTTTTAAGTGCTTTAGCAGAGGAACAGTTCATTAAAATCAGTGTTTTTTTCCACAAGTCAAATGCACTGAAACAGGATAAATTTGTCTGCTTTTACGTAACTTTGTGTGGGGAAGAGATTTGGCAGAGAACACTCAGCAACAAGCTGCTCTCTTCTGTCTGTAGCTGAAGCCAGATGTATTCCTTCTTGCCCTCTGAGGACCAGAGGTATTCTGAATATAAGGTGGGATTGGTTTTCATAGAGTGAAAAGAAGAAAATAATTGAATGGGAGTTACAATTTGAATTCCATTTTTTCCAAGTGTCACTTTGACAGGGGGATGCTCCTAAACAAGACAGATCATCTGATATGTGGGAGAACTACATAATATCTAGGAGAACTTAAGCTGTGCAGTGCAGAGGATGCTTTGTTGGCTCTCACATGTGAGCTGTTCCAGTTGTCTTTTGTTGTGGTTTACCCCCACCAGTGACTAAGCACTACACAGCCATCCCCCCCGCACTGGGATGGGGGAGAAAATCATGAGTGTAAAAGTGAGAACCCGTGGGCTGAGATTAAGACAGTTTAATGGGTAAAGCAAAAGCTGTGCATGCAATCAAAGCGAAGCAAGGAATTCATTCAGCACATCCTGTGGGTAGGCAGGTGTTCACCATCTCCAGGAGAGCAGGGCTCCAACACACATCATGGTTACTGGGGAAGGCAAACACCATCACCCTGAATCCCCCCCTCTTCTTCCTTCTTCTCTCAGCTTTGCATACTGAGCATTATGTCCCATGGGCTCAGCTGGGGTCAGCTGTGTCCCCTCCCAGCTGCTGATGCACCCCCAGTCTCCTCACAGCTGGGGTGGGGCGAGGGGCAGGACCAGCCTTGGCTCTGTGCAAGCTCTGCCCAGCAGTATCAGAAACATCCCTGTGCCACCAACATTGTTATCAGCACAAATCCAAAGCACAGCCCCATCCCAGCTACTGCCAAGCAAATTAACTCCATCCCAGCCCAAACCAGCACATCTTTCCATGAAATGCAGCTCGGGTGTCTGAAAGACAGTGGAGTAAAAAGAGCAAGTTCAATACCACGTATATGAAAGCTGGCATAGCAGCACTAGAGTCCCAGCAGACAGAGACCCTTAAATGCAGTGTTTTTCCCAGCTGGAGTGCCAAATGTCTCTTGATTACCAGCCTCTTGACAGCCTGCAGATGAGGGGCAAAAGCACTTGGCTTTTGAAAAAAAAAATAAATAAAATGGTGCCTAAGCCACCTCTTCTCCCTTAGTGCTCTTAGATGCTCTCAGACTACATGGATGCTGTGCCTGAAATTTTGATCTTGTTTTAAAATATTTATTTCCTGAAACACTGCTTAGGCATTTATTATTTGACAACAGAGGAGTTATTTTAAAACTCCAAATTTTACAGTGTCAGGTTTTCACTCATAAAAATTCAGTCCAAATCTTTTAAAAAAAATAAATCTGAAGATATATAAAATGTTCTGTTTGAAAATGGGAGGGGGAGAAGAGCAATTAAAAATGTAAGAATAGTAGCTAATTATGAGCAATTCAGGCAGAGCTTTGTTTAGAAAATGTATCAGTATAAAATGGATAGGTGAATAGATTAGTGCTGATTGCAGTTTTTACATATAATAGTCTCTTTTTCATGAGTAATCATTAGCAATTATAATGTAGGCTTTAAATCAGCTTGAGATGGGACTGCACTGTAATATGAATACTAAATAATTGCATGTTCCCAGACAGAAGAAGAAAATAACTTTGTGATTTTGTTTGAGTCCATAGTGCAAGTATTTCCTTGGACTGTGTGTCATCTGCTCTCTTTATTTCTGCTCTGAGTTCATTGAATGACAAGGTTCATCACACAAATGATTGTTACCATGTGTTAGCTGCGAGTGGAAATTGCAGTTATGCTTTTAAAGAAGTATGACTTCATGCTGTAATTACTGGCATTATTAATTGCTAAGAGAAAAAAAATATCCAGGAGATCAAGTGGCTAAAAGTAATGGTGTAACACATGTAACAGTGCAAATGTGTTTGGAGATTGTCTGTGCCAATTGATCAATGGCAATTTACTTCCTGAGCCTGAAGGTCAATAATTGTGCAGGACTGCATGAGAAGACCTTGTTGATGGTGCCTGCTAATACCTGGGGTATGGCTTCCTTGGTTGCTAGTTGAGATTTTTAGGAATGCTATGGGCAGTAAAAAACTTATTCTGATTTGCATCTGCATTTCTGCTCAGGATTGTGACCCTGTTATTTTTGGTTCTTAATCTTTTCCTGAAAAGTTCCCATATCTAAAGGATACACACCTGACTGAGAATGAATGAATTAGTTCAAATAAAAACAGGTAAGTGACCTGTGAGAATTACAGGCCCAGACTCAGTCTCCTGTTTTCCTGATTTTGTTAAAAATGTTGTGGATTTTTTTGTTTATTTTTTAAATGGGAATAACTTGGGATTTTTTTTCAATCCAGCTGCTAGTTCCTTGTCCCACATCCTACCTCACTTACTGGCTAATTGTAATCAAACTCAACAGATGTGTAAAGGCCTTCAAGAAGCTTCCATAAGTTTTGTGTGAATTGGTGGCTGAGTAAGGAAGAAATGAGAGCACTCTGCACCTTTATTCTCTTAGTAAAGATCAGGAGAGAAAAATGGTGGAAGGGGAAGGAGTATTGAGCAGGAAATTGTGGGATTAGGCATCAACAACCAGAACAAAGAAAAGGCTCTGCATTGCAATGACTGACACCCAGGCTGAAAAAAGGTTTTTGACTAGGAGGACAGAAGTCCTGGTTTGACACTCCACTAATGTCATGTTGATGCTGTTTTAGCACATTTCTGGTTCCAAATAAGAATCAGCTTTTTATCCCAAGTTTTTAAGGATGTCTTGGGTACAGGAAGCTGCTCAGCTTTTCTGTAGGCCCAAACAGAGTAATTAGATAGATGTAATCACTGGAAGTAATTAGATAGAAAATTTACATAAATCTCCAAGCTGATATCCAGAAATCTTCTAACTGCATAGGTTTCTCAGAGATGTAGAGGTTCCAGTGCCTTGAGAAACATGAAATGCTCTCATAGATGGAAGCAAGGCAGGTGCAGGTTCCCTGTGGGCTGGGGCAGCCATCCCTGCCCTCTCTGTTTGGAGCAGGTTTTCCAGCTCCCAGGGTTGTCCCCCAGCATCCTTGTGCTGTATCTGCAGCTGTTCTTGTTGGCAGCACTGCAAAGACAAGCAAACACAGACAAGCTGCTCCTTCACCCTGATGGTTTGTGGAAAGGTTTGTCGCGCTGACAAAATAAAGATGGAGATTTGAGCTTGGTCCTTCTGTGTTGAGTTGGGTTTTGCACGGTGTCAGATACCCAAACTACAAGCACACCCATTTCACAAGCTTAGACCTACAAATTTAGGTAATAACTCTTGGGAAGCATGCATATATTTTATAGAAATGTAGCCTGGTGTGTTTTTTTCTGCCTTCAAATTATGTTAGGGGAAAAAATGAAGTTACAGCTTAAATAGCCATCAAAAAACAATGCCAGCTACCAGAAAATGGAACAAATTGGGGAAAAAACCCAGTGAGGCAAAAACTCAAGGGTCCCACCTGTGTGTGGTCTGTCCCTTCAAGGAGAGAAAGAAGGTTATTGCTTATAATACATGCAATCAGGTATACACCTATGTGTATTTATCTCCCCTTTTGAAAGGGAAGTAGCCAGTCAGTGCCTCCATGTTTTGATTCTTTGGAGGTCTTTGTTATCCCTTTCCTCTCTAGGGAAATTAGCCTCTAGAAATACGGGAGAGGGAGACTGTACACTGCAAAAATCTGCATTCTAATGTTGGCTCTGCCCTGAGGAAATGCCCTGCAGGTATAAAAGCCCTGCACACATTATACTTGGCCAGTCCAAGATGAACCACTTCTCCTAACAAGGTCTCCTTTCACACAAGTCTTACTGGTTTCTATAAATAACTGTGTTTTTAATAGCCCAACCAACACACTCAAAAAAATGTTTTGGGAAATGTGGAATTAATTGCCTTCCTTCTCCCTATTTAGAGATTTCTAGGACTCCTTTTTCCACATCCTTGTGAGAGGGATATGCTGTCATTCTTTACCCTGTAAGGGCTGATTTAGCTCCCATTTTTGCATCAACTTGGCTATTAGAAGTGTTTTAATATTTGACTGCAGAAAACGTCATCTTATTTTTGATTGAGCTAAAACTTAAATAAAGTTCAAAACCATTAAACTTTAAACAAACCCTATCTGAAGGCAAATGGTTTGTTCCAGTTTTCATTAGTCCTTTTTATACTTAAAAGTTACTCTTTTTGGTAAGGCCTGAAAGCTCATATTAGAAAGAATTGAAGTGGAGGAATTCATCTTTTCTTTTGACTGCAGTGATTCAGAGTGGTGAATTATTCTGGTGTTTAATCTGCTGTGGCTGTAACAAACACCTCGTGGATGAGCCCTTGAGGGAGGTGATACGAGGGTAAGCCCCAGCTGCTGGCTCTCCTGGAGTTTCTGTGTGTTTAATTGTGCTCCATGGTCACCTTTCCAAGCCTCTCCTCATGGAGTGAGCTTTTGGAATGCTGTGCTGGCTGTGTCCTGCTCCCACTGTCACTGGGTGCTGGTAGCTCTGCTGGAGCCCTGGAGAGCCAGATCCAGGTGCTCTCAGTTCAGTCTGACAGCTGCCCACTCTGCAGATCCCACATGGACACCAGGAACAGCACTAGTGAGGTCAGGTGAAAACTGACTGCTTGCAAAAAGCCACTGAGAGCTGCATCTTTGGAAAGAATGACTGGAGTCACTGTGGAATTTGCAGTTTAAATTCTGGTTCTCTCCCCTTTCCGTTGGCTTTAAAGGAATTTGTGTCCATTCTTAAATTTTTGGTTTTTTTTTTTTTTTTTTGCACTGTGTACAAGTGCTTCAGCACTTGAATCAGAGACTCTTTATGAAGTGAAAGAAACAAACTGGTACGGAGTAAGTGAGACTGAGTAAAGAAGAGCTTCCCCCCTTTCCTTCCCCAGCTGCCTGCTTGTGATGTGAACAGTGCCATTCCCCACCACCCCCCCAAGCAGCTCTACAGTCTGTGAGCAGCCTCAGGAAGGCATTTAAGTATGAAAGAAATGATGGATCAGGTGCTGAAGGAGAGGTTAAAATGTCTGTTAGCCTCAAGTCAGATAATAGTGTATATGTTATGGATAAACAGATGCACAGCTGTCCTTAATCTTTCATCATTCTGTTTATATACAGAAATAAATGTGTTTCCTCAAATGTAAAGTTACTGTAGTCATTTAAACAAACATTATGTGTATACGGGAAACCTCTGGCTTTATCTAGTCCATAAAGGCAACAGATACTTTATTTTCTGCTACTATAGAGGAGCTTCTGGAAGAATGATCTCTTAGCCTTCCTTTAGGATTTTGCACTGTCCCTTGAATAACCTTGTGAGGAGCTGAAACAAATGGAAATTCCTGTGTGAGCAAATAGCAATATGCAGCAGGATGGGGATTAAACAGAATCCGTGTAATTTCCCCAGTAATAGATTGCCATTAAGGGATGTGAGTAACACGGCAAGCTCTCTGCCTGCACCGAATCAAGGAAGTTGTGCCTGCCCTGACCCTCTCTCTAATGTTTTTTCACCAGGGGTTGAATTTCAATTTCCATATATGATTGGGGTTTTTGACAGCTGGAATTTCTGTAGTGCTGGATCTAAACACCTCGGAGTGCTCCGGTTTGCACCCTTGCTGTACATGCTTGCAGACAGGTTGAGGGTTTTTTGTACTTGAATTCCCCTCACCTCCACATCTGGCTTGTCTGTGGTGAGCTGATAAGATATCAGCATATCTAAGCAAGGAGCACGTGAATGGTCCCTTCTCGCTCTATTCCTCCCCTCCCGTGATTTGTAAGTGTTAAAGCACTCATCTGTTCTGGCAGCTAATGTATGCAGCCTCTCAATAGCTGATATCCTGTCATAGGCAGCGCAAACCGGCTTCGTCTGGTTCGCTGCTTTAGCAAGTGCTTGAGAAAATCTAGGTGAAATGAAGAACTCAGCTGCTGGCTGGGAGACTGGCGCCTGCCCTGCTGCAGAGCTGAACAGGGAGATGGCACGGCAAGATTGTGCTGCGAACAGAAAGATCTGCATTTGTGCCTCACAACCCATCGGCTGTAGCTCTTTGTCCCACGCTGCAGCTCTCAGCTCTGTCGCTTTGCAACGTGAACGCTTATATTGGAGGATTTAAAAGGCAGATGCATGAAATCTGCAATGAATTGTAACTTGGCAGAGATGACCAATAACCGGGAGAAAAATTGATTTTTGTGTCTGCAGAATCCATCGTCCTACGTTTTTGGAAGTCTGATTCATTTGCTTTGGTAATAAAAAATTAAATAAATTAGTCATTTGGGTTCCAACTGCTTTTCTGCCTTGATAGGCTGAGGAAGGAGTTAATAAAAACAATTCAAAACCCAGGCTCCCCCAGAGCTGAACAAAATCTTTTGCACCTACAGACAATCTGGCAGAATTAAGCTCTGTCATTTTACTGTCAGCTGTGCCTTTTCCTCTGCACTCCCATTAACGTTTTCACAACTTTCCCTCCCACATTACCCTGTGCTTTAACAATACCAAGAAGAAGAATTGAGTGCAAACCCAGATGAACCGGTGTTTTAAAGATCAGAATCCCGCTTTGATCTTGTCATTTCCATGGTTTTGTTTAATGATGCACCGTAAATTATAGAGTATCTTATGGGCACAGTGGAATCTGGAAGTGACTTGTAATGTGTGTCTTGGCTCCCCTAGAAAAAGCAGTGACAAGAGTGCTTTTGGGAATGGTTGTTAGATCCAGCTCTTGCTGTGCCAGTCAGTAACTTCTTTTTTGGGAGATGGATGGTGGAAATCTTCAGAAATACTATGCAGCAAAACAAGAGTAAGACTCTTTACCTCTTTAGGGGGCCAGATGGGATTTTAAAGAGATGGGGACAAGGCCAGAGACTCAAGGGACAGTGACCTCTCTGAATAGACTTCTCCATTAGGAGGGATTTTTGCAATATCTGGAGAAGCTCAGCATCTCAGCTGTATCTTCAACCTTTGGAAGTCAGCAGAGGAAAGCCCTAAGGCTGTGACAATGCTTTTTCTTTTTTGACTTAAATTCCGTTCAATCTCGTCTCAGATGTATGATGGTGATAATCTTAACTTCCTTTCTGTTGCTTCTTTTTATACAATAAAAATGTTGGCATCAGACCTGACTGTAGCTTCGGTGGTAAAAGTTAAAAGCCAGAATGTGTGACACTGCCAGAGCCTCAGAGCTGGCTGCTTGGGGAGTGAACGCCTGGGGGAGTTCACAGGGCCGGTATGAGGGATGGATGTGTGACAGACCTGCCTCCTGACTCTGCACACATCATTCCTAGGGGAAGTTATTTCAGAGCTTGTGTGCCCTATAGAAATGATTCTGGAGCTTTTGATTGTTAATAATGCTCTGTAGCCACCATCTGAAAGGTGACATCTATTGCTCCAGAGTCTGATCTACCTTGGCAGACCCACTTGGTCCTTGTGCCCATGGAGTCAAGCCAGATGCTCTTTGCTGTCTCAAGGAGCTAAATTCAGTCACCTTGCCCCCCAGTGGTTACTTAATTTTTGTGTTTCTTTTTTTGTTTTCTGCCTAGGATAATGGTTCTGTGCTGCTGCCAACAGCTCTGTTTAGAATTGTGGAATCATGGTAAATATGCAGTGTGATAGACATTTGTTTGTAATCAGCTGTCTTTTGTTACATGGTACCCCAGAGTGCTGAGCACACACAAGAAGATAAAGATGATACAAGTTTCTCTGAAGCTGAATTCCCCACCTTGAGTGAGTGTCATATTGCCTTGTAAATAACATCTGAATAATGTGGCTTTTGGTGTTGAACTTACAAACAGGGTTCCATTTTGTGTACTTGTGTTTTCTGCAAAATTAAGATTTTTACAGTGATCTCCTTTAAATGCTCACACTTCCTCATTAGTGTTTTGCTTAGGGTGTGTTCTCTCAACATGAATTCCATAAAACACTGCACCCAACAAACCAACTGGTCTGGCAGTCATCTGAATCTTGTTCTACAGAAGGGTTGATTAGGCCTGTAATATTTTCTGAGCTATAGGAATAGCCTAGAGATGATAAAAATGAAGATATATCAATAATGTATAAATCGGTGATAAGTAAAATAATTTCCTTGCTGGCAATTTTAATCTTGAGCAATGCTTTTAACAGGACGGTTACTTTAAAAAATGATGCCTTGTGAAAGTGAGAAGCTCTTTAGTGGAGAGCTCCCAGAGAGACATGGTTCTCAGCCTTTGAAATCTGGGCCACTTCAGCCTGCTGCAGCTCCTTTGTGTGCTTGGCCATGCTACATACCAAAGGTCCTCACACCTTTCCTGTGTAAAGGCACACCTTGGAGCTAGGGGAGGTGGCTGCTTTCAAGTTGACAGTGAGGAGCACTTTGTTCTCTATACAAACTCTTAGAGAAGCCAGATATGTGTTTCACTTTATCTCTTTATGTTTAGTCACAATATGCAGTTTTAAGAACTCTTGTTACCAAAAAGTCGTCTTTGTAGCAGGGAGAAATGGGGATTATAGATTGCTGCTGGTTTTTCTGCCTGTGCTTTGCTGCTGCTGTTGGCTTAGAGTGTAGTAAATGTAAGCTGAATTGAGCTGTCAACCCCTATCAGGTATGAATCTTTATGTGGTAACTAAGCATGAATGCTAAACAAGGTGTTAAGGGTCACTCTTTGGTCATTTTCAGATATCACCCATCATTTCATAATCTCAAAGTGGTGATGGCAAAGAGGGTGAGGGGAAAAACACATAGAACAATGGTGCTTCTGCTTCACTGTAATTAAAAGCTTTTATATTTATTGGATGCTATTTTCAGTTTGCTAAGTATTTGTGCTTCTTTGATTGGCTGGCATGGGACAGATTGCAGGGGAGCAAAGAATGAATTTGGTGATCTGGGTTTGTGTTAACTTTTGGGGGCTTCTGAGAGACAGTGTCATCACAGAAAACAAACATTAGAGTCAAATGGTCACTGCTAATGAGTCTGCGTCCCTTTATCTCTATGTTCTGATCTGAAATACAATTTCTGACCACAACTTTGCTTATTCTTCTCTGTCACTAAACAATTAGAGCAGCTCATGTGTGGCTCCTACAAATCCTTTGATAAAAATTTGGGGAATACTTGTAGGCAGGCATAACCTGTTTCCATTAAAAGATTTTTAGTTTGGGGAAATGTAATTAAAGCAGTGTTCATAGGGTGGTGTAGCTATTTAGGGATTATTAGACATTGATATTGGGTGAGGACTAAGCAGGCAGTCGTATTCACCCCAACTGTTTTTCTGTCACCATCTGACTCAGATGAGCTTTTGTTGGGTCTCAAATGTGGAATATCAAGCTCTGCTGATGGTGTATACCTGTGGGGATGTGTGCTGGTCACTTCTTTGTTTCACAGGCTTCCTGAGGTGTGAAAAGCTGTGAAGGTTTCTCAGCCACAGGTAGGTACTCCTTTCTCCTGGTTTGTCCTGTTGCACTCAGGTGGCCGCACACGAGAATCTCTGCGGTGAGGAGGTAAATACTGAGGAACTCCTGGCTATCCACTACTGAGGTGCCTCAGTGCAGGTTATAAAAGGAGAATGTGGATGCAAATGGGCTCTGTTCTGTGGAACAAACAGCTTTTGCTCTGTGAAGTCCCCATGGCACAGAGTGGGAATGGGGAACTCACGTGTGCCCCTGGCTTTGCATCCCTCCCTCTTAATACAGGGGTTGTACCTAGAAAGATAAATATGTGTCCTCAGCAGGAGACTTGTAAACCCCCTTTGTTATGCTAGGCTGTATTTGTGCTTTTATTACTTTCTTTAAAATTCATATTCCTTACAGAGCAAAGGAGCTGGGTTGATCAGGTGGAGCTTTCTGGGAGGAATGTGCTTCTTCATGGGAGCACTGGGAAAGTGCAGCTCTTCAGAAGCCCTCAGGCAGGGCAAGGAATGGGAAAGATGTAGCTGGAGCCAGAAGTCTGGAAGATGGTAGTGAGGAGTATGGACCAGGCAGACAGACTTTGGAAGGTATTGCATTGTGTGTTCTGCTGCAGTTCAGTCACCAGGTTAACCAAAAATAGACCTGGAGGAACAGAACAGGCAGAGGGAGATTTGCTAAAAGCCCTTAAAACACTTCTGTTGTCCTTTGTCTAATGAAATGAGTTTAAAGGAATGGTTGAGCCCCACATGGATGGCCAAGCATTTTTGAAAGATTAAAATTTAAGTGCTGTCATCTTTGAACATAGATACAACTTCCAGTTAAGCTGTCTGTATTTGAGTAGCCCACACTCGTTTGCAAGGTCATATGGTTGGAGATATCCATTGCAGGCTACAGCTTGTAACAAGCTCTGGCTCTAAAACTCCTGAATTTTCCTATGCCCCTTTGAGTATTTTGTGTGTGTGCTTGTTCTCTAGAAAGAAATTATACAAAGCTTGAATCTTCAGTTTCTCTCCCCTGGATCACTGGTATCAAACTGCTGCAGTAACTCACTGTAGAAGGGGAGAGAGTTTGTGCCTGCATCTCTTGTTTTGTTGGGTCCTCAGAGTTGGCTGCTCTGCTCTGGGTGCAGCTGAATTTCATAACACAAGCTGAATGCAAAGGCCGATGTTACAGTCCACAAACAAAACAAGAAGCAGAATGTGGAATTTGTTTGCAGGAATTTTAAAGAGTCAATGAATAAGACTTAATGGAAGCAATTTTTTCCAGGCCTTTCTATGTGCAAATGCTTTTGTTGAATTCCTGCAGAGCACTTACATATGTCATAGCTTGTGACCCTGTGATGTAAAACACTTTGATTCCCTCCAGAGGAAGTGGTCTTGTTAGGAGTCGGACCAAGCATAGATGAAAACACAGTAATTCCCAGAGTCTGACTCCAGCTGCTGCTTAGTTAAAAGCTACTTTTCTGGCATTGCAAGTGTAACAAAGCAAGACAAAGAAAAAGAGAAATCCGGGGCATTCAAATGGGACTGAGTTACTCTTTCAGTTGAAAAAAGTATTTTCTTAATCAAACGTGAATGTTTGCAGTTTTTAAAACACATTTTTCATTAAGCTTTCTTTTTTCCTATGAGAGACAATCTCATTTCAGCCTGACAGATTTGAAATGTGATTTCCTCGTCAAACTACCTCTCCCCAACCCCCCTGAAATAGTTGGCAATTTTTCTTGATAACTACAGAATTTATCTCCTAAAACATATCCGTTGTTTAAGGCTTAAGCACTGGTGGTGTTTAGGAAAGCAGCATTTGGGTTTTATGGAAATTAGGTCTTAAAAATCAGTCCCTAAGACTTTTTATAATTACTGCTGGGCTAAGTAGTTTGGCAGGACAGAGGAGGTGCTCTCACCCTGCATGGGAGCCTTCTGCATCTCTCCTTTTGTGCTGTGAAATCACTGGCTGTCTAAGCAAAAGACAAATCCCCTGGGTTTATTTAAAATCCATCTTGTATTTCCTAAACATCCATTCCTGGACTTCTAAGCTGTAAAAACAGACATCAAGGCAAAACAGGGGTAGATTTGAAGTGAAACCAAGATTTCAAGCTGCATTTTTGTTTAAGTTAGCTGTTGGAAGTTGGTGCTTGATGATTTAACCATCTCACCTGTGTTAGTCCTGGACCTTGGCTGTGACCCAGGAGAGCAGTGAGAGAGCCCTTAGCCTGTGATGAAACTCATTATGTGTGATTACCTCTGCTCCTTGCTTTGCAAAAAGCCTTCTCCGGGTGATATGATGGAGTGGGAGGAGATTTCAGTTTTAACTGAGTCCACTGCTTGACCTTTTTGTACTGATGTGACTCCTCATGTTGCCATGGTTTGCAGAACTGGGTCCTGCCAGCTCTCAGGTACCTGTTGGACTTTCTAGACTGGTGCCTGCCCTTCAGACAAGCTACCAGAGTGCCCTTTCTTTTGAGCAAAATGAAGGAAGGAATCATTATAATGCAAAAATAGGAATATTTGAGACAGAGAATTGTAGATTGTATTTCTTAGAAACACAGGCGGTGTGAAAAGGAGGGAAAAACTTCAACCCAATCGATTTTGGCTTTTTGTTTTCAATTGAGTATTTCCAAAATATTGGTTCCATTTTGCCAGCAATTCAAGTAAGTGTGTGGTCAGCCCCTGTGGCTTGAGGTGAGGGATGCACGTTGCTGCATTGCCACCTGATGGTGAGGCAGATAGGGAGTGGTGCCACATACGTGGCTGTGTTTTGGCAGTGGCAGGAGGGAATTGAATAAAAATGGCCAGAAAAGCACCAGTCTCCTGTGACTGGGTCATAAATATTAAAGTAGAGGCTTCCTACTTGTGGAAGGCACTTGTTGGCCTTCCAAAATCAATACCAGAGGGAATGAGATGGTCATCACTGATCATCCACTTGAATGTTTTAATTTGAATATCTTTAATCCTCCTGGGTTTTCATTTTGTGCAGAGTTACTGATTTTGCAACAGCTACCTTGAGGGAATCAGTGCATCCTTCATAGATAAATGCCTGCCTGGGGTGCCTCCAACTTCATGTTTTCCATAAAAATGCAGTCACAGGAGTTTGGCATTATGGGCTAAGATATTTCTAATGCTGTAGTTCCATAAAAATATTTTTAAAATTATAAACTGCCCATATACTTGAAATATGTTTAGCTGAAAGGGGCATTTGCCTTAGTATTGTATTTTTAAATTAAATGTATTCTGGATTTAAAGACCTAGAATCTAACATCCAGCATCATCTACCACTGAAAGTGTATTTTGACATTTCTACAACTTGCAAGCACACACTTTACAGGCACTGGCAAATTATGTAAATGAACAGAGCCCTTAAGCTGATTTTCTGCTTGTTTGAGTATTTGCTGTGAGTGTATAACATACCTGTCAGGTGCTCATGGTAATGACCATTCAGAGGTGCTCAGAGGTTTCAGTGGGAGGATCAGTGTTACCAACCCCTGAAAGCACAAATGCTGAGATTCATCATGAGAAGTTTTATGCTTACAAAATTCAGAATATCTTCTCTGCCTACTGCTAATTTTTTTTTGAGTAGTGCATGAAGCTGCTCCTGCCAGGGCTGGAGGGACAAGTCTGGGCCTGGGGCAGGGCACTTTGGTGATTTACTGGAGGAAACTTCACTTTCTCTGCTCTTTCTTACTGTGGTGGGCAAGAAGGGTCCAAGCAGAGAGGGAGGGGGACATCTTATTCACATAATAGATCAAAAGTTGCATAGAGTTTGTGTGCTGTCTGTACCTTTTCCTTTTGGAGAATCAGAGCAACCTCTTCACAATTAAAAGTAGTGTGGGAGAAAACCAAGTCAGCATCAGAGAGATGTCTTGCTGAGTAAACTTCAAGGCACCTCAGCTTGCTATGGCTTGGCACAGAGCTAATATTGTATTTTGCCAACAAAATAGAGTTTCTTGCCCTAATTTTGAGGGTAGTATTGTGGTATATTTTCCCCTCTTAGATATAAGCTCTACATAGTTCAATTCAGAGGATTTAATCATAATTTTGAGTACAGTCAGGGTGTTTCCTTCCAGCTTCATTATAGTTCTACTATTTGAAGTGGAATATGGTGGATTCTAGGTTATTTGTTTTAATGTTTATATTGAAATACACTGCATGATAATTTGTTGTATGGAAAATATTTGTATTCAAATATACAGTTAGAGAAAAAGAACTTGATTTCTGAAAGCGAAAGGCTGTGCACAGCCTCAGATTTAAGCAGCTTTTTCTCTATTTGATAATGGGATTTCTTTTGGAGTAAAAAGACTGTATTTGGAGGTGATACTATTCCCACTGCAAGGCAGATAAGTAAGTAAAATCCAAGGATGTAATTCCAGAGCACTGCATTGCTCAGGTTTTTGTCCAGGCAGTTCAGATTTTCTTCCATGTGTTGTACACGGATCATGATTTATACATTTAAAAAGTGTTTTCTTGCAGTTGCTTATCAGGCCTGGCAGATGCTGCTGCACAGAAGAAGGTGGTGCTATTGTTTTGTCACACAGACACACTACTGTATGGAATTGTATTTCTTTTCTGTCTGCAGTGCATTTATTATCATCACTGAAAGATTGTTAACATAAGGTAAATACCACATTTACAGGAAGGCTAAAGGCAAACTTAGATTTTATTAAAAGAAGCCTTCTTGGTTATCAGCTGTGCAGTAGAGGAATTTCAATGCATAACCTGCAGGGCAGATATCCTGCTCTAAAATAGACTTTTTCTTAATTACATACTGAGAAGGATCTCATTCCCAAACAAATGGCTTATCCTTGTACGTGAACCAAAGGGTAGAAGTTGCATGTTTTGGCAGAATCCAGGCACAGGTTGCAAATTCTCATTTAAAACAAGTCAGCTTCTGTGGGGGATTTAGAGTATTTGTAAAGCCTTAGAGGACAGTTGGCTTGGTTGCTATGTTCTTTTAAATATAGCAGTGTATTTTTCCTTTTCTCAGAAGAAAAGGTACATACCAATGGAAAAGACACCGGTGGGAGTTTGTTTTCCCTGGGGATGAAAAAAGAAAATTAATATTTTTCCTTACCTCCCACCGTGCCCTAACTTTTTACCCAAGGAATCCCAAAAAGGACACTGCTAAGAATCTGAAATACAACAGCTTTGTTGCACTGTGAGGTTTTTTTTCGACAGCCCTCATGCTGTTTTGAGAATGACTGGAGAATGACAAGGCAGGAAAGCCCTGGCAAAGTGCCCATTCAGTATCCCCAAAGTTGCTGGTGAATCTAGCTACTTTCAACTAATGCTTGAAAAAGAATATTCTGATATTTTTCTTAGGCAGAATGCATCTCTGCTGTAAATTAAATACACTCACAGGTGCTGGTGGTCTGTGTGAGCTTGCAATCAGCAAGAAGTTTTGAGGATGTGGGGTTTGGAGCTGGACAGGTGGTGGTCTGGGAAATCAGTGCCTTGTGCACTCTTAGAGCAGCATGGTCTTTCCAACACTGTGTAAGGTGAAAACTGCACACAGGGATGGACAGCAATTACTGTCACAGATAAAAAATGATCCATGGAAATAAGCAGACATAAATCCACTCTGGGGAGTGGAGCCAATTATCATCCCTGAAAAGCTAAAAGCCCTGAGCACTTGAGGGAAAAGCACTCTCCAGTAGCTATTGCACAAGGTTCTGTATCCTTTATGAAAACTCTTAAAAGCATGATCTTGATGGGCCACCCATACCTGTGTCTGTAGCCTGTAATTTACCCTCACTGAGAGCTTTGTGGAAACTGGTGTGACAAAACACAGCAGATTCATTTTTGTCTTCACTGAAAATCATACCTGTGCTACTGCTGGTTCGGTAATTGGGCCTGTAGAGTGTGTGTGTGGTGACAACGGAAGGGTGTACTTTTTTTTAAATTATTAGTTGGGGATTTTTAATTTTTATTTTTTCCCCCCTCTGTGAGTGGTGACAGAAGTTCCCAGACTGCAATGGACCCAGACTTGCTCCTGGTTCCACGCCTGAGCTTTGAGAACACAATGTGCTCCCAACATCCCTTCCCAGGAAGGATGAGGTGCCTGGGGAGGGGCTGCTGGAAAATGTAGTTGGGGGAAAGCTTTGCGGTAGAGGTGCCCTGTTTGGGTTCTGTAAATGCCTTGACCAGACATTCCTGAGCTGGGGTGCCAAAAATAGGCAAGAGCAGCTAGTTCTGCTCGTGGAAGGAACATGCTGCTGCTTTGAACAGGTACAGAGCATTTTGTGTGAGTGATGAACTGCAAAGTTTTAACATGCCTACTGCTGCTCTTTGACAGAAGAACTACTCAGGGGATGGGGTTCAGACAATTATGGGACTTTTTAAAAAGACATGAGAAATGTGGGGTAATCTCCTTTTCAGTAAGTCTGAAACTTAAACAATTTACATTTTTATTTCTTAGATAGCTACCAAAGCCTTGATGCTGTTGTGACATACATTGAAAAAATCCTGTAGAAGAGTTTGTGGAAATGGGCTTATTTTTCCTTTTGTTTCATTACTTGTGTTTTACACGAGGTATGAATGGAAATATGCTCTGTTTAACAAAA
Organism: Eopsaltria australis; assembly: GCA_034509425.1. Lineage (NCBI taxonomy): Eukaryota > Metazoa > Chordata > Aves > Passeriformes > Petroicidae > Eopsaltria > Eopsaltria australis. The sequence continues at coordinate 4,891,072 of JAVTVJ010000031.1, read as the reverse complement.
CATTACTGATTTCCCACTGTGGAAAAGACTGCCTTATCTGAGTCTGTCACACTTGCCTGATATTAATTGATTAGATATTCATTTGCTAATTTCAGATCCTGTGGCTCTGCGAGTGCAGTGAGCACTGCAGAGGTCACAGCCATTGCTGCTGGAGCAGGAGCATCCAGGGGAGAGGGGAAAGAGCTGGTGTCCATCCATGCCCCCCATTAGGGCCTTTTGTGCTCCTCTGTGACATGTCCTGAACTCAGCCCTGGGGCTTCTGCCCTGCTTGCTCTGTCCAGCTACTCCCCAGGCATGATCTCGCCACAGGCTGCCCAGGGCCTGGCTGTGCTTTTGGACAAGTGCTGGAGTATGCTGTGCTCTGGTACCAGTTAATTCCCTGTACTGGACTGCAGTGCACATCTTCAGGAATGAGACCTGTGTGAAAAACTGGTAGCCCTGCCAGGAAAATGGGCTTGCAATTAGATTTCAGCTACACAGAGAAAGGAGACAATAGCATTTTCTTCTCTTTATTCAGCCTGATTCCTTTTTAAACCATATTAAAATGCATCAGAAGTGCCAGCCATTATAAAAATCTGAGATACCAAGCAAATGAGGTAAGTAAAATTAGTGGCAATTGTGCTCAGACTACGTTCTACTGAGAAATATTAGCAAGACAGCTCCCTGGAGACAGCCTGGCTTTTAGGGGAAGCACTGAGACAGTTGTAGTGAGCTGATGAGGTCTCATGACTTAGTTATGAGACATCAGATTTTTATTTTAAGACTAACATTATCAGAATTTCAATATTTTGTGTGCCACTTCAGGTATTGTCTTAAGGCTCTGCTCTTGTTGATGATTTTTGCTCAGCCCTACTTGAGAAGCAGCCTGAATTTTTACAGACATTGTAGTACAGAAGCATTGCTCAGCATTGGACACTGAGAGGGAACATTGCTCTCATGATGGAACCAAACCAAAAAATGTTGTCTCAAAAATTGATAAAACAGGGCACAAATAAAATATACATTGAAACAAGGGCAGTTTGGTACATTTGGGGGTTCTGAAGGTGGAGTTATGAACCAGGTTCAGCATCTTTCTGCTGTCTAATGTAGATGAGTATTGACATCATTTGGAGAAGAGTTTATGGGTTTTGATTTTTGTATCTCAATTAAAATGCACAAGATTTAGAAAATTGCATAATTAATAACTTGTACCTGCCTGTTCGTTTCAGCTTCTTGAATGAAAATGTTATTTCAAGACAGGCACTGGTGAGTGCCAGTAAGCAAAGATTAGGCTGTGGGGGCTGTGTTCTTCTTAAGGTGTCTGAGCAGTGCTGGAGGGGGAACCCCTGGGGCATGAAGAGTGATGAGGGGATTGGTGAGGGAGTGGTGACCAGGCATGGCTCTAAGGACATTGCCCCTGGGCTTGGTCAGCAGTTTCTGGTTGCCCTGAGCTTGGCTTTTTGTGCCTGCTCCTGGATTTTGGGGTACGGGCTCTCCAGATGCTTATATAGGGGACAGGTTTTGGTAGAAAAATGGGTTAAATGGCTGAAAATAAAATTATGCATCTGTCTCTTTCCTTATCTCCTTTGCATAGCTTCCCATTTCTGGGAAACTTGTAGAATTTTAATACTATCAAAGTGCAAATAGAGCTCAAATTGGTCAGTGTGTTGAAAAGCTGCTGGGAAAACCGATAGCTGGGCAAGCACACATGTAATATGATTGCCTAAGACTTATTTCTTTTGGAGGATTGGACAGAAAAATCTCCTTTGGACAGGAACTTTCACATAAGGGATGATGGGCTTGCTCATCATGTATGCATGGAACTTCATTTAGCATTAACTAACATCAAAGGGGAGAGTAGTTTCCCATAATATTAGTTATGGGACAAAACTCTTGTTTTCAGTTTTTTTTAAGAAGGAAATAATTTGTAGCAATTTCTGGGTTATAGAAATTAAAGAAAAAAGGTAATGAATGCTGTGGGGTTCTTGTTTAGTATTTGTGCTCAGCAGTGTCTGATGGTCCAGTTATCTCTTAAAGCCATAAGCTGGGCTGGTTTGTTTATACAATGAATTTTTGTATGCAGCATTCAGCTACAATGGCCTGGTCAGGTGTGAGACTGAGGGGTTTTTTATCTCTTAAGTGTGATGTTTTATGATATGAGCTGGGCTGTGCTTGCAGAGAATTCATCAGTCTGTGGCTGAGGTCAAAAGGAACAGCACTGCTGAGTGACTGCATTTTCTGAGCTTGTAAGTGTACAGATACAGAGCTTCGATTGACTCCAAGTTGTTCATAAAATATTGCTCATGGAAGAATCCTCTGTTTGAAGAGTACTGCCAAGATCTGACTATAATGTGATTTTCTCCTCCATCTTTTTTCCAGTGTGCAATAAATAATGGTAAGGGACATCGTGCCTTGAAAGCACAGAGATGAGCGATTAGGAAAGGCGCTGATTTTTGAATTACAGAACCTTCATCACTGTTCACTAACGAGTTGTTACAGCCAAATTTGTCCATGTTGGCACTCTTGGAACCAGAGAGCTGCTGTGTGGGTTGCTGGTTTCAATGGAGTAGCAGCCACAGCATTAGATAACCTCTGTTGAATGATGGGTTGGTATACAGCTGTGATGCTTCACCGATCAATCTCCTGCTGATCCTGCCTCCCAGGATCGATGCTGTCATGAGAAAACTGAAGAGGCTGCCATAATTTATACCACAGAATTGACCATCCCATAGAAATATTTTTCACTGCTTATTAAATGCAGAGTGTTTCCATCAGTATTCCTGTAGATTTTATCAACACTCAAATGACTTCTGTGACCTACCATCCAGTACAGAAAATGCTGCTAACCACAGCCTTTGTGCCACACCATTCTGCCATGTCTTCACTGCCTGTGTCTTTCCTTTGGGTTGTCTAGGTTTAATAAACAAGCTGGAAATGAAGCAGTTTGAAATTAATAATGTGAGTCTTGGTAGAAGAAAAGGAGATAATTGAGTCTAAATAGATTTTATTGAGTTCACATGTCCTCTGATTACTTTGCAGAATTCTGATATTGGTTATTTGCTAAATTGATAGCTTTCTTGCAGGAGCATTGCTAAATTTTCTTAATGTGCCTAATCCATTCATACACATCCACTCACTAAAATAAGGGTTGTCTTTCCCCATGTGTCTGAATGTGCTGTCAGTAAAATCCTGCTGGAGGATGAATGGATTTTCAGGACTGATGTGTTTGTCAGAAGAACCTGACTTGCAAGCAAAAATTCTTGGGTCAAAAGCATTCTAATGTCTTGCTGCGTTGTACAAGATAAAATTAGTACAGAAATGCTTAGTACCAGTGAAAACTGAAGGTGCCTGAGTTTTCTGTGGCCTTATGGAACCAAATATTCCCAGTACCCTTGTGCCCCATGCCTGGATAACTTCTTACATCAGTATTTCTGAATGCATCTTGCAAGTATCTAATAGCATATGAAAAATTAACTTTGAGAAACACAGTCATTAATTCTAACATATCCAATTTAAATGCCCTAAATTAACACAATAATTTCTTGGCAAGTAATGCTCAGTTATGTGTTCTTGGGCAAACAACTCTCCCAGTTCAGTTCAGCCAACTCTCTCTCCATTGCTGATTGCAAAACACAATCAACAGCACTCTACTCCATGAGACCTTTGCTGAGACAGGAGCTTCTCTCAACTTAAAGGATAGAATTACCCAATCGTTAAAAAAATATTACCCTTATAAAGATTATAAGTAAATGAGATTCTTTTATTTGTTCCTAAGTTGAAACTGAGAAAACTATTGTACTGCTGAGTGTGGCCTCTGCTGTAATTAGCAAATCTGTTCATTTGAAGGGACAAGTGCATTTTCTGGTTTTTAAATTCACTTTACTGTGTTAGTAGCAAATTGCTATTAGCAAGTTCTATGTATTAGCTGTATCCAAAACATTTGCATATGAGCAGGAAGAGGGAACCTTTCCTTTGTTCACAACTGAATAAACTTTTGAAACACATTAGCTGTTTGGCCAAAAGTGTGCTTATTCCACAGAGATTTAGGAAAAACTTCTCTGTTTTCTTATTCCACCTCTTGGACACCAAGAAATTTGTCAAGAAAAATAATTTTCTGAGAGCATTTGTTTGCAATTCTTACTTAGGCTGCAGAAATCCATAATCTTGTTGCTATTTCAGATTTTTCTGGTAGGGTGAACAGATCGAAGAGGAGAGGTGATACAGCCAAGTCAATAATTTTGCAACGTGCGAGTTATGGATGCATCTAACTGAAATAATTGTTATATCACATCACTTTCAGAGACAAGATTTTTCTTTATTTCATTGCAGGTGTTCATTTAGGAGGATTCTGTGACGTTATTTGGGACCTCTGAAAGAGCCTTTGTTTAACACATCAATTCATGTCTTTTAGTATAAACTGCAAAGTGAATTTCTCAGCCTTTTCCCTTCCCTGGTAGCATGGAGACCCCCAAAGCATGGATACATAGAGCAATTTGTGACTGAAGCTAAAGTAGTGATGGTCTATCTCAGTGACACAATAACTGTACTACTTTCTGATCAAATTAAAAGGAATTTTTGATAAGCCTTAAATGCAATGTTGTCAAGGATATGTATTAATTTTTAGATATGGAGACTAATTTTTATCTTAAACTCACATTTTGCCTGTAAAAATGTGCCAAATTTCTCTCCTCTGTTTCCATTTCCAATCTGCCAGTGCAATCACAGGTGGTTTTTTATGCACTTGTGCAGTAATCTCGTGTTCTGTAATTAACATCCACAAGCTATTTTATATTCATAGCGTGAAATATTTGTTTTGTTAGTGCAGCAAATATATATTAATGAATTTTAAATCATTACCTAGAAAGTATGTCTCCATTGCTTATTGATTTAACCGGAAATTAATCTGACGGGGCATCCAGAGTAAAACCAATTTCTTGCAGTGATAGGAAACCTACATTTGTTTCAAATATTAGATATGTAAATGGGCTCCTTGTGTGTTTAGCTAATAAGATTGTGTGTGAGTTGCTTGCAGTCACTGCAAGTGTAAGACACGCTGTCAGTAATTAGTATGCACTGCCAGACTTTGATTATACCGGCTCTTTGACCTATTTTTAACAGAAACTAGGGCAGTCCTTTGGATTGCCTTTCCCTGTCCCTGGACACCCTGCTGTGTTATGTGCTTCATATTTGACATTATAACATTCAACTGCAGTGCCAAACTGCAGAATATCCCTTGGGGGGTTTTCACTGAAACAGATGTAACAGATGTCTGCCCACTCTGAAGTGCACGGTGCTTTCTGATAACAGTCACACAGCAAATGATTTTTCTGCATTGTTTAGTAAAGACTGCTTTAGTCCACCACACCTTTTGGAGCATACTGTGTCAAAGATAATTTTGGAAATCATTTTCAGAAAGATTCCTGTCTGTCCTCACCTTGTTTATTTGCATCCCAGGCTCAGGTTATGTATAATAACTTAATAGCCATTTGGACAACTAGGAGATCACATTTTGGACAACTAGGAGATCAACTGTTAAACTATTGGACACATGCACACTGTTGTGGACACATACTGGAAGTCAAAAAAATATCTAAAATCTGCTGTCAGGAAATCCAGTAATGCATGGCTTTGCTAGGAGTACATTTTAAGATGCTTTGAAACAATTGCAGCACTGCAGACTTCAAATGCTTCAGGACAAGACCAAACCTTTTGCTTTGCTCTATTTCAAGCTGTTTCCTAATGTCTCTCTGTACCTTTGGGGAGCTGGGAGTGTGTGAGTGGCAGCTCCTGCAGGAGCCAAACAGGCAGATGAACTGAACCGTGCTGAAAGAGGGGAAGTGAGAGGTTGGCTGTGGATGTGAGAGTGGGCAGAGGAAGAGGAGGAGGAAAAGCAGCAAGAGCTGAGAACTCTGCCTAAGCAGGGATGTGTGGAACAGATGCTTGGGGCTGGAGTGGATACTTGCTTCATAAAGAGTTGTCTGGCCTGGATGCTGAAATGAAGGACAAGAGGAACGTGGGAGGAAGGGAAGGTTTGGATAGAAGAAAAAAATCACCTGTTTGCATTTCTTTGTGCTATTCAGAAAAATCCATAGTCTATGCAGAGGGATTCTCTGACAGATTCTCCAGTGAGTTTTCACCTCTGTCAATCCCTAATCCTCAGGAGTTGGCCTCCTTTCCTGTTTCCTTTGGGAATTGAAACCAATGGATGCCATCCAACCCTCCTTGCTTGTGCTGCTCCTATCAGAAGTCATCACCTACTCTGGTGGTGGGAATGCTGTCCTAGGTGATGCTACACCTTTCCCTTGCTTTCATCCTCCCGTGCCACCTCCTTACAGCACTGGCATGCAGCCTTTGTGCTGGGGGTAAGTGGGTCAGTAAATGGTACTTGGTTGCCCATGCACAGACCAGCTAAGGAGAAAACATGGTTTTTGTAACTGAGTGAATGAGCAAAAAGACTTTTGTTCCACTTTTGGTGTGAAATCTTGGCTGTTTCTGTTCAGGAAAGCAAGATGTGGGCCAAAACAGGCAGGTGTTATTGTTTCCTACACATACAGTGTGTAACTTCAGAGACTCTTCTGAGCATGAGGCTGTGGCTCCCTGAGAATTTGTCTTGCTCAGAGTCAAATTACTGTTTCTGAAAATCCCACTTGATTTGCTTGCCTAAGTCAGGAAAGGTTTCTTTCACTGTCACACTGAAAGTGTCTTTTTGTCTCTCGTGGGTTATGATAACACACTCATTACTGAAGTTGTATCTGATTGCTGCACAAAGACATTACTTGATTTTTAAATCAACATATTTGATTTTTTCTGTCATGCTTTATTAATAACGTTGTATTCTACTTGGAAAATTAATTCCAACCATCATGCATAGTGTTATCCTAGCATGCAGGAATACTTCATGCATATGAAATACTCTTACCATGTCATAATTTTTTATAGTTTGCCACTTCAGTGGAGTAATGATAGAACTTGCTCTACTTTTAAAAATATAGTACAGTACTCAAAGAGATTCTTCTGCCTGTGGATGTATTATATGACAGAACTGCAAGAAAAATATTAGTTTGAGGGTTGGCCTAGAAAGATTCAGCAAACATCACCAATTTGGGCTAGAGGTGGCTTGAAAATGAGTTTTCTTCAGCTGGCTGATGCAAAGTTAACCTCTCCTAAAAAAGAGCTGGTGTTCTGTGATGTATCTTCCTATTGTACAGTGGTGGCATGAGTCAACCTTCCTGCTAGAGCAGCTCCTTCCCTTCAGCAATGAAAAAAGCTGCAACAAGGCAACCTTTTGGGCTGGGTAATGATTTTGGCTGCTCTGTGGCAAAGTAGGATGTAGGAAAGACCTGTCAGGTTAAGAAGGAAATGTTGTCTGAAATTAAGCATCTGTGTGTGTCTCCTGAGTGTCTGTGCTCTCACTAAGAGAAGATGAATGAAGCCACAGCCAGAGGTCAGCTTGTGGATGATTTTTGGCTGGTTAACTCTGTACAAGTGGCTTGGTGTTAGTGCCAGGGTTCTTGAGCACTTTTTTTCTATAAGATGCTCATTTTGGTTCATAGCTTCATTGAATTCTATCTTTTGGGGTGTACTTCTCCACAATTTGAGGTATTTTTCCACTTACACTAATGCAGTCATGTTGAAGAAGAGGGATGGAAAACATAAAATATTTTATCCCTTTAAAACAATCATCTTCCAAAGATTTTCTTTTGCAAAGCTGACTTTTATCATGCCAGTCACAGGATCTCCTTTTGAGAGTTCAGGATGTATTTCTTCCTACACAAGCCTACTCAAATCTGGCCAAACTTTGAGTGCACCTAGAAACATTAGCTTTGTTTAATTACAAGTTGATCTTTAATTTCCTGCACCAGTAGGAATGAGCAGTTTGCCTTCAAAGGCTAGTTTGACATGAGTGCTGAGCTGGCTGGTAGATGTTAATTGTGATTCCCTATGGTTACACTGGAGCTGGAACAGGAGGTTCTAATCAGGTAACTAGATGGTGTTTCATTCTTTACAACCCTTGCTTGCATGATTTGTTTATAATAACATGCTACACTGTATTTTGTAAAAAACCCCAAAATCAGTAACTCCATTGCTGCATTTTTAAACCTGCCCTTGTGAGGATTTTATATTAAGTATATTTCTACTGGTAATCCAATAATACTTTTCATTTTTGATACAAAGGAGTGTTTATCAAAATAAAAAAGTGACAAGTGGAAAATTATTTTTTAATACTTTATGTGAAAGCATCTGCTGGAATTATGCAGCATATGCTGAAAATAAGCAAATACCAACATGTGTCAGAGTGCCCCAACATTGACTTAATCAAAGTGCAGACAGTATTTTTTCCTGACTCTGGTGAGCTCAGGGTCTGGCCCATTTATTAAACATTCTTTGTGTTGCTTAGTAGTATTATTTTCTAAGCCTTTTTCCCTTCATATGCTCCTGCTATTAACTGAAACATTTTACCATCTGTTTTTAGGTGGGGTAGGGAATTGATTACTGATTAAAATATTTCCGAGCCTATCTATAATTTAAATGTAAAGGCATATCATTTTAAGTGTCATTGAGTATAAATGGAAATTGTGAGCAGATTAATAATGTGTTGAGTTTGTGAGATGGCACATCTCCAAACCATCAGCTCAGTGCAAACTGCTACATCTGCATTTCATGACTTTAGTGGAATGCCAAGATATTTCCACTGGGGGCAACTGCAGAGCTCTGTAACAAGGCAATGGATGCCTTCTGGTCAAACAGAATCACAGGAAATATCTGAGCTATGTGTGGCCTCAGTGTGTGTCTGCCTCACTGGTACTGCAGAGGTCTATTTGGGAATGCTTTAATGCAGTTTATTTCTTTGCTTTTTAGCACCATAGCAGTTTAGTATAGTCCAGCAAGCATGTTGTGAGCAGGTGAGAGAATGAGAGAGAGAAGGTTGGAATATGGTTATTAATAGTGAAATACTAGAGCATTCTGCTAACACATCTGTGCATGGGGTTCTGTGAATCCCAGAGTTATATGGAGAATGGCTGTTCAGGCATCTTGATCTTGGGATGGCTTAGAAGTAAAGAATAGGTAGATCAATTGGAAAGAAATCACAATTGATGGGGAGAGCTTCATGGTGAAGCATTAGGAAGCTCCTGTGTGAAGGTGTTGGTTGTGGTTTTTGTCACACAGCCAAATCACCATTGCTGCACAAATTAGCCACTGCATGTGCTTCAAGTGGATGTGGATAACATTTGGATTTGTATGGCTGCTATAGGGAACAACCTCCTAAAATACAGTTTTTCTTGGGAGATCTGGACATCACTGCTTGCTTTTGCTTTGTGAGGCTGGTGGGAGGTAATGATTTTCTACATCTGTACTATTTCTGCTGGAGAAAAGCATTGGTTGAACTTCTAATTTGTCAGTTCATATGGATGGAAAGAAAGGATGAGGCTCTGTTACCTGTTTCATTCTGAACTAAACATTTTAAGGCAAGTGAAAGATCTCATCTTCTGCAAATTAAACTGAATGCAGCCTGTCACTGTTATCCTCTAACGTTTATTCACACTATTTCTTTGCTGTTAAATTTTTCTGTTATTATCTGAAAGTATCTTGACTGCTATTAGGAAAGGCAGGATACAACAGCCACAAGCTCTTCTGGATTGCACAGCCAGAGCACAAACCAGAACACCCCTTTGGCCTAGAGCCTCTCTCTGTACCCAGAAGCAGTGGACAGTCATAGGTTTCAGTTTCCAATGTGTTGAAGCTTCCTGAGGCAAAGTGAAGGTGACAACTTAAACCCCATGGTAAATCAGTGACATGCTCAGAATAGTGGGCTGCCAGGCTTCTGGGTTCCTCCTGTACAGTTTCTGCAAATTAGCTGATTAGCTTAATTCTCTGAAATGTGGGGTTTGAACTCATAGTCACAATAGACCTGTAATACACAATCTGCTTTTAAAATCAGCTTCCAGTGTGAGATAAAGAACACAATATTTCCTGCTTCAATTCCTTTTAATTTTTAGGAAATAATCTGACTGATATTTAAAGACCAGATGGACTTTCTGTAAACAGTGGCACTTGTTTTCCAAATTCCAAGGACCTACCAGATCATGAAAATGTTACATTGCCTTGTCATATTTCCTGTCAAGCTGATGTGTGCTGAGGTTCTTCCTTGGCAATGGTAAGTTAAAGTAGTATTGATAGGAAGCTTTCATACTATGAAATCAAAAGGTCATTTCTTATCTCTTATGTCCAGGAAGCAAAAATCACATATAACAAAAAGTTCCCAGATACACAGAGACTTGGAGCCTTTTCATTTAGAAAATCTTTCCTTCTGGATGAACTGTATGCTTTCCATGTTGAATCATTCAATCTGAAACGCATTTTGTACATTGTCTTGCATCTGAAATAGGAAGAGGCAGTGTGGAGGCTGGGAAAGGACCAAACCTATGGATTTGATTAGGTGTGTTAGGCAACTCAAACACGAGGTAAAATATGGACCAGATCACTATCTTGGCTGCTGTTCAATTGGTGTTGGGATGAATTTTTTGTTAGGGCTCCTTTTCTTGCTGCAGGAAGGCCTGAATACAGTCAAGGGATGGATTGGAAAGAATGCAGCTTTTTTGCAAAGTCTGTGTCTAGTTTGGGTTTTCTGTTATGTGATGGGGGTTTTTTGTTTTTTGTTTTGGTTTTCTTTTAATTGCTTGCAATTTTTTTTTCCATTTTTTAGCTGCTTTGTGGAAAGCTAAGCTTGTTGAGAACTGGCTGCTGTGGAACCAGTTCCCCAGTTGTTGCCACAAGGAAGCTGGATTTCTGCTTTTGTCCTTTCTTTCATAATACTAAGGGAGTTTCACATTTCTGGAGGCAGTTAGCATCTGCCACCCAGATTTAGATTGTTTCACATTGATTTCTGATAAGCCAGAGCATGATGATAGCAGCCACAGCAATTACTTGACGTGGTTTTGTCATGCTGTTGGTCTGAAATGTATTTCCTCTTCAGGTACATTGTGGAAATTTAAAATAGACTTGCAGGATGTTGTGACAAGCCCCCTCAGTTCCAGTGGGTCCATTAAGGCATGGAACCTGCATTTTGATCCTCCATTATCTATCCTTTACAATTTCCTTACATGTGCTTCAGTGATTAATGAACCTTGAAATAATCAAGGACGAAAATTCAGCCTTTTTGAAAAATAATTCACTTCATGGAACAGAAGTTTGTCCTTAAAAGGGTTGCCCACAGCCATCAGACAGGGAGACCTACTGAAGGATATTTCCCAGTGTGTGGCTGTGCTGTTACACCCCATTTTAGTGAACATGAGTTTCATTTCACTGTACTCCAAGCACATTCAGACTTGCATGACTCTTGTTTCACAATAATATCTTACTGTAGCAGATGGTGGAGGTGTCAGGGAGCTGCTGAAAACTGCCATGTTTATTAAACCTTCTCAGCACAGAGTAGCTCATCTGTTCCTGCTGGCAGTGCTTCCCAAGGGACTAGATGCCAGTCAGGATATTCAAAACACATTGTGTCCTGGCTGTGTTCTTGCCTGGATTTGCATACTCTTGCCTTTGACTGTAAGAAAAGGCTTTTTGTTGATAGCAGTGCATGTTGGACAAATGTTTCAAATGTTCTCCAAGTTTAATTTATCCACAGCTAGAATAAAAGCAGGAAGACTGCACACTGCTGGCCAACCTTGTCCAGTGCTGGCACTGTTTTCCTAAATGGTGGTAGAGCAGGAAATCTTGGATAAATTCCTTTATTTCCCCTGTGTACTGTCTGTAAGAGAACAGGTTACTCAGGAGTCACATTTCTGCAGTGTAGCACAAAGATGCTGAAAATAGTGTCCAGTTTGTCTCAGCTATCAGCACAGGAGCAGGTGTGGTAGCTGGGCTCCTAATGTTTGAACTTTATTGTTGAAACCTAACCAGGTAAGGTGCTGGCATGAGTGGGGCTGTGCTGTATCCCTTTATGGTTAAAGTTACTGGATAAATCAAAACAGAATACTCAAATTTTGAAGTTACATCATTGCTAAATGTGTGAACATAATTGCATTATTCCTTTTGATTTCACTTCAGGGTTTCAGATCAGAACAGGACTGAATCTGCTTTCAACCGTGGAATGGTTTTGTTTGTTTTTCCATATCAAGACAGAACTGTTAATATGCTTACTAATCACTTCAAGGACTGGAGAATAAATGAGTGACACACATTTAACTTAATTGGTGTTAATGTACCCTGGAGGCGAGTTCAAGAAGAGCCTAATCAAACCCAGCAATAGGGCTGAGGTTGCATCTAATGTGGAAGGGAATGGTCATGGGAGTGGAGCTTTCAGCTTCAGCACCTGTGGGTGCTGTGAGTTGGGAGCTGCTGTCCAGCCCTGCAGTCACTGGTCTCTGTGGCTGCAGCTCAGGCAGCTTTGACAGCACGTGAAAGTCAGTACAGACAAGTGTGAGGTATCTTACATCAGAAGGAACAGCTTTAAATTACTTGCACACGTTTCTGGATGTGAAATTAACTGCTCAGGGAAAAAAAATCCAAACATCTTGGCATCATTATGGATACTTCATCGAGAACATCTGTTCTTTACAGAGCTCTGGGTTGAAAAAGAAAAGAAATTTTATCTCCAGCCCAAATGATCAGTGGATTCCCTGGAGCATTGGGATGGATAGTGATTGTAAGGCCAAGTTTTCATTCGACTGTGCATGTTTGGACACAGCTCACTGACAATCGATGGCATGAGCTTGCTGCTTGAAATCCAGTCACTTTTCCTGCACACTTGATGTCACTTGCAGAGGTAACTCCGTACAAAACTGAAAGTCTGAAGGCTTCCCTACTGGATATGATGATGGTGAAGGTCCAGAATGACTTAAAACTAAATAGAAAATAATGACCTATGTTGTGAATTTGTGTTTTTGGATTGCTTAAAGAATCATGGACAAAGGCATCAGTACAAACAGGTTGAATATAAAAGCCACAGCACAACCAAGTTCATTGGCAAAGTTCACTCTGCTGCTTGTGAAATCATCAAGGCACACCAAGAAAAAGTAAACAAAAAAGAAAAAAAAAAAAAAAAAGAAAAAAAAGAAAAAAGCAGGAGCTCATTAGGCAGCACAAGTTCCTGGGAGCAGCCGGTGTTTCTAAAAAGCTCCAGAGGAGCTCAGCCCAGGTGCTGTTTGTCAAGGCTGGGGTCTAATGAACATTTCTGAGATCACACCTGTGGAGAGGGAAGATGTCACCACAGCCCATCCTTCCCACTGTCAGCAAAACACCAGCTCTTGTTCTTGGGACCAGTTTCTCTTAGGGAAACTGAGGTACTGTAGGTGGGAGTAAGCACACATAGAAAGTAGGAGTAATAAAACTTAGTTTCCTTTCAGTTAAATGTGAAACAGCAAATGACACAAAGCTTTTATTCTTTAATCTCTCTTAAATGTTTGCTTTTGTTGGTGCTTTCCATTAAGCTGCGCAAGTACATGAAATATTTTTGGATAGACTGTTTTTTGATTAATTTTGTTTCCTCACTATTTCAATAGACTAAAACCTAGTGTGAAATTCATTACTTGGGCTCAAACCTTTCATTTAGGAGCTTGGCACAGTATAAGGATTGGCAAACATTACAGAGAATAACAGAATGAAAGAGTTAACATATTTTCTAATTCTGGCAACTATGGACGGTACACAAAAATAAAATATATATTAACTCTTCCTCTGTGAAATTGCTGTCTGAGAATGGTGCATGTCTCTGATATTTCACTGTGTGCACAGTTCTATGAAGAAAATACAGTGTTGTGTGATGAGAAGTTTGCTGCCTCTGTTAAGACAGAGATTTTAGCTGTGGGCAATGAAAATCAATCAGATGAGTTCTCCTTTCTCCTTCAGTTGATTGGCAGTAGTGATGAAAATAACTCACACACCAAAATCAGCTTCTGATGTTGAAAGACTCTTAGTAGCAAGATGACCTGAAGCTATTAACACAGTGTCTCTGTTTCCTTGTTGATTCCAGCACATCCTTAGCTAGGAGTATAAATAAAACCCAGGAAAAATTGTAGGGCTGTCTTAGGGAATTCACTCTACAGAATTTATGTGAGAGCAGGATAGGATTCCATAGTTTACTTGGCTTCTTCCCATGCTTTGTCTTCTGCCATGTATAGAGCTGATGTGCCCTTGGAGCTAACTTAGGCTTGAGGACTTCAGAAAAATCTCTCACAAATTTTATATGTAGCACAGAGTATTTTTGAATGTGTGCTGTGAGAACTCATTAGCTTCTGTGACCTCAGTAATTTTTTACTTTATTCCTGAAATGATATCCTGGTCCATGGTGAGGATTTGACTTAAAAAATATTGGAGCAATTTTTTTCCAGACCTCTTTTTCAAGAGGAAAAGCTGTTTGCGTTAAGGGCTTATTGTCTGATTAACAGAAGGCAGGGGGTGTTAATTAATGCACTAGCCATTTCTTTGGTCTTTCCTTGTGCTGCACCCCTTGCCTTACAGCCTTATACCAGTGGTGCTGGCCAGAGCCCACCAGAGGTGCCCACTGGGGCTGTCATGGGGACAAGAAGACTCAGACCTTTCAGAGCTCCCCAGGTGTTTCCCCTGAGGAAGAAGTGCAGAACTATGTTAAAGCATCACCCTTGATAATTTCCTTTCCTCTCCTTTCTGCCCTCACTTGCTTTTGTAGCTTGGTCGTCTATAGGGCTGGAATAGCCTCCTTTTGTTTTGGTTTATTTTATTTTGTTTCACTTGAGATTCTACTAGGTTTCTTTTTGGGAAAATTTGATGTCTAGCAAATGGGCCATTAGCATCTTGGTTAAGATTCATTTGCAAAATTGTAGGAATTTTCCCAGTAACACTGTTTTGCACTTCTCTGTGTGAGGGGGGGGAGCAGTGCCTGTGGAAAATACCCACACTTTAATTGAAATCTTGGTGAACTTAATTCCCTTTTTCTGTTTAAAAAACCCAACCCACAAACCAGTGATGTGAATTGTTGGTGACCAATGGAGACCTGACTGCTCGCATGGTGCTGACTCCTCCTCTGTGTATAAGTTGCTAAAACATATTGTGTTACTTCTATAATGCAGCATATTGCTTCTCTGTGTAAGTAATTGCTGTGGTTACCTCATGAGCTTTAGGAAATCAGCAGTGGGTGGAGAAGTGCTAGTGAAACACATTGTATAATAAGCTGTGAATCATTCCATGAATAAGTTTGTGAGGCTTTTGCTTCAGAGCGCAAAATCAATATCTGGGCCATGCACAGGTCATCCTTTTTTTGCAGTGCTAAGTTTTAAAAAATGCAGTAATTGAAGGACTGCTTTCAGGAAAAGGTAGCAATGTATCTTTTGCCAATGGCTTCAGTAAACCTCTCCTGCACTGCTGAATTATTGCAGAGCTGGCCAAGACAGTTTTCTAATTTCACCACTTCGCAATGAGTCAGTGTTGAGTTTGAGTTTAAAGTTGTAAAATATTAGAATATGTTATGTTTGGCTAAAAAAAGCAGCTCTATACTTCCAGTATGTGCTTATTTCATATCAAAAGAATATAGGAAATAAAAACATCTTCAGTAAAGGGATGAGGCTGAATGTGTCTTTAGCAGACTTGTCAACTCTGAAGGCGCAAAAATCCTGTTATGTCTTGAGGTTTTTCTAAAGGCTCATGTGATTAAGTCACAGTCTGGTTCATGTAGAAGGAGGTTTGTAGGATTTTTGTGTTTAACTATAATTATTTTTGACAACATACTAAAATGTTCCCTATTGCATCACCTAGCTGAATTGCTTGGTTTGAATTTTTTTCTTTGTTTGTCACCGCTGAAGTTGACTGGAATGCTGCACTTGAGGTCATGCAGGGAATGCTTTCCTAACAAAAGCACAATTCCCAGATCATAATGTAGTATGGTTCAGGAAGAAAAGTCTGTCTGGTTCTGATATTGTGCTGCAGTCTGCTCAGTGAAAAATGAGCTGTGGGTTACTCTCCCCACAGGCCTGTCCAGCACACCAGTGGAACTGCAGAAACACACACTTGGGGCTGGAGGCTCTGAACAGCCAGCCTAGACCACATTCCTAGAAGAATTTCTGCCATGTGACAGGAGTATTTTGAAGAGACATCCCCGCTCACTTTCTGAATCTTTAAAACCAGATTGGATATCTGGAAACATTTATTCACCAGGAGGGATGTCAAGCATTGGAACAGTCTGTCCAGGGAAGTGGAGTGACCATTCCTTCAGGCATTTAGGGACAGGGTGTATTTGTGGATTTGGCAGCTCTGTATTAGTGGTTGGACTTTATCTTGTGGGTTTTATCCAACCTAAATGATTCTGTGGTTTTCGATTGGTTGAATTCCTAGATAAATTTATTATGTAAAAAAACCAAAACTGTGTCAAAGAAAAAAAATCAATTGCTTGGGTTTTTCAAAATTTTTATCTGATTTATGGCTTAGTACCCATCTTAACTTACAGTATTAGGAGAGATGGGAGTTTTGTTTTTTGGGCTGTTCTGGCCAAGCTCCTTGGTAACATCCCCAAAGGCCAAACAGGGTAATGTGCATTTGATAAGAATATGTTTAAATAGGTCAGTGGATGACTTCTTTGCGTGATAAATGTGGGTTATGCAACTAATGTAGAATGATTTAACATGATCAATTCTCTTCTGTCATTGCATACTTTGTTACATTACCTCAACTGCCACTTGCTGGACTTTGGATATAAAAACTCATTGTCAACAACAAAAATATATTAGCTTTTCTGAATATTTTGGGCAGCCAGTTTATGTAAAGTGAAAGAAAAATGATGCTCTCCAGCCAACATCTACAGATAGTCAGTCAACATGAGCTGAATCACAGAGTGCATCATCAAATGAAATTCTTTGACTTTTGTTTTCTAAGATAAGCCTGATACAGCTGCTAAAATATCATCCAGAAGACAAAACTCTATTTCATTCTAATGCAAAAAGCAATGTGATCCAGTGCAATATGTTATATATATTTCAGAACAACGCTGTTTAGTGGTTCCTCTGAGCAGTGGAAGATGTTAATGCTCCATGATTTAAGCTAAAGGGGAATGGTAAATCTTTACTTAAAACCTAAAATTAAAAACTGCATGACATACTTCTGGCACTGAGAGTTTACTTGGAGACTACAAGCCATGGTAGACCCTGAGATAAAGGAATAGAAAAATTATATAGTGAGAGAAGAGTCCAGTTATTTGATAGCAAATAAAAAAAAGCCAGAGCTATTAAAAGTGCTAATGATTCAATTAGTACTGCTGGAATTTAATGCTAATAGCATTCATGTTGACCTATAATTCTGAGTGCATTTGGAAAAAACCCAAAATTTACTTGAAAATGCTCTTGCTTTTTACTGTTTTTCCACTTATAGACTTCTTTTCCTGTCTTCCAAAATTAGCACTGTGGGATGCCCAAAATAACCATGTAGGTAGATGAGAAATCAGCTATCCTTCCCAACTGTGGTAACATGCCTTTTATTTCTGACCTCCAATCAATTTGCTGTTGGCAAACACAGAATACAACATGGGAATAGAAAAATATTCTTACAAGTTATCTGGACTGGAAGTGCTCAGCAAGAGAATTGAAATGTTGCTTTCAGGTGAGAGGATTTGAATATTTAAATCCAATAATGATATCGCTAAGAAGCCCTTCCAGAGAGTGTGTTTAACTACCAGCCAGCCACTTACAGATGCTTGTAGATGTACTGCATAGCTAAACAATTTACCTTGAAACTTGTAGTGCAGCTCAGCTACAGAGAGATTATTTAAAGTGTAAGAGAAATCATCTTTGTTTCCTTAATTTTAAAGAAGGCATGATAGCCTGCATAGGTACAAGTGTTATATACCATGAAAACAGGCATTGAGAGTGTAGCCCTGTTGCTGGGCTGTCTCTGGAGCTGCTGGGAGGGCAAAGGCAGAGCAGCAGCTGGGTGTTCTCCTCTCCTGGAGCAGAGGCAGGATGTGCTGGGGGCTGCCCCTGCTCAGGTCAGTGCTGGGGGTACCCTTGGCTCTCAGCCACTGCAAAGGGTCTGAGCCAAGGCTCCATTCATCAATGGGACTCCTAATGTAATATTTGGGAATATGGTGTAAAAATCCTATTTCCATTTGAGATCTCAAAAGCTTCAGCCTCTACTGTTTATCCCTTGGAGTGACTGACACTGGTTTGACTCAAGCATATGATTAAGAGATTCATCAGAAATGTTCTGGTTGATTGCCTGACAGGCAAGCTAATATTTATTACAGGATCCGGTTTTAGATTTTCTGGATGTGATTCATTTCCAGCCATTAAGGCATTATGCAGTGATGCATAATGTGCATCCTAAATGAAATATTGATCCTTTTAAAATCAATTGTTTTACTTTTCATAAAAGATTTTTCCTATGCAAAGGTTTACTTTTTGGAAGAGGACGTACTAGAAAAGGTGATATTTAGCATCAGATGCCCTCCATTTGAACTTTGGGCCAGTCGTTGGGTGTGTGGTTGCACTCAGCTTTTTAAGCTTCCTTGTACATTAATGTCTGTATATATAATATTAGTGATGTATAAACAGGCAGACAAAGTAAAGCTGGAAATAGACAGTCCCAGGCACTTATTTAGATGCTTTCAAAAAGCAAGACAATGATTTCCACTTTGCTATAAAGGTGATTACTTTCTAGATGAAGCAATTGTTAACCTACGATCACAAAGCTCAGTACAGCAGGATATTGTCACTCGTTTGGAAAATTTGGAGAGAATATTTTGTGTTAAAATCAAACATTTCTTCTTTGATCTATACATCTTGCTTTTAACAAAGTTTTGTATGGTTTTAAAGAAATATATTAAATTCAGTGCTGTCCTCATTATATTGAAACAACCTTGTTTTTATGGTATATTTCTTTTAATTGGGGGATACATAGAAGACCACATCAAGCTCTCACTGAATCTTTTAAATTTGGTCTGGAACAATTATTTTTGAAGAGCTTGTGCTTTTATGACAGAGATTGTAGTCCAGCTTGATAAGGAAAGATGTAAAATCAATTTAGACCTTTTCATATTTGAATTCATTAAATTGGTCTTACTCCATTAAAATAACAATTAATTTAAGGCAGCCACTATTGTGCAATTGCAATGGGAGAGGAAAAAATGCAAGGTAATAATGATGATAGATTTGTCAAGTTACATGGTTGGAACTTATTACCTTGAGTGACAGTAATTTTGCATTCATTTAAAAAGATAGTTCTTAATAATAATAGAGTATCTAAGGATCAGCATTGGAACTGATAGATCCCTTTATTCACTTTAGCTCTATATATTGCAAATAAGGATTTGGCATTGATGTAGCAATGAAAAAAGTCTTAACTGAGGCTCATTTTTATTCTTCAAATAAAATTTGAATAGGTCTTTAAGTAGGTTTTGTCTCCTCCTGGCACACTTTGTACTGGTACCTAAAAGCAAGCTTTAGTCAGAACTATTTATATGTAATTCTGTGGTTAATGCACCAAACATTCTTGAAAAGTGTATTGCTGTCTGCAAAGTGTGTTTCCAGCTCTGTGGAAAGCAGAGCAATCAGTGCCCAAGAGATTTTCACTTTAGCTTTCAGTTTTTCAGAAAGCATTTACTGTGGGAGGTTAAAACTGATGTTTATTACTTCCTCTTAGACAAAAGATTTGCTTGGCACTTGTTACATTGGTAGCCTATATATTGTGAAACACAATATACAGGATTTGGAATGCAATTAGCACAAGCTTATTGAAGTCTAAATCCTAGTGTTTAGGCCTACAGTGTGCTTTAAGCCATTTTTGACTGACTAGGTTGGTAAAAAGACTAGTATGCCAGATTTTTCAATGAAAATGGTCAGTCGAGGTACTGTAAAGCCAAATGAATGTTAGGATTTTAGTTTTTGCTGAGACAGCTTTGAAGCAACTCAAGCAGAAGTTATTTTTTTGTGTAGTAAAGATGAGCATCTCTAATACTTAGACTATTGTACTGATTTTACTAAACAAAAAAACCCTCCCAGACATGTCATATCTGTGAACCCAAATAGCCTTAATTACAGCTGGGCACCACTGTCATTGTAGCTGGGACACAGAATCCTGCCTAGATTAACCCCCATCACTGGGCATGACAGAGAAGTAAAAAAAACCCAGGAAAACATTTTTCCCTGCCATTTTCCCTGTATTTAAATTTATATGAAACCACAGGTGCTGGATCCATTTTGATGAACTGCAATTGTGCACACAAACCTAGTATCAAAAAACAATCCTTTTAATACATTGACCCATAGGCTGGAAAAGGAGACCTGCATGGCTCAATCTGTGGTGCCAAAGGTAACTGCAGCACACCAGATTAGTGCACCTGCTGTGCAAGAGTCCCAACCTTAGGGGTGAGTGGAATATTTGTTTCTCTTGAAATGATCTGTGCTAATATAATCAAAGGCTTCCAAATATCCTTACTTGCTTCTGTAAAAGTAGGTGCTATGTCTCCTGGGGCTAACAAGAAATTGCTGCATCCTGACTTATGATACCCTTGCTGTTTCAAGAACAATTAAATCTCTAGCTAGAGCAGTGGTAGACTAGTTAATCGTAAAATTTGGTTGCAAATGAGCTAGATAAGTAGCTTTAGCTGAGCACCACTCGTGTTCCAGCACTGGCAGCACTCAAAGCTGAAAGATCCGATTTGGCTCAACAAGTGGGGCTGTGGTTTCAGGGCCCCGGGGCCCTTCCGGGGGCGTGCTGGTGTCTGGCTCAGCCTCGATAAGGTCTGATCTGTTTTGCAGGCACATAGACCAGGGCCAACAACCTGTCAGAGGCCTCTGCTGCTTGCTTCTGCTCTCTGGGTATTGGGCAAAATCAAAGGCAAAAGGAGTTCTTAGATGCCTGTCCCTTAAAGGGAAATGCAATATGCACAGCACTGGGAGGCTCTCAGCTGACACAGTCTCCTGGTAGTACTGATCAGAGTTCAAAGCCTATGAAAAATCCTCTGTTAAAGCAATTGCTATTTCTAATTCCTTCTTTCTCCTCCCCCTTATCGATTTATTTCAAAGCCAGGTGGGAAAAGCCAAAGTAAAAGAGGGAATTCTAGTCTTTGTTCTTCAGTGGTGAGAACCACAGCCCAGCCTCACAATCCCTTGCAGACGCTGAATGTTCCAGCTGCAGCTGCCCAGAGCAGCCTTTCCCATGGCTGTGAATCTCAGCCGTGGGGTGACCCCTCTGAGCAGAGCTGGCAGAGGACAACCCTGAGGCAGAGCTTGAAGGTTAGAGCTGAAACTTTGGGGTTGACTTCTGTTGAAGGGAAGTATCTCAGCATAACACCCCAGTCCTTGCATGATGGGTTCTTGGTGACTCCCAGTGAATCCATGGCATTAATATGGGCAATGGTATGAAAGGAGCTGAGCTTTGTATCACATAATTCCCCCGCCTTAAATTCAATTAAAAAATCAGATATGGAGCTTATTTAAAATCAATAAACGGTTTATTGCCTATAAAATGAGCAAGAGGAAAGAAGAGAAAGATGTGCAGGAGTAAGAATGGTTTCAAATATGAAAAAGAGTAAAAAGAAACAGCAAAAAGAAAAGTTCCAGAAATGGAGAGGGAGAGAAAAATGCTGATTGATTTACAAATACCGTCTCCAGTTGGGGGTTTTTGAATTAAGATATCTTTCAAGTTGCTAAATGCTCCCAAGATACAGTGGAAAGGAACAGGTATTTTTATAATATCCTTTTTCTTGTTTAACTGGATTCCCAGATAATGTTTGTGAGTCTGGGGGGATGCCTTATTAGAACTAGTTTGGGCTATTTTTTTATCAGCGATTTACCACAGTTTAGTGGGTTCTTCAGGTAGTGGTGTTAGGGCCCTGCCCTTTTCATGTGTTTCATCCTCTTCAGAAGACAAGCAGAAAACCCCAAGAAAGCATTTCATGCAAATAGCCAGGGAAACAGCTCATTGTGAAAACAACTATTCCCCCATTATATAACTCTCCAAAAATCTTAACCAAGCTCCAGCAGATGCAAACACAGTGCAGGCAGTGGCAGTAATTATGCTAACCAGCAATAAAAGCTTCCATTTATGTGGCCCATCTACATCCTCAATGCAATCACTTCCAATTGCAAAATGCATCTAGCAGTTGGAAACCCAGAGCATTATTAGATTGCATTGCCTGTGCTCCCCACAGCTGAGGGAATGCTCCTTCCCTGCAATACATTTTCCTAACAATTTCATGACCATTGAGATACACCCTTGAGTCAATTAAAATTATCTCCACTAAACTAGACTGCAGCTTTTAAAGTGCTGGCTAATAGCTTGTGTGAGCAGCACCCATCTAGATTAGTTATGTACGGAGGTTTTATAAAACATAATTTATATTCTCAGCATGTCAGGATGGAATTCAGGATAGAATTCTTATTCATTTACTGTGATTTCATTTTGCTAAAAAAGCAGTGCATAAAGCCATTTTTTAGTACAATACAGACTATTGTATTTGTCTTGCAAGGAAGAATGAGCAAATGTAAAGCACGGTGTTTTTTCATCTGACTTTAAGTGTTGCTGCTTTTGGGTGTAGGGAAGGCTGCACTTGCATAATGAGAGGCAGGTGACTAGTAAAATACAAAATGATAACGTGCTGCTTGCTATTTCTGCAGATCCTCTTTACCTATCTCCTGCTTGCTTTATAGCTTTTTTTGTTCAGGTTCACTAGAAAGCTGTTGTTAAGCTACTGCTGGACACAAGAAGGGTTACAAAAGTGTTTTGGCTATGCAGTCTGAGCAAGGGTGGTATTAAGCTTGTAAGGGGCAAAATTGATGGCAAACAGGCCACTTCAGCAGGGGATGAAGTATTTTTCCAACATGTCTAAAAAAAAATCAATTCAAACTCAAGTGTAGTCTTCAGTTCATACTTTTATCCTTGTTTAAAAAAAGACAACAAGCAGACAAGGCGAAATACTGCTTTAATTTACTTTTAGTAACACTTTACCTGTACAATGCAGAGCTGGAAGAAAACTGAATATCTCATGTTTCCGTTGTGGCAGTTTGTCATTAGAAAGGTCTCAGAAGATTATGAGGTGGAAATTGATGTTCTGAGCTTTTGTTTTATTTAAACAATGCTGGTAGTTTAATTTGGTAGCAGTGGGCTTTGATATGAGCAATTTTCAAAGATAATATATTAGGGATCCTGGAAATAATTGTCTTCTTAGAGGTAGTAAGAGTGATTAGATATCACTTCTGAAGGGGATGGTTTATGTACAACCTAGAGGGCAATTTGCTCGCTGCTGCCCTTTGATTAGGGGCTGAACATGGGACACAAGTTGCAGTGTAGTGGTGATGTCAGATATGGCCTGAGCGTGACTGCTGAAAAGATCAGATTTTCCATAATGTTTTGGGCATTGTCTTGTATATGGTGAAGTGTTTTTTAGCAAATTATTCATTAGCCATCTGTGAATCATCATCATCAGAGCCATCAGCTCTGGCACACCACCCTGCTATGGTTTGTTAATGCTGAACTTGGTAAATCTGTTCTGTAGTGCAGCCTTGAAAGTGCCCCAGAAAAATCACTGTTCCAGAAGCAGTGGGAAATTCCCACATCCACAGTTAGGCAATGAAAGATCTGCTGGATTCAGAATGAGATCACTTCCTCACGTTTCATCCTTTACACAGCTTTTGGTGTGTGGGTGAGTCAAACTCAAGACTGGTTTAATGTATGCTGAGTGAAAGACTCAGAAAGGAGGAAAGTCACAGTGGGCTCTGGGAGTGCTTGGCAGGAGCTTTTCAGTTCTTCAGGCCACAGGTGTCAGGAAGCAGAGTCCTGATGCTTTCTGAAGCTCTAGCCTCTCCCTTTGCCTCTTCAAACGCTTACAAATCTGCTTTCCTTTTGAAATTTGTAGGTGTTAAAACATCAAAGTTTTAAAAATTTTAAACAAAGTCATAGTTTGACAGCATTAAAACTGATAGATATTGGCATGGAATTAAAACAGAGCAAATAACTGAAACATGAAATTACTAGTAAAATTTAACCTTTTTTCGTGACTGTAGTATTTCAAACCACTCTCCCCAGCTTCTTAGGTTTTCCCCTCAATCAGTATATTCATGAACTTGGCTGAGCGGATGTGAAAACAGAAATGCAATTTGAAATTATAGGAGTTCAGTTTTGCTGGGAAAAAAAGTCTCATGATAAGCTGAACTGAGGTGATTTATTATTTAGGCACCAGGCTTTGTTAAAGACAAGTCAGACTCCAGTTGTTATTTTGGCAGTTGTGGAAAGAATTGTTTTTTCTTTTAAGCTGATTTATCTCAGTTAAATATGGTATACTCTGTTCAGAAACCAGTCTGACCCTGTAAAAATTTTCCAATTACTAAGTGAAAATTTGATTCAGTTGATCTCAACACTGCATTGACTACAGAATTACTGTTTCAAATAACTCATGCATATAAAGATTTTAACAAATCAAGAAATTTTAGGAGTTTTTTTCTGTCTATGAATTGTTTGACTTTCCAAACAGAGTCAGGTAGAAGACTGAAGTAAAAAGTTTTGTAAATAATGCAGTGCATTCAGCTATTGTCAGATTCTATAAAACTTAAAATCTACTAAATATCAAGCACGAACTGTGGAAAACAAGGAAAAAGAGTGAAATATCAAAAACATTTAAACTCAGTTTCAACTCAATGCCTAGGGAAATCATGGCACATGTTGTGCAGAAAAACATCCTTCAAATGAAATCTATAGCATATTGACAATGCCCATTTAGTGAGTTACCATTAAAAATAAAAGCTTCCACATACAGTGTTTAGTAGATGTCTGAATGAAAAGCCCTGATGAGGAAGCATTTCTAGCTGGCATTTTGTGTCTCACTAACCAGCCTGGCCAAAACTGATTTTTTTAACCTCTGAAAGCGGGGTGCTGAATTAGGGATGTGTGTGTGAAATGGATGATTACTCAGGGAATGGAAAAACAAAAGGCAAAGTAGTGAAAAATGCTTATTTCTTCGTGATTAAATAAATAAAGTTTTGGAGTGGAGATGAAAGCAAAAACTTTGGGAAGGGTATTTTGGAGAGTCTCTGCAAGAAGTTTTTAATTAGCCGAAGAGTTTATACCGAAGTTTGAAATGCTGAGAAGTGAGAAAATATCAAGGCTGAGAGAAGAGTTTTCTGTCTCTTAATGCAGTGACCTTTATGGAGGTCAGAAACCTTTCAATATCCTGTTGAGGAAAATGAATGAAAAAGAAAAACTGAAAAAGGAAATTGAGGGAAGATGTTATTAGCAGCGGCTTCCTGGGAGTGGTTGCTCATGTTTGGATTGGCTGTGTCAGGGAGGGGAGAGGGTTTCATCCACATATGGCTGAAGCATTATCTTGATGTGGGATATAAGAGAATGTGCTGCTCGAGAAGATACTAAATTAATTTTAAAAACTACAGGTGAAAAAACTGTACCAGCTTACAAAGTCTTTCATTAAAGCAGAGCGTTGGAACTGACATGCTGTGAGAGACAGAAAACAAGACCTGAAATGATTCACAAGTTGAGGGGGAAGTGCTACTCTGGAAGAGAAAAACAAAATATCTCCTTAGAACAGAGTACCAAAAAAAGCAAGGATCAATGATCATGCATCTTGAATTCTTGCTTGAGAGCAGATTCAGTGGCTTGGGGAGGCTTTAGTGAACGTAGATCAACATTTACAGCCATGGACTCTTGTGTATTTGCAGAAATGCTCCCCCATACTGACACAGAAAACATTCCTCTTTGCCACTGTATGTTACAGAAATGATGATAGAAACAGGTGATGGAGCACTTGGAAAACCCCCTTGAGGGTGGGTACAGCAGACCTGGAAACAAAGCTTGGAGTGGAAGCACTCTTTTGGCACTGAAGAAGAGCAGGAGATTAAAATAGAGAGGAATATGTTAACAAGTGGCTTCATTTCATTCAGCTTTGGGCTGGGGCTTGAAATCCCAAGGCCTTGCCAGCTGTAGAACTTTCTGCTCATCCTGACAATGCCCAGCCTGTCCTAAGCATCTTGCAGGAGGGATAAACAACCCTGATCCCAGATTCAGTGGTCAGCCAACACAAGAGGGAGAGGGTGTAAGAACTTCAGAAGGTCTCTAGAGCTCTATTCTCACAGTATGGAATTCAGGTGCCTGGTGATGGCCATGGCAGTGGGCTTTAATAGATATTAAACCATAAATAATTGGAAAAGACAAAAAAAGGCTGGCTAGAGACTGACTAATTGCTTCAAACCTGATCGACGCCATTACTTTTGTGTCAGATTTAGCCAGTTTGGATCACAACCTCTAAGTTTTAATTAAAATGGCTGCTGCTGCCATTAATTGTATATTTCAGTAACTTTAAATAATGCAGATGATTTTTATTC
Organism: Eopsaltria australis; assembly: GCA_034509425.1. NCBI lineage: Eukaryota > Metazoa > Chordata > Aves > Passeriformes > Petroicidae > Eopsaltria > Eopsaltria australis. The sequence goes on along the minus strand of JAVTVJ010000031.1, from coordinate 4,864,799 downwards.
GGTTGTCCTCTCCTGGCCATGCCCTACTGAGATCACTGTTAATTAGATACTACATTACATCTAGCAATGTCTTTACTGCTGTTAATGTTGCTGTCTATATTATCTGGATGGCTCCAAAGTGAGAACACGCTGAGAATTTAATAAGATGGCTGGTAGTTGAGAAGCAGATATTAATGTGTTGTAAAACATCTCATATGACATGTTTTTTAATAAGTGACCATGTCACTCATAAAAGGGGATGATGCAATTCACAGAGCAAAAAGTTAACCAATTCAGCTGCTCAACACACTTCGTTTTCTTCAAGAGCCCTAAATAAGGCATATGACCATCAGGCACATTTCAGAGTGTTTCTCACGCACATTTACCTTGTGCAGGATGTGGGTAAGAATTATTAGAAACCTATTGGTGGTTAATTTGGTTTTGATGCTGCTAAATAGCAAAAGATGTGATAGCTGTGTTCTTGGAAGGAAGAAGAATTTGACTTGGTTCCGAGAGCCAGCTTGGCTGGGTGTTGCCAGACAGGTCTGTGACCTGCCATTTTCGGGAGCAGAGAAACAGCTCAATGTGTCCTGTCAGACTGCACTGGGGAAAAATGTATGTATTCATATTTACACTTTTTTTCCCACTCTCTTACAAGAGTGTTTAAATGCGTTTCAATCAGTGTAGTTCTAGTTTTCACAGTGAATTTTTTTTGTTTTTGAAAGAAACGGTTCTCTGGAATTGCTCTGAAAGAAAATAGGCCATTTCTCATTAAAAGCAATTTCATCCAAGACTTTTAAACTTTTTTCAGATCCATCTTTTGCCTGTGTGTGATGCCTTGGAAGCGGGGCTTGGACCAACCCTGCGGTGTCCTCGCGTGCTCCAGCACGGCTGGTACAGCGGGTGGGCTCATTGTAGATAAAGCTGGACATTCAGAAGCTGGTTTCAGAGAAGCTGTGTCAGTCATTCCACTGATAAAGCTTTCCTTTGAAGCTCTTGGGCTGTGTTCTTCATCCCTGTGTATTTTCAGAGAGCACTGTGTGTGTTGAACAGCGTAAATAAATAAATAAATAAATAAAGCCTTATACATTTCTCTCTGCTGAGCTGCTGTAGCTGTGAGTGCAGATTAGCCCCAGCTCCCAGCGAGCTGTCCCTGCAGCCTTCAGGGGCATTAGGAATTCATTGCCAATACCCACACCAAACTTCTTTCCCCTTCATTTAATCTCCTGACTATTAATTATAGCAATTATCATTCACTGAGATTGCTGCATATTTTAATGCTATTTTAATCTTGTTATTACAATGAGATAGAAGCTTTCACTCCTAGTTTGCGGTGCTGTGTTGAACTGGAGATGAAAGTGAGCTTAAGTGCTTTGTTCTTGAGAAACAATAATAGATAAATATGTTCCTTCAGGTGCTGTAGATACACAGGGGAAACTGCAATCTATTTCTGTAGAAACAGCACATGTATGGTGGTTCTCTGTGTGTTGTAAATACTGAAGAGTCATGTGAAACATTTTTCTTTTTTTTCTCAGCAAAGAAAGCCCTTTCAGTTTATGCACTGTATCCTTTGGTGATCTGCTGCATACAGGGATTAAATTACAAACTCTTTTCAACATTGCCTCTGAATTTAAAGTCTGGAAAAGAAAAAAATCCTCCTTTGGGTTATGGTTTTTGATTGTATCTTTCTAATTACACACATCTAGTGAGATTACATCACGTATTCCGCAGACATGACTGAAGTGTATGGCTCAAGATTTAGGAGATAAACATCAAAGTGCAAACATGTAACTGCAGAGTAATGCAATGTCAGTTAGGAAAATTGGATTGAGGCATCCAGACTAACCACAAGCGGAGGGGGAAAATGTAATTTTTCCTTTATCTGCTGTATATTAGGGATTGCATTTTTACAGATGAGTCTGTGGCATTACATTGCCCTTTACCAGCATGTGCACACAGAATGACCTTGGTTGAAATCATCCCAATAGTGGGAGTAACTGCAGAGAATTGCCGTGAGATTTAAAAAAAAAATAAATTCAGTGAATGTGCTTTTCTTAAAATTTGTAGTTAATTCCATAATCCTGCATGAGTGCTCTTCTGCTCCCCACTATTGAGCTGTAGGTTAAATATTCTCTTGTTGGGCAAGAGGATGTTGTTGAGAAAGACACATTTAGTCTTAGTTTGATCATGATTGCGTCACATCAGCTGTTGGAAATTTGAGCTACAACTAAATATGAGGAAAGAAAAAGAAAGGAAGGCACAGCTCTAAACTTCCCAGGAGTGTGGGCAGGAAGAGGTACCACCCATCAGCAGATCAGGGCTATCACACCTTGTCACAAGCAGTGCTCTGACGCCTGCAGAGGAAAATGCAGAGTGGGAAAAGGATCTCTGCTTCCCAAAGAAGAAAGGTGTTGCCCAGTTTGTAGCTTTTCCTGGCTGAAGTTTCCAGATCCCATCATTTCCTGTTGTGGTTAGGGGGGGAAATTTGCCTGATGTTTCAGCAAATTAGAGCACCTGCTGGAATATTGCCTCTGCAGCTCCTGCTGAGCTGTTTCAAGCTCTCAGAATGCTGTCATTTGTATCAGAAAGGTGGCAGAATGGTGCTTCTGTGCTTGCAAACCTGCTGGAATGTACCACTGTGTTTCAGACACTGAGAGAAAGCTGTCTCGGTAGTAAAGCCATAAAATATTGCAAATGAGAAAAAAACTACTCAGAACTGAGTATTGCCAGAAAGAACACACAGTCTTAAGCAACTACTTTCATTTGAATATTCATTTAATTATGAATGTCAAAGGTGATGGGATTTACTTTAATCATTTTGACCTCATTTTTTCAAAAATCTGTGTTCCTAAAGTTAAGTATCTAAAACTATATTTAGACATCTCAGTGAAAGTGGCCTGATTCTCAAAGATGTTGAGCAATTACAGGGATGGGAGATGTCTGATAGCTTTTGTCCTGGATTCTGAGGCTTAAAAATTATTACAAGAGCTTGTTGTTGGCAAGGATCAGACTATGTGATATTTTAAAAGGCTACAATCATATGGCATTGCATGCTAATGGCAATTTACCCTTTTTCAGTAGAAAAAAGGGAAATGACTATCAATGTCCAAATTAAAATGCAAATGTCTCTGAACAGTAAAAGCGAAAGAAAACCTCATTTGAAATAAATTATTTTACACCTCCCTGTAATATATGCAGCCAGGGCAACATAAACAAGAATTTTAAAGAAACCCAAACCAGCAACAAACAGACAAAAAGAAACTTGTTAGGTTAGATCTAATCTGAAGTATTTTGTTTTAATAGTAGTTATACAATGTGGAAATTAAAGCATAGATGGGAACACTGACACCATTTTAGGTTTAATGGCATAAGGGCACTACTTAAACAATTCGGTTAATGCAGTAAACCCAGCAAATCTCCTTAACTGCAGGGGGGTCTCCTTATTTGGTGAACTCTCCATCTTGTGTAAGATGTTTTAAATTACTTTCTTTCCAATTCACAAGTTACTGCTGGGCATTTTTTTCATAATGTTGACATTTTTCAATGCTCTCTGCATATGTCTGATTTATGTCACTTTTATGGCTGCAGTGGATTGCCACAAATTGGGCACAAAGAAAATAGCTTTGACCTCGCAGTGCATTCAGAGTCTTGGATCTTTTCTTTTAGCCTCTTGTTTTGTTTGGATTTTGCTTCCCTGGGTGAATGTTAAAATTCTGTAATATAATGGGTCTGTTTTTCAGGTACGCTGAAGATTTGTTTTGTTTTGGGTTTTTTTGGTTTGTTTTTTTCACTCTGTCATAATATTAATGGGCCATAAATGGAACAGAAACAACTCCCTGAGAGTGTATCCTGTGGGAGAACCTCCCTAGATATTTTGGAGCCCAAACTTGAGATGGGGATTTTTTTTTTTTGGGAAATGCTATTTGTAGTGGTTTTGCTCTTGTTGCTCATAGGATGGGGAGGATGAAGCTTCTGAGCACTGTAAATAATTCAAGTTCAACATTGCATGCCCACCTGGGGCCATGGGAAGTTTTGGAGAGCATGAATACATAACTCATGTCATGGTGGACAACATTCATCAATAAAGTTTGGATGAGTATTCCATACACAATTTGAGTCATGATCCCTGTCTGTAACTTATATTTAATGCTAAGTGCCCACATGTGTGTGTGTGTTAATAGAATCAGAGCTGTAAGAATCTTGAAAGCCAGGAGAAATACTGTACTAGAGGGAAACAGAATAAACTAGGCTTTATTATTCATTCTAATGAGTTGTGTTCATAGGAAAAGCTGAAGTTGTGGTTACAAGTAAAGTTAAACATTACAGACCTTATTGCTGCTATGAAATAAATGATAAAGTGAATGAATTGGAAGCTTTAAGTTTTCCAGAATATGGTTTGTAGTATTGGTGGAGCATTGATGGTTGACAGGCTTGGAACACATAGGACCAGCAGGGACAGTTTGGTGCAAGGCCCATTTTGGAAATGGCTCTCCAGCAATTCTGTATTTTTCCCTAGAAATGGTTGACAGCTAAAGCTTGTTGAGAGACTGGCCCTGAGCAGAGAATTTTGCTGCTGCATCAGAGCTGCAGTACTCATACTAGTTGTTTGTAACTCTGGGTATAAAATATAACTTAAAAACCAGCACAGCTCCTGAGCCACCCTTTGCTTAGCAGGGTCAGAAATACGATCTCCACTCTAAAGTTGTGCCCTACGTGAGGGCAGGGCTTGAGGCAAAGGAATAGTAAATCACTTGTGTTGTCTCTGGTTGCATTCTCTGGACAACAGTGAGTCATGAAAGGTTCAGCTGAGGTCAACACCCACTGAGAGGTGTGGAGAAACATTGCTTTCCTCCAGTAACTGACTTTGGGGAAGATACATATTTCATTAAAATGTTAAAGGAAACTTTTATTCCAAAAGAGAAAGAGCTGAATCCAGTACGAATGAGGTTGCACAACTGCTGACATGTATGAACTCCCTGGCACCTTGGGAAGGGGAGCAGCAGACCTTTGCAGTCTTTTGAAGCCTTTGAAGGATGTTTGGCAAGGTTAGTGTTGTGTGCTGAACATGGAATGCCACAGTTTAATGTGAGAGGGTCTTCTTTTTTTTTCCCCCTGTGTCCTGGAGTTTGGTCAGACCAGGAAGAGTTTTGAAGAAATCAATACCCACATCTGGTGGTGTTTTTTGGCTGACATATCCACTCTAAAGTTAAACCAAAGGAGGAAAAACTTACTGAGTTGCTTGAAGATTTAGAAGAAAGACAAGTTTGTTTAAAATGAAAAATAGAAACAAGAAAAAAATAAAGGCAGAAACAAGAAGACTCTTTGTGCTTTGTAGCCTGTATTGTAATCTTCAATAAAGAATGAGTAATATTGTGGCATCTACCTTAGAATCATATAATCACTTAGGTTGGAGGAGCCCTTTAAGGTCAAGTCCAGCTGTTAACTCTCTCATTCCCTTTGGGTGGTTCCCATTGGGCCCCATAGACTCTTGTGTGTCTAAATGGTGCAGAAGGTCACTGAATATAGCACTATTGTCATGGTTTTCCAGTGCACAAGAAGGAAACCCAAGGCAAAGATAATAAATTAAACCACTTTCTTGTGCTCACCTTCTCTCAGAGCTTGACCAGCTATCAACAGATTCATGGTAACTGCAGACATTAAAAGTAATTATGTGAACCAGATAACAGAAGCTCCTGTTTTTGTTGCCCATCTTCAAAACAATCCCTTTCAGTGACAAAATGCAGCCAACATTTACAAACTAGATACTTTTAAAAGCCACCAGGTGAACTCTGCACTTCTGAGGGAGCCACCTCCTTATTTTGTGTGTTTCCCCAACAATTCTGGGACCTTTCATGTATTAGAACAGTGGTAATTGTCATCAGCAAGTTAGACTGAGTCGTCAGACAATGCTAAATTAGATCCCATTAAATCAGTGTTCCAGGATAGTGTGCAGCTATTCAGTGTGTATTGGGAAATACTAAACGTGCACAATGAGTTAAATCCTTGATAATTCAGTCTTTGAGCACTTAATAGGTACAGCTGAAGGTGAAAATCTGTTTCTGTTTTGATCATCTTTCTATTGTTCTGAATTAGTTTGTGCTGGAGGGGAAAAGGTCCCCAAGTAAAGAGTGAGGTGGTAGGTCCTGTGCAAGATGCTGTGGCTTTGCACCACCTGAAGGCTTTTGTTACTGATGGTTCTTGGTTACTATATCCCACTTTTCTATTTGCTCTGTGGGCTTTATAAATCTGGGTCTTGGATATGGTCCTGTTGTATCTATAGAGGTTTATTTTTTCTTATTAAAAATACAATGTTGTTGTTGGGCCAAGTAACTCAAACTTAACCAGCCACAAGAATTTCTTGCATATGCAATCATTTACAAAGAATATACACATGATGAAAAGTGTTACCTTTAGTTAAAGACTGGCAGAATTGCTTTTAATAAGTAGTGTGTGTTTCATTTTGTTTTCAAATGCAAGAAAAATTTTAAACCTGGCAAGGAATGAACAGGAGAAATTGAAAAGCATTCGCTGTTGCTTTAAGTTTGTCAACAGATGTAGTTATGCCAGTGTCACCTCATGAATTCCTTCTGTTTGATTTTGAAAAACATTTTTGTGGGTAAAATATCTGTTGACCAAGGTGTTTAAATGTAACAAGGGGCATTAAATCCAACACATTTTTTAGCTCAAAAGCAGTCTCCTGTTTTGCCTTCCAGTTTTCTCTTTCCTCTGTTCTATGAAGAGCACAAGGAAAGAAAGTGACCTGGGTTTGGCTCCACAGTGGCCAGTGCCAGGCCATGTGTAACTGTGGTGAGTTCCTGTGGTGTGGCTCTGTGTGTTCCTCTGTGTCTCAGAGGGACAGGATGATGTGCTGAAGTGATACTGATATTTAACATATTAATTTGGTTTCCTGCAAGCAGTATTAGGCTTACAGAGTACAGATACAGCTTTCACTGCTTCATTTATTCTTCCCTCTGCATTGTGCTGTCTCAAATCCAGTCATGTGTGTTTCAAACCAGTACATTAAGAAAAAGCTCGGGTTGTGAATACAAATATAATTTTTAACAGTGTGAACTGGAGCCTGGGAATAGTTCATGTCTGGGAAATTAAACCTGGCTTTTTTTTTGTTTTTTTCTGTACTGTTGCTTACTGTGTGGTCATTCTAGTTTGCAGACACATTTGGGTGGTCAGGGGCCCAAAGTTGCAATATTGCAAACTCACATGAGATTTACTTTACTTTTACAATTTACTTATTGGGATCATGTAAGGAAATTTAAATGTCTGCTCCAGTGCTTTCTGCATTAAGCTAGGATTTGCTCAATTCCAAATGCTTTAATGCACAATTTTTAAATAAAACCAGAAATTTTTGTCTTTTTCCAGAAGTGCTTTCACTGAATTGTTACAGAGTAGCTCAATATAAGGAGGATTTGTCTGGATTTCATATCAACTAAACAAAAAATAATGAGTTCTTTGAAAATCCTGTTATGATTTTTATTTTATTTTATGTCTTTTGTTTGGCACCAAAGTTGCAAAGACCATTTTCCAATGCAAACGCTAATTTGAGCAGAAAGTAGGTTGCCTGAGGTTATTTTTTAAAATGTAGATTTTAACTCATCTATCTAAAGAGCTTAACTGTTTTACGAAAAAAATTTACTCTAACAACCCCAGTACTAGATAGGAAGAATGTTTATAAACCACTTGCTGAAATAAAATTGTTTTTATAAAAAAAGGCCAATTAAAGAGCTTTCCAGCTAAGGTTTTGTATTCTTGTAACTAACAATTGCAGCTCATGTTCCACTCTCTGGAGAAGTCAAACTGAAATCTTTGCTGCTCTGTGTCAGTCATTTGAATGAGCTGATTCAGAAAGGTCAGGCTGCTCTGGGTGGTGGTGGTTGCTTAATGCTCTTGTAAAATTGTGCAGGTCTTGGTGACACTGGTTATTGCAATTACCACCTTACACTGGTTATTGCAATCACCGTGCCTGGGCCAGCTTTGGTGAGCTCACTGTTGCTGCCATGGTCGCATGGGTGGGAAATCTTGGAAGGAAAAAAAAGCCAGTTTTCCTGGGATTAATGTAATAGAAGATTGTGTAGGAAGTAATAGAAGAGATGAAGGGTGGATCTAATTGTTCTCCCACACCATGTCAAGATTTTTCAGAAACTTTTATCCATCTTGAGGAATAACTAACAAGCAAGTAATTACATTTATTCAAGTTTGCTAGCCTACTTTCCCAGAGGCAAATTATCATTTCCTAAATGATTTCATTCATAAATGCTTACATGAGTAAAGTAATTTTACACAGATGCTGAAGGAGTCCATTGTGCTTCTTACAGTACAACTTGTCAATGAGAAAGGAGAGGGTAAAAGTTTCAAGCTGTCAGGAAGAATTGCATTCAATCTGCTTCTGGGTCTGCTCCTGTTCAATTGGGCAGTTTTTGCTGGCAGAAATTTTTCTCTAGTCTCAGGGTAGTAATGCTGTGGCTGTGAGCAACTGAGAGAAGCAAAGCCCTCTGGAGAAGGAAAGGTATGATTTTGTATGATTTTATGTAGCTGGAAGAAGCAAAGAGACTTTCTGAAACCTCTTGGTGGGACTGAGTGGAAGATGCACTTCTTGGCACTAACAGCATCATGATGATCCCTCCTTAACCTGTGAATTGCTGTCCCAGATGCCTGTCTCTTGTGTAAAGGCCCTGCATGGCAGATATTTGTGTGTTCGGAAGTCTGGCAGAGGTGCTTAGGCATCAATGAAATAAATAGATAAATAGCAGGAATTGTCACATAGTCACGGAAATACAGGGACTAATCTTTAAAAAAGGAAAAGAAAAAAAAAAGTAGTGTCTCTAATAAAATTGAATCCAGGTTAAAAAAAACACTGAAGCTTGATACAGTCCCCAAGTCCTCCTCCTAATCAGTTGCTTGCTGTCTTGTGTCTTCCCCTGTGCAATTTCATATATTAGTTCTCCTATTACCATGTGATCTTCCAAGGTCAACCAGCCCTCCACACAAATTACTCAAGGAGAAACCTGTCAAAAACCTTTTCTCTCCAGGAGTGTAGTTCCCCCTTTGGCACACTGGTTTACCTGGTGTTGCTGGCAGATGTGGGCAGATGTTCCTGGGCTCGTGGGTGCTGAGCACAGGCTGCTGCTGAACGTGGTGTCCCTTGCTTTACGAGCCTGGGGAAGGGGTGGTGGCATGGCAGAGGTGCCAACCCAGAGCCCCACAGCACGGTCCTGAAATGCAGAAGGGGGCCAGGGCAACGTCATCAGGCTGGGGTGAATATGAGTTATGCTTCTGGCAGATCTCCTTAGGGCTGTTGTGATCTAATAGCAGGAAAATGGGAAATGCTCTGGTGAGAATGGGGTGACTGAGAGCAAGATTGCGACCTGTACAGTTGTAAGTGAGCATTTGCTGTCCTATTATGAAAAAGACTTATCAATACTTCTGAGATATTGCTGTCTTAATACCTGCTTAGCTGCCATCAAAATATAATTATTCAATTTCTGGGATATGTATTAGGCTTTAATCCTTGAAATTCATAATCAATAATTTTGTCAAGAGAAGAACCTTCTGACTTGTTTATTGTGGGATGCAAAGGTAGGAGTTTTTTAGAAGCATTTCTTGAGGGGAAAGTAGCTAGGGTGGAATCTCTTGTGTTTTAAAAGTAATCCCTTAAGAGTACAGTGTATACTCAGGCAGACACAGCTGTAGCAAAGATGAAGGATTCATAATGCAATTGAGCTTTATAATTTAGATTTCAATTCATTGGAGTGCAAATCATTCTTCGTGGACAAATAATTTTTTTAATTACTTCTGTGTACAGTTGTAATGTGAATCATGTACCATCTCGTTTACTCAAGACATTTTTCTCTACTGAGCAGAAATCTTATCTAAAGCAAGAAGCTACTTTTATCTGCAGGAGGTTCTTTTGATTGGATTTTTTTTAAACTTCAGTCATGCTTTTATGGTGATTTAAGAGAGTTTAAGAAGCAATTTATGACTTTTAAAGCAACAGCATCCCAGGGCTGTGCATTTAGCTTAAATTTATTTACAGTAAATTTCAGTCCCAGAGTTTTCTTTGCCTCAGAGACTCTCATTGCAGCTTTCTTGTCAATGATTAGCCACAAGCCAGTGTTGTAGATTAATTTCAGCACAATATCAAAAGATATTTTCAGTTGCTGTAAAATGGTGCAGAAACAAGGATACCTTCACAGCTCAGCTCCATTTCCAGAGCCCAGCATCCAACATGCAACCCAGGGCTTGTGTCTCCAAGAGCAAAGACACAGGTACAGATTATCTTGAAAATGCCAAGTTAGTTAAAGCATATATGGTGTTATTTAGTTACTTTAGTAACTAAATGAGGAAATTTGCTATTCTTTTTGGTGAAGTTGTCTTTAACTGAACTTCTCAGTCGTCTTCTTTGAGATAGCTTCTTTCTCATGAGGCCTTGAAAATTTTGCCAGAAAAAGTAGCTGAGACCAGAATTATTTAATGATTCAAAAGCAGGTGATAAATATGTTATGAAGGATTTCTGCAAGCTGCCAGAAAAGCACAATAAATTAACATCAGGTATTGTGCTGGACTGTGCTAGTTTTGCTTTAGTGACTCTGTGTGTTATGATGAAAGGCAAAATTCAAAGTAGGAGCCAAGTGGGTGGGTTTTTTTACAAATATTTTCCTTCTGATCTCTATACACTGATTAAGTCCTTACCAAAGGCACAGCTTGCCTTGCCTCTGTGATGGAGCCCTGTTACTGTAAAAGCAACTTAAAAATTTTGCAGAGCAATCCATGATAGAAAGACCTAAATGAAGCTTCCAGAATAAGTGTAAGGAATCCACTTCAGTAGTGGAATTGGTGATGTACATAACAGCAAAGGATGATGAAATTTGTTGTTCAGTACGCTGTTATTCAGATGAAGTCCCAAATATTATCCCTCTCTTTGGTGGTCCTTTGTTGCTGATTCACAAACTAACATAACTCCTGCTGAGAGGCTGATTCTGTGTCAGTTACATGAAATAATCTTCATTCTGGTAACTGTTAAATGCTGTTTAAGTTGCAGGCTTGCACCTCAATTTTCAACTTATTTCCGTAGTGCCTAGTTTGTTGGGTTTTGTGATTTCACATCTGAGCTCTAGTTTAAGAGGTGAATTCTCAGGGGATCATGGCATTGTGAATACTTCAGTGTGAGATGTATGATTCAGCAGCTTAGCTAATAGTTACTTCTGTAGCATAATGCGTTTTTATGGTTTACTGTAAAAACAGCTATTCCCACTGGTTGCTGCCTCCCAGGCACCTATAGGACAGTGACTCATTGAATCTTTATGGCAGTATTAAAAGAAATACATTCCTTACTTTATTATGACTAATCTTTAAGAGAATCAGGCCAGATTTTTAAACATTTTACCCATCTTTCTTAGAAAGTATACATATATTTAAAATGAAATGTGATCTCAGTGGTGGTAGTACACACAGAGCTGTGCAATATGCACAAAATTGCATCATCTTCTTGGAGATGATGCAGCTTAGTGGTCTGGTGAGGTAGGTACAGAGCTCTGAGTGGAGGCTGTTTTGGACTGAAGTCCTTGATTATGGAATCCAGAGGTGCAATGAGCATCGGCTTTTCATTTTCTGCAATTCATTTTTTTTTTCCAGCAACTTATTAGGAAAAGTCTGTTTCAAATAAAGAGTGTCTGTAAGAGCACAGGGTTTCATGCTTTTACTAAAGCCTGGGTGTGAGTCACCCTAAGCAATTCCCTCAATCTTTAGAGCTGAAGACTCAGGGGAAAAGCAAAAGCTAAAGATAAATGCTTTGAAAATGCCTTGAGGAATAGCTAAGTCTTTGTATCTTCTGCCAGATAAAACATATATATTGAGACAGTGATGATGTTGGTAAAATAAGATGGTCACAGGCTAATTTTGGAGCCTATTTTATGTCCCACTGCCATACTTCATCCTGGTCAGGGTGCCATTCCCTCTCTTGGCAAACACAGCGAGGTTCAACCCTGCAGGAACCCATGGACTCTTCTGTCAGCTGTGGGCATTTCAGGTGTGGGATGTGGGAGCATGAGCCACAAGCAAGGTGAGAGACAGACTTTCCTGAATTTGCAAATATCTCAGCAGAGAGATTTCTGTCCTGTAACAGCCAGCCAAGCTTTTTGGTTTATATGGTTTTCCTCCCAGCTCTTCCTGACATCTGCTCAAGTGGGACTTTTGCACCCAGACTCCCTGACTTGTGCACAAGGGACAGGCTCACTCTGGTGAAGGGGAGGAGGCTGTGTGCAACAGCAGCAGCTCAGGTGCCCTCTCAGGTGCTGCCAGCAGGGCAAGGCACACTCCTGGAGGTGGAATGGTCTGTAGTCACCATACAGGTCTTTGGCCAGGAGCAATTTCCTATGGTAAACATGGGACACAGAAATGTTGTTATTTGGAAGATATCCCAAGAACTGTAAACCCTGAAAGTCACTTGGAGAGGCATATTTCATTTTCAGTTCATCATTTAAAGGCCTAAGGACTCTTTTTTTTTTTTTTTTTCTTTATAATCCCCTCTTCCAATTTAAACTTTCTGGTATTCATCTGTAGATGAATCAGCTCCAACCTTATCTCAGTCCAGGAGAAAACCTGTAACAGATGCATCACACAGTAGCAAATGATTTTAGCCAAGCTACCCAGTACACTTTACTCTCTCTTTAGCACAGTCATGTCCTAAAATGGCACCATGACTTTTAGAGGCTGAGAGAAAATTTATTAAACCAAGTAGGATCTGAACACTAAAGAAGAGATATTGCAGGCAGATAGATCCCCTCCAGAAATCCTGCTGGGTACATGTGACTTGTAAGGTGTATTAGAAACACAACAAACCAAGCAAAGCTTCTAAAAACAAACACCTAGTGAAATAAGGGTACCTTTCATAATTTCAAAGAGTAAGGTCTGATTTTATTTGTTATTTTACCCTCCTGAGCAGTTGATAGAACCTTTAGAAGCAGCTGTTTTGAATCAGGCTTTGCATTTCTAGGTGTGGTAAAGGATTTCATTCCTCAATCCTGCACTGGTGGATTGCATTTGTATGGGGTTACAGTTGAGCTATTTCCAAGAGTCAGCCCTAACCAAACATTTCAAAATAAATTGAGCTGCCATTATGCTATGCTCCTCCAGAGAGCCTGCCATTTTCCTGGAAAGTTATAATGCTATTAATTTTTAAATAGCTAAATGTCATCCAGAAGTAAAGCCCATGTTCGTTGCTAGAGTATAACAATTAGGTCCACTACATTTTACATCTATGTGAAAGTACAAATATGTAAACCCAAATGCAGTAAATTAAAGTTTTAATTTAATTTTTGAAGGTTTTAAACAGATGTTAGTGTTTTCTTTTAGCTAGTTTTACCCCTAAATTGTTTTAAAATGATGTCATTAAGTTTCATTTTTGTGATTTGCTTTAAAGGGTTTAAAATATGAGTCAGTCTCTTTTCAAAACAGTCATATTCCTATGAAGTGATCCCAGTTTGATATCAAAGGAAAAGGGCTTTAAATCAGTCCTTTTGTTTGAGCTTGAAACAAGACTTGTACTTGTCCTACAGAGCCTGTGAAAAAACACCAATTAAATGTGCTGCTCTGGAGGGCTCATGAATTTATTTCTAGTGTTTTCTAACGAGTTTACAAAAAAAGAAAAAACAAAAAAACAGAAAACCAAAAAACAAAACAAAACAAAACAAAACAAAAACCCAAAAAAGCAAAATCAATGAACTGCAGCCCGCACGACAGGATTTGCTACACTGTATTAAAGGTGCTTCAGGAGTGATAGAGGCAAAATTTATCTCTAGCTGCAAGAAAAGGTGTTAGTGTAAATACATCAGGCCTTATTAACCCAATGCAAGAAAAAGAAGAGTAAACAAGAATAAATTCGAGGGGTTTGAGGGTGGAGCCTCTACATCAAGCCTACAGACAAGTGATAGTAGTTAGGATGTTTTCCCCAAAATAACAGAGAAGATAAATTTGGTTTTGGACCAAATGATTCCTGGCTTGTATGGATTCCCTGAATGGACAAAGGAAGCTGAAAGGTTTTTAAATAGCTCTTTGGCAGCAATTCTGGATGTTACAAGACCCGAGCAAGCCCCGGGGGACCAGGCGAGGCAGCACAAACGGGCTGCTGGTGTCCACTGAGGCTGCTGCCAGATCTGCTGGGCAGGCAGCTGGTGGCACCTCCGTGTCCCCATGCTTCATGGAGTGTGAACAGAAGAGAGGGGCAGCAGCAGCTGCTGTCCAAGGTGTGGCACAAAGGAGCAGTGCTTCCCTTTGTTCCAAGTCGCTGTTCTCACGCTTAGGCGGTGTCTGCCCTCAAAAGCTGTGCAAACAGGTCAATTCTGGTTTTCCTGTGTCCCTCAGAGCTGGGGTTTGCTCACCAGCACCCCACTGCTCACAGGCTGCCCTGCTTAGAGCCTTGCCTTTAGGACAAGCACCTTCAGGGGCATTTTGCTTGTGGGGAAGCTGTGCTGGAGCCCTTGACATGCCGTGTGTGTGCTGGATGAAGAGGCAGCAGCGTGTTTCTGTAGGTGCACTCAGTTCCAATGAGCATTGCACTCTTGGAGGACGGAAAATATGTCCCTTTAACTTGGTTGTGATTTCATCCTTTCCCAGTGTAGCTGCCCTGAACAAAATATGAGCTAACCTTAGATCTTATACAGCCTCTTAATGTCATGACATTCATCAATGGCAATAAGAAGACATGTACAAGTGTACACAACTTTATTTTATAAAATAAAAGAGGAAGGCAAACAATAAACATGAATATGCAATTTTGCTATATTAAGCTTTTTTGCGATCAATTTGTTTTTCTTCATGTGCAGTCAGATGATTACTTGGCCAGTTTCTCTCACTAATGCTGATATAAAAACTCACACCTTCAATTAAAAAAAAATTCCTTTGTAGCAAGTAATTTTCTGTTTAATTTTTAAATGCCAATTTTTTTTAGTGATGCAAGTACTGTTTCTGTAGGAATAAGCAGAGTTATTGTGGCTGTAGTATGGTTTTATCTGCTACTTGTTCTTGATAAAGGACTTTTTGGGCAAGTCTCAGGTATCAGCTAAAGCAGATTCAGGGCTGGGAAAACAAACAAGTGTCTTAAATTTTCATTTACAGTTGATCTCTTTTATCCACAATATGATGAAAATTTCAAGCAAGTTTCCAATTTGTGGTTCTGTTCTAAATTATTTCAGTCCCATCTCCTGAAATCCTGATTTAACACAGACCTTGCCAAAGAGATCAAGGAAAAGTGTACATAAATAGTTTTCCATAATGAACATGCTCTGCAAGGTATATTTTTTTGTTTTAATTTTAATTAACTGCATCTCAGTTGCAAATATTTGCAATGAAAATCTAATAAAGCTTGCTTGGGTTTGGTTTTCATTAACATTGCAAAACCAGGAACAAATGAATAAACATGCATAAAAGGATCATGAACTGTATTGAATGTACAAGGGATTATGTCCAAGGCTTTGAGCTCCCTCAGATTTCTGAGCTGGCCTGGTTATGGTTTTGCAAATGCAAGAACCTGGGACACATTTAGAGACACCAACCTAGGAAGTCAAATGGTTATAATAATAGCAGGGAAACTTTCTTAATATGAAGAGTCTCTGCAGATTAATCTTAAAACTTTTGTCACAAATCAGATCTAAACATGGAGAGAATTTGAGATGAAAGTAAGAGGGGGCAAAGCCAAGGGACTTTCAGCCTTGTTGGCCTTTGTGACTCAGACAACCACCTCAGGTCTTGTTGAAAAGTGGTGGCATAAGGATTATAAAGATGTAGGAATCATGGGGTCCAGAGTAAAGCCCAAGGTTTGCTTAAGTCTAACTAATATTTTTTTATTTATTTTATTTTAACAGGGACATGTTCCTGTAAAAATTTTTAACCCCTGTGGCTTCATCACAGTGTTACTTGGGGAAACTTTCACGTATTTTTCTCTACTTCTGTTGCTGTTTTAACTGCATGGAGTAAGAGTGCTTAATATGCATCTAGAAATGAGCTGTTAAGAACAATTATGGGAAAAGGATTAAATGGCTAAATAAAATACCTTTAAGAAGCAATAAGAAGACATGTACCTAAACATCAGCTGGGATTTAACTATATTTGTCATGTATAGAAATTTTTTTCAAAATGTATAGAATTTTTTTCAAAAATTTTGTCAAAGTAATTGCAGTTAATCTCTACTTCCTGTGCATCTGTTCCAAGATTAGCTTTCCTAATAGAAATCTTTGCTTTAGAAAGATGATCTCAAAGACCTCTGGATTCCTAAGTCTGTACTTCAGTACATGGAGCTTAGAGCAGGCACATCTGTATGGCAGCACATCAGCACCCTCTTGATGTGTAGGGTTACTGAGACAGTTTGTGGGGGCAATACAGTGTGATACCAGAGTGTGGAGAAAGTGTGAATACACTGTGGAAATTAAGAAGCTGCTTGAAATCCAAGGCAGCAGCATATCTCTTTATAGTAGCCCTGCTTAACCTTGCATCAAGAAGTCAAATGAGAATTTTTACATCTGGCTTTGAACCTCTAAGCTGCTGTCTTTCATACTGTTTAAAGCCTCTTGGCTGTTACTGCAAACCCACTGTCCTGGATTTAGTCTTGCTGTCTTTCACAGCTGTGGTTTAACATGTTCAAGATGAGAA
Source organism: Eopsaltria australis (assembly GCA_034509425.1). Taxonomy (NCBI): domain Eukaryota; kingdom Metazoa; phylum Chordata; class Aves; order Passeriformes; family Petroicidae; genus Eopsaltria; species Eopsaltria australis. The sequence goes on along the minus strand of JAVTVJ010000031.1, from coordinate 4,848,164 downwards.
TTTCATTATGGAACCTTCACGTTTGTGGATTCTTAACACAAATTCTAATCGTGATAGAAAATTAAAGTGTTCATACCTGTAGCAATAGAAATAGTACAGCCACCATGAAATGGGGTGGTTGAAAGGAATAGGATTGAGATTGCAAAAGCAGTTTGAATATGCACATTATTGTCTTTCAAGTGACTTCATGTAGTTGTGACTGTTTCCCCTTTATAAACATTTATGCTTTTGAATTGGAATTAATGTTAATGGAAAGCAAATTCTGAAATCACATGTGTGATTACTTACCAGAGCTGAATTTCAAATACCACACGTTCCACTCGTAGGAAAAAAGCATTGCCAAATGTCAAAAAAATTCAGGTGTGGATAGAATTATATTCCATGAACAGGCCCAAGGATTTTGCTCATTTCAGCCTCCTTCTCAACACATTCTTGGGCCTGTCCAAACAAACATACAGGTTAATACACTACAGAGAGATTTCTATTTCATTTTGACCTCTGAAACCCCATTTATTTATCAGCAGGACCTCCTCTACAATAGAAACCAAGGAGCTGTTCACTTCTCCGTGGCAGTCAGGTAAAGGTCAACTAAAGCTGTGTTAATTTATAGGCATCCATGATTTTACTTCACTCGGAATGAACCTTGAACTTACATTGTAGGGGCACTGAGCTCTTTCCAGAATTTGCTCTGAAGCCATTATGCCCAATGAAAGACTTACCTTGACTTTTTAGGCATTGGCTTAGTATTTTGAGCTGCTTCTGCCTCCTTCCAGTCCATTTTCTTTACCTGATTATTAAGTGGCTTCATAGCTGCATTAACATATTTGAGGAAGGCACTAAATAAATGAAACTAATAACCCTGCATTCTCCTAAGTTTCTCCAGATATATTCATTTCAGAGGTATAATGAGGCACAACGAAATTGTAGTCAATGCCTCTCTTTAAATATGGTAATTAATTCATTGTGATTTCTTTAAAGAGTGTGTGAAATACCTGTTACATGGCAAGAATGTTTTTCTTTGACCCAAGTTAAATTATTTTACTGTAATTCTCTGCAGAGGTTAAATGTAGTGTGCACCATGCTAAAATGATGAGGCATCATATTTGGAGTCACTCACACAGCCCATAGAGTTGGTTAAGGTGCAGTTCCTGTAGCTCAACGATCATGGAGATTTCCCAAAGCTCAGCAAACCTTGATACCAAATTCTTCCACACTCACGAGTGTAGCTGTGGAAGGCCTGCCCAGCTGGGCACTTCTAGGTCAGAACAGCAGAAAAAATACCAGTATTTGTCATCCACATCATGTACTTTATTAAAGGCTCTCTGCATCTTGATTTGTGCAGGCCTTCAGCCTCAAAGGAATCAATCCTTGGCTTCCCATTCACTCAAATATTTGCCTACACGTGACCCAGGGCTAGGATTTTCTTTAAATAAAAGAATCTAAAAGTAACATGACGTAGAAGTGACTTCATTTGGAATAAGGCTAAATTTAAAGCATAGATCATATGTCTAAGATATGCAAATATATGAAAAATAAACACCCCTTGCCCCCACGCTCTGTGGCCTGGGGAGAGGACACCTGACCCTTCATTCCATGAAGGTGGCACAGCTGAAACTAGAATATATTTCCACAATTCTTTCTGTGTATAAGATGGACACTGGGAGCACCCCAACAGTATTACCACTTTTTAAATTTTTTTTTTTTTTTTTTGCCTCCTTGGCAAACACAAAAGGGGGTTGCCTTGGTTGGCTCCAATGGTTTGAAAGCTGCTAGGATGCACCCTAGGTATCCCAGTATCCCCCAGATGGGAGGATGTCTTTTTGCAACCACAGACTGCTGCAAAAGTAAATTTAATCCTATTGCAGCTAGATCTTCAAAGGCAAACATCTTTAAAAAACCTTGGGTGCTTCACTGAGGTATTTGCAGAGAGATTTCTCAAACCACTTTAAGGAAGAGCTAAGGAGAAGTCTAACCAGTGACCCAACTGTATTTATTTACATTTTAATGCTCCTAACGTGATTTGATGGCACGATGTTTAATAAGCAGCAGCAGTTTGAATTTCCTGGCCTGGCCTGCCCGAGCTGTGGATATTGGCCTATTACACTGTGTAATGAAATGAAATGAAATGAAATGAAACCCGAGCTGAGGCATCAGTGCCTGATCTGTCACTCCTGCTGGGGCTGGGGGAGGAGGGCACTGACTCATGATGCTGAGCAGCTTTCATACCAGGAATGTGTTACAGATATTACTCAATGTTCATAAAAAAAAAAAAAATGGAGTTTTAGAAAAAGATGTGGCTGATTTGCTTGTAGAACAGGCAGCAGTGCAAATCAGAGTGCTGGTGCCTTGTGAAGGGTTCAGTGATTGAGATAAAGCAATTCTGGAAGGACAGTGTAAATGTAAGGTAGCTAATTTTCTGGCTGTATTAGCTCTGTCCCGTGATGATAGGATGGAGTGCTTTGAAAATCATTCAGTTGTATCACTTCTATCCTAGAGGCACAAAACATTATTTGGTGTAGCAACTTGAGAGATGTTTTCCATGTCCTGCCTCCTTCTCATGCTTTCAGGTAACAGAGAGATTTTGTCAAATGTTATCTGTAGGAACTGAAAGACGACAATTAACATTTGGATCTGGTTAGTGCTCAGTACCTTCTTTATTGTTTATTGTGTCAGCAAGTTTGTGGACATTTGGCATCTTTTTCTGACTTGAACTTAACAGTCTTTTGAATTAAATGTGAAATAAAGAGTTCAGTAAGAAATGATGAGGCTAACTCCATCGGGTTGTTTTATCTCTTGCTTGGATTTTGTTTGATTTATGAGGGCTGGTCATCTGCTACCCCAGCAAATCAACACTGAATCTTTGTTTCATCTATCTTGTATCTACACCCTTCTGTTATATACCTTCTCTAGAAATATGTTAATGGTGAATATCTTTCATCCATGGAGAGACTGAAATTGGGGGAGGGGGGATCATGATCTTTCCAAAGTGATATACCAAACTAACAGCCAGATAAGATACATGCTTTATTCACATATTTGGCTGCTAAACATTCAGTGTTGAAGCATTTGTGGAAAGTGTTGTTGTTTTCTATGCAAGGTATTATAAATTACATTTTTCTTACAAGATTAGCCAGAGTAGTCTTGTGATTTATGCATCACATCTGTGGCCAAGTTCTGGGAAGAGTGAGGTTAAAAATAGGGCAGCAATAAATGAAAAATTGGAAGTAATATGGGCACAGAAAATGTTATATAAAAATTCAATAAAAGATGATAAACTAAATTTAGGAGATGGTCAGATTTGATTTAATAAGCAGGAAAAAAGAACTTGTGAAAAAAGGATCTCCCTTCGTGCTTGGTCATCATCTCCCTTATACTTTTTCCATGTTGAAAGATGTCTTACAGCACACAGTGAGTTTGCTCTGACTGTGATGCATTTCACTTTGTGTGGGTATGGCTGGGGCTACCAGCCATCCCCTGCCCCTCCATGGGCATCACTTGGGCTATCTCTTGCTGTGGATGACAGCATTTACATGTTGAAACCAGCCATGCTGAGCCAAAGGACCCTGATGTTCTGATAGAAACAGCTCAGCGCTCTTCGTAGTTCTGTGAACATATTTCCATAGTGTTGTACCCTGTTCTGTGCTACTTCTTTAGAGGAAAAGCCAAAAGAGAACAGGAGAGAAGCCACAGGGCTGTGGATCCCCTGTTTCAAAGTGTTCACATTGTTCAGGAGCAGTAACTTGCATTGTGTGTGCAGGTGATACTGCCCCTCTCAGATGTGAGACACAGAAATCTGTGATGATGCTCTGCAGGCAGAACTTCATGCAAAGAACTCCTGCTGATACAGGGTGACAAGGTGAGCTGTCTTTGGGGTTTGTTTTTTACTGTTTTCAAGCTCAGCTGACTGGTATAAAAGAAGGAAGAGAGCACCTGAAGTAAACAAACATGGGCTTGACTATAAACAGGAGATGATGGCCTTTGGCAAAGCAATAGAAGCTTTGCTTGTTGTAATTCCATGAGGAGTTGTTCACACTGGACTAGATACTTTGACAGGAAGCATATTTTAAAAAGAATAAACCCAGGGCCATTCAGATCTAGACATATGGTAAGACTGTATTAAACCTGAGCATTTCTGAGACCCTGCTACATTCAGGGGGGCTGCACACAACTGTACATCTCAGTTCTTATAGGCTGGAATGCAGAACTTCTGATTTCTGATGGCACATTTTGGGATTAGTAAAATTAGAAACTTTTTCAGGAGCTCCTTCCATCAATTCTTTTGTATTATAATACCAGTGGGTGTGCTTATTGACTGGAGTTATTCACTGACTTCTCCCATGCTTTTGCTCAGCAAGGCAAGGCAGTGATGCAGCTGCTGCCTGCTGTCAGTGGGGCAATTGGCAGAAGTTGATTTGCTTATCTGCTCCCAACTAAACAATTCTAGGATGGATCAGGATGAATTTTCAATGGCTTCACCATCTCTGAATTCTTTCTTCCTCCTTATAACTATTTGCACAGTTCCTCTTCTGTGGCAACCTGCTCCAGTAGCATTCCTTATTTTATTTTAATTTAGTATAAATTCCTTTACAGATTTTTCTGATGCAGATCATTACTTTTGTGATTCTGTAAGCATGAGAGCAAATACTGTTATGCTGGTAGAAGCATTTGTGAAGCTGAGGAACCACTTTCCCTTGTTTAAGTTAAATTGGAAAAAAAATACCACACCATCACCTTGTGTACTCCATATGAATGCTAATAATAGAGTTCAGGTGTGTGATGGAAGAAGTTATTGTGGAGACTAATAAACAGAGGAGCTCAGGCAGAGATTGTTGAATTTTTTTTTGTTTCAAAGATGTAAAGCGATCACAGATGCAGCCAGGTGAGTGCTAGTAGCAAAACTATATGAGAAACCAAATATGAGCTGAGAGAATGAGTCCTTTTGTTTGGTAAAGGGACGGCCTAGAGTTGTGACCAAAGAATATTTCTCCTGTTGTTTCATCTCTCTTTTATTCAAAGAAAAGGAGGATTTCTGGGACTCCAGTTTCCCTGAATATTGCACTGTTGTTCCAGTGCCTGTTCAATAAAGTCTGATGCTTCCCAAAAGTGATGGATTATTGCACATGTGCTGTTGATTTCTGGATATAGAACAGTCCTTGGCAGAAGCATTGAATATATTGCACATGTGCCCTGTGAGGGTATGCATGTCTGTAGTCAGTCTAGGGTTTCTGCCAGGAAAAGGCTACCTCATGTCTGGAAACCCCAGACAAATTCCTTCCAATTCATCCAGATGAGATTAGAAATGGGGAAAAAATAATATTGTAAAATTTTAGAAAAATAAGACCACAGGAGACCTGAAGATGTTACCTGTTGTGCCTCCTTGGTGGAAAATGATGTCAGTTATGCCTCTGACATTGCTAATTACAGTTTTGTAACCTGTCCTAAAAGAGCTCCAGGAAAAGTTTCTCCAGATAGAACTTCCCTGGGCAGCTCATTGCATGTTTAAGTGTTCTTAGTTTAGAAAGATTTTTCCCTAAAGTTTAAGTCTAGCCATAACTTTAAACCAGTTTTCATGGATCATGTTTTTCTGGGCTTGATAATTCTAATGGCTTTCTCTTTACTTGGTCCCAGTGTATCTGTCCTGTAGTCAGTCACACTAAAGAAGGGATAGGGATGGACTTAAACCTCTGCTTTGTTTATCCATGTACCTTGAAGCCTGTTGCCTTTTTTTTTCTTTTTTTTTTTACACTACATAATGGCATCACTGATTCATATTGATTTTGGGATCCCCTGTAAACATTCTGAATTTTAATCCTTTCTTCCAAAATAGTGGCAGACTTTCTACTCTGCATTACTTTCTTTTAATAACATGTGCTCTTCTATCAACAAGTCATCAGTGATGAATTTTCAGGGCAATGGCATCTAGAGTTGTTTGTGCAGCCCTGTTTGATACTTCTCTCCACTCTGGCAACACACATGTCAATCATCTGCAGGCATAATTTTGTTTGTCATAGGGTGTTTTGACATAGACCCAACTTCCCTTGTTTGCATATGAGGACATCAGGGCACCATTCAGTGCTTTAAGTCAGAGCCTTTTATTGTGCTATAGAAAAAAAATTAGACTGGTTTGATATAATTTGCTTTGAACAAATCCATGTTGGATGCTCATAATCTTCTTGCTTTATTCCAGGTGGTTACAAGTGAATTGTTTGTTCATGAATTTTTCCAGGAAGCTGCAGTTAAGCTGCCCAGCCTATAATTTTCTTGCTCTTCAATTTATTCTTTTTGATAGAAGGCATTAAGTCTCCTTTTCTGCTTTTCAGTGGCCTTACCTGTCCCCTGCAAGTTCTTGGAAATAGCTGCTTCAACTAGTTGCTAAGGTAAAAGGGGATATGTGATATCCCTAGGATTACACCAGAAAAATATCTGACTCTATAATCAAATTATCTTAACGCAAAAAAAGCCCTGCTAAACCCTGACAATTGGCTCTGTGTGAGTTCAGGCATTTTGCAATTTCTCCTTTAGCAATCTCAGAGTGCTGTGTGATAGCCTAAGAAGCTGGAGGAAGAGCACAGTCTGCCTGATGAATAAGCTGCCTCCTCCCTTTGTCTCCTGCAGACCATCTCGTTGCCTTTAATAGCTTGCCTTATATTTCAGTAGTTTCCATGGCAGCTAATAATTTATTATTGAGCTAAGTAATAATTGCTTTATAATTATAAATCCAAGCAACATGCTGGCACATCTATCTGAAAACTTAGGCACTAATTCCTTTCATATTGATCTTCCTCCCTACTTGATCTTTTTGAATTCATGAATTATGTTTTATCTCACCTCTTAACAGTGAGTAAAACTAATCTGAAGCTTTTGTGTTGTAACCCCTTTTTGAATTCTGCTGTTGCAAAGCCTCCCTGACCAGCACAGCACTAGGTATAAGCCCCTTTGAATGCCTTCACATAAATCCAGCAGAAGAAGCTGCTTTGAGCATGCCCTTGCCCTTAAATTTGTGTGTTTTCTCTGCCTTTTCTTAAACAATTGCCCAGTAGCAATTATAAACATGTTTTCATAGTAATAAATGTGCTTTTATTTACATATATAAATATTTAGTATTAACAGAAAAGATGCATATGGGCAAGGATTTTCTTTACAAAATTCAAATGAAAATTTTCAGAGGGAACCATCCTTTCCCAGACACCGACAGAAAGCAGGCACTGATTTTGTTGCTGATATGTCTTTATGTTTCCTGTCTGCCTCTACAATCTATTGCCTACTGCTCCTAGCCTACATGTGAGCTTTTAGTACTGTACTTCTTGTTCTGGATTCATTAATTTCTTGGCTCATGACTGGGGTCATCAGGTTGAGAGGTAGCACAAATAATAAGAGTAATCATAAATAGAGTAGGATATTGATGCAGCTGAAAATTGAAATATGCACTTTCTGCAAATGACAGAAATAATTTGTGCAATAGAGTAGTATTTTCAAACAAGCTAAGCTGTTGATAAATGCATATTTTCCTACCTGAGAAGTGTATTTCTCATGCCAAAACTGAGAACTGTTTTTATTTAGTAACACTCCTATGGAGCCTGTGCAAAGCATGGTGATAATGCAATAAATCAAACAGTTCTGTTACATTATGTAGTTCTCACAAGTTAGATGACTATTTAATCTTTGCAAAATCACCATCTTTAAAAAATAAAAGAAAGGTAAGCAAAGCTTGAAATAGTTTTGCTTTTCCTCAGAGTCAAATTTCCTGCCTGTTTACAAGCCACAGCTTAGACCATTAGGTTTAAAATTGGAGTGTTTCTAGGTAAACAGGCACAACATAATGGTTTCCATGACTGATGCATCTGCCTTGGGCTTATGGCACAGACCACTGTCAAGGCAGTTTAACTTAATGTATCAACTGTATTTGAACTGTTCTCATAAGGATGCTGAGACACTCGGGACACAGTTGTTCCTTATCCTCACTTATTTGGAGATTAATCTTGCTTTAGGAGACACTGTACTTCACTGCTTGGCAGGGTGTCAGTTTTGTGGAGGCACTGTGTGATTAGGCTAAATTATTTAGTTAAAGAAGGAGCAAAAGCAGGCTAGTCAACAGTTCAGTAGTTATAAATCTGGATGTACTGTCATAATAAAAATAAAATAAGTGAATGTAGGTTTAATCTTTTTATAAATTGATGGGGTTTTTTTCATACCTTCATGAAAGGAAAAGACACTGGTCTGCTTTTCTTGTTAGAGATCTTCACAGTAGTTTCTCCTGGAGGCATTTTAGATGATTTTCCAGGTAAATAACATTAAACCTTTCTGGATATTTTTAGTGCTGCTTCATAGAGAGCTCAAGCAAACATTTTCAGTTAGGTGCTAGTATGTAGATAGACAAATATTTTCAAGAAGGAGGCTTTGAATTTCAAAATATATATAATTGTTGTATTACTTGCTGCATATTTGTTTTGCAAGACAAACTTTTTTTGGATGCATAGTTCTGCTTTGGTAACTTTCTCCCTGGTGTACAAGCTCATGGCGACTTGTAGGTATGATGTGGGTGTACAGAAAATTCATTCAAACAGTTTCCCTATTGTTCTATACCTGCATGGCAGTTCACATCTCTGACCTATTGCTCTCTGCTTGTGGCAGCTCAGCTGTAACATCAAAGGGAGTTTTAAACATCATTTGTGTAGCTAATTGTTTAGAATTACCCAGACTTGCTAGTCAACTAAATTCTTTACCTAACAAACTAGAAGGCAAATACATCTGGGCCTTTGACTGTGAGTTATGGTCAAACATCAAACCCTGGGCTATTTGCTGCTGGTGCAGGTGGTCCTGTGGTTTGGGCTCAAGGAGGGCCAGGTCTGGTAGCACAGAAGTTGCTGACAAACACCCAGGGAGGAGTCAGGATCAAGCACATCCAGGCCTTGCTGGTATGGCTGGGTGTTTGCTCTGCTCACTGCTGGTATTGATGCTGAACCAAGCTCTCAGTGTGTGTTTTCCACTACCATGTCAGTGAATCTGTATTTTTTTGGGACTACTTTTTGTTTATTAATGTGCTCCAGAGCTTTACCCGGACTCTACTCCTTGTCCCAGGTGACTAAATGGGATGTTCAGGCAGGGTCACCACCCTGCCTTTGTGTCTGGAACTGCTCACAGTTTTCTCTTTTGATGCACAGCAGAAGCAGATGGATGGCATCACTGCTCCAGCCATTAAACTACACACATCTCTTATGTCTTTTCAAAGTGCTGCTTCCTTTTTTAATCATTAGCACTTATTTCCTTCTGGTGCTTTTTCTCTATTGGCAATAAAGGATGGTTTTCTCATGTTAAATTTTAATTTTGCTGTTAACAGGCCTGGTTGGAAAAAAAGCTTTTGTAACAGTCATAAAAAACTACGTGTGCAAGACAGCACAAATGACATGTAGGCTTATTCCATGAGGTTTGTTTAATTGAAGATAAATAAATTTATTATCTTGCAATTACTGTGGCTTGTATATGAAACAGTTTCCCAGCAAGTTTAGCAACTCAACATATTGCTTTCAACTTGGCACCAGGTTTTATTTCACTGTATCTTAAAAGCTTCTTGGAGGTGTTTCTCTCCTGGTTCTCTGGGCTCCTCGATATACAGACAAGATTCCAGGTCAGGATCTTTCCAATTCTTCCACAGAAAACTCAGATTGGAACATTGAGACAGAATAGCAATACAAATAAGAATGTTAGTGACTACAATGCAGCTTAAAATGTTTTCCTTTTTCAGTTCAGAGTATAATTCTGTTCTATGAGATGACTCCTAATTGATAGCACTGATTAGCTTTCTTTTATTGTTCTTATTTTCATAAGAGGAGAAGCACATGGAATAGGAGAAATCATTCACTTGGGATTATGGGAAGGAGCATTGTTGAAATGTGAAACTGTTGTTGGAGTTTGGCAGGCTCATTCTGCCATAATTACCCCATTGACCCACAAGTGAACTTTACTTTTCAAAGAAACAATTTTGGAATGTTTCCTGGGGAATGTTTTGCTGTTGATGTGTGAGCACACAGTGCAAGATGCTAAAGATATATCCAAACTTGTGGCTGAGTATTAATGCAGCTCCCTGGTGCAGCTCCACAGCCATTTTGTGGTGCCTCAGGTCTTTCATGGGAGTGCTTTGTGTCCTTCTGAACAAATCCTGTCCATGGACTTGAGTGATGCTGGAAGATATAATTACTTTTGGATTTTAAAATGCACTTTAGTGAGTGTGGAAACTTGGGACCCTGATCCCAAGTGTTATCCAAGCACTTTCTATTAAAGGGGAGCCTGACACCTTATAAACAGGAACAGAAATCTTTAAAAAACCCCACTGAGTTGGTGGAGTGGGGTTTTCTTGGTTTTTTTCTTCCTATTTTATTAATTATGTACCTGAAGACTTTTTTCTCCCATTCCTTTTTAAGGCATGGACCCAACTGCCTGTGCTGGCACTTGATCCAGAACTGAGCAGAGAACTGTCCTGCATGAGTCTGCTTCTAAGTCTGTCTTCTTTTACCTCTTTGAGCCACTCCAAACCAGGACACCAAAACTTGGTCATCTAATGATCTTCCAGTCTGCAGATGTCTTGTAAGGATGAGCTAAATATGCTGGAGCAGTAATATTTTTTACCTAGGCCTTTCAAGAAGTTCTTAATATTTCTGAAGAGTAGACTTCTTGTGGCTACTCAGATTTCCATTTTATGTTAGCAATGAAGCCTTTCAAAACATAGCCATGGAAAAGGAATAATCCTGATAATTCAAAGATGAATTATATTTGATTAATTTTATAAATTAAATTATATTGCAATATAATAAAAATGGGCTAGTGTAGTGGTAGTTCATTAAATGGAAAAAATTCTTAATATACTAATGGCCTAATTCAGGAATTAATTGCTAATCCTTTGTAACAATTCAAATTTCTTTCTTCTTTGATATGGTTTTGATAAGGTAGCTGTGGATATTCTTTAGTGCTGCTTATGGTGACATTTTTTGTTGAACTAATTTTTAGAATTTATCATAAATACATATGTTGGTATTAGACTCTCTTCTATGGGGAAGTTGGCAAAAAGAAAAATTGTTTCTGAATTGCTGAAGGTTCATCTTGAATGCACATCCGAGCTTTCAATTTTGTTAGGGTTTTTTTTTCCTCAGAGTTTAAAAAAAATATTTTTACAGACAAATACTCTGCTGCTTCAGAAAATGCAGCTCTCGTGTAACTTCCATTTCAATTCCTTGCCTGCACAATTAAAACACAAACTCGAGACCTTTTTCTCGACGCTTCCATCGTCTATTTCTCATTATGCTTCTTGATGAGATTTTTAGGCTTCACAGAACACCGTCTAGGCAGCTAATCCGATGCAGTGCTAAGATCACAGCACTTCTTGTGTAATTCTTATTAGGTTAATCAAGAAACTTACTGAAGCAGGAGGTTTTTTAAGGCCTGCCAAATCTGAAGCGATAGATCAAAGTTCAGAGCCCTCTGACCCTTTTGCCCTAACTCTCCTCAGCAAAGTCTCCGTGAAAGGCCTCATTGTGAACAGGCAGCGTCCAGAGCCTGTACATTTGCAATTGTTTAGGCTTTGGAGGGGCATTGTGCTGTCACTGCTGAAATGCATTTGCTTCTCTTTCTGAAGTGTAAAGGTTTTCACCTCCATTGCCTATACAAGTGCTCTGGTCAGCACAATGGCACTTAGGTGATCCTTGTTCCTGTCAGCCCCAGCAGCCCGGTTTATGACAGAGTGCCATTAAATGGCTCAGAAGCCAACGTTAGGAAAACAGCAGTGAAGAACAGGGGAAAAGCTTCATTTCCATATGGTCAGCCAAGCAAGAACAACACCAGCATTGTGATCTGGAGTAGATAGTTTAAGCACTATTAAAGAGACATCTATTCTTTAAGTTGTCTCCTGAATGCTGCTGCGCTTCTTTGATTACACTTCATGGTCAAAACCTCTTCCTAACCCAAATGCTTTTTGCATTGCATGGCTTTGGTGTTATTAATATAATAGCAAGGATTACTTTGGATAATAACACTGAACTTCAGAATGGAAATCAAGTAATTTAATTAAATGAAGTTTGACCCAGACAGGCTAAGGAAATTTTGGTAAGGTTGCCTTCATAACATTCTGATTTACTATGTCCTTTTTCAGGGGAAATTACAAAATCAAGATTGCAGCGGAATTGGTGTAGAAATGATAATTGTCCTTCTAAAGAGGGCCTGAAATTTCTTTGGTAAATCCAATTGTGCTCATTTATTTTTAAATTTCTGAATTAATTTCCCCCCAAAAAGTAACGAGTGACTCCCTGGATTCACCAATTTGCCAGCCAGAAAGGGTTAAAATGTTCTTGCAGCCATATATTTTAATTGCCCACAGCAGCTATTTGTGCTCAAATGTAAGATTTAACATCTTGGTTTCAGATGTGCATTACAGGCACTGTAATGCTGAGCTGGTGTCTCTGTGCTCCCAGAGCCAGTGGGAATTTGGCTGTTTTAATTGTGAGAGATGTCTTTGAGATGAGTTACCAGGGGCTGTGTTCTTGCATTGTCAAAAGAACACACTTAAAAGTTTACAAGTTACACAATGCAGAAACAAAGAGGGTGTGTGAGCAATGTAGGTATATTTGGGGGTTTTTAGATGTGTATTTCTCACTGAATTGAAAGCAAGTGTTTAGGAGATACATAACACTTATTTCAAGAGTAGTTAACTCAAAAGTCAATGAGTCAATTCTTGTATAATGCTAAAATTATCAGATATTTCTGAGGAAACCTTTATTTAGAGTGCATGAGCATGGTATCAGAAATTACAGGAGTTTATTAAAATAAAGAGAAAGATGTTCAAATCACCAATTTACTAATTAGAGTGTCAATTGATTAAAGCAGGGTGTTTATTTACAAACCAAACAAAGCAGTTCAGGCAATTATGGTTCTCCCCCTTATTGCAGGAAAACATTTGAAAGCCTGACAGGCAGTTGTTTACTCACCATGAGTATTAAATTCTTTAATCTTCAAATTTACAGAAAATCACTGTATCACCTGCAGGAAGTTCTCAAGATAAATACCCAGTGGAGTATTTTGGTACAGTCAAGTTGCAGCCTGCTGCCTTTCAAAGGGAAAAAGTGAAAGGCAGGAGTGATAAAAAAAGATGTCTTTGAGGGTTCTGAATTTTTTCTGCCCAACTCTGTCTTGACTACAATTTAATTTTAAAATGCATCCTTTTGCCTGCCACAACCAAATCGATTTCTCTTCTACCTATAAAACAGAAGTGTCAGCTTTATTAGATCCTTATATACTGAACATTAGGGTGTATTACTGTTATATAAGACAAAGTTTATTCTGGTGAATTGGTGACAGGTACAATACAAGCACACCCTGTGTCAGCTTGGGAAGGAGTGCATGTGCAGAAGAGAATATTGTCATCACTCACTGCACGATAATGCAGAATATTACTTTATTTATGGCTTGAAAAACTAACAGAGGTAGTTAAACCTTTGTGTCAGTCAAGTCCTGATTTAAAGCTCCAGTTGCTGATATTCAAGGACTCAATTATTTATGACCTTTTGTCTTTTCCGCTTTACAGCACACACAGCATCCAGGCTCCACTTAATTATTTTACTTTTTCTTATTCTTTCTTCATGATTTTCTCTCTAAATAAAAGCAAGGAGGGGAAAACTTCTTTCCAACAATTTTATTTTTCATTTTTGTTCCACCCTTACCATTTTCACAGTTGTAATTCCATGGCGTTTCTTCCTGGCATAATCTCACTTGCCTGGCCAGCGGAGCCAAATGGGATTTACCAATTTACTTCTGGAAACTAAACAGCCTAATGTTCCTCTCTGGTTATCTACCCTTTCAGCTGGTGGGATATATGCTCTGCCTTCTGCCTGCTTAGTGCCCTGTAGATAAATTTGAGCAGAATTTCTTTAGCTGTCAGAGTGATGGATGGGCGGTACAGTGGAGCCTGCTCAGCCAGAGCAAGTGGCTGCCTTTGCCATCCATCACTCTTCCTGCTGTCAGCCCCTTGATCAGGGCTGCAGAGCAGGTTCAGACTTTGTCTAGGTCACAGTGCCACAGAAAAACAATTAGTTTGTCAAGGATATACATATTTTAGCATGAGGATGTTTGACATCTGAAATGCTGTTGTGTTCTCTATTTGATAAATCAGATTTTCGCTTGGTTTTGAAGTAGGAGCTTTGTGCTTAGGGGAGACTGCGTGTGTCACACTGGGTATGCTTGTAGTTATAATTGTGGATAGTGGAAAAGAAAAGTGTGTGACCTGATAGAAAAAAAGAAAACAGGGAAGCAGCATTTGATACCTGAGCATTGGAGGCCAATGTATGCTTTAAAATGGCTGTTAAAAAGAGCTGCGGCCTTTTAAAGCATTTAGGACTTTTTCCTGCTGATAATTTTTAGTAACTGATTCTTTTTGGGTTTTAGGTCATTCTCTGGCTTGATTTGTTGGCTTCTACAACTCACCAACTATTTGTGAAATAGAAAAGTACCAGACTAAACTGAAGTATTTCTTCTTACTTGTGTTACATTTCACAAAAGCTTGTATTTCTCTGTATTTCATTACATTTCATGTGTTCAGCTGGTAACTTAAGTTTATGCTCTTAAATGCCAGGCAGGATTTTAAATTCAGAACAGTCCTTAAGTCCTGCTCATGACCTCAATTTTTTTTTTCTTTCCTTTTAGAGGTGCTGGGAAGAAGAAAGAAGAGATGCTCGACAATTCATTTAGCTGGCAGTGAACCAGGTCTAGCTGCTGGAATATTTATTGTCTTCCAGAGGTTTTTACTGGTTTTTGAGGCACTTTTCCACAGTTTAGCAGGAAGGATTTGCAAATATGCCCAGGTTCTGCTGGGGACAGCCCCCAGGAGTACTGCCCACCAGCAGATGTGTGGCTTTGCTCTGGAGGCAGCTGGCTGTTGTCCCTGCTGGAGGATGCCTGAAGCCTGGGGTCGTGCTTAGAAGGAGAGCCACTTGTGATATGAACATGACTACATCAGTACCACAAACCTGCTTCTTGGGATGAATCACTCCAACAACAGACAGTCACAGAAGTAGAGCCTTGATGTTGTCACAGGGGTTACAGATGCCTGATGCCACCCCTGGGTGCACTGTGGAGTTGGGGACACCAGGCTGCATGTGCTTTGTAGCACTCATAGGACAGGCTGCGAGTGGGGAGCCACGTGGGAGCTTGAGCAGGAACTTCTGTGCCTGGCTGAGCTGATGCTGCACTCCTGACCCAAACAGGATGCACATTTTGGTTCTTCTGTCCCTACAGTTGTCATTCAGGAGCAGGTATGGTGGCAACCACTGCCCATGAACTGAACAACCTGCTTGTGTGCACAGCTAGAAACCAATTATCCATGGCCCATGCTCTGGTATTGTAGTATCAATGATACTTTCCAAGAGTAAATTGGTTATGTTTTGCATTTCAATGTCCGAAGAAGGTGTTGCAATATCTTGCAAATTTAATGGCCTTGCAGACAACTACAATGCTGTGCACTTAAGTGGGAGAGATATTTAAAACCATAGTCTTCTTCCTGAGCAGCTCGTGTGGCACAGGGAAACCCTGCAGAGACAAACTGACTGCGTTCTGGAAATGCTGAGCGAGTGCAGAGATAACTCTGCTCCTTGTTCACTAATATTCCTGTTATCTATCACCAGCCACTCTCTGTCAGCTGCAACAATTGTGCTCACAGGGTTGTTTTCTTAGAAGTCTGCTACATATTTATGTTCAAGTGAGAAGGATTTCTGCTTGGAGCTCTTACCGGTGGGATTGGTAGGGGAAAATAAATCTTTGCCAAATTTGTGTTTTTCACATTTTCAAGCGATCAGTTACATTTATCAAGTTTCTGGATAAATGCAGGTTATCTTCAGCTGGGTAAAATTGTAATGCTTCTCCTCCATAGCTAGGGCAGGAGTTATTTCTGTGTGGATGTTGTGCAGACAGCTGCCTTGATGGCTGTGAGAAAGATTGCGCAGCTCAGGCTATGTTGACATATTTAGAAGGAATTAAACTCTCTCCACACATCTGTATTTTAATAACATTGCTTTTTCCAGTGTTTCTTTGCACAGTGGAACAAATCAGAAATAGCCACTGAAGCTGAAGGCAACAGAGGATCTTTTTCTAGCAACAGTGTGTTTCCTAATCCTTTTCCAAATCTTTCTTAGACAACTGCTTGTTACATTACCCTGTTCAAACCTATTATCCTGCTCTATTTGAGTTGTTGCTGTCCTGTGTCTCACGTGATGCATTTAAATCACAAGGTCTTCATGACATGAACTTTGGCTTGGATCTTGAAATATAATATACAAGCACAGAACAGACATTATTTACTTTCAGGAAAGAAGAAATTTGGCAGCTGGCTAGGAAAAGATGGAATTTCTGATTATTAGAATAACAGTAAGGGCAGGTTTTCATTACTAAGCAAGCATACAGACATTTCTGTTAACATGCCCATAACAAGGTAGCTTGTCATGCTAATTTAGTACCAGGAAAGTACCTACATTTACATGTAGGTGAAAGTTGTGGAAGAGATTTAGTGAAATAAATTTAACCTGTTCCTGGTCTATTGAGAGAGAAAATGAGACTCTAATTACAAAATAAATTAATAAATAAAAATCTCTGATAGTGGGGAATAGTTAATTGCTTCTTGTTTCTCATAGTTAAAGGAAGTTTATAGAATAGGTTGACTGAAGGACTCTGAAGGGGGTCCAAGATGAGTGGAGTCAATAGGAGTGGAGAATCTGTTCCATCAGAGGTACCAAGAGTATGAGGTCTGCATCTGTTACAGGAGCTGAAAATCAAGCACCAAATTGAGAGGTCACAATGCATGCAGTAAATATTTAAATACTCTTTAAAACAAGTGCCTCTGATTTTAAAGACTTTTAGCATATTATACAATAGTTGGACAGGATAATGATTCCTGTGTGCTCTACTCATCTTGAAAAGTACTGAGTGAAAGCTCAGCTGGCTTCTATTTTATCCTGTTGTATATCTGTTTGGTTGCTTCACAAGTGGGCGTTAAATCAGCTTTATAGGGAAACCAGGGCTAATATTTCTGAATTTCTGCAGCATAATCACCTGGGGCATTATGGTAACCTCGTAAGCAAGGTGACGGGTGCTCACATGAGCAGTGAAAGAATTTTCCATCTCCTTTCAGTGGTCATAAAGCCACATTGGAATAAATATAGTGACTGAGGGATAATACTGCCAAAGAAAGGGCTGTTTTAAGGAGTAGATTACTGACCATTAAAGAAGGAAAAAATTTGTAAGAGGACATAAGAATCCAATACAGTAAGTGCAAGGTATATGTTATTCAGTAGCTGGAGGCTGGACTAGGTATCTGTAATGAGCCCCTGGAACTGCACAGTTATAGGCATCAGGTATTTGGCTTGTGGAGCTGAATTTTCCACCTTAAAATCACTTCAGTGTTTTAAAGCTGGAAAAGACCTCTCTAGTCTTGTTCATGCCTTTGTTTTATCAAAGAACACTCATATATTCAGCCTAACATCTAATGTTTAACTTCATTTTCTGTATCAGTTGTTCTCTATCAGTCCTTGGCCAAGCCTGATAGTTCCCAGTTCATTTTCAGGAGAGGTGAGATATAAAAGTAATGCAACTGATGTGTCCTATATAGACTGACTTTTAGTGGCTCCCCCAGTTGCTCAAAAGCTTTTCTCTCCAGGGCCCTCGTATGAACACGACCTTCTACAATGCTAAATATTAAAACAACTGTTTTAAGCTTCATGTTTTAGCTTTAAAAGCAAAGGAACAAAGTGGCAGTGGGGGCCAGCTGGCAGACTTGCATAGCAATGTGCAAACCTTTCCCCTTTAGACACACCAGAATTTAAATTTGCACTTAAATCACGAGTCAGGATGAATTTAAGCCTATCCAAGAACTCATTTATGCACATCACAAAACCACCGCACAAATTGGTACGGTACTTTTCATTTGGCAGTCATTCCTCCAGAGACATCCAGGACAGAAATAGCAAGGGTACTGCAGGCCAGATATTTGCTGGCAAAGCTGCCTGTGGTAGAAAACTTGTTCAGCACCTGCCTGTTTGTGCTCTGCCTGGCTGCCATCGCCTGTACTACACTATTGCATTTAGAAAGACAGGAATTGTCCACATTATTGAGGAAAAATATTGGGTTTTGTTGTTTAATCTGAGGTAAAATTGTAAGTGCAATTTAAAGTGAGTGAGAAGACAGAAAAGAACAGCGGGTCTGAGCAGAATCACTGTTTTCAAAAACTTGTAATTTCTTGGGACACAAGCTTGGAATTGGTTGTGCCAAGCAGAGCACTTGCTCCTCTTTTCCAACTGAACTGACCTGAGTTAAGGTTGACAGGTCACCATGTGGGTGTGGAGATCTTGGAATTTAACAACTCGTATCTTACTCAGATTTTAAAAACTGGAATACTTGCTAATCAGCCTCTTTACTTCTGCTTGCCCAAGTTCCTGTCTGATGGTAATCCAAATGACTTTCAAGTGAACTGTCTGCTGTCAGGAAGAAATATGAATTGTCAATTAAAAGTAAAAACTGGAAAGTAGGTCAGGATGATCTTAAATCCTTTCAAGGTCACCTGGTCAGTGCTGGGCGACAGATCTTTGTAGCCTCATGAAAGAAATCTTCAGTGCCAGTTCCTTTTTGAGAGACCCTGAAGAAAGAGGCTCTCTGGGCAACATGAAGACACTGTGATATTTCTTCTTCATGTGAAATATCTAAAATTGCCTCGTCTGTGGCACAGAAGAGAATGTGGAAAAGAATCGGTTTTACCTAGTGATTTTTTTTCCCTGGGACATTAATCTATCATTAAATGCTGCCTGGATAATTGATGAGATAGCTGAAAGTCTCCTTTTATACATGTGCTTTCTCAGACACACTGGTGTGCTTTACCTTCTGGGGAGCTAGAAAAGCTCCAGGAATTCCTCTTGTTGGCACTGATGGTAACATGTTCACTGGCAAAACTATTAAGCACTGCTTTGTAAAAATGCTTTAAACAAGAGTAGAATACCTTAGAAATGGAGAAGCCTGCAGCCAGTATTGATTACTGTACCAGCAAAATCTCTTCACCAACCTGTGTGTAGGATCTGTTGCATCTAAGTTGCAATCCTTTAATTCTTTAAGGCTTTGCATCTTTCAGCAAATCTACCCTTGCAAAGTCTGACAAAATAAATTGGATATTCTTCATCTTCTTTTTCAGTATGTGTACAATTTGTAAGCAGTTTTAGTGTATATTAAAAAAAAGAAACCTGAGCCATTTCAGAAAGGAAAATATTTTTTTACAGCAGTTTCATTTGAAACTTTCTTGAAAGATAGAGTTATAATTAAAGAGGGAAAGGACATGGTAAAGAATCACAGAACAGAACAGACTCATAGGATATGCTGAGTTGGAAGGGACCCATCAGGATCATTGAGTCCAACTCCTGTCCGTGCACAGGACACTCCCACCACGTGCTGGAGAGCATTGTCCCAACACTTCTGAACTCAGAAATGACGTGCACAAACTGAAACACTATCCCTAGAACCCCTCTTTTTTTTTTTTTTTTCATCCTATGTACTTCAGAACTGCATTGTGCTCAACCCAGAGCTGTTGTCATAAGAAAGTGAGCAGTTTGTGTGTGCTATGTCCAGCTTCATGCTGTTCCCTGGAAGTGAATCTCCTGTTACCTCTGAAAGGCCTTGTTTTCCACAGGATCAGCTTGATCCAATTGTGTTAATCTGTGTTAGTCCCTCTGCTCTAACTGGACCAGGGTTTTAATGTTGGTGATCAGCAGAGTTACTGCTCTTTATCATACACGGGAATTGCTGCAGGAGCCTGCTCCAGCAAGACTAGAAGATTTTAGCTATAATTACTGCATGAAAGGCTGCAATTTGTAAAGACATACTGTCACACAGCTGGGGGAATATTCCCCCCAGCTGGACGCTCACCAGGCTGCTCTGCTTGCCTCCTGCCACAGCCTCTGGGTGTTTTATAATTCCTGCTGAAAGGCAGGAGATAGGCACTGCAGTTCCTCTGGTATGCTCACAGATCACAGGCTGGCTATTTATTTACATAAAAATGGCACCTCTTGGCTCAGCTGCTGTGGTCTTCTTAAGACAGAATTGATCTCCAGCCCCAGCCTCTGCTACCTCTGCCTGGAAAAAGATGCAATTTGTGGGGGACCTCTGCGATTTTAAAATTCAGATTCCCTGAGTTGTTAGAGTTACTAAAAGCCAATTGTTTTCCATGTTAACTGTACAAAAAGTATATGTTTTAAGACAGATTAGTAAATCTGTGTGCATATTTATTGCCTTTTTTATTTTTAGTTTTTTAATTTTAATTTTTTATTTTTCCAGACCACAGAGGTGTGTGCTCAGGTTTCCTGTGAGGGCTGCCTGCAGAACCCAGGGGTCCCTCCTCTGCCTGTGTTTTGCTTTCTGTATCATGAACTGCCTTCTAGTGTACAGCTACTGTCTCAGTTTTGCCTCTGGTCTGCTCTCAGTTTCTTCAGCACTTGTTTGGGATCCTGCCTTTATGACTTTTAATTTGTTTCATTAAGTGAACTTTTGTGCCAGAAAAAGTCAATGGAAACTCTGGATGACTTCCAGGGAGGGGGATTGCAGACTCTCTGTATAGACATACCTGGTGTTTTATAGACAGGGTTATGAACTACAAGTATTGTAATTTTTGTTTGTATTGCTGTTTATTTCCATGGACTAGACTAATGACTTTATTGCTTTATTCTCAGGTTTATATTATTGTTTATTTTCTGTAAGAGAGGCTGTTTCAATAGAACCCTTGGGTAGGAACATTGTATTGGGTAACTGACTTTTTGTAATAGAAATACCTTTCTCAAAAGTGGTAACAATGTCTTCCAGGCTTTGCACTTAGCTGTAGTGTGATGTGATACAGATTTTGTAGTAAGGCTTCAAAGGGTTTCCATATCTGAATCATGTAGATGGGTATTTCAGTCAAACATTTTTCTGGCATGTGAAAGCAGATGGAGACTTCTTGTTTTGTTTTCTTGGTTATAAAGGGAAATGAATTCTCTTACCAGTAAATGATTGCAAGAAGCTTATTCATGCTGTGGTTTGAGAAAGTCCATGGAAAATATGCCAGTGATGGAATTGCAGCCTTGCTTTGAGTCCTGCAGCACATGTGGGTTAAGGGGTTCACCTGTAGGATTCCAGTACAAGAATAGTGAACATGGAAAGAGAGAGGGGGAAATGGATGAAGTATAAACAGGAGAACAGATGATCCTTGAGGGTCTTTTGAAGATGCCTTGGCTGGTTCTCCCAGGTCTAAGTTAAGCTGAATTTTTTCCCCTTTCTCATCTTTCCAATGAGACATTAAGATGTCATTCCCGGCTCTTATAATTTAGGAATTTCTTCTCGTTGGCAAGTCTACTTTCTGTTTCTGTCTCAGGATAGAATGATGCAATTGTTTCCTTCCTGGTTCATGTCTTAGAATATTCAAAATTCACATTGGTCAGCAGGGACATCTGTGCTGATGCAAATGACATAAAAACACCAAGTGTGCCATGTACCTGTTGGTGTCCTCTCCTCCTGTGTGTCACTGCAACCTAAGTTGAGGGGCTTCTTCCTGAAGTTACTAAGACAGCTTTGAGAAATGGAGTTTCTCCAGTGATATTCAGATCCAGATGTCTGTTTATTCCAGCTGAATGAATTATTACCATACTGCTCAATAGTTCCCTTTATTTTAGTGAGTCAGGCAGGCATCCACCTCTGGCTAGTGTTTGCTGTTCCTTTGTTTGGGTAAGGAGATCTGGTCACTCTAAATGGATGGCTACCTTGGGTCTGGCAGCTATTTTTATTTATTTATTTATTTATTTATTTATTTATTTTAGTAAGGGAAGATTTTGCTGTGGCATCCTTTCTTTGTTTTCCATGTGGAACTTGCAAGATTTCTTAAAACTCAGCACAGAAGTTCTGCTGTGGGTATGTGTCTAAATAGAACATTAGATACCGACAAACCTCACTGTAACAGTGAAAAGGGTGAAGCAGAGGACACGAAGGGTGCAAGAATGTGCCTGGCATGTGATAGCTTCTCCAAAACTTTTATTTCAGGCAGAAATTTAGGGAGTAGGACAAAGAAAAGGAAATATCAAGCCTTGACAGTCTAACCTCTTACAGTTTTGGAATACCATGTGGGAAGATAAAGTGATTGGAAGTAGGAGTAGGAAACCCAAGAGAACAGCAAATGCAGGGGAGCAGATGAGGAAAAACATTGGTAAGCAAAGCCTGGCGGTATCAGCTTCCCAGCTGTTGAGATACCAGACAACATCTTGGGGAATTATTTAGGAATCCTCCAAATGTGGGTGAGCTAGGAGAAATAATATGTGCTAGTAAACATAACTCAGTGTGTGAGAGGGTATGTGCCCACCTAAAGCCACAGGCAGAAAGTTTTATGCCCATACTGGGCATATGTGTGTGGTTGCATAGGAAGAAGCTGCATTTGCTGAGCTCCTTTCAGGACCAAGCATTGGGAATAGAGAAATGCTGGTTATTTCTGCAGATTATACAGACTGCACTCAGGCTCTTGCCAGTGCCAGGACCAAACAGCACGAAAGGTGTTACAGAGAATTGAGCTATATATAAGTAAAAACGTGTGTGTTTCGGGTGTAGATTTCACCACTCTCCAGCATTCCTGGAGATTTCTTTGATCCTAAAATTTAGAACATTGACATTCTGGTCCACAAGTTACTTGGATCTACAATGAGAGCAAGAATATCCAATGAGGCTCTAACTCAACTGCACATCCAATCTACCTTCCAATCCTGAACTATTTGTGTCAAAATGGAAACTGTGAGGGAAAAACCCCTAAGAGCATCATCTGTAAAGATATAGATTTCAAAAGTATTGTGTGTTAAATAGAGGAGGAAAGCCTCTCACTCTGCTGGGTGGCTCTGTGTCAGCTGGGCTGCCTGGCCAGCCCTGGATGCCACAGAGCAAAGCAGGTACACGTCAGATGGAGAGGGACCAGAGGCAAGAAATAAACGTGACTTTTAAAAAGCTATGAAAGCAAACTGAAAGCTTTTGGTTTGTGTAGACTGGAGGTGAAGAAGGCTGAGAAGATGTAAGCAAAAAGCTGCCATTTGGAGGAAGAGAGTAATCTGGTTTTTCATGTCTTCTTGGGACAGGACAAGAACTGATGACCTTAAATTAAAGCAAAAGAAATTAGGAGTTAGATAGGAGGGGAAGCTTTACAATCGTTCAGGATAATTTGTCACTGGAATGGATTGCTTAGGGCTGCTGTGGGATCACTTCAACTTTGCAAGATTGGGTTTGACAGACACCTGCCATGACAGACACCTGCCAGGAGAGCCAAAGGTGCAGATGGCTGTGCCTGGGAGCAGTAAGGTGAGCTCAGGGACTACTGGAGCGCCTCCTTCTCCCAGTTTCTCTCATATGCATCTTTGTATTTTCCTTCTCACACTGCTGCTTTCTGTGACTCCCTGCTCATCCAAAAAGAAATCTTATTTAAAATGTTTGTTTGATACCTACTTCAATCAACCAGCAGGAAAACAAATACAATGCCTGGTTTTGTGACAGAAGGAAAGTTAGCCTGAGACAGATTTTGCTACGGAGACCAGCTTTAGGGCTACCACAATTTTTAAAACATCTGTTTCGCTGTGGTGTAGCAGGAAGCAGCTTCTATTACACTTTATCAGCAAAAATTCAAATCCCTAAGTGACAGGGCAAGCTTAGAAGGAAAAACAGCTGTTGACGAGACTGCAGTGCGTGCGCTGTGGGCCTCAGCAAAATAAAACTTAATAGGAAGGGAAAGCAAAGCATCTTTTCATTCAGCTTTGAGGAAAAATTTACACGGTCTCAGATTATCGAATGGATTTATTCAGCAGCTTGTGGGATGTGTTACTCACAGCAGTGCTGCTGGCAGCTGGCAGTGACCCCGGTGAGGGCAGTGCATCCCCCAGGGCTCCCGGGCAAGGCTGGGTTCAGTGTAGCAGATGTGTCAGGGGCTGAGGAAGCAGGGTTGTGATTCCGGTTGCATAATTCATTTCTGCTGGATAAAACAGGATGGTGACTCCGGGCAGCTCTGTCATTGGAATTGGGCGTGTTTCGTTAGGGCACGAGGGCTACGAGAAGGGAAAAGAGAGGACTGAGGTGTAGTCACACTCTCTAAATTTCTGGTGCTCAAATGCTGAGCATTAATTCTGTAGTACAAATTAAATTTTGCCCGGTTTTCTGTATTTTCATTTTGAAAGCAGTTTTTGTTTGGGGTTTTGGCCTGCATTCAGATCAAGAAGGACTTGTTAAGGGGACTACTGCTTTTGGAGAAAACACACAGTAAAATATCTTTCTCTTATGGTTTTTTTTCTGTGTGTCAGATCTTGGGCTACGCATTGACTTTGAAGTAGAACATAACCAAGATTTGTTGCACTGAAAAAATGCGACATTAAATTGCTCATTCCTCTTCAGTAAATGGTGAGGGGGGGGAGGCAGAATGTGTGATCATTATTTAAAAACAAAGCTGGAATTCTTGCTACTAGCAGGGCATTTGTCAGTGATATCTAGAGGGATATTAGAAAAAGGACTGCATCATAATATCTACTTCAGCCCTTTGAGTTCCTCATTGAATCTGTTTGAGTAATAGATATTTTTTGAGACAGTGGCTTACTTAAAAAGCATAGACGTTAAATTGCAAAAAAACCCACCCTCAAACCACCCAACCAAGTATATCAAAGGAAGAAACTCAAACCACCCAACACCAAATAACAACCAAATAAACAAAACACCCCGAGGTTATTTACTACTATGGCTACAAACTCGTATTTCAAGAACACATAAAATACCCCAAATTTGGTGAGGTGTCTGTGTGCGTGGCTGTTAATGAGCTAAGTGAGCTGAAAAGTAAACAGGATGTGCCTCATTTCCCCTGATGAGCTTTTCTGTACAGGATCCTGGAATTTGCCTTCAGGTGAAGTGTCAGAGATTGTACTTTCCCTAGGGAGAGACAATTCTAATTAAGCAGTATATAGACAAAATCATCTCTTTGTTCTTCCTTTACAGAGAAGCACTTGAATTCCAATTTTGGCTCTGTGTCACTGCTGAGGACACTGGCAGTGGGACCTCACCTCTCATCTCTGAGCTCTGCACTGTTACCATGGGATGCAGGATGAGTACAAAAATGGTTTCCACAAAATCAGCAAAGTGTGGTGAACACTAGCTAAATCTCATTACATTGGCTTTACTTTCAATTTAGACAAGGCACAAATAATGAAAATTTGTTAATTAAATAGTGTGCTGGTGAATTTTTTTAACTTCATGAGGTAAATGGCACTCTTAAACCAGTCAAACTTATTCTAATGGGCATATGGAAAATCTATCCAAACAACAGAGACCTTAGTTTTTGCAACAGAAGAAATTCCTTTATTCAGATGAAAGCTGTAGCTGTTTAACCTGAATTTTTTATGGAATATTTTCCTAAATATTTCAGGAGTTGATGATGCAGTGTGGTGCAGCACAGAGAAAAATCTTTGTATAATTTTGTATGTTGGTAAATGAACTTAAGACTGTGCACAGATGTAAGATTTGGATTTCCTACATGTATTTGCACATCTGGATTCCAAGAACATTCAACATATAGTTTTTAAGTGCACTAGAAAAAAAGTAAGATTAAACTTGGGGATGTATCTGGGTTTAAATTTGTAGTTCCTTTCAATGTACTTTGTTTGAGGTGAGCTTTTATGGTCAAGGATGAGCTAAGTAGCTGTAGCTGTACATTTATTGGGTGAGGCTGATCTTCTTGAAGCACATTTCTTAGGAGAAGCTTGTGAGATACTCTACAGTGAGTATGGTTACAAGCAAACCTGCCTTCCTTCTCAAGAGCAATGTAGGAGTTGGATATAGAGCCTGGAACTGGCATTAAAGGGAGGTTTCCTGATTTGTGGGTTACCTTTTCTCTGTCTTCAGTGCTCTGCTTGAGGCAATGATTCATTCTAGTAATGTTACTTTTCAGAGACCTGTTTGAAACTCACCCTGCAGTTGGTACCCAGGTGGTTTTGCATTCCTTCAGTTTTTTATGCAGCTTGAATCAATTCCCAGAATCTAACATGTAAATTATTCAGACACATTTAATTTCAGCCTTTTTTTTGTTACTCAGTTACCATTTTCTTCACAACCAGTAGAAGTGTATAGTCTGATGCGTTGTTTTAATTTTATAATGAGGATACTCCTGATATGTTTTGACTTGAGATTTATTTTACTAATGAAGCTTTTGTTTACACTGTGAGATCAATTAGATGCAATTATTTATCAATGTGATCATCACAAAACGGGAGAAGAGATTTCAAAAACATCTATTAGTATTTGGTTGTCCAAATGACAGAAATTTTGAGATTTTGAAAGACTGATTTCAAAGCAAATTGAGATTTGTACTGAAAATGGGATTTCTGTGAAAGCTCAAATGTTCATCATTATTATTAAATGTTCACTACTAAGAAATGAATTGTTGAATTCTAATGTATTTTCTCTTTTAATTGATCCATAAATCATGTTCTTGATCTGAGGAAATTCTCCTTGAGTAATCCTCTTGTAATCACAACTGATGAGGCATGGTGGGTCATGGTGTATTTCTGTATTCAGCACATCAGAAAGCACATGAAACTGCAGGTCATTATCTTGAAGTGGAAAAGATGTTAACTCTCTGCTAGGCCTGCAGCCTTCCAGATATTCAATATTGTTGTCATTGTTTAATTTAGCAATCCAGGCAGCTTTGTTGAACAGGTTACAGTGAGATACCATGCAAAAAGCACAGGAGCAATGCTCTCCAGCAGCCATCGTGCAAATTGCATATATTCTTTAAAATGCCCCCAGAAATGATAGACCACTTGAAGCTGAGGCAGAGCAAGATGTTAATTTGGTGAGCATTCCTCCTTTTGGCTTGAGCAAGATGACTTGGCAAACATCAGCTTCAGGCTTTGTTCTCTGCTGTTCTTCTATTGTCAGGCATACAGTAATGCCAACAAAGAACTGAAAAGCCACTTGGAGTAATATCAGCTAATGTGATGCTGGCAGAGTGAGAAATCACCACTGTTCTGCTGGCAAAGGACATTTGTTTTGCTTCCTTTTATTACTCCTGAAGTCTCACTTTGAGAAACAAACTGAGTTATCACTGCAGGAATCAAATGAGCTCAGTTACAGGAGAGACATCACCTCTCTGGTTCAGGCATGTGTCACCTGCACACACTGGTGGAGAGCTTCATAGTTGGTTTTGTAGTATTTATGTGTTTTCCAATATATTTTCTTTCTAAGTGCAGTGAACAATTTGTAATCTATTTATTTTCTGTAGCCAGAAGACTCTTTCTGCACTTAACTGTAATTCCCCACTCCTCCGTATTTTGGTGTAAATGTTTGAGGCCGATTTGTTTAGTTTCATGTTTCTCAAGCATGGATGTGGCTGTAAGTGCAGTTATGAGAGAGAGTTAATTAGGCTTTGTGGTAGATTGCTTTATTGATTCTACAGACCATTCACTCTGCCAAGCTGAAAACATTCATAAGCATGATTTAGTACCATGAGGATGATTAGTAAAAATCTTGAAGAGATATCTTTTAACCTGAAAGGTGACATAAGTAATTCATAGACTTCTAGGCTGCAATAGAGGTAACCCCTCTCTCACCCCCCAAAAAATCTCAAACCAACCAAAACAAACAAACAAACAAGAAACTAACCCAGAAACAGCCAACCAAACAAAAAAGCCCACAAATTATCCACCTCATAAAAAACAGCAACAAAAGACCCACCTGGGGGACTGATGAGATTAAGAAACATTGTGGGTTTGGTGTTTATTTTGTTTTTAAGGTTTTCTTGGTGGCTTTTTTTTTCCTAGTGGTTGAAATTTATGGGTGACATTCATGGAATATGGCTAATACAGTTAAAATAAATGTGGAGGAATGAATAGTGATTACCAGCTGGCTAAAATCAGAGTTTGCTCAAGCTTAAGGTTGTGTTGATTACAAGAGGACAAGCATGCATTATCAACTTCATGTCTGAGATAAAGAGAATTTTGTTTGAATTCAAATTAATGAAGGAGATTTGGAGTTGTGTCAGGGAGGAAAGAACCTGACAGAGGTTTCTGTCTGTTGTATATCAGAAACAAAAAGCTCAAGATGAGTGTGAATATTGGAGATACAGGTTCAGCCAGGACCTTTTCTGAAGTATAAGGACTATTGTGGATTAACTGCAAATCAGATAAAACTAAACTTGAAGGAATGCTGACACTTAGTGAAATTGCTGTATTGTAGCTGACCCTCAAAACTGATGTCAGTGGATCCAAAGGAATCTCTTCCTTATGCCTGAAGTGTCTGTCTACAGGTTCAGTTCTGACTAGTGCAGTGAGGAAAATAGTTTATTTTGTTTAGGTGGTGCAGAAAGAACAACAGTAAACCCCCTTAAATAATTGTTTAGATAATATCATTCATTTAAAATTCACTGCTGCTAATTAAACTGTAGGTCTAACAAGCTAGGAGGTAAATTTTGGAAACGTACTAAACCACAACAATTATTAATGTAATTAAATTTAGTTATCTGTGTAGATGAGCAGAATGGTGCATTTAGTATAGCAGGAGCATGTAGCTTAAGCTGTGTGGTGTAATGGAGTATAACATAAGAAAAAACCATCACTTTTTCCCTTGAGCAAAGCAGCAGCAGGAGGAGAGGGTGCCTCAAAGGCACATTTTGCAGCATTAGAACAGAAATTACTGATTGATAACAGAGGAAACTTAATACCCTTATTCTGACTTGCTACCTTTGTAGTAAAGCCAAGCTCTCAGAAACAGTTAATTATCATTTCAATAAAAATATTTAGATGACAACTGTAAGCCTTCATCATTTCTGCACATATGTTAGAGAGCTCTTTTGTTGTCTCAGTATGTGTGAAGGAGGAAGTTAAGACGAGCAAGTAAGAACAGATCTGACATCCCTAAAGTTACTATCAGCAAAAGCACTGGAAAGACAAGACAGGTTGTTTGGTCTCAGCTGCCCCCCGAGTTTAATTGAACATGGTGTGAATTACTGGTGAATTGTTGTGCCTCAGTCTGTACTTCTCTCACGTGCCTCAGAGCACGTGCGGGCAGGCAACAGCTGAGACACTGAAGAGAAGGGGAAAACCCTACTCTTTTGCCTACCTAATAATAAAATCTGGTTTTTAATCTAGGTTTGAAATGTGTTTAGGCTCTGATACTCTGGTTAGCAGTTCTGTAAAAAGTCAGGCTCTTTCTGCAGTGTCCCAAGGTGGTGGATTGATGAGAATTCCCCATTCCTGGTGCTGAGGTCCTGCAGCCACGCGTGGCCGGCACATTGCCGCGATCTCTGTTGGATCAGATGGCTGAAGTGAGCTAAACACTGTCAGCATCCCCGAGGCCCTTTATTGATCCTGGGTTCAGACTTCATCTTCCCCACTTCTCAGGCAGCTTTTTAACTGCTGCACGTTGGTGCTTGCTGTGTGCTGCTGATGTGGTTGGCTCCGGCTGGAAACAGCTGGCGAGGATTACCTTCCTCTCGGCTGTCACGCTGGCTTTTACAGCTGATTTTTGGCAGGGTGAAGGATTGAGCTGCACTCTGCAGTTAGGGAAGATGCTGACATGGCTAATTCCCATCCTTTTGTGGCTTTGCAAACTCACTGCCAAATGGCTGCAGTTCTGAAGAGCTGCAGTGTATACAGAGGAAATGGTTCTCTCCGAGCCTACGGGTTGCTGGGGATTTAAAGGAGGTTTTCCAGGGATCGTGGGCTTCTGTTGGGCAGTGTTTGAATACAGGTTCTCTTTTGAACTTATGGTTTATTGTATGTATTTTCATGAGATATGTTAGGAACAGATGTTCCATTGGGAAAATAACCCTGTCCCTTGATAGTAATTTTTTTTCTTTTGTTTGTGTGCTTGGAATTAAGGCCTATTCTGCCTTACCAAAAATACTGCTTGGCAGGGTTCTCGTACTGTGTCCTTTATTAGCAGTGAAGTAATAATACACTGTAAACAATTTCAAGCAAGCTGAAGGGCAGGACAATGCCATCCACATGCACTGCAGAATAAAAAATCCTGAAGCAGGAATTGGGGGACTTCCTATGGAAGTGACTGTGCATTCTCAATATGCCTCATGTATTCTACACATGAATTGAGAGGTGATGTTTATACACACTCAGTTGCTGATTTATTCATAATATTTTGAGTTATTTATCCTTGGCTTCATACACACTGTATTTTTTGTATTTTTATTGCAAAGCGGAAAAACAATACTCTGAGATTTCAATATGCATTCTTAACTCTTAACTCTATTTAACTCTGTTCCTTTGTTTCCTTTCTCCAAATTTATTTTGTATAAATAAATGCAAGGGAAGGTCTTGACAGGGCTATTTAGTTTGACAACAATTTCAACAGCGTTATATAACGCATGTATTTGTGACAGTAAATTTGAAATATATAGTTGTGAATAATCACAATGGAGATGAAGGTTCTGCTTATTCTCTGGGGAAGCCCATAACACACCATGCACCTGAGAGTCCAGCCAGAATAGCTGGGAATTTGAATATTAAATGCTGCAATGCACCATGTGCAAGCATTATCTGTGGAATGGTTCACAAGTAATATTTAATGATGCCTTTGAAAAAAATAATTTGACCAATCTGAAAAGGAAGAAAAATATCGGTGCAGGTTTTCTTTGACTATGAGTTACTTTTTGGATGTGTGACCTCATATGCAAAACAGTGCAGAAGGTGTCTGTATATTAATGAATGAAAACCTTTAGTTGTGAAAACCTGTTTTGTTGGAAACTTCTAATAATGTGCAAGTGTGTTTAGTGTGATGGAATAAAAAGAAATAAGCAATAGGTGAGATCTGTCATGGTCTGCTGTCACTGGTCTTGATCCAAGCTCTCAGTTGACCATTACCCAGCATCATGGCAGGAAAAAGAGCTGTAGCTCATTTATTTTAGTGTTTGGTAAAACTTCACCTAAATTAGCCCAATGGGAGGATAGTCTACTCTGAGAAGTGGTTTTTACATTTGATGTCCTGTAAAATGAAGTCTGTCCTCTTATTCCTCAGCTGACCCAGATTCTCTGGTTTGGAAAATAAAGCTATTGCCCTGTTCCAGTCAAATGTGTAACTTTAGCCCCTGTCAAGGCACTGTGGGAATGAGGTGGCAGCACAGAGATCAGGAAAGCAACAATCTGGAGACTTTTCCCTAAATTATCATTTATCTACTAAACTCATAGTCTCTATCAAATACTCAAATGTACTTGATTTGACTCAGAAGCAAAATCAGACCTTAAAATTAGACAAACAGCGAGCCAGGAATTGTGAAGCTAGCAGTGAATTCAGTGCACTGCAAGTGAGAGCCAGGGAGCTGTTGAAGCCCAGGGTGATGTCCAGGGCAGGATATTGGCTCCATGAGTTCATCTGAACGTGGCTGTGTGAGTGTGTGAGTGATTAATGCCTGGGACTGCTGGGTGATATGCTGCAGTGAGGGCAGAGGAAGGAAGGAAGAGAGGAGGGAGCAGGAATGTGGATGGAACAGCCAACCACAAAAACATCTCTTTGATCTCTGGGGGTAAGAAAAAAGCACTTAACAGTGAAAGGATGGGAGTGGGGGAAAATGTACAGCTGAACTATTTGAAGTTGAATTGTTGGACCCCAAAGAAGCAAGCAGAGTAGTTATGATTGCACAATACCATAACCACAGCTCAGAAGTATTAAACAAACATAGAATACCTAACTTCATATATTCTCTATGAACTTCCAAACCACACCTAAGCATGATGTTTCACCCCCTTCCTCTCATTCCATTAGTTACCCAATGTGATAGAGTTAGAGAAATTGCAAAAAAACATAATTGCACAACCGGAGTTGATTGGGTGTTTTCATAACCTTGGATATCCAAACTTGCATCAACATTGTGCATCACAACCTGCATTTTTCTGATGAAACTTTTGTTTTCTTTGATCGTTTGGAGCCATTTTCCAGAAAAGGTCCCTCACTCATCTCTTTAAGTTCTTTGTGGTTACAGAGTGTGTGAGCTGTGCTCACTTTAACAGCACATATGGTGTGTTGGGACTGACATAATTCCAGGGCTGTGCCACCATGTGGTATTTAGAAAAGGAATTAGGGATGAGCATATTGTTTGTTGCCAAAGAAATAAAGTCTGAACTCCTTCCTGAAAGGTAGGTGTTGGCACTGCTTGAAAGCTCTAGACCATGAGGCAGAGCAGTGGATCTTAGAGTGAAAACTGGCAGGGCTGTGCAGAACATCATGGAGACATCAAAAAGTCCAGGAAATCTTCATCTGAGCTTTGTGTTTCTTCATGTTCTCCTCCCTTTCCCATCTCTTTCATTTCTCCAGTTTTGAAAATGTTCATCTCTGGCAGCCACATGAGAAAAAACAACATTTATTTTGATCACTGGGCCCTCAGTCTGAGATTGGGGTTCAGACTGGAGTCCAGTGGGCTGAACATCAGCCCTGGGGTTGCTGTGGAACAGGCTGATATTGTACTTTTCTTTCTTGACCACTCTCAAAGGGATGAAAAAATGACATAAAATCATAATGTTTTGGACTGCAACCATTTGGTCTTGTTAATAAGATGGGATTTTTTCAGCTGCAGGATGATGCTGTAGATGTTCGTGGAGTGTCAGTATTGGAGATGATGGGAATTGTAAACTTTTCTGTCTGATCCTGTTTAGTATTTCCCTAACTTGACTGGCAGTGCAAGATTCCCTGGCTTTTGAAATTATTAGAACATGTGTGTATTTCTACAAAGAGAAAAACCATTAGTCAGTCTAGATTTTCTGTTAGGTTTTTTATTCACTCAAGAAAACTCTAACAAATAATGTTATAAACAGAATCCATATGAATGTTTTCATTCTTCCTTCCATAGTTTCCCATGAGTTGAGTTTCTCCACAGAGATAAGGCAGATGACACTTTGCAGCAGCACAAGCCATCGAATCCCCCACAGCCACAGCCAAAATGTTGCCCTGCAGCATTTCAGCACAACACAGGGCAACATATTGCCATTAAACTGTGGGGGCTTGTTCATTCTTCCTATCTAAATGTACCTCCCTCTCCCTGCAAAATTAAGTGGTTTAAGTCCGAATGGGAGTTTGGGTAGACTGCAGGCAGAGCCTTCATGTTCATGTTTCCTCAGATGGACTTCTCTGACATTTCTTAAGGATGTTGCTGATATTCACAGCTTTCTGCTCTGAAGGGGTGTACAACTGGGCTGGATTACTTTCTCAAAGCTAGAAAGCAATTGGAATCACTGTTATAATAGCCTTGGTTCCTGCACCCCAAGGTGCAGAAGGATGGGTTGTTCCAGTGTAATGCCTTGACTAAAAGGATGCTGGATCCCATCCCAGGCCAACCCATTGCACCTATCCCATGGTTCTGGGCTGCTGTTTTACCCTCCCCATCCTGGCCCTGGGGGAGGTGTGAGGCTGCACTTTGTCCCCTGACACAGCAACCCTGTTGTAAACTTTCAGACCTTTCCTTATCTCAAAGGACACTTGCAGCTTCCTTTGAACTGAGACATTTCTTACAGCAACAAACTCATTGCTTTAGGAAAACTATGGCATCTCCCAATTTCCTTTTCATTAAGTTCTTTGTTAGGATTTTTTTGTTGGCATTGTGCCAACGTCTTTCTTTTTACAACCAAGATAAACTTGTTAACTTGTTATTTAGAATTTTTTTTCTTTTTTTTTTCTTTTTTTTTGTCATAGAAGTGGATTTGCATAAATGTGATTTGCTTTTCTGGTGCTAGCAAGTCTGAATGGGAACCTTTTGGGTCATGCTGGGGCCCCTTCCTAACTGTGCAAATGTATAAGAGAAGAAATAATGAAAAACACCAAAATTTTTTGAAGAAAAAAATTTATATATATGAAAAGGAATTTATTAAAGATGCCATTCAACTCTGTAGCTAACAGTTTCTCCTCTATGGCTTTTTCAAAAAATTGCTTATTAGAAAAACAACTACCACACTGAGGAGAAGAATTAGGGCTATTTCAAGCATATTATTTCACAGTGTCTTGCCAGTGGGAGACTCAGGGAGGGGGTTGGGGGCTTACAGTGGCTAGACAGACCATTAAATTGGTATTAAACACTTTTCCATATGAAGGAAGTCACCTTCTGCCAAAAATCCAGGAGCAGAGGGATTGGTTTCAATGCAAGTACTGCTGGGATGGGGCTAGATAAACTTTGAAAAATTAAAAGGTCACTGGGGTCAGGGTGCAGGCTGCAGAGCCCGTCTGGCTGGCTTCCTTATAGACTCTTGGAGAGCTGGCACACCAAAGCACCATGACGTCCTGCAGAAACATTTGATCCTCCTGACCAGTTTTTTCCATGGTATTAACTTTCTTAACAGGAAAAAAAAAAAAAAAAAAAACTATATAAAAATGACCAAAGCTGTTTTATATCAATTTTCACCACGCAGAGGCACAGAAAGACTTCTGTGTTGTGTCCAAAGCAAAAGGGAGGGCAAAGGCAGAAAGAGCAGCTTGCCAAACTGCTTATATAGATTCACAAACTGCTCTAGTTCCTAAAATAGCAGCGTAACACAACAGAGGGCTCCTCTGAAACTATAATAAAACACACTGCTATTGATTTTTCCGCTGGTTAATCAAGTGGAAAAGATAAATAATATAAACCATGCAAATCTAGGAAGATGGAAAAGAACGTTAAGCAATTCTTTTAAACACCCAAATCAAAGAAATATCAGAGGGCTGGCTACATCTCTGCAGCAAAGAGAACCTGGATGGGGCAGGAGAGACAGGTCCATGGCAGAAGGGAGTTGGCACTGGGTGAGGAGGGGCACAGGTACATTTCCATGTTGCTTTTGTGTGTCCTTTGCTTTGGGGACACATGGATGCTGGTTCGGTTCCAGGGCTGAGTTGTGTGTTGTCCTCTGGCCCCTGGAGACCCTAGTGTCCCTTGAGACCACGACATGCAGTGCAGTTTTGCTTGCTTTGGAAACAGAGAGCTACAGGCTGCAATGTCCTGGCTAAACTGAGCATGATGAGGCTGAAAGTTTGGCTGGATGGATACATTTCACTCTCCTGGAAGGCAGAGCCAAGAAGAATTAAGGATTGGCCCATCCCTTCTATTGTTAAGAACATCTCTTCTGCCTGGCTTGGCTTTTGTGCACGTCGTGCTTCAAAATACTGATCTCAGTTCAGTGAAAGCAAACAAGCAGAAAATCTTCACTGTGCTGCTGTAAACTTTCTTTTATATCCTGGAGTTTTGTTTGGTTATGCTTTAACACAAGATCTAGGTTCTGGGAATGAACTAATGAAGTTCCTCTCCAGAGCCTGGCCATGAGAGAGTGCATCAGGCAGCACGGTGCAAGTTCAGAGCATTCTGCATGGGAATCCTCCAGCACTGAGCTTTGTGCTTGGAAGCAGCTCTGCTCATTTCCTGAGGAATTTGTGTGGCATATCTGCACTAGCAGATGGTTTAGTAGTAGCAAAGCTTAACTCTGAGAAAATTTAGAGCCATTAAACAGTGAAGCAGCTCAGGGGTCTGCATTGTCAATACAGGATCACAAAGGTTTGTGAAATCTGCTGGTTTGTGCTGTTTGAAAGAGGAAAAAGATTGCTTTCTGTTTTAAAGCTGAAAGGTTTTTTTTTTCCCCTAAATACAACTCTATTTGCAGAGCTATTTTGCTTTTCTACCTATTCTGGATGTCCTCAAGGGCTGGATGCTGCAATTCTACATCTGTAATGGGACCAAAACCAGTTCTCCTCCTGGAGCTGTGGGAAGGTGTGGTCATAGCATGTCCATGTGCCCACATGTAATGCATTGTTTGCTTTGGATTCTTGTGGTCAAAGTGCACTTTGGAGGTGGTAGGCTCACATTTGGAGACATATGCATTCCTGCCATAAGGCTGGCAGAAAACTCACTATATACTGAGGATGCTTGGGTTTTATTGCATAAAACTTCCACATCTGGTAATCAGAAAAATTAGAGGGATATTCCAGGTGATATTCCCTTCCATGATATGACCCCTGGTGAGAGAGTAATAAAGGAAGAGGCTTTAATGACACAGAAGACCAATGAATGCTGCACATAAGAGGGGAAAGCAGGATCAAATGGCATGACAAAGTCAAGCAGAGAAGGTTTAATATATTGCACTAAAAGCTGAAAATAACTCAGGGAGATGATAAAATCTACAACATGGGGGTGGGGGGAGCAGAGCTTAAAGAAAAGAAGAGTCAAAACCACAGAAATGACCATAGTACATTTTTATTTTAACCACTTACAGGAAGGTGATGAGTCACCTCTTCCATTGCTCTTTGATTTATTAGCAAGGTGAGTTTCCTGCAATGGAAATTAGAGCCAGCAGAACTGCCAAAGAGGGAGGAAGAGTGTGCACAGACATCTTTGTAAGCTCTGCAAGAAGGAGAAGGAGGAGGAAACCCATTTGGCTGGGGAGAGGAACGTGCCAGACACAGAGAAGTCAGAGAGAGAGCAAGAGTTATGTTACCCCTCAGGAGGTGAACAATAAAAACAATACTGTCAGGATTTCAGATATGGAATAGACACAGGCAAATGGAACATTCTGAATTTAACTCATTTTTATGAATATCTGAGTGCAGAAAACTTCACTCTTGAAACTCTATTACTCTGCTAGGTCACTGGAAGGTCAGCTGTCCAATAAGTTACAGAGCTATGTTAATTTGTTCCACATTGGCCTGACGTCTATAATTAGGTGAAACAGGACTTTATGGAAACTTCTTTACTGAAGTAACAGCTCAGATTTTCAGGTCCTGTCATTTGCATACCCTTTCTGGACCTGACCAGCAGTTCTGTCAGAGAGTTTGGATACCTTCTGGTTGAAAGATGTTGATAAATAAATGTAATATATGTCATTTTAATATGATTTTGTTTTTAACTCAGTTTTTTGGGGTTTTTTTGGGGGTTTTTTTTGGGTTTTTTAGTGTTGTCCATTCGTTTTCTTTTTAAAATTAATACCTTCTTACTTGATAATGTTCTCAGACATTTTAACTGACTTCACTGTCAGTTGTTTTGCCCAGCAAAAGGTTAAAACCTTTCTGACAAAAATGGAGCCCAGCAGCTGAATACATATATCTGCCTGTGTGTGTTTGGTCCTCTGGGGAAAAGGACAGGTCACTCAGAGGTACAGACCTTCTTCCTTAGCTGAAGTGCTTGGGGCTTTGAACTGAAGTATTTTTATATGTGGATGTGTGGGTATTTTTACAAATAGATACTGTATTGAGCATTGGCAATGCAACAGCATAAACTGGAAAATAGTCTTGAATAATGGCACAGCTGTAAATGAGATTTAATATTCTCCATGTTCACTCATCCACATTGTCAGACATCCTTTCTAACTCTAGAAATTCATAACTCTGAAGCGTTGTTCACAGAAAATCAACAGAAGACCAGCTTGTAAATGTTTTTTTCAGGCTTAACTGGGGTTCAAGCTGAGACCGTGTGTTCAAATACCTCAGTTTCCATGAAGCTGCTTTCCATTCTGAGCTTTGCAGATCAGGCCAGTCATTATTAGCCAGGCATTAGTCATCCTCACTCTTTGAGATAGAAGATTCATTGTCATCATGGTAATATTTGTTATGTGGGTTCATTTTATGTGGTGGGTTTTCTTTTCCAATTTCCTCTACTGCTTCAATAACTCCTCCATTTCTTGCAAGACTTAATTTGAAACTATTTAAGTCCATTATTTCAACTTCCAAAGATGATTATTTGGCATTGAGTAAACAACCTTAGCTATGCACTTGCTGACATTCCTCCATAAAAAGTCTCTGCCCCTATTTTATCACTTATGGAATTGCTTTCCAGTCCTTTTCATGGGTCTTTTTTAAAATAGCTTTCTTATATAATAGATAGAAACATTTTTTTGTAAAATGAAAGGAAAACCAATTAAATCTGCGTTATTGTATTTACAAAAGATTGATGTGTGTAAAGTCTAACAGCTTATTTGGGGATTTTAATCTAAAAGTGCCCTGCAATAACATTCTCTTGGTAAAACCAGCAGTAATGGAGAAGCTGCTGCCTGCAGAGATGCTGAACTAAATTAAAGTATTGTGTGCTGGTATTCGAGCATCTGCCTCATGCGTTAATCTCTGGGAAATGCTTGAAAATACCCTAAAGTAGAAGCCATTTCTTTGTTTAAGTTTGAAAGCTTTTTGTATCTATTCTCATTAATGCTGTAGTGCACAAGATTTGCTGTTCAGTAAATGAATTGAACAGAAGCCTCTGCAAACCAAGAACAGATTGCAGTTCCCCCATTTCAGTCTCCATTTTACTTTTGTTGTGTGTAAAGGATTTAAATTTGAGCTCTGGTGACCTGGGTTTTACTGTACTTCCTTCCAACATATGCATTCCCTGTAATATAGAAGCTAAATAGTTGGACTCACATGAATACTGCAAAAATTTAAATATTATGCTGCCTGAATGATTGAGGATTTTTTACCCTACCTTAGTCTTTCTCTTGAGTTATATTTACACATATGAGACTCTAAGTGTATGGTTTCTCTGAAAGGTGGCTTCTGAAAATGCTTCATCTTCACTGTAAAGTCTCTCATTTTTCTTTTCCTTTATAGCATCTTCATTCATCCAGCTCTGGATCAGAAACAATGCCATGTGATTTACAATCGAGTATGACATAAATAGTTGAAGCTGTAAGAGCAGCATGTAGTAAACAAACAGACTGTAGGCAGTAATATATTTGAATACAGGATTTTTATGCATGAATAATCCATGAGTTTATAAAAATCAGTCTGTTTATAGATAATTTAGGAAGAGAAGAATGCTTTTATTCATGAAATAACTTATCTTCTCCAGCTTAACAAACAGTTCCATGAAATGCAAGAAGAGTTGTGACGTGCAGATTTGCCAAATTTAGCTGTTGCTATTTCAGAAAAATAAAAGTGTGCATCCATAAGGACAAGGCCTGCAAATGGAGTGTGTATCTCTGAGCATCCCCTAGGTGCTGATCTCTGCTCTGGTACCTGAGCTGCAGGTGAGCATCCTCCAACACCCTCCAACATCCTCCTGCAGTTGCAGCTCAGCTGGGTGAAAATATTATTGTTTCCTGCTATTCCCTTTCCCCTGCCTGGACATTAAATCCCTTTTATAGCTGCTGGAGGAGCTCTTTTTCTGGCAAAGCAAATGGATTGGCAAAAGCACGTTATTTGTTTAGGAGGTGATGTCCATGAGCAGTTCCTAGAAGATCTGAAGGCACAGTTACAAGTGGAGTAAGGGAATGATGTGTGTCCATCCCCTGGTTCTGCCCCTGGCCTGGTAATTTCAGTGTTGCCATGCCAAGTAAATCATCAATAAAAGGAGAAATAGCAGGATGTGCATCCTGGCACAGACTATAGCCCTGCTTAGAGCTGCCCTTGGACTGCCTGGGCAATCAGGGCACAGAGAAAGAAGGCCAACATCTGTTTGTCAGTCTGGCCTGAAAGAATGCAGGTGTTTCAGAAATAATGCTTATGACATTTCTGAGCCTTTCACTTCATTGCTTTTCTTCAGCCAAATGTATCTGTTGAACTTGAACTAAATTATACACAGTTTATCACTGGCTTGAAATGAATTTTTTTACCTAAGAAACTAATTTTCTTGTCCAGAGTCCATCAACTCCCTTCTCATCTGACCTCTTTTCTGTTTCTGATGCAAGTTTCTTTGATGGTTTATAGGTAGGTCTTTATGCCTTTCACCTTAGTTCTTGTGTGTTTAGAAAGAGTACTTGCAAAGAAGGAGGCTCTATTAGGATAAATTAATATCTCAGAGTGCTTGCAATTAGAAAGTAGAAATAGTAAAAGCTAGTTTTAAAATGCTTACAAAGAAAACAATTGGAAATGGGAAATCAGGAAAGGGCTGTGTAGAGAAAATAATGAAGGGATTAGGAGAGTGTGGTAGTATTTCAAACTGAGGCTGCTTATATGTATTTAATTAAGAGCCAATAAAGAAGTATTTAAATATACATAAACTAGACACAGTAGAAACTTGTTAATTTGCACTCTAATAATTTGCAGATTTTTTAATTTGTGAAAAGAAAAAAAAATTAAAAGCTTCCTTCTGCCTTCCAGCAATGGTTTAAACCAGAGGCAATAGTGAAATAGCCTATTATTAACACTTAGTTTCTTTGGTGAGTATACTGGAAAGCAGAACCTATACTTGTGATTGTGTTGTAAGGGATTAACCACTGGATCATAGTTATTAATACACCATAAAATGCACTTTATTCCTTCTCTTTCAGACAGCAGCCAGTGTAACTCTCTAAGATTTTCATTGATTTGGAGTTGACCATAAATAAGCACAAGTCAGAAATGCAATGATTTGCAGTAACTCTCAGGCATTAAAATCACAAATCAACACCACCAACATGGAAGCTTTTGAACATGTGCCTGGAAATTCCTTATTACTGTTGAAATCTTGTCTTTCAGGAGGTTTTGTCAGCTGTGGAGGGTGGCAGGAGGCTGGTGCTGCTGCTGTTGCAGGTCATTGTGTCTGCAGGGCTGATCCCCAGTGTTCACACATCGGTGCAGGAGAAGGAACAAGAATGGTCTGGTTTAGGCTGATACGGATTTTTCTGAGATGAATCCTGATAGTTCCTGCTCATTATTATTTATTATTAATTAATATAGGTCTGATTTGATTGCCCTCTCACTTGGGCAATAGATCACAATGTAAAAACCAAATAAAACTGCAATATGACCATATTAGATGAAGATACTCTACTTTAATTCTGATTTCAGTTACCTGGAAACTGTCTACCCAGTTATAGGTAAAAACTGGAGAGATGGTCCACTGAGTTACATTTTGTTGTCTGACAGATAATTACAACACTTGGTATCTTTAGCAGGGAGTTGTCTGCTTAGAGCTCTGGGCAGAGCAGGACCCATTTTTATTCATTCTTCTTCTGCAGTGTATTTGGTTAATCAAATCTACTTCTCTGCAGCTTTCCTTTTGCAGCCTGTAGCAAGGTAGAGGATTTTCATTGTGATTCCAATTAAGTTGAAATTAGTATGAACTTCTATTCAGTAGCTGATGTTTAATGTGTGTTAGAGTAAATGGTTCTTTGATAAACTGACTCCAAAGATTGTTATGACATTTCTTGTCTGCATCCTACAACGTGATGGATCTGCTGTAGAACCATGTGATTAACAGAGATAATTCTATCTTGTGCTGCATCCTGCTGCCACAGGGAGCCAACCAGATCAGATTTTAAGGCAAAAATTGTTTAAGAACAAACAAACAAACAAACAAACAAACAAAGCCCTCAGAACTTAAAACCTCACACACACACACACAAATGTTCCCCCCAGACAATTGGAACATCTGTCCTTACTGTTGCAGTAACTAGGAAGGATAAGAATAATTTTCAAACAGCATAGGAAATTATTTTTCTGCTTTATTTTAATCTATTTTGTATTTTCATTGAAACAAAGGGTCTCAGGGAAATAGTGCATCTTAGATATGCTGAGAAAACGCTTGTATTGCATCTTATTGGCAAAAACCCCAAACAATAAGCATTCAGTATTTGAGCCAGCCAGGTGTTGCAGGGTTTGGCCAAGTCCAAATCCTCCACAAAATGATCTATCTTTTACCATTGGTGTTTCGAGGAAATGTTGGTTTCTGCAGAACTGAGGCTGTAGCAAGAAATCAATAGGCCCTGGTGAGTGCAGAGCTCACCTTTCAGAGGGTCTGTATTTCCGAAACCTCTCTCCTGTAAGGCTTTTGCCAAGGCTCATTTAAGCAGAAATTGGTTTCCTGTTCTTTTCGGAACATTTTCCCCCTGACTGCAGTGAGATCATCTTGTCAAGAAGTTTTCTTCTGCTTCTCTTGCAAGTGGTCCTGTTTTTTCACTATCCCACTTTGCCTTTTTGTCCCAAGGTCTGGAGGAAGTCTGTCCAGGATGAGACAGAAGGAGCCTTTGGACAATGGAGAAATCCCCATGAAAAGCAATGGAATTTGCTGCAGCAGCCCCTGGCCAAGAGGAGATGAGCAGAAACATTACTGTGGCAGGAATATGTTCAGGGATGTAATTAGCATCAGTGATAAAAGAACAGATATGGAAACATGAAATTAAATGGAGCTAAGTATGCAAACCTGCTCTTGCAGTGGGTCACTCAGTGATTTTTAAAACAAATGTGAGTGGGCAGTATCAGCTTAATTCTTAATTTTATATTCATCTGCTGGTCCTCACAGCAAATCCTCCTGCCTCTGTTTTCGAAAATCCCACATCTGTGGCAGACTGGCACTGTGAAGGTGTGGGAATTTTGCTGTCCAAGGTGTTTGTCTCTCCTGACAGTTCTGCCTTCAACAGATGAGTGGGGACTGGTGCTCCAGCTGTCCCTGCTGGGGCAGACTGTGACACCTGGGCATCAATTCTCTAATCTTCCCCCTTTGATGAAGCCAGGAGCCAGCTTCATGCTTCAGTTTCAGATCATGGCTGACAAAGCAATTTATCTTTTGTATATTTTTCTAGTGTAGTTTTTCAGCCAATTTTTTTTATTGCAAGTTATAGTTGAGCTTATCTTTCGAAAAACTGCTTCAAATTCTTCATAGTAGTCAAGATATTTTCCAGCATTTCTTTAACCATTTTAAAATTGATTTGCCTCACCAGTAAATATCAGTAATTTAAGATTTATGATTTTTTTCTTCATATAAATGTTTCCCCTAGGATTAAGCTTGAAATAAATTCCTTCATGTTGCTGCCCACTACTTGCATTCATGGGTGAATTAAACTGTCTGGTTCCCTGTCACTGATTTTTTAAATGTTAGTAATTAAATTTGCAGAAACATTTTTAATGCCAAAGATTAAACAGATGTTGGTGAATGTATTAGGTTTTGGCAAAGATTTGTCAGGTAAAATTTAAAGTCAGGATGGCTGTTCTATATTATTTATTTTTAATTTTAGCTTTACTAGCCCTTCAAGTTGTGCTCAAATGTGAGATGGATTATGATAATGTTTGCCACAGTTTATTCTCGTGCATCCCTAAAACAGGAACATGTG
This sequence comes from Eopsaltria australis, assembly GCA_034509425.1. Lineage (NCBI taxonomy): Eukaryota > Metazoa > Chordata > Aves > Passeriformes > Petroicidae > Eopsaltria > Eopsaltria australis. The sequence goes on along the minus strand of JAVTVJ010000031.1, from coordinate 4,805,160 downwards.
AGATGAGGAACTCTTCATCTGGAGGGATGTGTGTAATGGCTGATATCAAAAGCTGTTCACCCATCCTAAGTGATTACAACCCCCTGAGAGCTGCTCCCAGTTCATTATATCAGCTGAAATGACTCTTCCTGCTACGATCTGGCTGCTTTGGTTTTTTGTCTGTGCTGACCCTGAAGCTCATTCCTTATGCTGATTAATGTCTTCATATGGTCCTGAAACTCACTGTCCTGCATGTCTGCCCCTGTTTCTCTGTGCTGTTACCTTGTGAGTGATTTCTCATAATTACAGCACATTTTTGTGAAGACACATTGCCTGGTCCGTCCTGCCAGACACAGCCCTCAGAGTCTCAGTAGCTGGAGGGCAGCCAAGCAACATTTTGCAGCTGCTTTGTGAAAATCCCAGTGGCTCAGACCTCAGTGATGTTGGACTCAGACATAACCAGATGTCGAGAATTCTTACCAGGCACATCCTGAGTTTCAAAGTGTTCACAGATTCTTGTGAATAATGGTGCATCCTATCTAAAGGGTGCTGCTTCAATATCTATTCTGTCTCCAGTTCAGGCTCCCTATCCCATACAAGTTTAGAAGGAAAAACATTCTGTAAACCATCTTGTATTCAACTAAATGCAGGCCAAGTCTCATCCTGGTGTAAGAACAGAGCTAATTAAAAGCTGATTTCATGTATTTCTCACTGTTTGAGGTATTGTCCACATACTGAAGTGTTTGCTCTTTCCATACCCTGCTGTACCAATTGCCATACAAGGACTAGCAAATTGCTGATCTAATTCCATGAAATACCATGTGGTGGCTTCTCCACCCTTGGGGAATTCTCCTAGAAAGTCGAAGCTCATCTGGAAACGATTTTTTGCCGTTGGAACAGTTTGAAGAAGCTGCCTCCCACCAGTGAGCCCAGCCCTTTGTGCCTGACAGATGTTTGCAGCTCTGCCTCAGAGCTGCACGAATTCACATCTGAGCCTTCTCCTGACAAAGCACATCTGAGTGGGCTCCTTTGCTTTGTGTCATTTGCTTTTCCAGCCGATTTAGCCTGTGTGCCAGTGCTGAGTGTTCTGTGCAGGGATATCCTGCAGTCAGCACCCAAGGCTCCGGGGCATCTCTCAGACAATGGTGTACATGTCTCCTCCCAGAGCTTTCTAATCTGAGTATTGTGAATAACACAAAGCGTGTCCTCAGTGTCTGTTTGATCTAGTGGAAGTGGCAGGTTCCTGAGGTGGAAGGTAGGATGACTTAGGCACTTTCTGGAAGTGGAGAGGTGAAACTTGCTGCATTGTTCTGGGAGGTTTTTCAGCTTGGCTTACCTGTTTGTGCTCCTGCTCTTTGTTTGTCTTCTTTCTCAGACTCTTGGGTGTTTGTAATAGGGTGATTTTTTTTCCCCTATTTATAGTAAACCTTATTCACCTCTGAGAGGTGAACCTGTCCTCCATTGGAACCTGTGGGATTTTCCCCACTGCAATGAAAACAATTGAAACGGGCATTGTAAGGCACACTATGCTGTAAAAACCATTTGCTTGCTGTTCTCTCAGATTTGTGCTTCTCATTGGTGATTAAAATCTAAGCTTCTGTTTTGGTATCAAAGTTAAACTTAACAAAATCCAATTTTTCTCTGTGATTTTTTCGTTTTCAATGTTCCTTACAGTGCCCTACAAACACTCACATCCCACCTTTCATAAAATGTTCCCCTGGCTTGCTGAGCATTGCAGAAAAGCTACAGGAGTGCCTCAGGTGAGTTTTAGTAGCCAGGGTGTGGAGGTTTACTTGAGAGTCTGGAAAACTAGAAGAGCTGGACTTAATGCTTTTTATCAGAATTTTACTCTCTTGCAAAAAGTAAGATTTTGTTTGTTTTCCTTGCTTGGTGAAGGCAGGTCTCTGAAGTAAATGTGATGTGTTTTTCCTTAGTCAGGATTTAGCTCTAGGAAAAATGAGCTTCTCCCTGTTTCACTACCCCTCTCGTCTGGAGGGATTTATGTCTAACCAGGAATGTAAATATCTGTTTGCTTCCCCAGCTTAGTTTCTGACAAGTTTGGAAGGTAATTTCTTTCTCATTGAGAATTTAGGATGTTGTATTATTTCTTAGACTAAAACAGCATCTGCAACTGTATGAGTCAAAGTTCCTCCACCATTTCAGTTTCTTCTCTTAGTAGACCACAGTCCTATTTTAGGGATCAGTCATTTGGCCACCCCTGTTGACAGTGGGATGTAATAAGCATTTTACCTCTCTCAGATCTGTCTGTTTGTCAGGAACGTGCACACGCTCCTTGTGCCTTGTCTGGTCCCCAGCCCATCCATCCTGGCAATGTGTGTTAGTGTGTCACTACTGGTGAATGGCACTTCCCTTTTTCACAGTCTGTGCCTCTCCCTATTTATCATTCATTTTGTCTCATGATAACTGTGTATCCTTACCATCACCTTTTCTGCCTTTTTCTCTCTTTTTTTTCACTTGCTAGTTATACTCCGTCCCGGCTAATTTAATTGTTTATTACTGCTGCTGCATTCATTGATGAATGGCTCATTTCACCCCAAGCCACATAATCTGCACTCCTTCCTTTGCTGAGAACTTGAAAAATGTACTTGCAGAAATATTTGAGGAAAGGACAGTTTGTGCACTTCAGGCCAAATTAGAGACACAAATCTCATCATCTTTAATAGGGCAAGCATCTAATGCTTCATACAGCACCGGGGAAATTTATGTCCCTGCTTCTGTTTCTCAGTTAGGTCACAAATTATCCCTGCTTGTATTATGGTTACTGACACATCAGCGCTGTTTTTTATTTTATCCCACCTTTCTTTTTTAAAGCTCTCATGCTCTGTCTTGCAGGTAACCCAATTAATGGTGCTGCTATGTGTAGTGCAGTGATAAAACCCTCGCTGCCTGCAGTGGGCAGAGGATCAATCCTGAATTCTCCCTGTCTTGATGTCCTTTTTCCCCACCTGGTGCTGGAGTGCTGAGTGTCTTGTTTGGCACAGTGGGTGGGGCCTGGGCACGTCTGTGGTTTCTGGAAGTGCTGCCAATGCAGTTGTCACATGCTGCTACTAAATATTGCATTTCTGTGGGTTTGGAAAATCAAAACAACCACCTTCTCACAGTCTCCCAACTGCAGTTCTTTCTGTCAAGTCAATGAAAATATTTGAGATTTTACTGCTTTATTTTTATGTCATAACCTAATTCCTCATATTATTAAAAAATAATCAGCTGCACGTAGCTAGTGCAGCTGTAATAGAGTATATGCAGATATCTCTACTGCAGACTTAAAAATTTAAATTATTAAAAAATGAGTAATGGTGCTCAAAGAGTGATGCATGTAAAGTCAAGCACTCATGGCTAGGAAAGATCAGGATTAAAATTCCCACATGCAGGTGTCTTCTAGGATTTTCAGAAGGATGTAACCAGGTAAGGTACCTAGTTTCTATAGGAATGTATGAAATATGGTCTAAACCATTGTGTACTCTTGAAAATCCAGTTATTGATCTGTATTTTTGGATATCTGTGTATTTTCAAAAGTAACCCTGGTAGGTGGGAAGTCTGTATTTAACTGAGAGCCAATGGGATTTAGCCATTAGTGACTTTTTATTAGTGCTAAGCACTATATATATGCACAGAAAAAAATAATTCTGAAATAAAAGGCCACTTGTCAGAAAAGTGGGGCTTCCTTGGATGTTTAGGGGATTTCCTTTAGAACACAAACATGAAAAAGGTCCAGTGGAGTGACTCAAAATATGTAAAGTTTGAAGTTGTTCACAAAAGTGAGGCATATTAATGCAAAACTATCCAATATATGAAGTTCTTAAAACATAAAAAGCAAGTGTGTTTTGCTTTTGAATGATTAATCTAAATCCAAATTTTTTTTTCAGGTTAAGCATGAATTTTCTTTTTCAGTACCGTGCCAAGTTTTTACTCTTTGAAGATGTCATTAAAAACACCTCAAAGTTCCTCTGCCTCACACAATGTTGTTTTCAGGAATTGCTTGGAGGTAAGCAGTAATGTAACTCAGTGTTATAAGGTGAGTAATTAAGAAATGAGAAAAGAGATGAATTAATGTGCTGTCCATGAAATTAGCATTCTGATAATTGTTTGGTTTGTAATTATATTGAGTTTAATCTGACAATAATACTGAGAAACTGTGGGTTTTAAAACCATCCTTTGTTTGGAGGAAAACTTTAATTTGTTTGACAAAATTCATTTGCAACAATGCTTTTCTAAGGATTTTTTTTTTGCTAAATGTCAAATGAGCTGTTTGTACAACCAGATACATTAACCCAGAGGATAATTCCATTTCAAAAGGAAGAATGGAGGACAAAATTGAGTGTGCACTGTACCTGAGTTAATGGTTGCACAATGTACGTAAGTGCTTTGCTATTATAGTCTCGTCAACACGTGAGCTGCTCAGAATTCTTTGGAATGTAGATCATTTCTGAGGTGGGAAAGGTGATAACTACTCTCCATATTTTACTACTGATGGCCCTCTCAAATGAAATGCATGTGCTGACACCTCCATGCTTTGAAGATTTAAAGACTTCAAATATGGAGAAAAAAAGACTGACCTTGAAACTCCTGTGCCAAAGCTCCCTTTTTTTGCACTATTGCTTTGCTGAATATATTAACTTGTGGAAAATCCTGTAAAGGAAGATATTATTCCTAGTGTTATTATAAATTTAAGTCTCATGCCAGATAATTCCTAGTGAAACGTGTTATTGAGGTGACTTCTATGTTCCAAGGAACAATTTCTAATGAGTGTGAAGGAGAAAAACTTCAGCCCTAATGTTATATATTTTCCATCCATCAGAAGTATTTCTGATTCTCAACTGTTGGTGAAATGAAGACTCTGACCAATTTTCATTGCAATTTATGGTATTTAGGAAAAGAAATACTTTTTAGCAATTTGACAAGTATAATTTTCCCTAGAATGTTTTACAGTCATCAGAATGTCAGGAATTTGTTGAACTTAAATAAATGCAATCACATACTAAACTTCTCTCTGGTAATTTCAGAAGACAGCTTTGTAAAATTTTGCTCTCCTTGTTCTTTCATTTTCATGCAAGCGCTGACAACAGGAGATGCTGAGGTATTCCAGAAGCAGGGGTCTAGAGCAACACGGGATTAGTCTGATTTAGATTTCCAAAGATTGTCCTCCGTGGTTTATGTAGTTAAACCTCTTTTTCCATTACTGCATATTGGTTATTTGTGCAAAGGGGAACATTCCAGGAGAAAATATCACACAAGTCTGGACCAAAATAATCAGAATAGAGCAAAGGAGGCACTTGAAGCTCTTGTTCCTGTTTAGACCAAACCTAAGTTGGACTTTGTGCAGAAATTATTATTGTCATGACAAAATCTGGGATGGACCTGAGGTTTTCCTTTCAAAATTGATAACTACAAAAAAATCTTGATCAACTTTACACATTAGTCAGAACAAAACAAGGACAGGTAGAAGAAGAGCAGAGTATTTTGTTGCTTGCATTTAATGCTTTCTATCTAAGTTAATGCCAACAAAACAAACAAACATATTTGATAACATATAATCTTAGAAGTTTGATTGATTTGCCTGGAAAGAGGGGGTATAATATCCAGGAAACAGTCCTGGAAACAAAGACTTCAATCCTTTTATTACTGGATGTTCTTCCCTGTTGGTAAACTGAGGGAAATTATCATTTTCAGAACAAATTCTGAATTTAAAACTGAAATTACACTGTTTCTGCTGCAAAACATCACAATCTTCCATAAAGGATTCAATGGTGCTTCAATTAACACAGCAATATCCACAAACATAAAGTTAATACTGCTTGGTCATAGAAAGCAGATGAATCAATCCACTCAGTGGAAAACACAAAGGGAAAAGGCTCTAATACTTTAGGTGAATTATAAGAATTTTTACTAGTCCTGTAAAGTGTGATATCTCTCTCCATATATATATATATATATATATTATGTATAAAATGTAATTTTTTCCTGAAGGCACTTTGCTTTTGGTAAAGGCTATTTTCCCACGAATTGCATTTTGAATCTTCTTTCTTTCCTAGAATTTCCTACAAAACAGCTGATTTTTGGTAGTTGCTGTTTATAACAAAAATGTGGTAAAAACATTTAAAAGTGATTGACAGAAAATGGAACAGATCCCACTGGATTTTGCTACATTGTTAAAAAAAACCTTACTGTAATTCTGGCCTCTTGTATAGTGGATGTGTTACACAGCAAGACAAAAAACCACCAATTTTTTGTTGAATGTTTTTTAAAGAATCTTGTTGCATGCTGCAGGAATGAGTGTGATGGATACTGTGGATAACAGCCAACACTGTTTGCACAATGAACCTTTTTATATTGTACAATTTATAGTTCTCTTGATCCAGTTCATTGCAGCTTTTTTTTTCCATACAAAACTAAAGTTCGGGTTCAAATGTTCACCCTGATGTCAAGGTCTGATATTTTTACTTCTCCTTTTCTCCTAATTTTATTGATTTTTCTAGGCTAAGCATTCCATAAATTAGTTATAGTAAGAAGGCATGTTGTGGAATGTGATGTAATTGGCAACTGATTGTTGATGTAGGAGATTTATGTCGGCCTTATAGTAATAGTTTCTTATAATTGGAAACATATGTGATTTTTAGTGTCTAGACTTGGGAACTTTCCCAGGAAGGAGTTCCAGGTGGTTATCTAAGCATAATAGGCCAAATGGCTACTTAAAGGCTGCAGGCAGACATGGGAAATATGTAAATGTTGCTAGCAAGCGTAATTATTTCGTAATTTGAAGTTTATAAATTGCAAGGTATCAATTTACATGATGGTTTGACCAGCTGATTTGTTTTGTAAATCTGTGTTAGAACCTGAAATTGGCTTTCTCACTGAAATAGTGTAAAATACAGAGGTTAGAATTTCTTCATATATCTGGGTGACAAAAAGCTTTTATCTATATCATGTGCCTAATTTAGTTGCATTGATTTATGAATGCTTAACTTGAAATAGCAAATAGTTGTATTTATAGAATAAAACTCGTGGAATTTGGTTTGGTGTAGTTGTTACCTGGCACTTTGGGCTTTGTCTTTGCTGGTAGTCTGATTTCTGGAAGGACCTCAGAAAGGAAACATGTCTGGAAGTTGCAGAGTCTACTAAAACATGTGGTGATTTGATATTTCCCTGATCCCAGTTTGCCTTGAACATGCTCCGCACGTTAAAACATCCCTGGAGAAGGAAAGCACAGTTGGCTACCCCAGCATGAATACTCTGCAAATATTGCTCTGGGACCTGCACAGCCTGTGACTCACAATGAATATTTTCAGCTCTGGTTCTGACTGTACAATAGGAAATAGAAAAGAAAATAAGTGATGTGCTGGGGCCTAACACTGGATGACTTGATCATTGTGGCTCGCACAGAGAACAGGGAAGAGCAGCACTAGAAGATGTGAAAAGTCCTCTCAAATCAGTTTTCATGTGCCAGATGGTTGTTTTTGTTGTATTTTTTTAAATCCTACCTGCTAAGATAGCAAAGAACGACATACGTTATCTGGCTCTGCAGCCAAGTGTGTGGTCCAAATTATTTTCACAGAATGCCTGACAAAGTCTGCTTGCTTGTCTGCCTGCCTCAATCATTTTTCTCAACTAATGAGAAAAATCTGCCAAGCATTGTTGGGCTAAGGCACTAATTATTCTCAAACAAATGTTTCAATTTTGCACAAGTTAGGAAGTGTCTCTGTTTTAAATGATTACATGCCAAGATGCCAGAGTAGTTAGACCAGTTTCGTTTATCAATATGTCTGGAAGTCCCAGAGGACCAAAGAGATGAAATCATTAAAAGCAAACGGGTCTGCAGTCTTAGGTGCTCTTTTGTGAAATATTGCTTCAATGCTTCTTTTTGTGTATGTTCTTTTTTAATGAGAAGTAGTAGGTCTATTTTCCTTCTGGAAATGTTGTTTCTTGTGATATTCCTGACTGCATTGCTCCTCAGATTCTCTTGGTTCTGGCACTGAATTAAAGGAAATTTTGTGACCAGTCATGCAAGACTGACCCATGCAATCCTTTCTCAGATTTTGTAGCCGGCTCATCATCACCCAATTAGAGCATTTAGGATGTTGGTCTCTGATAGTGACAACACTGGAAAGTATCTCCTTGTAAAACTTTCAGTTGAATTTTGCAGTTGGAAGAAGCTTGAACAATTTAAAGGAAGTTTACAACTTGTTTTCCAAGCAATGGTGTTACACTTGGGCCTGAACTCCACACTTCTCTACTCAGAAGTAGCTGTGAGCTTCCAGAATTGCATTGTCCCACCCCTGATCATGAAATGTCACAACTGTGTGTGACAAGGTTCAAGGTTCTGATGGCTTGGTGTGTCACTAGTGATGCAATGCCTCTGATCAGCTGTAATTTGCTGATGTGCTACACTTCTGCCATCTGCTTTTCCCAGTTTGTCCTCATCCCAAAATTGCTCTGAAAGAAGCAGATAGAGTGCCAGGTTTAGGGGGCTCTGCTGGTTTGCTGTGTAGTGTATATACCAACAAAATTCAGAGTTTCCAAGAACTGCCCTCCTGTCTTTAAGAAGGGAGCTGCATCTTTTCAGAGAACAATGTGTTGTAAATATGAGATTTTCAACAACTAATTTCATAGGGATAAATGGAAAAGTTTACTTATGAGCCAGCTCTTCACGTTGTTTCATAGATTAATGTTAGTGCAAAATTGTTGGATTAACTTGTTTTTAAAGCATACATTAAGAGTGAGGAAAAAATTAAAGGATTAAACCACTAGAAAGCAGAACTTGGAGCATTTCATGGCTTGATTATTTTCCAGCAGCCACCTGTGCCAAGGAAGAAAATGTGCCTAAATATTATGGTATTTGTATCTCCTCAAACAGTTACTCATAAAGGGAAAAATGGGCAGTAATAACACGTATTTCCCTAATGGTTTATGTGTTTTGTTTTTAACATATCCCCTTCTTATTTGGGGGGAAAATATGAAACCTGGTGCCTGGATACTTTCTATCATTAATTACTTACTGCCCTTATCTGTACCCACTAGCCTGATGGCAATCTGTCTGTTTGGTGCATGGTGTGTCCTTTTTATACCAATTTTGAGAAATGATTGGTAAAAAGGAGATGCACTGCATGGGAAAGCCTACTCAGTCTGAGGAGCTGGCTGTGGACAGTGCTGGCAGCTCCTGGAGAGCTGTGTGGCAGCAGTGCCTGCAGATGGATGATCTCAAGTGAAGGCATTGCAAATAAAACGTTCCTGGTTCTCAAGTACAGTGCAGGGCAGCAAAAGGTGAATGAGCTGTGAATCCCAGGGTGTTCCTCAAAGTTCAATCCACAGTCAACTCCCACATAGCAAAGAAGATTTTAAAATAACGGTGTAACATGTTTTGAAAGACTTTCCATTTTCCGTTTTACTGTTCTTTTCTTGCATTGTTATTTGCTAGATAATTATCACTTTTGATTTTGAGGTGCTGACCATCCTTGGTAAGACCTAAATCTCACCTGTAATGTCAGTTACTTTTAGGAAATGCACATTCATTGCATACTTTTGACAGGCCTCCTTTGCTTTTTTGACTTCTGAGTGTCTCTGCTGGGAGCTGGAGCAAGAGGGAGGATCTGAATTTGGCTTAGTTGGTGTCTGTGCTCCAAGACCAGTAAAGACCTGGTGCCAGGTAGGATCCCAGGATACCCAGTCATGCCAGGACTGACAACAAGCCCAGTATCCTTTTAGTGATGCAACACCTTTGTAGGTCTATGAGCTGCCCAGGTAGTTCTCCTTCCATTTTAAGGATGATTTGGACATAAAAGAACTTCCAAGCATTTTTAGTGTAGCAGGGGATACCATGTCATACATCAGTTTCATCATATTCATTCTTGAAATACATTTTGTGTATCTTCACTTTATTTTTAGAAAGTGTTAAAGACACAAAAGAGGAAACTAAATGTTAATGTAGTAGTTTCTTGTCATGGATTATTTTTCATAAGCTAAAGTGGAGTACTCTGAAATCAGCTTACACTGCAAATTAAATGCTAGGAACCCCTTATATTTCCTTATAAGCAAAAGGGATTTTCTGGTTCCACTGTCATTGACACTTTGGCATATTTAGGCTAATTCCAAATGCTAGTCCTTGTATGTGCCACTAATACTTCTCTTTTCATAAAAATGTCCTAATTTACTTGATTCTCCTTTTTTGTGTGTGTAATACTGAAATTTGAGCACAGCAAGTTCAGCTGCATGTGTTTGTACTATATAAACCTTTTCACATTGAAGTCCTTTAGTTTTATGAACAACTACAGTTTCTTCAACTGAAAAGCTGTGCTTTCCATCCAAGAACACTTCCTATTCTGTCTATCTCCATGTGCTAGTTTGCAGAAGTGCAATTGAAATCTAGTGGGAGTAGCATTCCATTGTAGCTACACAAGTGTTGCATTGTTTTAAATAGAGAAAGTTTTGTTATATAAATCCTATTGCTCTTTTTTCCCACAATTTGTTGTTACAGTTGTGCCTAATTCAGTAGAAACTTAATTGTACTGAACTTACTCTTTTTTGAAATAATAATTTCTTTGGAATTATAACTCCATCAAGTAAAAAATGTTAAAGTATGTATAGTTGAAATAATTTGGAAGGGGGTTGAAAATTTGTAATTTGTTCCTTCAGTTTGAAGGCTGTTGAATTACTCCCTCAGCAGCTTGGTAGTGTCCCCCATTTGCACCTATTATGCAACCATAAACAAATTTCAACCCTTGAACTGATTTAATGTAGCTAATCTTTTTGCTTTTCTTTTTGTTTTAATGCAACCTAAAGGATGTCCTGATTGAAAAGAAGCTGCTGGGCCTCTGATTTATTTTATTCAGAGCAGGAAATGTATCAGCACTGTTCAAGAAACCAATAAATTGTCCTTTCCATGGTGCTTGGGAGGGTGATGAAGTGTCCTCTCAGGGGTCTCACTCCTCAGTTATTTCTCAGCGCATCGGTACCGCCTGAGTATTCCATCAAGGAATTTCCCTATGAGAGGGGAGCATTCTCACACAGGTTAGCCATAAACTCACCCCAGGGGGCTGGGAGCACAATGAATGTGAGATTTAAGCTGTCAGGTACATGATTGCACATCACACTAATCACAATCCTTGTGATGGAAAAGAGGGGAGACACGGAGGGGATTCGCTGTTCCGGAGAGCCAGCGGCACTGTGCAAGCAGCAGGGAGAATTCTCTCTGCTCCCTGGAATGCTGCTGCTGCTGCTCTTGTGCTTGGCAGAAAAGCATTCAGCCTGAAAGGTTGTAAAGTTGATAGCTCTTCACTCTGTGTCACTGCGTTATGTAACCCAGTAGGGCACAGCAATGGGAAGTGTCTTCTTGAAAATCTTGTCAATGTATTTTGTCATTTCAGGATTGATTGAGCTGCAAGCATAAGCTGTGTGCTTTAAGACAACGCTTTTGTCTTGCAAAATAACAGTGTGGAACTGAAGCTGCAGCTTGCTGTAGGTGCTTCATTCTCCTCCAGAAATGGTCCTCCCTGTTTAATTAGTAGCAAGTCTCAACCTAAAAAAGGGACCCAGTGATGCACAGGGTTTCAGCTGAAAGTGGATTTGGTTGCAATATATAATTGAGCAGAGGAGTGACAGAGGTTTTAAATTATGGAGTTGATTTTAAGAGTTGACACTGGCATTAAATGTTCTATATTTGGAGCTCCTGCTTTAGTGGCTAAAATGGACATTTATAGATAGAAAATGTGATCTGAATTCCCCTTGTGGGCTTGGCAGATAGGCTTGAAAGTGATTTCATTTTTTTGTTGGTAATTTTCTTTTGGCAAGAATGAGTGCAGGGGGTGGTGGAGAGGTCAATTTTTCTATGTTTGTAGGTGCTGACAGTTTTTCTGAGATTTAGTTCTTATTCAGCTTGTTTAAAAATTGCATGGCAGTGTTTTTTAAAATACACTCTTTCCAGATTTTGTGTTAAATTGTATGTGTATACCATCAATTTTGTGACACAAATTGGCTTTATTGATACCCAGTGTGTTATAGTTAGCCAATAGGTAGTTAAATCTGATCTTTCAAAAGTTCAATCTGTATTTTATAAAGCTATGCTTTCTGTGGGGTTTCTGTGTTGTAAGAGCTAGCTTATGCTTTTAGCAATTAACCCAGTTGGTAAGGTAACTACCCAGTTAGTAGGGGTTTTTTGTGAACTTGATATTTAATGATAGTTTAAAAATTTGGGGGGTTCGGGTACTTGGAAAAGAGCTGCTTTCAAGGTAGGAAAAATCATTGTAAAAGTTCTGGTTGTTTCCAAATAAGATCAAATTTGTATGATTAGAAAAAAAAAAAAAACCAAAACAAGGCCAAATAAATTATTCATAGTAGCCTGCTTTTAAGTAGCTTTAACCTCAAATCCTTGCTTGCACCTTCCTTTCTGAAGTAGCACCTCTCACTTGATCATGAACAGATCTAAACCAAAAATTCAGATTAAAAACAGTACAAGTAGGACTGAATGGTTACACTGCAGGCATCATAGCCAGTTAAAATTTGGAATTTCTGAAAGGGGGGCTAGACTCTTAATCTTAAACATCTCTGGAAAAATTGCAGCCCTGATCTCCACAGGGGAGGAGGAGAAAAACATTGATTCAGAAAACATGTGCTGCACTCCGCTGTATAAATCTGGATTTCAAAAATAAACTTTTTTAGCATGCTTGAAAGTTGTTGCTGACTACTGCCAGCTAGAAAATTTAATAAAGAGTTTAACTTTGTGCAGCCCAAGCCAGCTCTGCAAACACATGCTTTCCTGCTGAGATCAGAACGAATCCCTAGCGCAGGGTGCGAGAGCCAGACTGTAGGAGCAGCCCTGTCTGCATGAATCCTCCTCTGACTCCAGGCATTGCTGGGGTGGGCACAGTTCCACGGCTGGAATCATTGCAGAGTGTGTGTGCAAAGCTCTGCTCCCAGCTCTGTCATGCAGCTTACATTTTCAATTATTTTAGCAAGGCCTCTCGCATCTGCAGGCTGAGTCTGTTTGGTAAATGGACACGTTTACCTTCCCAGCTGAAAAATCTTTTTATAGGAGATGTCTCGTGCTCTCCTTGCATATCTTCTAAGTGCAGGGTTTTGGAATCCAGCCACAATCATTTTTGAAACAGCCTCTTAATACAAAGGGAGAAAATTAATAGATTGTTTAAAAAGTCACATAATTTTCATTAGCTCTCTTTGAGAAGCTTTTTCAAGTCTAAATTTAGATATTGGATTCAGTATTGATGGGGAAAGGAGTTGAAAACCTATTTTTGCTTTCAGTCAAGAAGAATCCAGCTTTTGTTTAGCAACGTGTGGTGATAAGAGAGGGCTGAGTTTGAGAGGGCAGCACATCTGGCTCTGTGTGAGGATTTGTGCTTCAGCCCAGATCTTTATCCTCCTCCCAGGAGGGTCTTGGACTATGGGGAAATGAGCTGCTTGCCTTGTTTTGGGAGGAGTGAGACTTATGTAATGCTGAGCAGCACGAATGCAGAGACCTGTCAAGGCACATCCAAATCTGGCCAGTTACCCTGGGACTGGGGCAGGTCCATAAACAAAGGAAGGAATGGTTTATATGACAGCCACGTGAGCAGCCATTTCAGAAAATATCATCCCTGGCTCTGTTCTTTCAAATAAACACCCCTTTCCAAAGTGGCAAGCAGCTAAACTGGCAAAAATGCTGCCAAACTGTCTTCCCAGGATTTTGGTGTAATGGGACATGGAGACTTGGGAAATAGCAAAGAGGAGAGTTCTCTTGTCTTTGAAAAACTGAGTGAGAAAGAATTTAGACTATCAGTGATGGCATAGTATGGGAAGAGAGATCCATTAAATGGCCTGCTTTGCAACAGTCTCATCTGAATTGCCCAAAGTGGAATGACTGAGATTTTGATTTTGCTTACATTATTATTTATTTACTTGTCAGAGGGGAAAAAAAAGGCAAAATATCACAAACTTCACAAAAGGCAAAATGATTCCTTTTTTCTTTTGCTTAGGGTCATCTTGCTCAGTGTGAAGGCCAGAGTCCAAGAGGTGAGATCACACACATAGGGAAGAATATGTGGTGACATTCTGTGCTTCATTTTCTACCATTTGCAGTAGGGCCACTTCAGGCAACACTTCTGGCTGGAGACAATTTAGTCTTCTCTGTTACTTATAGAGTGCATATATTACATGTGGAGATCAGTGCCTGAAAAAGTTCTCCTGGCCTGCAGTTGTGAGTACAACACTCAGGGCTACCTGTCCAACACACTGAGGCACTTCTGGCTTGATTGTAAAAACCACAGATCTGATTACCTCACACAAGCTCTACAACAAAGCAGTGATTGCCTGTTCAGAGGCATCCCATATTCAGCCTTTATTGTGAGCTTGTAGTCTTTTGTTTCTCTGGCATTTGGTCTCTGTGTTCACCATTCTGACTAATGCAGAGAAAATCTGGAGTCACACTTTCATGTCTCTCTTCTGATCATATTTGTTATTCTAAAGTAATACCACTGTGGCGGTGGCTTAGTTAGCAAAGCAAATAATGTCTGTTCAAATGAGTGAAAAACTTCTCTTCTGTCTGATGACATGGCAACATTAATATATATATTTATACATATATATGTATGATAGTTTTGGGTGGTGCTTTCCAGCAGTGTTACCATTCTTGCTTTCCCATCTGCAATGTGATATGATGTGTTTGAATTAAATTCTTGTAAACACTTCCACCTGCTGTAAGAATCATCATGTGTTGTCACAGCAATGGGGGCAGTGGGAGAAGCACTGAAGGAAGTCTCTTCATAGGACAGGTGTAATGGATGAGTTTGTGCTGCAATTGCTCACTCCATGTGTAAAGTGAATAACTCAGCCTCTTTTTTATACACCTTTCAGATCTTCCTTGGCAAAAAGTGATGGTAGAATAAAAAATTAACTAAATGCATTTGGGAGATGAATCTGGATAAACATTTAGGGTGTTTTTAAAATGAATTAAGTTTTGGGATATGTGGTAGTTATCCTTCAGTAAACCAAGCATAGCCCATGATAATTGCAAGAAATATAAACAAGTAACAGATGGATAAAGGTAGTCCTACAGTACCAAGGGGAAAAAAATTGTTCATCGTTATCTGAAATACAGGAAAAGTAAACATTCTCATGTAGCATTTACCTGGGAGCATTCTGGATTATCAGTGCAATTTGAATCAATATCTTTGATTTAAGCTGAATGCTGTTGTACTCAAAAATTGAGTATTGTATTTCCAAGCTCGTTGACTCCTGCTTTGACTATTTTAGGTGGATTTTTCATATTTCAGGTGAGATATAAATAGTTTGTCTTAATTTTTCTATGGAGCCTCAACCTCATACAAGAACTCTTACTGTAGATCCATAGATAAAATTCTGCAAGCAAATAATTCTCTGCTATCATGGGATTATAGAGATGTGGGTGAAAGATTAGGTTCCCCTGAGCAAGTGGGTACTTTTGCTCTTTTGGAGACTTCAGCTGAAGCCTTACATGTACATTGGTGTTTGTGGTTTCACTCCCTTCAGTTCATTTTGGTTTATAGTCATGATGAAAAAATGACATGAAAATAAAAATGAAACAAGCAGTACCCGGAGTCAATTGGTCTGTGCACCATTTGTGTGAGAGAATCTTGAGGTTTGGTTTTATTGTGTCAGTCTGAAGCATGAGGCTGCTCCAAGGAAAGGGATGGCAAGAAGTGTTCTGCTAACTAGGCAATTGCATGAAAGTAACACTAGAAGGCTGAGAAACCAAGACAAGAAATGCAATTCAAATGTAGGAACTGCACAGCATTCAGGAGGAGAGAGTTTGCAGATGCTGTGGCTTTGCTGCTTATTCTTGGACCTCCAGCTGTGTGTTGCTGAAAAGAAATCCTTGCCATGAAGAAACATTTGGATATAAACTAAACCATCTTGAAAAGCCCATTTTGTAAAAGTTTTTAGGGAAAGCAGGAAACCTGATAGCTGAAGTTTCGATGAATTGCCCCCTTTGGCAATTATTCCCAACAGAAGCAGACACCCTGGGAATTGTGCTTGGCACAGTCCACTGCAATTGTTGTATGGTCTGCCTTTAGCAATAGAAAATCTACCTAGGAAAAATTGGTTTTAAAACTTAAGATACTGCTTGCAGGGTTTAAGATATTGGGGTGAAGGCAGTCTAGCTTGGATTCTTAAGTGCTGCTCTGTTTTCATATAACCCCAAGTTGTTTTGTCCTAGAAATGCAAAATTCCAGAGTCATCTCACTTAACTGAGATGTTAATTTTAGGATCACACATGTCCTAGATTCTCAATATAGTCAATGAGATACAAGCATCTCTGAAGGGTAATTTGCCCCCTGCATGAGCTGAGCCTGCCCTGAAGATAACTTTTCTTTGTCCATATGGTTGTGAGAAGTGCATGTGACCAGACCCACAATTTTTGATGCCTGATTTATGTAACTATGTTTGGGATTGTACCTGAGCAAATATGTCTTACTTAGCTTTACTTCTTTAGGCAAAATGCCTTGTGGTATTTTTATATATAAAAACTTACCTTAAAATGTCTAAAAAGTGTGCAGGGAATCTTTCTGAAGCTGGAATTCTAGCTTCAGCTGCTAAGGCAGAGGGGCGGGGTAGGGGAAAGTAGCAATAGATATTATGCAGCATGTAAGTCTGGGTAGTGCACAAAGCTTGGATACAGGGATACACCATAAATCCTCCAGATTTTCAGGGATATGGGTCAGGGAACTTGCTGTCTCGTATTTGAGGTCAGAAGAAATTGAGGAGAAGAAGAAAGATATGGTGCTGACAGAGCATAGGTGATGGGATGATGGAAAGCACAGAGCTGTGCTGAGGACAAAACATAAAGAACAGAGACATACTGTGACAGCTGAATGGGGGGAATAGGGGCATGCTATAAATGCACCAAGGGTTATAAATGATGTTCTTAATGTTTTCCACATTTAGAATAAAACACAGGGTGCAACCTCATTTTTCGGTACTTCATGCAATCCCAGCTGTCCCACCTCAAGAATATGATGCAAGTTGTGGAGGTACAAAAGAAAACAGCGTGATCAGAGGGATGTGATGGCCTCTGTGCAAGGGAGGATTCAATGACCTGGGTTTCTCCACTTTTGAGAAAAGGTGACTAATAAGGGGGAGGCAAGATACGCTGGAGATACATAAGTTAGGAGGGACATGAAGTAAGTGAAAAGATAGTGATTATTTATTCTCACTTGACAAAAAACAAGTGAAGTGATCAGGCAACACCTAATTAAATTGTGGAAGTTTGCTACAGGATGCTGAAGATGCCAAAGTAGAAATGCTTTTTTAAAGTGATTAGATAAACTCATGGAAAAATCAGTTCATAAAGAGCCATTAAAGATACTGATGTAGGGCCAGGCTCCAGCTCAGGAAGTTCCAAAACCAGGCAGGTTTGCTGAGAATTGGCAGGGCATACCCTATGCTTGTCACGTGTTCATAGCCTTTCCTTAAGCAGCTGCTTTGGCTGTTGTCAAAGACAGGGCACAAGGGCCAAACGGGTTAAATGAATCTTTGATTAACCTGCCATGGGAGCTTCTTGCTAACTCATACAGTAAAGGCCTGCACTAAGTGTCTACACTGTAGACACAATTGCAATTTAGCCCTAAAAATTTAACTTCTGCATATATTACTCTTTCATTTACAGTATTATTTAGTCATGTGAATAAACCCCAATCTTCTGGGCTAAATTTAGTGGCAAAATTATGACTCTTTTTTTTCCCAGTGTGCTGTCCTGCATTGTCTTCTCCCTATCAGGTTATATTGACACTGGCCCATATTAATCTGGTCTATGAAAATCATCTTTTGGTACTTCACTGTCGCTGTTTAATAAGAATACTGACCTGGGTCAATTACCTTTAATTATCTACAAGACATCTTTTCAGGATAAGTATAACCTTGAAAAATTATTAACTAATATGTAGACCCTGGTGTATTGGTCTCATTGAAAGCTGCTCCACAAGCAGCTAATAAGTGAAATATAATGGAACTGCTACTATCTTTTTGGACTTATTAGTCACATCACTTAAAATAGTTTCTGCTCCAATCCCCATTGCTCTGTCTCCTTTAGATTAGCAATATTTGCAATCTCCTGTTGAAGTGCTGCTTAGAGAGCCAGAACTGACTGGTGAGCACAGTGGGATGCTGTATGCATTCTGGAGCTGTTTCTAGGGTTTACTCCCAGAAGACTTTCACACCTGTGTGACAGTCCATAGCAGGCCAAGAAGCTTTTGTTTAACATTTATCATGCAAAACGATCTTTAGCTTGAAGTTTGGGTGGTGAACAACACAAAGAGAGCAACTGCTGCCCAGAGAATGGAAGGGGGTTACGGCTCAGAGAAGGCTGTTTGTCAGAGAACAGAGAACATGAGGTTTGATCAAATGCCAAATTAATTTGTTGCAAGTTAGCTTGAGTAAATAGACATCATCTGAGACCTCCTAGTGTGTCATTAAAAGCTGAATATTGGTCATGTCTTACAGATGGGAAAACTGAGTGGAGGAAGATTAAGTGGCTTTCCTGTGTGTAAAAACAGGGCACTAACAGAGCTAAGAGAACTGAAGCCTCGAGAATCCCATTTTTTTCTCTGTTGGACCATGCTGGCTCAATTACAAGGGCAAGGACACTAAGAAAAACAGGCTTGGGTAGGGGGCTCTTTCCATCTGATCTCCTTGCATGCTATTCCTCTAAGAGAACTCCTTCAAGGATTACAGCAAAAGAATGTGCTTCTAAAAACCATTTTGATGAAATCCCAAGACTAGCAGCAGCAAGCAAGCCTTTCTCACTTTCCAGCTTGATAACAACTCTCACCGGTTGACAGTTTATTTTCTTTCCAACAATCAAGTCTTGAGTGAAAGAGCACTTGATTCTTGAGTAGGCAATAACAAGCGTAGGCATGGAGTTGTTGCCACTTGTGCTTTCATTTCAACAGAAAAGTAGAAAACCAGATTTGCTGAAAATGAATTGAAATGTTTTCCTTAACCGCCTTCTCCGTGTACATCTATTTTCTGTTCGGTTTTCTTAAATGGCATTCACAGAAGTTGACAAAGATTCCCACTTAAGTTTTTTGTCTCTTTAGGCTTTTCATTTCAGGCTTATATAGCAAGGTAGAAGATTTATCAAACTTGCCAGCTTTTATAAAAGGGTTAAATGTCTTGGCTTTCTGTCTGACTGTGGAGGTGGTGAGCAGATAAGATGAATGTGAAACAAAAGTGTTAAATCTAACAGTGAAGTTCACAAAACCTCATTAAGGGCAGTGAACTCAAATGAAGAGGGAGGTCAGTGAGCAGCACTTAAACCCATGCCCTTAGAAAATCTGGTTAAATCAGGGAATGCTTTGCCTTGCTTGTGACTGTAGTGTCTAGAGGGAACATAAATTATAGACTTGACCAAGGTATCTGCTTATGGAGGTAAAATAATACTTCTGTGGAGCCTTTTTCCACTCCTATTTCATGCAGTCTTTGTCCATTCCCAGAGCTATCAACTGAAAACAGGACTAATATATAGGTAAGGTGGCAAGTTTGGAGTTCTGGGAGCAGGAATTGTTGCTGTTTTATAAAAAGCCTGGGGCAGTGAAGTGTTGGCCTTGATTTGTATCCTGAGGGGTTACTGTGCAGAAGTATTTTGTGCATAAGGGAATAAGGCTATGGAATTACAGCTGAATGTTCCATGGGAGAGTCATGCCCAGAGAGATTATGGGTATTTCCCATTTATTGGAGTTAGATACCATCATTGGCAGGTACCTTACAATGTTTCTTTTCTCAAAACTGCCTATCCTGTTTCATAGGTTGGTTATTCTAAAGATATTCTGAGGAAATTTCATTCTGAACTAGTTTGAATCATCAAGGCTCCATTAATTTTTTAAAATTCATTAGCATCAAATGTTACTACAATCTCAGATCCAATAATTTCCATAGTGTTTGAATAGATAGAACTTTTAAGTCCCATACTTCATTAGAATAGAGCTATTTTTGTTTCTGTTATCCTGTATGAGATGTGTTAATATAAGAAAGTCATCTGCCATCCCCAAAAATTCTTTGAATTTTGCCTCTAAAACTGTTCTTTGAATCATATTTTCTAGGATCTCTTAGGGCTTTGTGCAAAAAATTATTCTCTTCAGTATTATGAGACATTGACTGGGAAATCTCTTTATCAGTGGTTTGAATCAAAAGTAATTTTTTTCCCCTAGAATCCATTTTAGTCTCCTGTACTGCTGATTCTCTGTGTGAGAGAATCTATTTAACTGCCTGCTTTTTGGATGGCTTTTAATGTTGTTTTTAGATTGATACAAAGAGTATTTTGCCAATGAGCCTCTTCATCTTCACCACTAGAATGACTTTTAATGGACATCCAGTAGTTTCATACTAAGTAGTTTCTTTTAGCTTTATTCTCCCTAGGGAGGAATGCACTGAATGGCTGGAAATGTCAGCAGCTGCATTAGCTGAAGAGTTTTGCTGCTGCCACCTCCTAGATAAATCTCGCCCTTTCTCATTTCTGTGTTTCTTACTGTTTCCCTCAAAGTCAGCCAAAGAAACTTCCTGTCTGGCATAACACAGATTAGGAACTAAATTAGCAGCTGTTATAGATGGGCATTTTTCTATTTATTTGAGGGAGAAATCCATTAAAACTGGCAGAAAAGTTGGCTCCATTTCCATAGAGTCAACAAAATCAAACAGAAATATGAAGCTGATTTAAAGGAAGGAATGTGTGCAGCTGCTGGGAGTGCAGTCCAGATCAGCCACTGGGAAGGGTAACGAGGACCTGGGCTGACCAACTGGGCAGGTGGATTCTGTGTGGCCATGGCCACTCCCTGGGCTGGTAGTTGGCACACAGATGAGGTTTAACATGAAAGTAAATTTGCCAGCATAGTCACCCTTTCCTCCAGAGTATCTGATCATGGGCCTAGGTGGAGATTGGAAATGTATTAGTGAACCTTTGCTATTACTCAGCCAGGCAGTTTCTGTCTTGCCCTCATAAACTGATAAAGTTTAGTATTGCTGATAGTGATGACTTAGTCATGTGTTTTGTCTGAGAATGCCTAGACCCAAGTCTTCTCTAAGGCCACGAGTATTGATATTAAATCTTGCACTTCATTTGTAGGCGTTTTGCAGTGGTTGAAAATACCTGAATGTTTGGAGAAATCCTCTATGTTGTAAAATGCACCCACTAGCATATTTTGGTAGTGTGTTGACCTCTCAGGAAAAGTCTGTGATATTAAGTATGTGTCCTTTTATTCACGTTATGTGATCCATAAATTCAGAATTTTGGTTACATTGCTCACTTTACACAGAAGTATCACAGGCTGCTCCTTAGAATATAGCTCTGGATCTGTCCTTCATCCAAGTTCCTCAAAAAAAGGAGAGCTTGTGCTTTACAGTGACAGAATTGCATTAAACATATATAGCTGCTTGATTAGAAATGAGATCTTGTGTTCAAAGTTCTTGATGTTAAATACTGGAATCAGCATATCTCACAGCTGTGCAGTTATTTCCAGTGCCAGAAATCAGGTTTGTAGGAAAGAGATTGTATGTCTTGAGTCATCAGTACAGATTAGCCCCCAGAAAAGTTATTTCATGTAATGGGTTATCAAACTTCACAGGGACTTTCAGAATGGGTGTTTTTACAGCTTACTGGTAAAACTGTAATACAAAATTTTATTTTCTGAGCTGCTAAAATGCAGGCCACCTCATTGCCACGGTGCATATGATGTTAATGAAAATACTGGAAGGCTTTCCAAAAAAACATTGTCACTGGTTTTGAGTTAGTCAAGCGTTCAGTCTCACAAGTTTGTTCCAGTTAGAAGGAGAATTTGATGCTGGAGACAAACGTCTTTCATGTAATCCTGTTTATTTAAAAAGACAAGCCAAGTACCTTTTCCTTGAGCATGGGAGGATCAAACAACAGGAGATTGTTTTCAGCTGGTACCCAGACTCAAAAGCTCTGTCTAGGATTTTCTTTGTGCTGCATCCCACATTTGCCCAGCCTGCATCTGGATTTTTTTTCTAAAATTCTGCTGGTCTCTTGTCCTTTTCATCATACCCACACACCAGTCAAACAAACAATCCTCTACATAGCTTAAAATCCTGACTGTTCTTTTATATTCCTGTTTTGGCCTGTGATAAGCTGTGTATTGGGTTCATGATTGGGTTCAAGAATCTTTATTCCTTTCTTTTCTTTTTCTTGTTTTCTGTTCGTAATATTATTGTTAAACTGCATTCCTCTGGTTTGTACTACCTGTGAGCACATTTTATCAGTCTGCTGCTTGTGGAACAGAGCAGTTCAGTGGACAAGAGACAGGTGAATGCAGCAGAAAGAAAAACGAAATCTCAGGTAATCTGCCAACTCACTGCAGAGGAAGAGGAATATGCATAAATTTTCTTGAATACTGATTTCAGCGATTAATTTCTTATTTTCTTTTTTCAGCACTCAGGTTACAGAATAAACAAACCAGAATTCTAAAATGGAGATGATGGTAATAAATAATAATAATAATAATAATAATAATAATAATAATAATAATAATAATAGTAATAGACTGTGTCTAGAAGCTGAGTAGTTCTGGTTGTGCTTCATTATTTACAAATCCCAAGCATAATTTAACATAACTTGTCCAAGCAGCACAGTGCTCTTTTATCATGTCCCTTTCCCAGACCATCCATCCTTCTTGTCGAAACGTCCCCAGATTCTTTTATCTCTCTGCAGGAAACTGTCAGACAGTTTAATAAATCCAGCAGGCAGGACCAGCTCTTCAGTGGCCCTCAGAAGTCTCTTACAGCAACCCCTGAGCTAAAGGCCACCCATCTGCAGCACCAGAACTGGAGTTTAAAATCCCTTTCCCTGAGCACTCTCAAGCAGAAACAGACAAATGGGGCACAGGGCTGGGTTTGCCACTTCCATACATACTTGTGGATAACTTACTCTCAGGATATCAGATTTGCAATAACCTAAAGCCATTAGAAATGGTTCATGAACATTCAGGCACGCATACATAATTCATGTTAACTGAATACATTTATGTGCACGCTCATAAAACGGAAACAGGTTGCAACTTATTAGTGGAATAAATGGAATTGCTTCTTTATAGCGTGCGTTTTATGCTTCTCCCTAATTTAAACCTAGATCATTAAAATATAAAGTTGGCTGATAATTACAATAAATATTCCTATAACGTTTCTTCTTGCCAACTCGTACATAATCTTCCTTTGTTTCTCTTTAAAAACATTTATTCTATTTCAGTTTGTTCAGTATACACCATGAGGATTTAAAATCTGTGTACTGGTGGGTAACTAACTTCTAAATGAAGGCTTGAGGCAAAATATCAAGTTTTACCTGAATTAAATTACTTTTAGTGGAGATTCGTTGAAAGGATTGAATCCACTTCACAATGACTGTTGCTCTTGGCTAAATTCCTTCTACATTATTAGGCATCTTTACCAATGTTATGTCACTGTTGTCTAGAGGGAGAAAATAACCCACAACAAACATCACTTATTTTGTGTTGAGTAGGAAAAAAGGTGGTGAAAGCAGGTGTTTCTTCTGCATAAAAATATCTATATTTTACAATATAAACCCTGAAAATTGAATAACTCCCAGCCATGTGGTTTAATCGACATGAAATGATGAAGGACCACATCACACGTGACATCCCATTATGCTCAGAGAGATGTTTGTTTTTGGGAAATACAATATGTGCCTCAGCACTACGAAGGAACATGCAAAGGCTTTTTTAGTACTGTTTTTTTCAGTGTTTAAAAATAAAAAGTCCTTACATAGCTACAGTTTTGAGCTTCACTGCAGTCAAAAATAATTTTCTCTATACTCAAAAATTAATGTCTATCTTGGGGCTTGATATTTTAGCAGATTAATAAGCAGGCATGCAAGTTTAAATCCTACTGCAGTCAGTGCATGAAAAAGTATCCTGTACAACATAATTTTCAGAATGGCCTAGAATCTGAGTGTCTTACACATCTACAATTTAAAATCTGATAAATTTTAATGATTTTAATTATTTAATTTAAACAAAAGCCACATTAACCATTTCAGATTTAATTTTTGTTAGATGGACTTAAATCATAGTGATTTATATATTTGTAAGTAAAGAATCCAAATCCATTCAGTATTTATTCTTCATATCAGTTCAGTACTACCTTATTTTTGGGATTGAAGACCATATGAAGGATGGCAGTTTCAAAGCTAGAGCTCTAGCACCAAGAGAGTTAACTGAAGTTAGAGCAATTGGAATGATTTCTATTGATTTTCTGATGTATTCTTTTATTGTTTTACCACAAAGTGAAGCAATTATAAATCTTAAATCTGTACACATCAATATTGGATGTAATACTTTCTGTTCTTCTAATGTTCAAGTAATCATATTTACAGCATTTGGTGCATGAACTTTCTTATATTTCTGTCCTCCTTATTTTATGTGAGTTGAAATACTAATGGAGAACAAAAATGCTCTGGATTTTTTTAAGACCCACACAATTGGATGAAGCTTTTCCTTTTCCTTGTGTTAGCCTACAACCTCAGTATTTTCATCTTTGCTGTTTTTCCTTAGAATGAAAATGTTAAGAGTTTGTCCAGTTTTATCAAAGCCGACACCCAAAGCTCCATACTACACAGCTTTCCTGTTTAAAAATGCTCTAAATCATCCTGCTTTTGTTGTGGGGTTTTTGTTGTTGGTTTGGTTTTGTCTGACAGAAATCTATGAGCTCACAAATGTTTTCTCGTGTTGTATCAATGGAGGCTGGATGCTACCTGGATATAGGGAACAGAAGACAGGAATGTTTCCAATGAACGTGGAAGTTTGGCTCTGGCACACAGCAATCATTCCTGCAGTCTCCCCAGTTCTCCTTTGGCAGATTGGTCAAAAGCAGCCTGGGGTTACATGGCCATGAGTCTGATGTCTGGGTCAGACTACCCAGGATGGTTAGAACTTGAATTCCCTTGCATTAATCCTTTTGATGTACGCCATGAAAGCATAACCTGTAGCTGTCAAATTATATATGCACTGTGGGTGTAGTCTGTTTAAGTTCAGGACTTAGCATCATGTATTCCAATTCAATTTATTTTTATATCTCATCTTTCACACAGAGGGTCTGAAAATGCTCAACAGTGAGAGACAGAATAATGAGATAATGCTTTACAGAACTGTGAAAAGTGACTTGCATATAGATAGCAAGCA